>OX438800.1:4743890-5390445 GCA_949316475.1 Hypomecis punctinalis
ACGGATTTTGAAATGACTGACTTGTTTAGCTGCCTAAATAATTATGTTTCTTAGTTGTTCCTGTCTAAGTCCCTCGTAAGTTTGCTAATCTAAGCTATGTCCTGCGTTTTTGTTTACTGTGCATTTATTTACAATCTAATCATTTAAAAACCTCATAATTAAAATTGCTTTCATAATAAATCTGCCTGTTAGTTGTGGGTACTTATTCGCTAATTCATAATATTTCTAATATCATCATCACTATCTCCATCCTAATACGTCGACAGCCGGAAATAGGCTAAGATTAACAAAAAAGATTTAGTGTAGGTAAGTGGGTTTTAGCCAGATCAATCTTGCGTCTGCACAGCCGATACCACATAGTGCGGAGGACTGATGACCGATTGGGTCCAAAAGATTTCAAGTGAAGACCACGTACCGGCAAGCGCAGCGTAGGATTTCTACCCACAAGGTGGACGGATGACCTCATGAAGACTATATAAGAATAGCGCTGGATGCAAACCGCTTCCAACCAGTCTTATTGAAGATCCATAGGGGAGGCCTGTGTTCAGCAGTGGACGTCCTATGGCTGACGGATGGATGGCATTGTAGCTACACCTATGTTCAAAGATACCTTCGAATTTCGAGTATTTCAATACTCAGTGGTAGGTAGTAAAGTAAGTATCGCATGTTGAATTAGAAAACTAGAACTGTCTCTTATCAAACTTGTTATTTTGTTTTTGGCACAGTCCACAATGGCAACAAATACCGAGGTATTTTACAAAAGACCAACTAAACAAAATGCCGACATAGTAAATTCTGACGGAGTTTTATTCAAAAGTAAAGAACGTCCATTGTCGGAGACGACTGCCGCTTACGCCGTCGTGTGTCGAACTCATCAAACTTCGACGTCGAGTTTCTGTCCCGCTTGGTGCAAGTTTCCTAACGTTGAAAAATGGTGAGTGAAATTTTTCAGTACAAACGTGGTCTTTGAAAATTTTACTTTGTAGGTACACGTACCTATTGTGATTACCTGTGCCTAATGTAACTGTGTATGTTATCTATCCACTGCTGAACATAGGCATACACACGAAGAGTTATTGGGCCATATTCACCACGCTGTCCCAGTGAGGGTTAGTAGATTTACGTACGATATCAGATTTTTTCTACGGACATCTGTAAGTTGCGTATAATTTAGTTGTATGAAATGTACCTACGTATGTAAATCTTTAGATATGACAATTATTCTCAAAGAACTCAGGTACAGGCCAAATCACAAAAGAAGTTTGATTACGCCCACGTAGGACCGTGTTGCCTCGGCGGCTCAGTGGTTAGTGGCCCTAACTACGGGATCAAAGAAGCGTGGGTTCGATTCCCACCAAGGGCAAATATTTGTGTGATATATATCGGTGTTTG
Source organism: Hypomecis punctinalis (assembly GCA_949316475.1). Taxonomy (NCBI): domain Eukaryota; kingdom Metazoa; phylum Arthropoda; class Insecta; order Lepidoptera; family Geometridae; genus Hypomecis; species Hypomecis punctinalis. The sequence goes on from OX438800.1 coordinate 4,745,283, forward strand.
CTCTGTGTCTGGGTGTTATCAAGATATTATCTATATAAGTATGTATTTAAAAATAGATGTAGTATATAAGTATCTGGCAGCCATATGATAAGCTTTGCTTAGTTTGGTGTCAGAGTGTCCTTGAATACCTACTTTTTACTAAAAAAAATGCATGCTTCAGTCTTTTAAGACGAGCATTCTTCCAATAGGACACGAGCCACCGTGGCTTGTTAGTTCATGGATAGTATGGATATTAAAAAATCTAACTATCATCATCATCATATTAGATACTAATTTCAAACATCAAAAAGCAGAATTTCGCAATTTTGTAGAAGTTTTTGTTGATTTTGCTACTATATCGATACTATAATGGTCTTCCTTCGACAATAATGTGGATCTGTTTTTGTCTCCAAACTCTTGATAACATAGACTAAGCATATTATGTTATAGTAATCTAGTAATTAAGCAAAAAATTAACCATCGTTTTAGCCATAAGACATCACTCTCGGATACAACTAACCTAACCTAACCTTCCCCATATGGAGATCTTTAGACCATCATTGTAAGTCATAGGATAGGATATCCACTGCTAGACATATACCTCTCATATAGATTTACAATAAACCTTTTTGGAAGCGGCTTGTATTCAGCACATTCTTGCGTTTATATCGCCAGTCCACCTAGTCCTTGGACGTTCTACGCTGTGTTTGCCAGGCGTCACATTTAAATCTATTCGTGAACAGTGAACACGAATTGATTTACAGTGCCATCGGTCATCAGTTCCTTTGACAATGTGCGCTGCCCATTACCATTTCAACATTTTCACCGTGCCAGTCGAGTAATCTGACTTTGATTCGTCTGCTGATCTCTTCATTTAAAATCCAACCTCGCAGAGAGACTCCGAGCATAGCCTTCCCCATATAGCACGTGATCTATAGAAATAATGGTGGTAATAAAATTATACATAAACTAATTTAATGAGAACTAAAAAGACTATATACCTACTCAATGTTATTCCTTTATCCAATAAGTCACCAAGGCCGTAACCAAGGCGCAGGGAGGGCGTGAGAGAAACAATGTTAAAGTAACATCTATTGTCGCGTCCGACACCGACACGACTTTTAATCGCATTACGACAAGTTCCCGGAACTTCTGCTAGGAGTTTGTGCCGCGCGTCGGGAGGAGAGGCGGCCGGCCACTTTTTATTAGGTGGTTGGGTATGTACCTACTTTACCATTACTAAATACTTGATCACTAAATTTTAATTATATGACATTTAAATATGTGCAGCTTATTAAACTTTTTCATCAAGTTTTACCAGAATTACATTTTTATTTCATTTATGGTAACATGACAGTTAAGAAATTACATAGTCATCTATTTCATTATAAAATTTCAAAAAATATAAGTCACCTTACAATCTACAATGAATTATTCAATCTAAACATTAAAAATAGAGGTACTTACATAGGAGTATATAAATCTTGGATTTTTATTTTATTTATGTTTAGTACCTATGTAAAAAGCGTAACGATTAGTAGACGTGTCTTTGATATAGAAAAAAAATTTAATTGTGTCAACTTTAATTCAGAAAATTTTATTTATTGAGGTTAGGTTAAAAAAACTTCTTACGTATTATAATACGTAAAAAACGTAGCTCCCAATTATATAAAAATAGTTTAAGCAACTACATTTTATTACATACCTATCTATGTTGTACATACATAGTTTATTACTTACATACACTATTAATTTTAAATCATTTTTCACTACTCAAAAATTTTAAATTGTTAAACCAAAAAACATAAATTAATTTTTATTCGGAGCAATAATGTGGGCAAATCTTACTTGTTTGCGTAGAGCAGATATAAGTGAATACATTATTTACCTCGAAACTCCGAATAATTATTCGCAGTTATTTTCTAAATGAATATCAACAACGAACCACCCATCATATCCAGTCTGTTGAACATCACACAATAAATAACTTAGGGATACACTCAGTCGGAATTAAATTGTTTGAAGGAAGGCGGTGCACACCGTATTTTATCAAGGCACGGCTGATAAATTGCTCGAAATTCAATTTAAAAGGGTAATGTTTGTGTCCCTATTACGACGTCAGTCCACGCCTATAAACTCTGTCGGTCCACTGAACAATTGAAATATCGTGCTTTCACATACCTCACACCATAAAAATATTGGTAGGCGTGCAGCTAAGGACCCTTTATTTCTACCTTCCTACATCCGAACCTAAAACTTTTATTTTTACTCCTGGATGTTGGTATTAATTTTAGTTTTTTTTTAAATGTTTCCTTGGATGACAATTTCATTTAACTCAATGTTTTAGTAATTCATGTGGAAGTAATGAAAACATCAATTAAAGATTGTATACCCATATGAGTAGCTACAACATTCTAAGGCACCTTTTTAAGTACTTCCTGAAATGATTGTGAATTTTGGGCGTTTTCCATTATCTATTCAAAAATGGAATTTATATTCGGCATCCTATGGGAAATTAAGCTTTCAGGTTGGCAGCGAATTAATGGAATGAAATTACTCTAACCAATGGTACTTTTCAAGAGAGTGAACGGTTTAATAAAACAGACAACACCCATCCCACTTCTGAATCTTATATGATACGTTTTTATGAAGCAATAACATTTTCAATTTTATTTATGCGTCAGCAGAATATGACAATGAAAAAATTATTTGGAGCTTTAAAGCAATTTTGGATATTTAGAGGTTGCCTAGTTTAAATATACTCGTAACGTCATTTTTAATCTCTTAATTAGTTTTAAAATAAACATAATTACAACTTCAGAGCATTTCTCAATTGAAAAAATAATTACAACAAAGTTTTCAATACTGTGTAATTAATAAAACAATTACTCAAATATAATAAACATTATCTAATAAATTCTAAGCTGGTTTAACTACCGATTCATCAAAATAAACCCTCTTCTCACTAACTAATCTTCGTGCTATACACGGGGGATAACAGATTAGAAATTTCCGTTAGACCAAAAAAGGTTGACCCATTTGTTTCCGCGTGGGACACTTTTTTCCTGACAAATTGCCTGAAAGTAATTTTAAGCTCAAGACCAGTTATTTATGTGTATTACTTTAGCTTTATGTTCGTTCAGCTCCGTGTGTTCATTATTTTTTCTTCAGTAATGGGAATTGTGACCATTTAGGGTTTATGGGATGTAATAAAATCCTATCTCCGCTCATCAGACTTGTCACTTCTTTGCGCTACCAGCCTTTGATCTAAAACAGAACAGGACAAAAACTAAAACTACAATATAGGTACTTGTAGAGTACCAAAACGCTAAGCTTTCATTGAAACAATTTGAAGTTTAAGCTATTTCATAATTAGTATACATTCCAACGTCTCAAACAATCAATTATTGTACAACTAAGGGTCGTCGACCACATTGATTTTTTATCGGTCATTTATAATTATGGTGTCTAGAGTAGGTATATAAAGGTATTCAGAATATCGTCAGTATTTCATTTTTAAATCCAGGTTTAAAATCAGTTTTTGCTTATCTATCTGCATTTTCAAAGCTATAAAACTCCGTGATTCTTTTAAAGTCCTTAATTGGAAAGGTGAAATTTTTGCTTAGCTCTGGAGTAGCATTCCAATCCGTGTCAAACGGCTTTTAAACCAGGATTTAATTAAATGAAACGTTGGTCCTCGCTGAAATCGCTATCAATCAATTATCTGGGGTGCTATTGGCGTTGGCTTGCCTCATATTAAGTAGGGTCCTATCTTTAAGTACAACACTTTCTTTTTTATATAACAAAACATAAGATTTTGTTTTACCTTTCAGTGGAATAGCGAAGACTGTGGATAGTGATGGTGATGACAATCAACAGTTGATGTTTCTATTAAATAAATAATTTTAAAAAATCTTATGATACACCAACACCAAAGGTAATTAAAACGCAATTAAAACCTACTTATTTTGTATTTTTTTCATCTATACAAATAGAGCTACAGATCTAAATATAACTAACTCTAAGCGTCAGTTATGGTTATAGGTAAACGTTACTGGTAAAACGAGAAAACTGAAAAAATCAATAAAAAAAACTTGTATGAGTAGTTACTATACTTTGATATTAAATCTATTAGAATTTCTAGCGATGCAATTAAAGTATTTTAATTATGTACCTACCAAACAGGTGTCATGCCTCCGAATAGCGCATAGCTCGGTGGGGTAAACAAAACAATGACTCTAGAAACTAGAAACTATTCAACACGGCGGCGGCCGACCAAGTTTCCCAATTAAGGGTGCCAAGGTAACAGTGATTATGACACCGTAACTATGTGCTCTGATTATTTTAATATTCACCTGTCTACTTGTAAGATGCGTGACTTATAAGCTTCTCTGTATTATTTTGGAAACAATAATGTTTATGAAATTTATGATAAAATACCTAGCATTGGGATTTGGGATCGATTTGACAGCTTACAAAATCCGCACGAAGTGGTTTAGTTTAGATAAATTTATAAACAACATTTTATTCTCTTTTGGAAGTCAGTTAACAATTCTATTACTCGCGTCCTCATCAATTTTATCCATCTACATCCAGAAAATTAAAATGAAACCTCAAATCCAATTTAAGCCCATAATCCGGCTTTTCACTCAATTTTTAGGCCTTCAAAATCCATGCATTACCGAACGAAGTCTGGTTTGAGCGCCCAAATTGAAATCTCATATGTCGGGCCTTTATTAGGCAATAGCTCGGGATCGCTCGAGTCTACTCTTGAGGTGGTTCACTGGGATCCCTCGTGTTGAACGGATAGGGTTGTTATCAAATCAAAATGATAAATCAATTACTTTAAATATGCCATAATAATTTTGTAACGTAATATTTGTGGTAGTCATAATTTTCGAATGTAATGCTCTCTAAATCTAGATCTTGGAAACAAAATCACAGTAATCTTAATAACGTAAATTGGTATGTTCAACAACAAGAGAATATAATTTATCTGACAACTTCTAGCTATACCTAATGTTTCATCATCTTAAGTATTTATTATTTATTATAGAAATGGGCAGCCCTGTTTCTTCAAGATTCAAACTCGTTAAGTCTAGCACACTACTGTCAAGTAGAAGCCATAAGGATCTCGCTTCCCGACACCTGTCCAATTTGCGTCAAATCGTCATCCCGAACCCTCATTTTCGGAGCTAATGATGAGTTGCTTGACATTCCGATATTGGCTGTAACTTGCAGGCTATATCGCTGACGAACTCTCAATCTGGAGATACGGAGTTTTGTGAAAGTTATTTTGAATTTGAAGAGAGAAGATTAAAATCTATATAGGTATGTACGTTAATAGAATTCTAATCGCAATATACCTAGTGGGGCCCCGAATAATTTCGCCCCATCTTACTCTGATTACAACCCCGTCCCCAAAACTGTTTGGGGTTGCATTTATGCAATTAAAAATTATTGTCTTATGTTCTTTAATTACAATTAAATGAAACAATATCATAATAGGATAATTTTTAACGATTTTGCAAATACGTCTCCCATACTCTCGGTCCATTTTACAACTTGAGTCGATTATTTAAGTAAGTACGTATTTTTCCACGTGAATTATTATATTGACAGTAGTGATCAGTTGGAGTTCAAAAGTTCTCAAATGGAGACCACATACCGGCAACGTAGGACGTCCACAAGATGAACGGATGACCTTATTAAAGCAACAAACAAGCAGATGCAAGCCGCTACCAACAGGTCTTATTGGAGATCTATAGGGGCTAGACCTATGTCCAGCAGTGGACGTCCTATGGCTGATGGTTGGATGGATGATGATATTGACAGTAATTTAAATAAAATTATTCTAATTTCCGCAAATTGACCAATTATTCTTAAGTTATTTTTTTTTGTATTTATTACCACTGGCACTTGAATCCCAGGTACCTAAGTGAAATGCGCTACCTATCTCATATTATCCAATTTATTTCCGCTGAAATCTTTCGGCAGCTCGCAGGGGATCTTGGTACGTAATCAAATAGAGTAGGAGACCAATTTTCCGTACGATCGCGTCCTGAACGCGGCCCGCGCGGCGCAAGCGATATCGACCAAATTAACCCGCCAAGTCACAACTACAGGGGGTGCAGTTTGGTGCATCAGAATATTTTGAACGAGAAGAAATTCATGTATGGTATTGTATGAAAAGGTGTGATTTTTTCGGGGGAAGTGTGGTCTAACAACTCTAACAGTTAGTGAGATTTTGGGATAATAATGGTTTTCCATTTGGGGCCTGTGTAGCTCGACACATCTGTATCCTTGGTGCATCAGAATATTTTGAACGAGAAGAAATTAATGGATGGTATTGTAAGAAAAGGTGTGAATTTTCGGGGGAAGTAGGTATAATCTAAGTTTGTGAGATTCTGGGATAATATTGGTTTTACGTTTGGGGCCTCTGTAACTCGAGACATCTGTATCCTTGGTGCATCAGAATATTTTGATCGAGAAAAAAAAAATGAATGGTATTGTATGAAGAGGTGTGATTTTATCGTGGGAAGAATAGTCTATTTGTGAGATTTTGGGATAATATTGGTTACACGTTAGGGGTCTCTTTAGCTCGAGGGCTCTGTATCCGTATGATAATTATATGATACGGATAGGTACAGTGGTAGCAGTGGTAGCTACGCCTCTGTTAGTAATTTAGGATCTAAGTTCGAATGAAGACTACGCACCAGCAAGTGCGAATACAAATCTGTTTGAATGTACAGTGACAGCTCTCCAGTACCTAATAACTATGTTTCTAGAGAGCGGTAATTTAACATTTGAACGGTTAGGATGTATACGAACCACTATTAGACCTCCTGCTTGCACAACCAAAAATTTTCAATGCTCGCTCCCGCTTCCACGTAACCATTTACGTATACGTTCGAATGGCGTCTCATAAACACAATTGATTTTAAATAAATTATGTATGGCATACTAGATACCTAACTTTGTAATATTAATTTGATTTGATTTAATAATAATAAATAGCTGCCAGTAACGTTTCACGCCTTGAATAGGCAAGTTTGTATTGAGCCATGATTATACTTAACATATTTATACCTATATTTGTATGATAGGTAAGTAAATGACTTTTGATGTATATGTTATGCACAATGCTTCCAACCGAAAACCGCTTACAGGAAATCCAATTGAAAAGCCTTATTTACTTATAGTATCTTAGACGTCCAGCAGTGAACGTCTTCTGTCTGGCCAACAATGATGATGATGAACCATTTATAACTTTTAACGAAAAATAACCAGTTAAATTCACGATTGCAGAACCTACTGTAGAAGCATTTTCAATAGTCGCGTGCGGTAAGCGGATAGTCATGTCTAGTTAGAGTCGGATGTAGACGCGGCCGATCAGACCCGATACCGGCTGTAATTGAACTGCAATGAGAGTTCGAGCTCCTGAGGATTGGGATCATCTCTTTCTGCTTCTACTGTGTGGGTTCTTAACGTGGGCGCTAACGCCTCCTTGAGTTTGGGGTTTTCAGAGGAGCAGTATAAAAGTGGACATACACGATGCGATGAACTGATTATTTTTTCGCATCACTCCAACTTAAATTAAAAGTTAACAGTAAATTAAAAGTTAGGAATTGGTTCATGATTTGAACCACTAACTGAAACTGGGCACACTCGATGCGATGATCACATCAGCTCATCAGATCAGTGCAGCGGGGACCTAATGTAGTAGGTATAGTGCATGGTCTATTAAACTCTTCCAAGGTATAGTGGTTTAAATCGTGAACCACCAATTCCTATGAAAAACTCGTGTATGCCCACCGTAAGACTCTGAGAAAATAAGGTAAATGCCGCGTAAATAAATACTCTCGCCTCGACGCAGTACTGCATAGTGGTTAAATCGTTTTTACTCTCTTTAAAGCTGCTGTTCTGGTCTGCTGCTGGTCACAACAATATTTTTTTTGACGTGAATAATTAGATATATATCTAATACAGAAATAGAAATATAGAAAATTTTATTCGGGATAAAACAATTAGTTACACAGAAACAAAACGATAATATGAATTACATGAGTAGTATGACTGATTAGCGCTCAGTGCATAAGTACTGTGGCTTGAATGACACGTTAAATTGTAGGTCCCGGTTGTTTTGACCGTTTAGCCATGTCAGAGCCTTCAGGTGTCTTAAAATCTGACACTAGAGCTAGCCACCCGGCCAATATGAACTTACTTAGTATATCTGACTAATTAATATCTACACATCTTGGGTCCCTAAATGATAATCACCTTACACCCTAAACAGGCAAGGCACCTACCCGCATCTCAGCGACATAACATTCATTCTCCGCCGCGTCATGAATATTCTCGCCCGACGCAATACATCACCGAGATCGCGCTCTAATCAACGCGGGATAATGAATACGCGAGACAACGACGAGTTTCGGCGTAATTTATGATTTGCAGCTACTACAACTTGGATGCAGAATGTGGGTTTGATTAACTATTACCTAGCCTACCTTAGTATTATGTATGTATGAGACCGAATCAGGATTCAGGAGAGAAGCTTAATTTTTGAAACGATTCAAACGAAGAGACTTATTCTGTGCTAGGTACTAGGTATCCCGTTGGCACTGGATTGAAATGGAGATGGAAATCACGTTAGCCAGCTTACTGGTAAGCTTCGTGTTGAGTAGAATGTTCACTAGTGACAAGGAAGACCGATTAATTAATTATGATTCACGATACACGGTACCCCAAAGTGGTCTTCCATCCATCCGTAAGCTAGTCCACTGCTGGACATTAGCCTCCCCAATAGATCTCTAATAAGACTGAATGGAAGCAGTTTGCATCCAGCTCTGCGGACTTGACGAGGTCATACATTATCGGTGGGTGTCTTATACTGCGCTTGCCAGACGAGGTCTCCACTCGAGAACTTTTCAACCCATCAGTCTTCCGTGTTGTGTGCCCATCCACTGCCATTTCAACTTGCCTATCCGCTGGGCTATGTCGGTAACTTGACGTTACTACGGATCTGCTCACTCCTGATTTGACTATCCCAAGGTCTTATTGGAAATCTATAAGGGAGGCTTATATCCAGCGGTGGACGTCTTCATGGGAGGTAAAGGTAGAGGAGGGCATCTGCCTTCGACGCTAAATTGAATCTTTAATGACGTATTAGGGCTTAATAATGAAGTTGATGTTTGATGATCAATCGCTGTTTGACATCGGGTGATCCAAACGCAAAGCCAAAGTAGTGAGATTACCATCACTAAACTGAGAGCTTTTGGAAATACTGACACCTAACTTTACGCGGTGCCATTATTTGGCCAAGCGTAGAAATAACGTGTTAATGGATGATTTGGAATTTGAGTGAACGCAAGAGTAGCGACAGTATAGAAGGATAGCGTAATTCTTATTAATGTGACTATAACTTAGAAATGGAAATAGACAAAGCAAGCGGAGCGTTGGTCGTCCGGCAGTAAGATGGGTCTACGATATTGTGGAAATTGAGGGTCAAATCTGGACACGATTGACACATGAATGAGACAGAGTGCACCATAATAGTGAAGGCTTATACTCAGCAGTGTATTAAAGAAGACTATAGATGAGGATTATGACGTATATGTCATATGCTTAGGATTCAAAGGGTTAGCTAAAACCTGGGTTGGTTTATTTCGCTAATACAGAATTCCAAAAATGGTTTAGCGCAGCGTTACATAATACCCTTTATTATTCTGCCTTTCTTGGGTCATTTGTTTTGCTGCTAATGATTACTAAGCAAACTCAAACTCAAATCATTTATTGCAACATATGAACATGCGGTTCTTAATTAACATGTTTTGTATAGTTATACATAATGATGTACCTATAAGGGTACGGCAATTTTATTATATTTTGTATTAGCTGCCCGCCCCGGCTATGCCCGGGTACGATGGGCTAAAGAAGACAGATTTTGTAAGTATTGTGTCTACCACAGATCTCGTATCTACCTATATACTTACCACGTAATGCAGGTATACCTACGTCACACACATGCTAGACATACCGGATGAACCATTATGATGAGTGCCTTTATTTTTACACTGTTCGACTATTTACGTAAAGAAACATAGTATTGGCCTATCTAATTATTATGTTTTCTAGGTAATCGTGAAAAAATCGTCTAATGTGCAATAAAATTTGGATAATAGATTTCTTTTTGTTGTTTTATGAAACAGTTTACCTTTTCGAGATCTTTTAGATTATTTTGCAGTTTAGTAAATATTTTATAGCCATAGAATGTGGGCTAGAACTATGCATTGCTAAGTCGGACATTGATCCCACGAGTTTGTCTGTAAGTATTGTGATCTGATTTTGTGCGATCAGCATCAAGCATCAACTTGTAATTGTTATATGGAGATAAAGATCAATACAGCTTCCGGTCGATAACTTTATTCTGCAACATTCGTACCTATTTCGTTATTAAAAATCCATTGCATGCCCTTAATTTAACAGTCTCACCATATGAAGACCTTTCAGATGGTTTAAATACTCTGACACAAGGGCTAGACACTTAATTTACGAAATTTCACTTTATTAAACATCCATGCCCTACACACCAGACAGGTAAGCCATAAAATCGTAAATCCGTTTATGCTGACAGTGAAGCTTAGAGTTCTAACAGAATTTCAAATCTAGGACCATTTTAATTTTCCAACTACTAAAACAGTTAATAAAACCAGTTACTATACTGTACACCATCTGTGGAGCGTTTAATTATATTCTCTTTGCTGTACGCGATATTCCAGCCTCGTCCGGATTGCTATATTACTGGCGACGCTTTCCGGCTCGCTGGCAAACAAGCTTTAATCTCCTGTCTGTAACAAGCTAACGCTACGTGCTAAGTGTCCCAGTGGATTAAATACTTTATCCATAGTTTGCAAACCGTATTTTAGAATAAACAGCATCTAAATAGAGAATGCACATTAAAAACATATCATTTTATACTTAAGATTGTTGTCTGTATCCACTTCTAAACACGAGACCCTTCTCATTACGAAACGCATTAGGCCATAGACGAACATGTTAATTAAATGTAAACTGACAGATTTTACTTTCCTTACCTTAACAAAAAAGAAAAACTCCCAGATATCGTGATTTTACGTTGTTTTCTTCACCGTTTCAAGCAAAAATATAATTGAAATAAAATCTCTGAAATACCTACCTATCTCCCCGTCTGGATTTGTAGAAAGGTAAAAAAATCTGTTTACCCAGTTCCAAATACACTCCCATTTACTCACGAAAACCCATCTCAGTAGAGAAATATCTTCGGTATTTAGATTTACTCTCCACAAATACTGACCCTTACCCTTGTATTTCGGTGTCTGGCAGGTGACTTAGGTGACCACAATCAAGTTTAGTAGATAAACGGCGTTCCTGAAATGTTTCTTCTTATTTTTCAATTGGAAAACAAAATTGATAAACTAAGAACGTTTTATTGTCAGTAAGGCACCATCCATCATAGTAGAGACGAGTAGGTACATATAATGAGAACTTTTACTAGAATTTTGTTGTGCCTGATGTATAAGAACCTACCTATGTATATGTTGTTTGAAAACTAACATTATCACCACTAATTTATTTATTATAAAAAAAAATAGTAAACATAGGTATTTGGTCCGTATAAATGATGTCCAAGTGACACATAAATTCGTTTAATTTTTTTTTCAGTGCGACCCAAGTCGATTTCGACCGATCCTATCAAAAATCTCGCCGTGGGGTGCCGGCAGAGTAGAATAGCACCCCCCTCTTGTACCAGGTGTCGTAAGAGCCGACTGAGGTACTACGGAACCGACAGGTGGCGGTATACCCATCCAGAACAGCGTAGCTCAAGTGCAACAGGGCGGGGATGGGCAGCAGCATCCCCGTCGCGAGAGCTACGCCCTGCGATTGCCAACACGCTTGCCCAGCGCGGCAATTATGGGCAAATCCCCCTTATGAGTGCACAAAATAAAACCAGGCCCCCAGTCCCCGGCAGCTCCGCTAGTCCTGGTTCCGGCAGCGACCACGGTAACGGCGGAGCAAGGGGTGCTAAGAATCCCCGGCAGAGATCCGGCTGCCACCCCAACAGACGACGACTGGCCCTGGCAACATATAACGTGCGCACTATGAGGACTGATGAGAAGATTGCGGAACTGGAAGAAGAGTTGGGTAGGTTGCGATGGGGTATTATGGGGTTATCTGAAGTTCGTAGAGAGGGCGAGGACACGATAACCCTGAAATCCGGCAACCTACTGTACTATCGGGAAGGTGACCAACGGTCCCAAGGTGGTGTCGGCTTTCTCGTTCACAGGTCTCTCGTTAACAACATCATTACCATCGAAAGTGTGTCGAGCAGGGTTGTATACCTGATACTCAGAATATCCAAACGATATTCGTTGAAGGTCATCCAGGTATACGCACCGACCTCGTCACACCCAGATGATGAAGTGGAGGCTATGTATGAGGACGTAAGTCGGGCCATACATACGTCTAAGACCCGCTTCACGGTTGTTATGGGAGACTTCAACGCAAAGTTGGGCAAGAAAAGCGATGATGAGTTGAGAGTGGGGCAATTTGGATGTGGGCAACGGAACCCTAGGGGCCACATGCTGGCAGACTTTCTGGAGAAAGAGGAACTCTTTATGATGAACTCTTTCTTCCAGAAGCCACCTCGCAGGAAATGGACCTGGATGAGTCCCGACGGTACCACGAGAAATGAGATAGACTTCATCATGACTAGCGAGAAACGGATATTCAACGACGTCTCCGTGATCCACAAGGTAAAAACCGGCAGTGATCACAGAATCGTGCGAGGCAAACTGAATATCAACGTTAAACTCGAAAGGTCCCGCCTGATGAAGTCTACGCTCCGACCTACTCGTGCCCACATACAAAACCCTGAGAACTTTCAGCTCGAGCTCTCAAATCGCTTTGCTTGCCTGGAGAACTTTGCGTCGGTGGACGAGATCAATAACGGGCTTGTAGAAACTGTCCAAACGGTGGGTTCTAAGTTCTTTAGACCCCGCCGTTCAGATAGACCTAAGAAATTCTCCGATCATACTCTAAATCTCATGGCCGAACGACGCTCGCTAAGACTGCAGTCTTCCGATGATGCAAAGTCATACAGGCGGCTCAATAGACAGATTTCAAAATCGGTGCGGTGCGACATTCGTCTCTTTAATACTAAACATGTTAAAGAGACAATAGAGCGGAATAAAGGCTCCAAAGTGTTCGCGAGGCATTTTTCTATTGGGCAAAGCCAGTTGACAAAGCTGAAGAGAGAAGATGGCAGTATAGCGTCAACCAAGGCAGAGGTATTGCAGGAGATCGAAAGGTTTTACGGACAATTATACGCCTCGGTAGCAAAGCCTGTAAACAGCGCGGCCAAAGACCCAAGAGCCAAGCTGACCCGACATTTCACCGAAGACATCCCTGACATTAGCCTATACGAGATTAGGATGGCCCTGAACCAACTTAAGAACAATAAGGCGCCGGGTGACGACGGAATCACTTCAGAGCTTCTGAAAGCGGGTGGAACGCCGGTACTAAAAGTCCTTCAGAAGCTTTTTAACACTGTCGTCCTCGAGGGCATAACGCCAGAAGCGTGGAACAGAAGCGTGGTGGTGTTGTTCTTCAAAAAAGGTGACAACACCTTATTGAAAAACTACAGACCCATCTCGCTTCTGAGCCATGTTTATAAGTTGTTTTCAAGGGTCATTACGAATCGTCTCGAACGCAGGCTTGATGACTTCCAGCCTCCCGAACAAGCCGGTTTCCGGAAGGGCTTTGGCACCATGGACCACATACATACGCTGCGGCAGATTATACAGAAGACCGAGGAGTATAACCTGCCACTTTGCTTGGCGTTTGTGGACTATGAGAAAGCCTTTGATTCGGTTGAGACATGGGCTGTGCTTGAGTCTCTTCAACGATGCCGTATTGACCATCGGTACATTGAAGTGCTGAAGTGTTTGTATAATAACGCCACTATGTCGGTTCGAGTACAGGAAGAGAGCTCCAAGGCGATCCCTTTGAAGAGAGGCGTAAGACAGGGAGACGTAATATCTCCGAAACTGTTTACTACTACTCTGGAGAACGCCTTTAAGCTCCTGGAATGGAAAGGACTCGGCATCAACATCAATGGCGAATACATCACTCACCTTCGATTTGCCGACGATATCGTGGTCATGGCAAAGTCGATGAAAGAACTCAGCACAATGCTCGAAGGCCTTGATCGAGTCTCTCAACAGGTGGGTCTTAAAATGAACATGGATAAGACAAAGGTCATGTGTAATTCTCATGTTGTACCCACCCCTATTTCAGTTGGGAACTCGGTTCTTGAAGTCGTTGACTCGTATGTCTACCTAGGACAAGTAGTCCAGTTAGGTAGGTCCGACTTCAAGAAAGAGGCAAATCGCCGAATCCAACTCGGTTGGGCAGCGTTTGGAAAATTGCGTAACGTCTTCTCGTCCGACATACCTCAGTGCCTCAAGTCGAAAGTTTTCGACCAGTGTGTGTTGCCAGTGATGACTTATGGCACAGAAACGTGGTCTCTCACTATGGGCCTTATTAGTAAGCTCCAAGTAGCCCAACGAGCCATGGAGAGGGCTATGCTCGGAGTCTCTCTGCGAGATCGAATCAGGAATGAGGAGATCCGTAGAAGAACCAAGGTTACCGACATAGCCCAGCGGATTGGCAAGTTGAAGTGGCAATGGGCAGGGCACATAGCGCGGAGAACTGATGACCGATGGGGTCGAAAAGTTCTCGAGTGGAGACCACGTACCGGCAAGCGCAGCGTAGGACGTCCACCCACAAGGTGGACGGATGACCTTGTTACGACCGCAGGATCGCGCTGGATGCAAACCGCTTTCAACCGGCCTTATTGGAAATCATCAGGGGAGGCCTATGTCCAGCAGTGGACGTCCTATGGCTGAAATGATGATGATGATGACACCAGCAGTCGACGTTCACTCTGATATGATAATAATGATGATAAGACATATTTTCCTTAAATTAATCTACACCAAATATTGCCTATATATGTATATGTAATTTTGATTTCTCCTTGAAGCTCAGAAGCCTAGTTTCACGGTCTAATAATCATAAGCCAAGGACACACGCTACATTGAATACCCAAATTGAACTCCTTACAGGTAAATCCAACTAGGAATGTAAAAATTCATAAGTTCAGGAGCCGAGTCCTGATCGAACGTGCAAAACATCCCTCTGATCGATGGACCAATGGAGGCCTAAAAAGTGGACCTTCGTCAACTGTCACCGACCAGAACTCGCGTTAGAAATTTAATTTGCCGCCGTGTTACCTTGGGATAAAGCGTAATTTAATAAGTGAATCGTACTAGCTTACAAGGTAAAGGTAGCCAGTAGCCACTATTTTACGAATAAAGTGAATATCAGTGGCCGTATGATAACTTATAGTAGTGGTAGACTAATAAGAACAGTCAACTTCAACCCGTAAAAACGCACTAGATAATACAATCTCATTGAAAACTAAATCTAAGGGAGACCTTTGTCCATCCGTGATCCCCTCACAGCATCAGATTATGGTAATAGGTACTTATTATAACAGCAACAACAGTTATTTAGATTTTGACAAAATATTGTTTGTCCTTTTTTTTTTTTTTAGCAACAGTTATTTAGATTTTGACAAAATATTGTTTGTCATTTTTTTTTTAAAGGATTGGACGGAGATAGCACAGAACAGAAAGGAATGGAAGGAATTGGGGGAGACCTTTGCCCAGCAGTGGGACAGTACAAGTTAAATAAAAAAATAAAAAAAAATTGTTTGTACTTTAATTTTTACTAAAGTTCCTTACTTTTCTTCGATACATGAAGTTGAGATGGCGGGGCCCTTAGTTTTGAATGTGTGCTCAAATTATACATCCTTGACGTATAATTTGACGTACCTCATGTATCCAATGGGTAGTTTCTCATGAGATTTCACTCGTGACTGCCGTGACTGTCCCAATCTTGAAAGCTGCTGCTATCTGAAAAGAACAAGAAAAGAAGGCCAAGAGGCCAATGTCGTAACGTAAGATGATTTAACGTATTTTTTTTTTTATTCAGATAAATTTTGCAAATTTTTAAATTGTTAAAAATACCTAAGTATACCTAATTCCTGAGTTCTCTTCCAGATTTAATTGATTATCAAATGTCAATCAGATTTAATTGATTAAATTAAAATATGAATAGGCAAATAGTGTCAGTTTTTTGGTACTATAGTCGGTATGAAAACTTTAAACCGATGCTATGTTCGGTTTACCATTCCCGAAGTTTGCAGCATGTTTGTCGTGTCGGCTGCGGTCGGTGCGTGGCGAAGTTTTCACTGAAACCCTTTAGTTTGCAATTCACTGGTTACTAGTTAGTTATGTAAGATCCCTCAGATGGGTTTGTTTCCACGATTTCCATTTCGTTTAAGTGCTTGCGTTTTGTTGCTAGGTAAAAACTAACAGAATAATTTAGCTGTTGTTATATAGTATGTATTGTATTTAGTCAATGCTGTTAACACAGGGCAGAAAAAAGATGGAATGATTCGGTGGACACTTTTACCCAGCTGCGGGAAAAAAGTTTACAAAATTATTTTATGAAAATTCAACAGTAGAAATCATAAAATTTAAAAAATCAGGTTGCTCTGTCCGCAGATCTCTTAGAATGCTCGGCGTAAATTCTAAAAATAGAAAGATGCTTTTCCTAGCTATATACTATTTCAGTAGTTTGAAACTGTCGTGAATTTATGACTATTGTATATCTTGTTATTATCAACGTACCCATATCCTACGTGAGCTCGTATCGTGGCACCATGTGTTAAGGCTTTAAACGTCTAGCCACGCTGGTCATAAATGCTATGCGTTGTTAACGTCTGCTCCTACGTGGTGTCGCCTGTCGGACCGTAACACGTATACACTATACAGGGTTATTTCTAATCAATTAGCACCCTTTCAGGGGCTTATTCTATACATCAAAACTAACAAATGTTGTTTTACGACTTTTGATAATTCTCAAAAAAAGTTGTTTCATACAAAAATATCGTTCACCCTCGACAAAATGTATGGAACAGCTGATTTTTTTTTAGTTTTGACAAAATTCGTAGAACAATAGTTGTTAGTTGTATAGAATAAGCTTCTAAGAGGATGCTAATTGATTAGAAATAACCATGTATAGCTATCGACATTCAATTTCAATTTATTTACAGAAAATATGACTTACTGCACTTAATGCTAGACATTACATTTTTTATTCTTAAAAACTACGAATTAAATTATTACACAGATTAGAACATATATAAACATACAGTAAAATTAATAAAATCAACAACATATTAATATAAGAATTATTATGCTATCGACTTAACGAATTAGTATTACACTGTTTTACCTAACTAATATAATAGCTAAATAGGAAAATTATGAAGAAATCACAATTTAGCTTCTTCAGTATACAACATAATGTTTTTAGCAATTGCTGTTCATTCATCAGCAAAGAAATCAATTTGGGGGTGTGAGGCACTGATATTGTTAAGGTGGTGGTGTGCGCGACAGATGGGCGACTGCTGGCGCCCAACAGTGCGCGCGGGTGCCGGTGAGAATAGAGAAAGACGCGCACCAAGCAATGCATGAGTTTCGAGACTCATATCGACCCCACGAAAGGTAGTTGAAACTGAGGTAATAATGATCATTGATCATAATAATATTTTAGTAGGTATTGATTCTCAAATCACTGCCTTCTTCCGTCTCTATAGTTCTATTCGATTTCAATGCTTGCTACCAATTTCTTAGCAAACAGTGACATCTATCACACGCATTCTCTACTAATAGACGCCGAAATTTAAATCGTGCAAGACTGCAGTGTGTTGTAATGGTGCGTTCATACACTCTGCGAGGCGACACGAGGGGACGCAAGCACGAGTGTGTTGATAGTGCGGTCGTGTCGCCTCGTCTCGCCTCGCCGCCTCCTGCTAGCTTAGCATACAAGACCACGACAAGAGTTTACCGACGTGTGCAAAGGTGACAGATATATGCTTTATCATAACTCTGTCACGTTCTGACACGTCGATAGTGTTATTTTATGGTCCGTATGCTAAGGCCGCTGGAGTGTGTGGAGGCACCATAAAGGTGCTATGATATGATCAAAAATTTGTAATACTGCGCAGGGCGCTTGGGCGAGTGTACTGTACTGTACCAGCCATTTCAATAGTCCACTGCACGACGTAAGCCTACCCACGAAGGGCGGGCGAGTGTGCTTGTGTTGTATTTTATCAGATATGATAGTACTTTTGTTCAAGTTTTTACTCTTGTCGTTACTTCCCGAGTGCAACCCGTTGTTTTTTTCCTCTCTAAGGCTATTTACTTAATTAATACTAGTATTTTAGTAGGTATTGATTTGAAAATCAATACCTACTAAAATATTATTATGATCAATGATCATTATTACCTCAGTTTCAACTACCCTCTCGTGGGGTTTTTGCTTAGTGCGCGTCTTTCTCTATTCTCACCGGCACCCGCGCGCACTGTTGGGCGCCCCAGCAGTCGCCCATCTGTCGCGCCCACCATCACCTTAACAATATCAGATGTAGGTCATCTGATCATAGCATTATTTTTTAACGGATCCTCACAGGTAGGTAGTAGATAAGTCCTCTTTCGTAGGTAGGTAGCTATTCCTCTGATTACTGAGAACCTTTAATATCGACAATGTCAACTTCATTCCCTCATCCTTTAGACCTAAATACCTACTCTGTAGGTTGTTCTAGATCTTCACACACGAACTGAGAATCGATTAAGCTCAAGCAGCCCAGCCGAGGAATGTCTAATACATTTTAGATCGGCAAAGTTACCGGTGGCTGCTATAGCTGATAGCTCTTTTGGGAATTGGAGTGTAATTGAGTTTAAAATGTGAATGTTTTTGAATCCCTTGCCGTCTCTAACTCGGTTAGCAGTGGCGGACGCGAGTTTGGGCTTTATTGATTGATTGAAATGATAAAGTGATTTCATTGGGTACAGTAGGTATCTCGTTCAGTTAAGCTAGATAGGTAGGTACGGGAGAATTTATTAAGTTCTACCTACTCATATTGATTCAGTTAGGTATAATTCCATAAGACAAAATGTTCGCGTCCGTAAGCCTCGTCCGATAGTATGTTTCCAGCTTAACTCGCAACTGTGTTAAAAGTAGTGGTCATTTAAAACAAAACCCATTAAATTACTTATAGCAGAAGAAAATATTACCCTGAGGCCCACTAAAGCATGTGCAGTTCAGGTTTCTGTACCATCCTCACAAAAAAATCTTAACTACGTTCAGTCTATTTATACTCGTATCATAACCATCCAAGTTAATTAATCAAAATGGCTATTAACACTGCGTTAATTTGCCTAAATGGCCGTTTAGGCTACTAACAGGCACATCTGGCTCATCTGACTACCAGATGATAACTCGTTAACAGCAGAATCCGCCAGATTTGTCTAACATCACAATCAGAAATTCCACAACAAATCTTGAGTTTTAGCAATTACCATGTAAATTTGCGAAGTTCGCGAAATAATTTAACGCGGTGTAGTCGCCAGATTCAAAACAATTTATATGTTAATTCTGTAGGTATGGTCCGTGTACAGCGGGCGGGAGAAAGGGTACCAGCTCTAGCCGCGACACGTCGACAATCGACATTCAAGCAAATGTCCCATCCCTATGTCTATAACTAAATTCGTATCTGTCGATTGACAGTCCCTTATCGGTAGCGTCTAGCGATCAAATATTGTTCTGTGGAATTAAGTAAGTACCTAACCAAAAGGAGTTGACACTGCAAAGCGCACCCCTCTGCCAAAAGTACGCGACCGGCGGTCATGCTCTTTATATAAATATATTGGTCTGATTGCACTTGTGTTGCGTTAATTTTCAGCTAGTGTTAGTTAATTACATTTGTGTGCGTGTAAACTTGCTTATATTTTGGTTTGTATGCGTTTCTTCACCCCCCACTGACTTGGCAGACTTCGGTGCTTAGGCGTGTCGACTCTTTTTGGTTAGGTACTTAATGTTCTGTGGTAGCGATGCAGCTCCAAAACTTTCATATTGGTAACTGTTGGTTTCCAAAAACATTAGGTACTCGGATTTTATGGGCAGATATGGAAAAAACCGACTGTTTCTCTACAATATTAATAACTTTCACTTAAAATATATTTTCTAATGCTAAGTAATTGGATGACCTAGTTAAAATAATCTTTATTCTATTTCTACTACGCGGCATTACTGTCGAGTGGATCCCGTAGTGCTCAGCAGTTAGTTTAAGCACATCGCACCCTCAAGCTCAATGAAATTCCGCGTATTTCCGAAGTTTTAGGCGTCCCGGCTGAATGCTAAGCCTGTCGTTATGTCCAGATAAGATCGCGGCGGAAATTAAGAGGAAATTGTATTTGTTTCTTATAGCGACGTTGTCACAATAAAGGCGAGATCGTAAGCGCCAAGTGTAAATAAACCTTAATTTTCTATTGGGATTTTCATCGCTATTATTGGTTAACCTACTTAAAAAAATAATTTACTTAGAAAATTGTGCAATCAAATCACGTCCAGTATTGAATATTGGTTTGCTCTGATAAGTTGCTCAGGCTGTTAAAAAAGCTTGATGCTAATGGGATTAAGTTAAGCGCAGATCCACCTTTACAGGAAGCATGGGCCTACCCTTGGGTACGCTCATGAGTTTTACCCTCTTTAAGGCTCCATCAAACACAGGCGGTACGAGCGGTAGAGCGGTACGGCAGTACCGCGACCGGACCTGTGTGAGCCCTTCTTATATAACCAGTACAATACAGATGCCCGCCCGTCTACGTCTGCTATACCGCTCGTACCGCCTGTGTGTAAAGGAGCCTTTAACCTCTCAGTTAGGTTTTTTATTAGGCTAGACGATATACAGGGTTTATTCCCGATCAATTAGCAGAAATTGTTGTTCCACAGAAAAATATCGTTCACCCGCTACAAAATGTATGGAACAGCTAATTTTTTTTGAGTTTTGACAAAATTCGCAGAACAAAAGTTGTTAGTTTTGATGTACAGAATGATGAGCTCTCGTTCTGATTTGGTTAGAACTAACCGTTAATCTAATTGGATCGACGTGGGCACAGATATCTGTGACGTGGGCAGGGACGTTTTATCTAGGATAACTCTTCCAAGGACGTGGGTAACGTCGTTGGTCCAACGTAATTTTTATTAATACTGGTTTGAGACAGGTGGGTCCTCAGAACAATAACTAGCTATTTAGTTGTTATTCTGAGGTCACTAGGCTGTGTGTGAGTTTTGTCGTAAACATGACGCGCTCCTCGGCGAGCGCGTAAGCATGTAATTTGTATGAACTTGTTGTATTTCAAAAACGCGCCGCTGGTGGCGCTGTACATTTCTTCATACAAATTACATGCTTGCGCGCTCGCCGAAGAGCGCGTCATATTTACGAAAAAACTCACACTCAGCATACAGGTCTAACCAGCCAACATCAACACATTGTCGGGATTAACTGTAACACGGTTGAAAATAGACGACAACTAATTCGTCTTTTTTCATCAATCTTAGTGTTAATTTTGGCCATTTTGAATTTTAATAATATGTTGAAATAATATATAAAAAAATTCAAACTCACATTCACACACAATTTTTTTAATTATGTAAGTGTCATTTTACACACGGGCTCTGAGCTCTCAGACCCCAAACTAAGCAAAACTTGTGATTTATGGAGATCGTTTTTTGAAATTCGAGCGCCTAAGAAATAGGAACGTATACGTAACTTTGACAGATTGTATGGAAAATCTCGAAAATCTTTATGTTGTCTATGGATGTTGCGAGTAATCCATACCAGTAACGTATACGTCCAAACCGTGCGAAATTCAAAAAACGGCACCCTGGACTGTCTATGTTATACGACAAATACATATTTTTAAAATAAATACTTATGGAGTTACATTGCTTATAATCTAAATATGCAATAATTTTGACATGAAATAGTCAAAAACAGGACATTGGCCACAATCGGTACATGTATACGCCTTATCTAGTGCATCCAAACGTGAATCATTGGCAGTTAGCGCAATCTCGTTTTTAGGGTGACCATCACCCTATAGCTGTCATTTATTTGAAAATTTGACGGTTAAAATAAATTCAAATTTCAAACTTCCCGTTCTCGGTGTGTTGTTGTCAGTTGTGTTGATTATTATTTTGAGCTGAAAGATTTTATAATTCTAGCCTTGAAGTGGTGCTGATGACGAAAAACCGTCAAACAGTTGTGAAGTGAAGTTGTGCTGTGCAAAGTACTTTTATCATTTGATGAAAGAATCGGCGAAAAATGGTGCGGGTTGATAAAGCCGCTCCAACGAGCGGGACTAAGGCTCCTGCTCGGGCTCCATTGCCGTCCCGGTTCGGTTCTACCCAGAACATGTCAGCAAACATCAAAGTCGTCGTCAGGGTGCGGCCTCTCAATGATAAAGAGAAAGAGTTGAACCACCGCGTCGTTGTAGATGTAGTAGACGATAAAATGCTGGTATTCGATCCTAAAGAAGAAGCCAGGCCGTTCTTCTATCAAGGAGTGCAGCAGCCGAATAAAGATTTTCTCAAACGAGCCAACAAGGAGCTTAAGTTTGTTTTTGACCATGTTTGTGATATGGGCGCTACAAATGATGTTGTATTTGAGACCACTACCAAAACAATGCTCTCCTCCCTGATGGAGGGGTATAATTGTTCGGTGTTTGCGTATGGAGCAACAGGAGCTGGAAAAACTTTCACTATGATTGGGAATATTGACAATCCTGGGATCACTTACCTGACTATGGATCACCTATTTTGTCTGATGAACGCTCTTGAAAAGGATAGAGAATTTGAAATAGCTGTTTCTTATATTGAGGTAAGCTTGTTTATTTGTATGAAAATGCGTCGCTTGTTGTACTGGAAGTATTTTTTTGGAGAATAAATTAAAATGCCACTATTATTTTAGGCCAAATCAAAAATCTTGACAGCTACAAGCTGCATATAACCCAATCATAGTGCAGATTAAGTGACCGGCGCCAAGTTGTATGACTTGACCCATAATAACCATTTTGCTACAATGATATCTGTGTGGCTTTGTTAATGACTTAATACTTCTAAGGATTGCCAAGAGATGAGACTAGTTGAATTTTGGGCACGCTAATACTTTAATTAGCCATATTAAAGTCTTGCTAATAATAACTTTGTTACTGGACAAATTGTGTTCAATTCTAATCTATAAAATAGAAATTTTCTTATATTGAAATAAACCTGCGAGTCTGGGAGTTCTGCGAGTGTTCCTTTTGTTCACTAATCTTCTCATCTGCAATCATTGCAATTGAATTTAACAATATATTTTCAAAGCACATCAATTTTTACTGATCCTTGCAGCAAGTTGGCAGTAGGTAGTTTGGGACCAATTCCTTTTGTATCCTTGTTACTTGTGTGGCATCAACAGACCTATTTACTTTGTATCTTGTCTCTTTCTGTACTTGTACTTTTAATTTTAACTACCTGCTATAATGAAGCCATTAGTTGAATGAACTGAATGAACTGAACTGAATATAATACTGAAAAAATATCAAAAAAAAATACTTTTTTTAAAAAGCTAAAATGGCAGTGAGTAGGGGACATAGCATACAGAACAGAATCAAGGCCTATTTTAAACAGTAGATATTGTATGTCTGACATGATGATATCAACGACTATATCAAAATGTAACAAGTTTGAAGATGCAATGGCCCAAATGTTCCTATTTCTAGAAATTAAAGTAATCAAAAAGATTTTCAGCAAAAAATGTAACTAAATTGCTGTTACCAAATCTTCCAGGTATACAACGAAAATGTTTACGACCTCCTCAAGCCTTCCAGTGTGCCCCTCCAACTCCGAGAAGACAGTAAATATGGAGTAATGGTCGCCGGCCTCAGCCTTCACAGCATCAAGACTGCTCGAGAACTCCTCAACATGCTAGAGAATGGCAATAAGAACAGGACTCAGCATCCCACTGATGCTAATGCTGAAAGCTCCAGGAGTCATGCTGTATTCCAGGTACACATTTATGTATGCTTTTACTAGTTGTGGTTTAGTGGTATTAACCTGCTTTACAATTGTGAGGTTGTGGATTCAAAACCTGGTCCTGTAACAGTGAGTTCTTTGGAACTTATGTACAGAATTTAACACCATTGGCTTTAACTACAATCATAATTATTTTTCGCCAAAAATTACTGGCCATGTACAGAAATTTTTTTGCTCAAATTGGTATATTGCCATGTTGTAGTTTTCACATCATTGTTGATTTTTCCAAAAACTGCTCAGCCCATTTTGATATAATTTAAATGACACCACCTTGGGAGTATACCCTTTTAAACTAAAAAAGATTTTTTGATTCAGTTCACAATTGGGAAAAATATCATTGTACATACAAAAAAAAAACATACAAATGAACATCGAACCTCCTCATTGCTAAAAATGCCAAGTTATCTAGTGAACTAGTGTTACATTATGTAAAAAGTAAAAACTTATGATCTCAAAAATAATATTTACACAATTTTTTTGACACTAAGGCAAATAAAAGCACCTTAGCAAAGCCATACTAACCAAAAGCACCAAAATATTACGTTTTGTATCTCTAAAACACTCTCTTGTAAAATTGTATTTTTTCAGATACACTACTATACATAGGGCGTGTCGATATAACTTTATAAAATTTATTATTTACGTCCAGGTGTACCTAAACATGCGTTACAAGACAACGGGCCAGGTGCGCATCGTGAAGCTGTCTATGATAGACCTGGCGGGCAGCGAGCGCGCCTCCGCCACCGGCTGCGTCGGCGACCGGTTCAAGGAGGGAGCCAACATTAACAAGAGCTTGCTGTCCCTCGGGAACTGTATTAACAAGCTTGCTGATGGCAGCAACTATATTCCCTATAGGTATGTCTCGATTTTGTCTGGTGTCTAATTCCAATTCTAGGTGGGGGTCCTGAGACTTGCATTCTATGTGCCTCTTGGGATATATTTTTTCTGGCTGTGAAAAAAAAAATAGTAAGTTTGCACAGGCCGGATGGCTTTTAGTTTTTAAGCTGCTCCAAAGTCTTTGACATGGCTTAACTTTTTAAACAACCTGGATTCACATTTTAACATGTCATTCAAGCTATGGCAGCGCTAAGTTGTAAATGCCACCTGATTTCAGTGGTCTACTTTTTATGTGAACAAATCTGGAATTAAACATTACAAATTAAGATTTATTTGAGTCTCTTTTCATTTCACTGGAGAGTACTAGAGGGGTGAAGAAAAAAGTTTACACTTTATTTGACTTTTAAGGATGGGTTATATTTTTAAACAATAATTTAAAAAAAACGAAGTTTTAAAATACTGATTGTTTGTTCATAGAGATTCAAAATTGACCCGCTTACTTAAAGACAGTCTCGGAGGCAACTGCAAAACCGTCATGATCGCGAACATATCGCCCTCAAGCCTCAGCTACGAAGACACATACAATACCTTGAAATACGCCACAAGGGCGAGTAAAATACAGCTCACAATAAAGAAGAACATAGTGGAAGGAGATATGAGAGTGTCTCAGTACACCAAGATTATTGAAGAGCTGAAGAAGAGGGTTCAGGTGTTGGAAGCCAAATTGAGCATCGCGGAGACAAAGCCCATGGAAGCTGCTGTTAAAATTGATACTACAAAGGAAAAAGGTGTGTTTCAGTTTTTATGTTATTTGAATTTACAAACATCTTGATTTTTATTGTATTGAGTGAGACATTTAGTTACTATGTGGCCGGTTGAAAAACGATTTACTTTTGAAAACTAGAGAGCAGCTGTGACTCCGATCAGAACGAAAAAAAAAAAAAAACGTTTTTTCCCGAAACTACCGCATACAGGATTATCTGCTTGCCTTGTATAGCCTTCATTATAAACAAATAAACATATAATTATAATCAAATTTTACTATGGGGCCAACTTGGGATTAGAGAAAAATAATCTGCTGTTCCATGTGAAATTATAACTCGGAATCGAAAAAATGTACCTATGGAATAGCTGTTTTTTTTTCTTGAAGTCTTTAGAATTTGTTCTTAGTAGTACACCATTACTGGACTACCCTGTATACAGATAAACTTAGAATATATAAAAAGCTCTGTCTCTATAAAAGTTTTAGACTCTAGCTCTATCTAAATACCGAATATCATTAAAATCGTTACAGCCGTTTCTGAGATCCTAATTTTGTACAAATATATAAACAAACATTAAAATATTCATGAATTACTAAAATGTGTATGTAATCCGTAGCCAAGCAAGAGTGGCGTCGCCGCATCACCGAGACCGAAGACATACTGAGTGAACTAGAGACTGAACTGTTATCTCTGATGTCGTGCGCGCGCATCGCGGCGTTACGGCGGCGGCTGCGCACGCGCGCCGCGAGGGACTTCGCTGAGTTCGCGCATCGGTCTTCTAGCGACGCTATGGACCAGGTAACTTGAAGGGCAGGTTCCGATACTGTCGAATTGAAGCCAAGCAAGACTCGAAACAGACCTTCTAGATAAGCTCATATCTATATTCTTTAAGAATACTCGTGTTATAAGAATACACTAATTATACACTAACTGGTGAAAATGTTATGGCTTGTAGACTTTTGAAACGCCTTTGATAGTTCCACCTAGAACAGCTAATTCATAAACAAATCACGCGCAAATCATTACGAAGAATCAGCTGAAAGGGAGTACTTGTTATTTTTTTATCTCAGTTTTTTTGCCCTACTGTAGCGATGCACAGAAGACATTCCCCGGGACGAGCGTTCGGCGGAATATTACAAGAAGCAAGCCGCCGAAATGGACGCCAAAATGATGGCGGCGCGCGCGCGCTGGGAGCCTTGCAAAAGGAAGCTCAACGTGATGCTCGACCACGCGCTCACTGACTGCCCCGACCTCACCGACTTTGTGCTTTCGGTGCAACAGAAAAGCCAGATACGACAGTTAAGGTAATATAAATTATCATTATTTACGACTTAGTTTTCGGTTTTGTCTTCGTCTTCGTTTTCGTCTTCGTCCTCGTTTTCATCTTCGTCTTCGGCCTCGTGTTCGTCTTCATCATCTTTTTTGTACTCGTTTCCGTCCTCGTTTTAGTCTACGCCGTCGATTTAGTCTCCTTTAGCAAGCAGCTTTCGTGACCTACTGCTGGATAAAGGTCACCACGCCAAGGATAATTACACGCCTTCGCCTTCGTCCTCGGCTTCGTCTTCGTACTAAGGTTTAAGAAATTCATTTCCGGAAAAAAATATCAGATTTTCTATAATTTTAATATTACGGTTCTTCAAACTTCTTCAGTCATTCTGCACATGCGGGTAAAGTTAGAGCGATTAAATGTGGTAAATTTTTTGAGCTGTAAATGTGATGCATATGTGTAGTGAAAATGAGTCATTAATGACTCTTTTTGTGATTTTTATAAATGCAACCGAAATTACGCGACTCACCGCTCAAAAAATTACGCACGCAAATTATTCATGTTTGTCCTTATATTTGCAAATGTTTTCAAGAGATATATTTTCCTGATCATTTAATTTTATCAATTCATCTACAGGGCCCGAGACGACTTACTAAACAAGCTATTTGCAATAGAAAACGCTGAAATCACAATGACAACAGAGTACGTCACCGGCATGCCGAAAATGTTAAAAAAACTCTACCTCACACTTAAAGGGTACGACAAAGTGCCGCCCTCTTTAACCGCAGAGTATTTAGAAATCATGAGACAATCGAAAGCTAAAGGCATAACCTGGTTTGATAAAGACAGCGAAAACAACTCGCAATTGAAATACTTAACAAATTTAGACTTAGACAAGCCAACAATGATGGCAGACATTGACTTTGCAAAAGATGTTAATTCAACCATTGATTTAGACAGCGAAGACTTGACTGACACAGAAAACTGCCCCATAGCGACATCAACTAAAAAACGCAAAGGGACTCCAATAAAACTGCCTACAAATGAAACCATAGTAATCAATGACTCGTTCGAAATGCTGGACACGACCAGGAATTTGAATTCTGCGAAGAAAATTAAAATTGAAGACGTGGGAATGATTGACCCGAATAATTTGAATTCTACTTTTGTGATGGCTGAGAAGCAGAAACCGGTGAAGAAGCAGATTAAATTCGAGACGGATAATGTACAGGCAAAGGTTTCTAGATGGAACGCTAGAGTGCCCCTGACCGATGGCACGAACACTTTGAACCAAGCCAGGAATGTCAACTTTGGTGACAAAGGTGAGTCCATTTTTGTTTGTCATTTTGAGATCTGTGGGTGACACCATTTGCTTTGTTTTTGGGCTATAAAGGGATGAGCCTCGGGCGATATGTTTAAAGAGTTGTAATTTAAATAATTTAATTGTGTATTTTATAGTATGTGCTACTGAGTTATTAAAATTGATATAAAGTTACGCTTCCTTGTGTTAATATGAGAGGCTTGAGAGTCAAAATTGTTGTTAATGGTTTTGTTCCATTATTGTATACTAGTTTTTACCCGCGGCTTCGCCCGCATACGCAATATATCATTATAATTTATAGCCTATGTGTTATTCTGATATATAAGCTATATTATTGCAAAGTTTCATCTCAATCCGTTCAGTAGTTTTTGCGTGAAAGAGTAACAAACATTCATCCATCCATCCTCACAAACTTTCACGTTTATAATATTAGTAGGATTATTATTGTGACCTAAATTACCTGAAAGTGGCTAAGCTTTCTAATCGCAAATCTAACCTCGCTTATTTAGACGTAATGGTCATCTTGTTGTGGGCCGAATCTTACTTAATAGCGTCTGTGAACACCAGGTGAGTCGTTGCGCAGTAGTAAATTCATATATCAGCGTCAGCGAGGAGTGGCGTTTTGTACAGCTTGCAGCTAAGTTCACAGACTTAGGCTTGATTGCACCATGTTACTTTAACAATAACAAACATTTTAACGTAAATTGTTAGGGAAAATATGACGCCACCGCTTCACTGTTTAATGCTATTGTTATCTGATTTTAATTTTATAGTGCATCCCACACTAGGTTTATCTCAAAGAGTTATTTTTGTGATAAACATTTCAAAAATTCTTCGCGAATGCAGGACTCGAACCTTGCGTCTTCGGAACACTAGCCCGACGCTCTGCCCAACTGAGCTAATCCGCAATACTGCATACGCGTCGAATTTTGTGAAGTGTTTATCATTTAACCAACTTATAGTCCAACAACTTCGAGTCCTGCATCCGCGAAGAATTTTTGAAATGTTTATCACAAAAATAAAACACTTTGAGATAAACCTAGTGTGGGATGCACTATAAAATTAAAATCATTTCATTGATTTAGCAGCGCGTCATCTCTCGTCAATATTTAGAAGTTTTTATAACTTCAATTGAGTGATAACCTGTCTAATACGGGTATCACAGGTGGCGCCGCCAACGCTTTAAGTTGGTTAAATGATAAACACTTCACGAAATTTGACGCGTATGCAGTATTGCGAATTAGCTCAGTTGGGCAGAGCGTCGGGCTAGTGTTCCGAAGACGCAAGGTTCGAGTCCTGCATCCGCGAAGAATTTTTGAAATGTTTATCACAAAAATAACTCTTTGCTATTGTTATCATTAATTATCTGTCAGAAGCGTCAAATAAGGCATCTAAAGTAAATACTGTGGGTAAATAAGACCCATTTGATTTGCAACCCAGATAACTTTAACTATTCCAAAGAATAAGCTGGTGGAACACATTTCACAGTCACTGTTTATTTAGCAATAATTAAACTATAACTACTAATACGGTACAACCAAGCCTAAGAGTTGGATTCGTCCTATGGTATTACTACCGAGATGGCGATTAACATTAAACACCCCCACAGGTAAGGTCGTGAAGCCAGTGGTGGGCAAGGCGACTCAGTTCCGCTGGCAGCCAGACAACTCCGCCAAGAGCGGGTTTGCCGGCTTCGGTTCCTCGCTGTCCAGGGACGGGACTCCGCTCAACAGGAACATCGTGCAAGGTAAGCTTCAAATCATTTATTTACTTAGAAAATCAATTAAGTAATGTAAAATATAAAAATTAATTTATTATACAGTACGCGCAAATCATTTTAAAGTTTCGAGATTAGGTATAGTCCGAATAATACAACTTGACGGCTGTGAAGTTTTACCTACAAGCTGCGGATAGTCATTTTTGAGTCAGAGTCATGATAAAGATTTACGCGTCCTGTATACTGTAAATTCTTTATAGCTTAGCTCAGGAAATAGATCATTTTTCTTCATTTTAGTTACAAACGCAGTTTTAAGTCTTTGGAGGTCAAGCCAATCAAATTAAACTAAACTACATATTAATAAGAAGTGTAATATCAAGTGACGCTATAGAATATAGAGAGTTTACACTGCATAAACAATGCTATCTTAGAATTATTTACTACAATAGAAAACTCATATATGCATAATACTAACAAACTGATTAATATTATTAAGAAACTTTCTTTTTAAAAAAAATATGTCATTGATTAAGCAATGCGCCATTTTCTCGTGAATGGTAAGAAGTTCTAATAATTTCACATTAAGTGACTGGTTTAAGCAGTTCTCACAAGATGGCGCTTCCAACAATGTAGTAAGTTGGTAAAATGATAAACCACTTTCAATAATTCGACGTTTTCGCAGACAGCGTTCTAACTTAATTTGTACAAAGCATCTGGGCCGGAATCCCAGAGAGATGCAGGTTCAAATCCTGCGAACGCGTCAATTTTTGAAATGTTTATCACAAAAAGAAAGTTTCTATATACCTAGTGTGTGAAGCACGATAAAAATCATTTCAATAATTATTAAGGGTTTCCATTTTAGTAAAATTGCTTTATGACATAGGTACACATACCACAAATGTCTATTGTCTACGAATTATGTTACGTAGCGTTGCAGTTTTTTGATTAGATGTTGTTAGCAACTAACTTCACAGACCCACCCCGATTTCTGTTGGAAACTCGGCTCTTGAAGTCGTTGAATCGTACGTCAACCTAGGACAAGTAGTCCAGTTAGGTTACTTCAATAAAGAGGCCAATCGCCGAATCCAACTCGGCTGGGCAGCGTTCGTAAAAATTGCGTAGCGTCTTCTCGTCCGACATACCTCAGTGCCTCAAGTCGAAAGTTTTCGACCAGTGTGTGTTGCCAGTGATGACTTATGGCACATAAACGTGGTCTCTCACTATGGGTCTTATTAGTAAGCTCCAAGTAGTCCAACAAGCTATGGAGAGGGCTTTGCTCGGGAGTCTCTGCGGGATCGAATCAGGAATGAGGAGATCCGTAGAAGAACCAAAGTTACCGACATAGCTCAACGGATTAGCAAGTTGAAATGGCAATGGGCAGGGCACATAGCGCGGAGGACTGATGACCGGGGGAGTCGAAAAGTTCTCGAGTGGAGACCACGTACCGGCAAGCGCAGCGTAGGACGTCCACCCACAAGGTGGACGGATGACCTCATTAAGACCGCAGGATCGCGTTGGATGCAAGCCGCTACCAACCAGTCTTATTGGAGATCCATAGGGGAGGCCTATGTCCAGCAGTGGACGTCATTTGGCTGATGGATGGATGGATGGATGAACTTCACAGACGCTTTACATAAGTTAAATTTGGCCTATATAGGATTATCTGCTTACCCTTGTAGCCCGTACGAAGTCGAAAGGGGTTGATTCAGACCATCATTATGAATAATTTTTACTATAGTGAACTTGGAATACGAGAAAAAACAGATGTTCCATACAACATTGCAACTCGGAATGTATGAAACACCTGATAATTATTTACTCGAATTCTGAGTTGTCCTAAAAGTTGTTCCGGGCTGTAGTAAAAGTTGTTCAATGGTCTGACTAAATCACCTCCTTTCGGCTTAGCAAACCAGCCCCCCGACCGCCTAAGCAATAGCAATCGTAATAGCAATCGTTTATGACTTCATTTTAGTCATTTGGCACCGCCTATGTGACGTTAGCCATCAAAGTTGTTCATTCAACGATTGCTTTCGCAATCCGCACAAAGCAATTGATGGCTAACGTCACATAGGCGGTGCCAAATGACTAAAATAAAGTCATAAACGATTGCTATTGCTTAGGCGGTAGGGTGGCAGTTCTGGATAACCCTGTGTGTGTTCTGGATAAGTATTTGCATGCTAGCTTAACATTCTGTGTTATAACGTAGCTAACATTTGATTCCATGTGTCGTCCTGTGCCGTCCTAACGTACTAACAGACGGGAATCGAAAGAATAATGTCATTCACAAGCCAGTCGGTTTTAAAGCGGTACGTGGACGAGAGAGGCCTCAGAACCACCCCTACTCGAGACCGCCGCCCCTTAGCAGGAGATAAAAGAAGATTAATGAAGTTTTCAAAGGAGTGGAGAAGAATGTACAACATAGTGTTTAAATGAGTAGTATAAAAATGTTCGCAGTTAACAAAAATGTAAAGCATATCGATACGCGGCTTAATATTACGCCACTATTTGACGGTACAGTAAATGTCGTTGAAGTCGACGATAATGTACATAAAGATTTAGAAAAGTCGATAAAAATGTGCACAGAATGTCATCTTAGTCGTTTTAGTACATGTGTCAACTGAGTCGACATAGTGTACACAGAGTGTCAGTTTAGTCGACAAAGTCGTACACAAAGTGTCAGCTGAGTTGACACAGTGTACAAAAAGTGTCAGCTGAGTCGACATATTGTACGCAGTATCAATTGGATCGACATAGCGTACAAAAAGTGTCAAGTGAATCGACATAGCGCACAAAAAGTGTCAGCTGAGTCGACATATAGTACGCAAAGTGTCAGTAAAGTCGACATAGTGTACGTAACCGTGGATGGAGAAGACAATTTTGTATAAAAATTACAAGAGAGTAAGTAGGTTTAAAATATATTATTAAAGATTTTTTTAAGGTTTACTTTTGCAATGATGATTTATTGAACTCAAGTAAAAAATAGAGGACAGAGGTAGGTTTATTAATATCATTACTTTGATACTTTTATAATAACATTGTAATTTTTATAGTTTTATAATAACATTGTAATTTTTATAGTTTTATAATAACATTGTAATTTTGATAGTTCTCTAAGCTTCAGGAGTGACATTGTAATTATTTTTGTTTTTGATATTGAGTGAATAGTTTTATTGTGTATTGGGTTTAAAATGCAGCTCTAAAATTATTTATTATTGTATTCTAGAAAAAATTTATTGCCAGTGTTCATCACACTTTATTCTATCATACGAATAGCTTTCACGAAGTATATTTTACACGTAGATTTTGAAAATCTAGTTTTTAGGTTGATTTTTGCTTCATCGGTCATCTGATTTTAATTAATTGGCAAATACGAAATTGAACTAAATATCTGTTCAAAAATGTTCCATCTGTTCTAGCCATTTTTAATTTTGTAAACTACAAAAACTTAGTACAAGAGACATGGTAGAGGCCGAATCAAACTTTATGGCGTCTGTGAACACGAGGCGAGTCATTGCGCAATAGCAAATTCGTTATGTCAGCTGAGCGAGGAGAGGGGATCTGCGCAGCTTGTAGCAAGCTTCACAGACGCCATTCAATTTAATTCAGTCTTCGCGGAGCTATTATAACCAGAGGGATAATGTGGTCGATCGAGAAAATCTGAAGGAGATGCATTGATTTAATATGGCATGAGTTGAAACAGACATGAAAAATATCTCGATTATGAGGCTGTTGCCATTACCCATGACAATTGAATTTTGTCATCAATAAAGTACCAGTAGTACAAAAAAAAAACAAGATACGCGCTAAAACAATCCCCTCTTGGTAATTGGGTAAAAAGGGAACTATGCCACAGATACGCTAAAATGTGTGGTGAAGAGACGTTGTTACAGGCCGAATCAGACTTCTTGGCGGCTGTGAAGTTAGCTACAAGCTGCGGATAACCCTCGCTGTAAATCCTCGCAGCTGTGACGTGAGTTTCACTCAGAGTGTCAAGTGGGAGTTATGCAAATCAAATCGAATTACTTTTACGTCGCGTTGACCGAGCGCGCCGTGCACACACGCGAGCACATTGACACACAAGCTTGAATCTGTCAATCACAGACGTTGCCGCGCTCGTGTTCGATCGGTTTGGCGCTCGTTACATTACCGTAAAAAATACTCAAACTTAGCTATTTAGTTTTCTGTACGTGACACAAGATGGCGTTGTGCCATTTCCATAGATTTTTTTATTTTTTATTCCTTGTAGGTTTGCGTTTGACTGCATACTGCCTGATGTTGAGCAGATATGCGGTCTAGGATGTAGGACGATTACCTAAGAGATACCTATTTACTCGGGATTTGAAGACACCCACGTTGTACTTAAGCGGGAAGACAGACCCAGGCAAAGCGTTCCACATTCTGGCAGTTCGTATGAGGAATGAGGATTCGAAACGCTTTGTTCTAACGCGCGGAATGTCCACAAACATCACAGCCGCCAAGAAGTATGATTCGGCCTATACCTTTAAATTTTTTTTAAAGTAGTTGAGTACTTCGTCCTGCAATCCAGATCACTTAGAATTTTAATAAAAAAATATTGAAATCAAGCCAGAACATAAAATTTAAATATCAGCTATATTAAAATATCAGTTTGACATCAAATATATTCCCCATTTGAATAACTTGTGTCCGAAGATTGCTTTCTCAGTTCAGACATTGTTTATTGTGTCTGCGACGTGTCACAGTATAATTTTATAAAGTAGCACATCTCTTATTTAGTAGGTACTTATATTAGTTTGCCAGAACTTGGCTATTGGCTTATCTGTATTATCACAGAAAAACCCAAACATAGGCACAACAATCTTTATGTACACAATTTTAATAATTTTCAGTCTTTTTATTTGATATTTATACTAATGTAACAAAATGCAATCTCTATAAATGTGGGACAAATGAGGTTTTGTCACATGGGGATGGACAGACTATAAGAGGTTCTTGGTTTACTAAGGTAAATTAAAAACTTAAAATAAAAAATCGGCAACAGAATTTGATCTAATCTATAACATTTTTAACGGTCTAGACTGCAAAAAACTATTTTCCGAAATATCACTAAAATAATTACCACATAGTAGAAAAAATATTTTTCAAGTATTTTTCTGTCCTTTCTCACTCCTATTCAATTTCCACATGACTTGGATATATTGCTGATACTGTCAGTCCATGAATTAAAAAAAAACAATAGCACGGTAATGATATATTACCGTGGTATAATAGGTTCGTAGATTTTTGGCAACAACATTCATTTAAGGGTTCCAAATGAACCCTTAAATTAAGGGTGCTTTTGCACCAGATATGTGCTATGCAGCTATGCTGCGAAGATGTGAAATCTACGCTACGAAAATATGTGACCGTTTCCACCAATATTACGCTAGGTAGCTGTGCGAGGAAGATGCGCTACGAAGATCTGCCGCCGCAAAGTAGCTGTGCGAGAGAGATGGGCGTCTCGAGCTATGCTATGTATCGATAATAGGCAAACGGCGGGGACGGCGCGGCATCTATAGCACGCGTCAATAGCACACATCCATAGTACGCATCCTTCCATATAAAAACAATATCTTAGTTGAATCTGTTCCACCAGTGCTGAGCTATGTGCACCAATGAATATGATTGGTAGCATCGTAGCATAGCACATCTCTGGTGGAAAAGCACCCTAATACTGCTACAAATTATCATTTTGTCGAGGTAGTTTTTTACTTTTACACCCTGTTTTAATTTAAAACAATGTACAAAGTTATGTTACTGCTAGAAATGAACTACACGTCTGCGACTCAATTTAATCGAGTTCGCCACTACACTATTGCCACAGTATACTAACAACAGTAGTTCATCTTAGGATCGGCGAGTAAATAGCCCACTTTTTGCGTTAACGCTTCGGAATGTCGGTTTTATTATGAGCTGGATATTATTTGCATATTATATTATTTTCTTATTAGTAAGCTACAAGTAGCCCAACGAGCTATGGATAAGTCTATGCTCGGAGTCTCTCTGCGAGATCGAATTAGGAATGACGTAGACGAACCAAAGTTACCGACATAGCCCAGCGGATTGGCAAGTTGAAATAGCAATGGGCAGGGCACATAGCACGGAGGACTGATGACCGATAGGGTCGTAAAGTTCTTGAGTGGAGACCACATAGCGGCAAGCGCAGCGTAGGATGTTCACCCACAACCATCTTTTTCGAAACCTAATTTTTTTTAGAAAATGGGGAGACATTTTCTAATCACTAATGTGACTAACTACTTGGATTGATACTGAAATAGAGAAAGTACGAAGGACTTACTGGACTAGTCCATATTAAGGATTTATTAGTCCACTACACTCGTCTAAATTAACTTGAAACCGGCAGCGGCCAAGTCCTATGAAGATGACTTACTGTTTTTAGCGTACTGTGCTATTATACGCCGGTAATTGTGTTCGAAAACGGTTTGATACGATGACTCGTATGAAATTGCGTGTTTCTATTCACAGTTGTCTAAAATAGGTTACCTATATTGAAAGCTAGGTTCAAGTAAGGCTGCCGAAATCTTCCATTAAGTCAATTATTCCTTTCTGATAGAATTGAATTGAGTTTCGTGTTTTCGGGAATTCGGCTTTAGGGTTGGAGTTTACTTAAATGGTAAAGATAAACAGTGAATGTTGATCGATTGGATTTACACAAGATTATTATTTTTAATGAACATTTAACAATCGACCAGAAAATAGTGAGTGAAAGTAACGATTTTGTTATTAGATTTCGATAGGACGCCATAATTTTCATTTTTTCGATTTTGTTTCGGAACTAATGGACCAAAATATTTATTTAATTTACATAAATATTTATGGGATTAACCTCAGAGCAAATAAAAAAATCAAGAGGGAACGTCGTTGAACAGTCAAGTGCATCCGGTTTTTTATACATGTCTGAGTGCGTCACTGCTGCGCCGCTTTAGTTCGACTGACAAGCCAAGGCGTAGTTTCCTTGTACGTTGATGTCTGTGTGATTGTCTTTACACGGCGAGGCGTAGTTTTGGTCGGCCTCACTTGTTTGTTCACAACATTCTCTCTTGATTTTTTATTTGCTCTGAGGGATTATCATGCAAAAATAAATAAATAAATATTAAAAAAATATTTATTTCTGTACAGTTTGAAAAAATAAATTCGCGTATCGGCCCACTAACAACGGAAACATTGTTCAATCACAAGTACAAGTGATACTGACGAGTAAGTCATAATCAGTACAAATAACAACTTAGAAAATGCCTAGAAATAGGTACAACTGTATAACGTAACTTATTTTATGTAAGATCCTAAGTATTTTTGTGGTATTCTAAATGGGTGGGAAAAGCTTCATAACTTCGTTGTTTTTTTGAGATACATAAATCACTATAATTTATTGCAATACATTGCAGAAATATTGAAATATTTATGTTGATATACAGGGTGACTGGTAAAAATTGAGCAACCTTTTAGGGGCTTATTCTGTACATCAAAACTAACAACTTTTGTTCTGCGACTTTTGTCAAAACTAAAAAAAAACAGCTGTTCCATACATTTGGTCGCGGGTGAATGATATTTTTCTATGGAACACCAATTTTTTTTGAGTTTTGACAAAAGTTGTAGAATAAAAGTTGTTAGTTTTGATGTATAGACTAAGCCCCTACAAGGATGCTCAATGTTTACCAGTCACCCTGTATAAAATAAAACTGAAAAATGGAGATTTCCTTTATGAACACTCATATTGTGACTATGAATTCTTAAATCAGATTACTTGGTATGTTTTTTTATTTCATATTCTTTTGTAAGCGTAATTTAGTTCGTTAAACTCGTTTAGTTAATTGTTATTTGATTAAAAAAATGCCTATTTAATTTTGCTAAAATGTACCTAATTTTTACTAACACAGGTAAGTATATTAAATATATCTACCCATAAATTTATATAGGTTACGTTTTGAAATGCATTGATTTTTTGTAAAACCTAGTTTATATAGTATTTTTGCTAGTTGCGTGTAAAATATCAAGGTTATTTTAAAAGAGGATTGTATTCTAAAATGCATTCATTTTGCAATTTTGCGAAAAATATAATTAATAATAATTATGTATTTTACTTAGAAAATATGTATGACGCAGTACGTCCACCCACAAGGTAGACGGATAGCCTCAATAAGACCGCAGAATTGCGCTGGATGCAAGCAGCTTTCTATTGGAAATCTATGGGGGAGGCCAATGTCCCATTGGATGTCCTATGGCCGAAAATAACGATGTATTGACGCATAGTTTTCTTAAAAAACATTGACGTTTTTTAAATTAAAATTATGTAAAAAGTTTGTACTGGTCATGTACTTCGGATCAGTTAAAATTGCCATTGTAAAATCATGAGCGTAGCTAGCTAGGCACAGGTGAGCGGAGCCCACTCTGTAAATTTTTTGCCTACCCTAGATAGCTTAAAAGTTAATATATTCTATTATATTCGGGGATGGACAAAAGTAGCCCTCCTAGAGAAAATGTCAAGTTATGTCAATGTGTAAATAATAATTACAATTAGTAAAAACTAATACGTGAACTACTAAACTACTTCAAAAATGATACTAGTGTGTATAAGTTTTGCAACGTATGTATTGCATTGTTGTGTATCATATTGAATTTTTTTTATTGTAGCGTAAAAAAATATTGCCATGTTTAAGATAAACAAATCGCATAAAAGCCTTTAATTTACAGCTTCAAAAATCGTCTAATATTGCAAGTTGTAAAGGCTATAGCTTTAATACCTATTTGTTAAAACATTAAAATGTGTTACTAATATTGTCTACATTTATTCTAATTCAGATAATATCTAAAATAATAATAATTTTAAGTTAAGAAAATTTTAAAGTAATACATGAATGATTCTAACTTTATGAATGACATTAATTATTTTATGGATGACTGATTTTTTGTATGTATTTTGTAAGCTTGAGTGAATTTAATTAAACTTTGTGAACAATGTTTTTTGTTGTTTAATTTAACACTAGTTTAAGCTAGATTGTACGTTTTCTCTTACTACGAAAAATCTATTATCAAATCTTAGAATAATTGGCATTGAAGTCAGGCCAGAGGAATTAGTATGAGAGAATTCGTATACGAAATCTAGGTACATAAGTTTCCGTTTTTTAATCTTGTTAAAAGATTTCGTACGTAATTGTTATAACAACTGTATTTACACAAGCGAGGATAAAACGAGACAGCTTTTTACGATACCTACTTCTCAGCAGCAACTGTAGTCAGATGTACGTAGAGTTATACTGATTAAATTGACTTAACTCATGGTAGATACGAGAGACGCGAAGCTCAAGTGTCACTGTCTAATTACAGCGGACAAATTGAAGGCTTTGAAACAGCCGGGTTCTGCAACCCTCCGGCCGCCCCGCCCGGGCTAAGTGAATGAGGAATGTCGCTTTAGACCTTAAAAATTAACATTTGCACGGCGAAATTGCAAGCCCTCGTTACCGCTTTGAGACAGAATCCAGAACGAGATTGGAATTGGCGACTCATTTAAAATGTTTAGCGCGGTTTTATTTCGTCGATGTTTTAATTAATTTACCGCTGTACCCGAGTCGTGTAAAAAATGCTGTCGAGATCCTCAACAAAAACCCTACGTACCCGCAAATGAATTGATTCAACGCAATCAATTTTTTCCCGCTCTCAACCGATCCTCATTCACTCGCGGTCTGATTGAATCGGTCAATCATTCGGTCTTACATTCAGTTAACTGGAAAATTGGTAATTAGATGGCGTAGGTGATAGAACGGTTATATTCGTGTGTTAGGACGAGATAAGTCGCGGAAGGATTGACTCGTTCTTTGGGTTTATCGATTGGTATCCGGTCAGAATGTGCGGCGGATTAAAAGGGCCAGCAGTATTTGCATAAAACTAATTACTTTATGTATTCGGGAGTGTTTGTGAGGTCAGTTTGTTGACAAGCCCCGGCGGTATTGGTAGGTAATAAAGCTGTAATTACGCGTTGCGCTGTCCGAAAATCATTTGTTGCGGAAAACAATATTCGCTATTTTAAATAGAATAAGTGCCGTAAGGAAAGCTAAGGAGTTACTTTTAAGTTTTTCCTTTATGGTTATTTCATGAAGTTTAGGCGACTCTACTCATAAAGATGCCTTCAAACGTTTCGCTCTGAACTAAAACGACAATCAACTCAATTTACCAAACCTGCATCCAAAATTTGACGAATGTAAAAGTAACGTACTAACGTAGGCCTAGCAAATCGTTTGAGCGCTAGCACCGGTCCCATAGGGGCAGTTAGCGCTTAGCCCAGTGAGCAGCGGAGTTTTCCACAGTTTTCCGATTGTTTGGCGACGCCTGCCAATCTTCCTTCGACCGTTTTTACACCGAGGAGTTGTTTACTTTGAGACTGGGATATACGGGCTTCCGAAGTTCGACTTCGTCCATCGATGGGTCCGAGTACGGAGTTTGTTTTGTATGGATCCGATAAATAGGGTAGTTTTAGAACAGCTGCGAGCTAAAGGAGTCTATACAACATTATCTAGGTGCTAGCTTTTGTTACTTTGAAACTTTCCACTATACGTAGTTCAGTGAGTGATTCAGTGATATACTTCATTTAGGAGTTGTAATTTTGAGAAAATTGCTTAAGCATAGCATATAGCTCTCCAGCGACGTAGAACCAATACGCAATTTTCAGAAAATTAAGTTATTCAACAGCAGTTGTTCTGTCGTTGAAAAGAGAAAATAAAAATTTACAAGTCGTTAGGTATTGTAACATAAGTTCAGGAATATGACTGTATCATTAGGTACTTAACGTTTAGATTTTCACGTTCAAAAAAATGCTTCTTTCTCATGATGTCCTTTTATACCGTTAAAATGATTCTTGGTAGAATGACTACGCCTCACTCTACGATCACGACTTCACTCTAGAGTAGGTACTCTAGAATAGACTATTAAATAGTAGGTACTGTACTTTAGGTAAATAATTACCTGAGTGGGCTCGATCGCTGTTAAAAAAATATTCTGTACAAAAAGTTTAACCATTATAGAAATCGAGCGAAGTCGCAGCCTATATACGCCATGCCTCAGGTACTAATATTTTAAATTGCCATTTTATTCACAATTCACATACCTATTTCGTTCATCTAAAATAGCTATCTATTTAATAGTAGGTATAACCATAATTGATTCTTCATTTATCTAGCTACGTGGTATTGAAATCCTCATCGAGATTACCCGTGATGCGATCCGCAGTGCCTCATTGTGGGTGAAACAACGGGAAAGGAACAAAGGCGCGCGGTCGCCGGGCTTATCGCCGCGCGCCAATGTTGCTGTACTGGGAATTTGCTCTAGAATGCGTTTTAGAATGTTCTAGATTATTCTGGACGAAATTAGAACTAATGGAATGCTCGAAGTTAATTCTGCGTTTTTGTAAATGCTAACCCAAGCGCAATCGACAGTTACTAAGCGTTTACAGCACCACATGCTATCAGCTGGTTACGATTGTTTTGGAAAGATTAGTCTAGCTTTCTACTTTGATAGATAGATAACGAAGAGAGAGAGAGAGAGAGGAATGAAACTAGGCACATACCTATATGAAAGATCAAAGAGCTCTTTTGAGTGAATTTAAACTGCAAAAGTAGCTATCTAGGTACCTATAGCTGTTACTCGAACTGTATTTTTTGTTACACTTCTATGTACGTTCACGTATACTTCTATGTATGTATACGTACATTACACGGCCTTATTATAAAATATGCTGGAGCTGTGCAGACAATGCAACACCTATTCTCCTCTCCTCAATGCCCAAACACCTGCACACTGAGGTGGTGGTGGTGGAGCACACGACCTAGTGGAGGCCACTACTCCTGGAGTAGCAGTCGCTAACCACATGGCAAAGCTTATCTAGATAGACCATCACCATCTAGATCTATCACCTTAGAACCATCGACACGAAGAAGAAGAAGAATATAGAAATATTCTAATTCTTATTCATAGCTTATTATATAGACACCTATGGAGAATACCAACAACAGTAAGCTCTTTTCCTAATAAAATTTAAACGTAGTTGACTGTTTACATTATCTGTTTCCAAGTATCTGTTCAACTGTAATAATCTTGTACAAGTTTTTGATGAGAAAGTTTAAGTAAATAAACAGTGTTCGTAAACTCGAGGTCGATAAACAACTCCTAAACAATCATCGAGTGTTTACAAAATCGAGAAAAATATTTTCTCAGAATCTGGATGTCAATATTGGACAATAAATAAGCACCTACGACTGTTCGTTTTTCCAGTCGAGCGACTGGCAGAATCGACCAAATATTGTTCAGCTCCAACGAGACAGTACGAAATGTATGTAAATAAACGTGCTCTTACACGGGAGATTCAAAATTGTTCAATATAA
This sequence comes from Hypomecis punctinalis, assembly GCA_949316475.1. Taxonomy (NCBI): domain Eukaryota; kingdom Metazoa; phylum Arthropoda; class Insecta; order Lepidoptera; family Geometridae; genus Hypomecis; species Hypomecis punctinalis. The sequence goes on from OX438800.1 coordinate 4,787,671, forward strand.
GCCGTTTATGACGTCACGATGGAGATTTTATACACTAAACTAGCGTCCCGCCCGGGCTTCGCACATGTGTATTATACATAGGTATAAACATTTCGAATCACTCTATCTGTTGTTTTTAAACTTTCGCGATTTGAAAACATTATTATTATATACTACGGGACTAATCGCGCACTAAAATTACAAGATAAATAAATACCTCACTCTATCTGTTAAAAAAAACGCATCAAAATCCGTTGCGTTATAGATATGAGCATACATAGGGAGAGAGACAGCAGGAAGCGACTTTGTTTTATAATATGTAGTGATTCCACTTCGTTCGCGCTTTAACATAAAAAAATCACAATGTGTAAATATCTAAAAACTGTATAACGTATGTAGAATTTGCTTATCGTAAAACTACGTTTTTTATTTACGGCATTTGGAAACATTAAATACCAATCGGACTGTCATGATCATCATAATCTGTAGAGAACTCTATTAATTATTTTTTGCAAAAATTGGCATGACTGACTTCTACCGTGTACAGAATTTGCAAATATTTCGCACGGATCGATGTAGCATTTTTCACATTATTGTTGAAATATCAAAAATCGCTCAGCTGATTTGGATAAAATTTAAATGGGACCAATTTCGAAGTGTACTCTTTCTAATAAAATCGAGAAAAAAGAATTATCGAAATCGAACGACAATGTAAAAAGTTATGCGTGGTTATACATGAAAAAAATTTATAAGCGTCGAATTGAGTACCTCCTCCGTTTCGTCGGTCAAAAAATGTACTTCATTGCTTTAAAAACCTCACGACCTGTTAACTAATGATTTGAAAGTATGTTAGTTATAGTACCTATGTCAGAGAGTTTGTAGTCAAAATTACACAACATCCTATGTTGTGAAATTGAAAGAATCTTACCAAAATACACATAGGTACACACGTTACTTGCGTTGTTAACATTAAAAAACCGTTGTTAATTTAAAAAAACCTGGTACCTACTACCAACTGTATGCAAGTAGCATTCGATCTAAGTAAGTTTATTTTTTTCTTATTTTAACTGTTTTAGCATTCTGTTTGCATTTTCTTTGGCTCTGCAGCGTCTCTTAGACGCTTGCGGAATTTCCTTCCGATTACTACCAGAACTGCGTTAGTGAAATCACTCCTATTCCCAATACTGGATTATGCTGACGTCTGCTATCTTGACTTAACCGAAGAGCAACTAGATAAACTTTACAAAATTATTGTGTTCGGTTTATATTTGGCCTACGCAAATATGACCACATCTCCGAATTTCGCCAAAAGCTCAAATGGTTAGCCATCCGTTTTCGCCGTAACAGTCATATACTTTTCCTCCTTTATAAAATCCTATTCATTCCTTCTACTTCTGTCTATCTTAAAGAACGTTTTGAGTACATTCAGGATTATCCAAATTCTTTAAGATCTTCTCGTGCCCTGAAACTAAAATCCTCCACCCACTCAAACCTTTCCTATACCAAGTCCTTTACACTGAGAGCTGTCCAGCAGGCCAATCGCACTAAAAATTACTGCTGAACCACAATTGAACTTTAACCGAACTTCAACTTTTTGTCTATTTTCGTATTGCGCTAATGATTTTGACAAAAGTTGAAACGCAACTCAATCAGAGTTGGAACGTAACCGCTGTCAAACGAACGGTTGGGGTATGGAGTTTAGCGCAATACCGAATTCTTTAAAGCTGAATCGAAACTTAACTACAATAATTGTAGTTAAGTTTCGAGTTAGTGCAATTATTGCAACCGAACTTTAACTGAATTACAGACGGAACGCAGCTGTTTAAAATTACCGCGATTGGCCTGCTGCTGTGTGTGGTGTGCCTGTTGTAATTAGACAGGCCAAATCCCTCCCCATATTAAAAAATCTCATTTATCAGCATTATCTTTCTTTATGTTAGCTAAACTTGGTATATATATATGTATTTGTATATATGTAGGTTATATGATATGTATATTATATATGTTTATAAAATAAACCTTTATTTGTTTATTTTTATTATTGTATCTAAATATTTTTTCTTTCTCATTTCTTATTTCACTGTATTTATACACCACCGACCGTATTTATATTTTTCGTGTACGTGTAATCCATCAGAAAATTGGCTGGTAAAAATCGCCAAAGGCGATAAGGCCACCATTGTACATCTTTTTTTGTAATTATTGTTGTATAATATTATACAACATTTAGTATAACTAATTTTTAATGTTCTTATTTTTCATATGTTTGTATTGTATTTGGTTAAGCTAATAAAGAATTATCTATCTATCTATCTATCTATTATTGTAATTTTTGGTGTATAATATGTCTGTCAATATTTATTTATTTGTTTAAATAAATATCTATCATCTCTTATTTATTCATTTTAAATACATATCTCGTGTAAGAGCAGACTAAGTGTCGTCGATAAGTCAGTCCGCTCGACTGATGCTCGCTGGCGCGAGAGGAGGCGTTAACTTCTTCGAGCTAATATTTTTTCGCGCTCTTCGTACCGTTGAACGTGGAAGAAACCAGAAGGACTCTAGATGCTTCTTGTCTCGTCTCAGCCATCGTATAGGCCTCCGAAAGGTATGTGGCTAACTGCATCCCCCTAACTCGTAGGATCTTCGTAGTTCGTAGCATTCTTGTAGCATAAAACCCGTAGCTTTATCAGAAAGCGTAGTCCATGGTTCGGTTGATTGTGGGACATGGTCCCGGGGTTGTTCCCTGCCAATTGCAATATCAACTTGCCAATTCGCTATGTCGATATATTTGGTTCTTTTACGGATCTCCACATTTCTGATTCGATTTCACAAATAAACTCCGAGTGTAGTTCTCTAGTAGCTCGTTGGACTACAAAGAGAGAGAATATTTTTTTTTACAAAACATGGACCTCGTACTTAATTCGCGAATAGTTCACACGGATCGATGTAGCATTTTTCACATATTGTTGATTTATCAAAAATGGCTCAGTCGATTTCAATGGGACCAACTTCAAAGTATACTCCTTTCAATAAAAAAACCGGTCAAGTGCGAGTCAGGCTCGCACATCGAGGGTTCCGTACAAATCCAGAAAATTTCACAAAATTGGAATTTTGAACAAATATTTTGTGAATTTTGAGGCCCCATTTTTTTGTGATTTAAATAAAAATGTACAGTTTTCAGATTAATTCCTATATGTGTACTCTGAGACAATGCTTCTCGCCAAATTTCATAGTTCTGTGTCAACGGGAAGTACCCTGTAGGTTTTGATTTTTGTAAGTGTCGAAATATGCGGTTTTTTACCACATAAACGGCTCTAACTTTTTTAAACGATAACTGAGAAGTTTTTCTTTTACACATCTGCAAGTAACCATGGATATACGTATACAGTTTAAATTTCAACTCGACATCTTTACGCGTTCCCGAGATAAAGAGTCTTGACATACACACAGACGAACAGACGGAAAACCAAGTGATCCTATAAGGGTTCCGTTTTTTCCTTTTGAGGTACGGAACCCTCAAAAATATTGAAATCGAATTACTATGTCAAAAGTTATGCGTGGTTATCTTCGAGCAATATCTATAGAGTCACAATCGTGCAAAAAAAGTGTCCGAGCCAAAACTCTGCCCAAGCTACGTAGTGGGCTTTTTAGTTCGTCGTAAGGCGATTGCAAGCCGACTACAACGCCACGCGATGCCAAAGTGCTCGGTTACAAACACTAATTAGGTGACATAACGTAGAGATTCGAGAAAACGGTTCATTGTTAATTATTTAATGTAAATATTTTAGTCGGTAAAATGTTACAGTGATTGTTTATAGTAGAATAAATTGCGAGATGGAAGGCCCGGTATTCTGTCTCCAACGATAGAATAAGACGGACGTTTGTATAACCAAGTACAATAAATAGTAATTCCGAGCACACAGTGTTTGATTATTCGACTATACGCCTTATAACTCGGTATGTATGACGGCGCTCGGACATTTTTATACTACTTTCACTTAGAGACTGTGGCTCTGTAGATATTTGCTCGAAGGTGGTTATACATAAAAAAATAAACGCGTCGAATTGCGTACCTCCTCCGTTTCGTCGGTCAAAAATGCGCTGTGTGAAAACTTCGACAACACCTTGCCCGCTTTGAAAAGCAGAGAGTGCGTTACAAATTCCTCTATTCTAGAGTAATTTATGTGGTTTCACTTTTTGGGCGTGAAATCCAGTTTTTTCGTGTTCAAAGGTTCGTACTATAACCCTCGCTGAATAGTTAATGTGATTGGTTAGGTGATCATTTTTCTTCGCATAATACTACGACAGTTTACTGATAGTCTAGTAAAGTTCACAATATTAAAATAGGCGATACCTATGAGTAATAATAAAACATAACATGATTTTTTTTAATGTAGTGACATTAACTTATTTGCTCCATGTTAAAATACTCAAAAAATACTAATTTATAGAAACAGAAATGTATGTTTATCATTTATGTACCTACCACGAGAAACCACAGGTGGTTGTTAGGGACAAGTACGTTAATATACAGGATGCTCGGTGAGAGGTCCGATAATATTCTTATTCAAGTGGGTAAAAATAAGCTCTTGGAGAGCGAAACTAAAAATTGACATTCGTTTCATCACTAACACATTTATTTATGGTATTCTCTGGACTGTGAGTTTCAACCGCGGCACTACGCGTTATGACAAAGCTATGGACGAGAATGCTACGTACTAAACATTCTACGAGCTACGAGGAACGAGAAAGCAGCTACCTACCATTTATCATTTTTACCTATAAACCACAAGAATGCATTGAGTACATCAGAAAGAAGAGGATGCGAACTAGGAACTAGGATTACTAGGAGTCTTGTAGATCGACTTAGCTCAACAGATAAGCTAGTTGAAGTGATAGACATTGTTCACTAACACGCTACTAGACCAGCTTGATGAATGTCGTTCAACCGCCTTTGGAGGTTAGATCTATGTTCAGTATTGTACAGGCATAACCTTTAGGCTGATATGGCAGATATCAGGATGTTATGGCTACAAAGATGCTACGCCTACGAGGATGCTACAGCCACAAAGACGCTACGGCAACAAAGATTGATACGAATATGATACGATTACAAAGCCTTCACAGCATTAATGCTTAGCCATGTCAGAGGCTTTCAGACGGCTTCAAAACTCTGACACCAGGGCTAGCCACCCGGCCTATACGAACTTACTTTTACTAGCATTAATACGAACATTGTACTGTACCAGCCTGTTTAAGAGTCCACTGCAGGACGTAGCCCTACCCACGAAGGATGATTGGGCTATCTCCACCACGCTGGCCCAGTGCGGATTGGTGGATTCACATACGCCACCGAATTTCTTCTACGGACGAAATCAGGTTGCCTCAGGTTCCTTTACCGAAAAGCCAGTTGTGTGAAATTCCGTACATAAATTCCAAGGAACTCATTGGCACGGGACCGGAGTTTGAATCCACGACCTCATGACTGTAGGGCGAGTGTCACTGGCTCTAGACCACCACGGCTTCAACCAAAACTAAATACCAACAATGAAAAGTCGAAAATGCATACTTTTCAGGGCGGCTATTTTAAAATTTGAATCTCAATTTACAAATGCAGCGTAAGAAAATAATTTAATTTATCTATTCCCCACAGAAAAAAAATCCAGAAGTCAATTTTGATATAATTTAAGATTTGAAACAAACAATAACATTTTATTGGACAACCACATTATATAAAAACAAACAAATTACAGAGACAAAACAATACAATTTATAGGTTTCTGGCGCCTTATCGCTATAAGCAATTTCTTTCAGCCAACTAAAATTTGTTGATGTTTATTTAAAATCACTTTTATCTTAAATATTTCTGATATTTCCTCAGCATTACGTGTCATCATCATCAGCTACAGCCTGCTTTATTCCATTGCAGGGTATGGGCTCTATATATAAAATAAATATTTTATCATATATCTCTTATACAGGGTTATTTCTAATCAATTAGCATCCTTTCAGGGGCTTATTCTGAACATCAAAACTAACAACTTTTGTTCTGCGACTTTTATTAATTCTCAAAAAAAAAATTGTTGTTCCATAGAAAAATATCGTTCACCCGCGACAAAATGTATGAAAAAGTCGTAGAACAAAAGTTGTTAGTTTTGATGTACAGAATAAGCCCCTGAAAGAATGTTAATTGATTAGAAATAACCCTGTATAAGATAAAGACGGCTACAAGAATGCTACGACTAAAAGCATTTAGGTACTTCCGACTGATCTTACCTATATAATAAGTTTTTAACAATTCTGCTCTGAGAATTGCGCTCTAAGTTAATAAAACGAATCAAACATAAGTAGAGCAAGTGCCGTGATTAGAGAAAACGGTAATCCTTCTTAGCAAAGGAATTGAAATTCAAGAAATTTGCAAAAGATTGAGCAGTAACAAGCATTTTTTGCGTGAAGCTATTCTGTAAAATAAGGTTATCAACCGACTTTCGGAAATGAAGGATTTTGATTTTGCTGTTTTGTTATGCGTTTTTATATAAAACTAGTGGACCCGCTGCAGCGCCATCTGCCAGGCTAATTTGTGGATCTAAACCATCCAGGGCGCCACCCAAACACGTACAAAAAAGAACGTTTAGGAGGAGTTCAGTGACAACTATAGTAGAATTATAAATAAACTCAAACTCAAATCATTTATTACAACATATGAAATTTACATACGGTTTTTAGTTAACAAATTTTTTGTATAGTTATACTGCAATTTTATTATTTGTATTGGAACGATTTATTATTATGTTTTCTAGATTATCGTCAAAAATCGTCTAATATGTAATAGCATTTCGATAAAAGGATTATTTTTAGTTGTTTAATGAAAGAGTTTTTTCTTTCGATATCTTTTAGAATATTTGGCAATTTATTGAATACTTCTATAGCCAATAAAATTTGGGCTAGAATTGCTAAGTTAGACTTTGATTCCACGAGTTTATGTCCATATTGTGATCTAATTTTGTGCGATTTATCAGACGCTTTGTTATTTCAATTTTTTTAAATTTGAAATTTATATAATACATAACTCAGAGAAAATAAAATAATCTAGAGAGAACGTCGTTGAACAGTCCACTGAGGCCGGTTTTTTATACATGTGTGATTGAGTCGCTGTTGCGTCGCCGTAGTTTCTGATTGACAAGCCAAGGCGTAGTTTCGTTCTACGTGGATGTGTGTAGAGGCGCGGGTTCGATTTCCACCCAGAAGCCGGGCGAGCAGCTTATAAATCAGAATGTGTGTTTATTGGTTTGTTTCTCTTACAATCAGCAACGGAGCAATAGACTGACTTGATTTTTACCATGGATATAGTTTGAAAGACCGATTGTGACAATGGCTACTTTTTATCCCAGAAAAACTAAATGTGCCCATGAGATGGCAATAAAATTAAAATACAACGCGGGCAAAGCCGCTGGCAAAAGCTAGTTATCTATATAAGACGATATAAGTGTGTATTAAGTAAGTAAGTTCGTATAGGCCGGGTGGCTAGCCCTGGTGTCAGAGTTTTTAGGCCGCCTGAAGGCCTCTGACATGGCTAAACGGTTAAAACAACCGGGACCTACAATTTAACGTGTCATCCGAGCCACGGTAGCGCTCAGTTGGAAAATGCCACCCGCGGTCACCCATCCGAATACTGACCGTGCGGAACGTTGCTTAATTTCGGTGATTTAAAAATAGTATTAGTATTATTATATTATTAGTATTATTATTAATATTTTTAGTGTGTATTTAAAAATATGTATTTGTAGTATATCAGTCTGCTTTTGCTTAGTTTTTTTATTATTTATTTATACATAATGCTGTTCAAACACGATTAAAAATATAATGCAGATGTATCGAATGGTGTCGTGGTTAGGTGCGAGGGTGACCCACTAGTAATTGGTTTTATGTAAATATGGAATGAGCCGCGGCACCCCGGGGCCACCGCGTGGGCGATGCTAAGAAAAGCAAGAAATTATGGGTGAAATTAACTATAGTAGATAATTTATAGTGCTTTTGCTTTATTTCTTTTTAAACCCCAATGCAAACACCTTGGGGTGTTATAATAAGTTTGCCGTGTGTGTGTGTGAGTGTGTGTGTCTGTCCGTGGCATCGTAGCTCCCGAAGATCAACGGTGATCCGATTAAGATATTTTTTTTCTTCGTCGTGTCGTTGGGTTTAATAGTGTGAGTGAGCGCTATCTACACAAATTTCGCCCAGTAGTTCGCGACTGCCACCCCAGAGATGGCTGCCATAAAACCATTTTTTATTTGAGAGGTGAATTGATCAGCAGTCCTAGATATATTTAATTAAAATCAGTTTAGTTTTTATCCCGCTAAAAAGGATTTCGTAAGATTCCTCGGGTATAGCTACTCGTAGTTATTCATCTGGCGAATTAATAGATATCCCAAATCCGAATTGCAAATGACTGTGAATTAATTTTGTAGAGACCATGACGATATTTGTTTTGTTTTTGTAAACCCTATATTATATAGAGATCGGTGTTTTAAGTTTTAATAACCGCGTCATTGACTTTCAGCTCTATATCTATGTTTGTTTATATGACTCGCCTCGACTTAAGAAAGATCGCCGAATGCTGTCGAAACTATAGTCGTGTCTAATCATTACTAAATACGTGATTTCATACCCGTTATATAAAGTATTTTAATATGTTTCATGTGGCCTGCTCACTGCTACTTCACTGGCTAATCCGCAATCGGAAACTTTAATCAAAGATGGCCCCGTATATTCCCTGACCCGACACGGGCCTCAATTCCAGTATTATTAGAATTAAAGTGGAGACGATTCCGCGCTCGGGGCCCACCGTGGGCCTCGGGGCCGATGTCGTCGGAATACAAGCCGACTTGCTCACTGTATACACTCGTCACCAGAGCCTACAAATAAAATATCGTCTCCTTTGACACACAGACATCTGTCTAGAATAGTCTAGATGGCCAACACAAACATTAATCACAAAGAAAACGGCTCAGATCTTTGACAATGAGCGCGTACTCAATATGTCAATCCTGTCAAAATTTGTATGGATAGGCACCATATATGGACCATATTTTTTGGGCCGTTTTGCTTAGCTAGATGAACAAACATAAACATTAATCACAAAGAAAACGGCCCAGATCTTTGACAATGACCGCGTACTTAATATGTCAAACCTGTCAAAATTTGTATCGATAGGCACCATATGGACCATATTTTTTGGACCGTTTTGCTTAGCTAAATCGGTATCTAGACAGATACATAATCAAAGGTCGCCTCAACTAACATCAGTCTATAAGCATTGTACTATAGACTGGACCCGCAATCTCTTCAATTTATTTAATAACTACATGTTATTCGGAACAAGCAAAATTAGACATCGTTTGGTATTTAATAGGTATTAGAATTTGGCGATTCTAGACTTATAAACTAATAAATTTCTTGTTTAAATCCTTACCAATACTATAAATCCGAAAGTGTGTTTGTTGGTTTGTTACTCTTTTACGCGGTAACAGAGCAACGGATCGACTTGATTATTAGATGGAGTTGAAAAGTCGGAAAGTGACATATACTACTTTTTATCGCAGAAAAATGAAAAGTTTGGAATAGCACAAAAATCAAAACAACGCTGGCAAAGCCGCGAGCAAAAGCTAGTTAATAATAAACAGTACTTAATGAATGTGTAATTGTCAAAGATAATTTATAAATTATATTGTAGCAAAATATACTGTCAAAGAATTAAGTGCTAATAATGTTATACTTTTTGGCACATCACCAGTGCGATGTGTAGATGATACAGTGCGCTCCGACCTTTAGAGATGTATCTCCAAAATGGGCTGGCGACCCGACACGACGCGTCTTGTCCGGGATAATTGATTTATGTCCTCCGCCCGCCGCGGATTAATACATTTGTTGCCTAAATAATAACCCGCGATGAATTTGCAATTGCCAATTCGAGTTTCGAAGTGGAAAGTTTGCCTGTTTGCTTGATAAAGCAAAGAGTTAAGTAAGATGGGATAAGATTACGTGATGTGACTCAAAAATGTGTTGGTTTGATGATCCTGTAAGGTGCAAGTTGGACTCGAGCATTGATTATTTATATTATGTGTTTGGGTTTTTTAGTCTGTCATTCAGCTGTTATTATATATATAAGTATAGATTACTTTGCATATTTGATTATGATCATTAACCGAGCTGGACAGAGCGCACGCACAGGAGAACTGGCTGATCTGGAATGTGTGAAGGAGTTTGTGTACCTGGGCTCAATGATCAGCGATCAGGGAGGCTGCCAGAAAGAAATTCGGAGACGTACCCAGATGAGGAAAGCCGCTATGAGCAAGATGACGAAGATCTGGCGAAACAGGAATATCTCCAACTCAACTAAAATTAGACTTGTGAAAACGCTGGTATTCTCGATATTCTTGTTTGGCTCCGAATCAAGGTCGATTCGCGCGGTGGACCGGAAAAAAATCGAAACTTTTGAAATGTGGTGTTGGAGGAGAATGTTACGCATACCGTGAAGAGCAAAACGCACCAATAAGTCCATTCTTGAGCAACTAAAAATTAAAACTAGGCTTTCCACAATTTGTTATCAACGAGTCTTAACTTACTTTGGGCACATCGCCCGTAGGCAACCAGATAATTTTGAGAAACTGGTTGTAGTTGGGAAACTGGGTGGCAAAAGACCACGTGGACGCTCACCTACCCGTTGGTAGTTGATAACCGGGTTTCCAGTTTCCACTGATTTGAAGAAAGCCGAAGATAGGGCGGCGTGGAAGTAGCTCGTCACAGATTCCGTCAGAGTATTTCAAGACGGGCACGAACTTCAGTAATGAGGACGAATAAGAAGATTACTTTGCAATGATAAAAATGTACAATTCAAACGACTTAAGTAAGTGTGTTGATTTCGTTATTAAAATTAAACTCAGCTTGTCTGTCTATTAGTCAGTCTATTAGTAAAATATTCATGGATCCACTTAATATGACTTAAATACACTCAGGAAATAAAAAAAATATTCATATCTATGCTTACACCATAATACAGATCAATAAAATGAGTAGCAAATGTACGTAACTAACTCTGTCTAAGTTTGAAATTGCGAAAACAAAATCGGCTAAGTAACTATCTTTTTACGGTTTTCTTAGTTTCACGGTTCACGATTGGTTTCACGGTATATTAAGGTTGACCCAACAAGGTATAGTTTATCATAATCAGAGTGGAAGTGTAAGAATAGGCGTATTAGCGTGACTAAATGTAGTATTTTTTTTCCGCCGGGCCCGGCCGGGTTGTTTCTTAGCGATGAAGCCTTAGTATTTTTTAAAATTTCCTAAACATTATGAATGGAAAAAGACAATGATTCAATCAAACTGTCTTATGAACTATTATCACAACATTCAGTCCCAACTCTCACTCAAGTCTCAAAATCACACTTAATACAGAATTGATTACTTTTACCTTATGGACGGCAAAGTAACATTAGTATTAGTAATTATACATTTTTCTAAGTCTAAACAAGCAGGTCTTTCTCTTTACTCCTTATAGGGTCTATTTGAAAACATAGTATCAAAATAAGAAACTAATAACGCAGCTTAAAGGAGTAAACGTGTTTTAACAACTTAGATTACCAGGCTCGGTAAGAATGGCTGGGCCCGGTGGGTGCCTAAAAGAGCACCGAGCCCGGGCCGGTTTGCAATCCCTAGAAATTACAGTTCTGTATGGTTTATTTTTGGGTTTCTTAGTTAACTGGCACAATAATAATATCCAATATAGCAAATATATATTGTACTAAAGAATTTTTGTTTAGTGAACCGAACAAAATGTATTGTGATATCATTTTTTGAAACTACAATGCAAGACTGGACATGAATGGCGTGTTAAAGTTTGCACACGAATGCCACGGCGACGATGCGTGTGAGAGATCTCTGTGAAATAAATCAAATAAAAACGTCTGGACTGAAATCTAAAGGTATCCACTGATGATACATCTGAATGGACGACGTCTGAATATAATATCTATATATTTTGTCATCAGTTATGCAAATGAAAAGCCATGTTTTGGTTGTTAGTATGAGCTTGAATAGTAAACGAAAATTGTAATCGTTTCTTTGTGGCTCGATACATTTTTGTTAGTTCTTCATACAGCCTAAGTCGTTGAGTTTCCTTTTACACTTACCTACTCTACATAATAAAATTAAAATAAGCAATTTTTGGAATCGATAGACCTTAAACAGTCAATTAAACAATTACCTTCTCATTTTGTTCCAAAAATTTCAACAAAAATCCTTACATTTCTGAGGTTCTGTGGTCACAACGAAAAATAAATAATTGTTTAAAATGCGCGCCCATTCGCCAGATGTCGCGCCGTTCCGCCCCAAAAAATATACAATAGCGGTGGACGCGCCCCGTGTCCACATATTACGGAGTCCATAATAATGTAGGTAGCTTGATATTTTCGAGGCCAAAATCCTTTTCATTTCGGTGTTGACAGGTTGCAAAATTCATGAGGGTTATTAAAATTATATTTTTATGCAACAAGGTGACGAGATGAATCAGCTACTTTCATAACTAATGGCTTAGTGCATTTCAGAATGTTATGGTGGTTTCACTAGGACAGCGCGCGAATATTATTATTTTTTGTGTTTCTTTGCATTTACAACGAGTAGTTTGTCTAAGTAGTTTACCTCAATACACTCCTGGCCGTCAACACTGAATGTGATATAATGTTTGACAAGGAGTTTTGGCGGGAACGCAGAAAAATCATGTCGCCTCATTGTATTATTTTGTTAAACTTGTGTTTTTATCAGTGATAATTAGTGAAAAATGGTGGTGTTTCGTTGATTATGAGCTGATTTACGTGCATGAGTGTAGGCAAGTGATATAATGTGACGTATCATGTTCTTCCGTGTTGTTACCAAAACTCCATAGACGCCTCTAGTAAAGTCTCCACTGCTTTACTGAGGTATGACTTGGACTATGATTGGGCTTGACCGCGACTTTATTGGACTATGACGAGACTATGACAGTGACTATTTTGATAAAATATTATCAAAAACTATTAAAACTTAATACTTGACACTGGCAAATGCACAGTAATGCGACGCCAAAACTAAGAAGAAGAAGAAGAAGAATGTTTGACAATTGGAATATTTTATTAATCATCTTTTTTGACATATAGTGAAAATTTGACCGATCAATGGGACAGATGCCGTAGAGTAGACGGCACAATTGAAATTGATGAAATTGTTTGACATATTGTAGTGACATTTTTAATTTGAAATTTTTAATTTTGACATTTTTTCATATTTTAATGACATGGTATTGTAATAGTAGGTAATAATTGTAATCTTTTTAATTTAATTCTTGAATACTATTTCTTGATTTTGTGAGATGTATGTAAATGGAATTATTCGTTTATATCTCAATAAACAATTAAGCTAATAATGTATGTAATAGTTTTCCAAAACTCATTAGCGGCCATGAATAGGTAGTTTTAACGTGGTACCTACCTTTACATACACCTAGAAACCAAAGAAACCAAATTAGTATGCGCAAAAGATTTCGTAAACTTACAATTAACAGTTTATCTGTAAATGGCAAAAAACTCAAAAAAATGTTTTGCTTGTTGACTGAGGGCATCAGAGGCTTTGTATTATTAAAAAGCACTGACTGGTCCTATTTAACTGCCTCATACTTAAATATCAGAATTGATATACTTACCCCTTAGTTACAAGAGATCGTGGTCGTCTTCGTTTCAGTTTAGGATAGACATCCTAGGCTGAAATGAAGACACACATGCTGGTCCGTATGGATATCTAATAAGACCAGTTGGAAGCGACCTATATCTAGTGCGATTCTGCGGTCATCCGTCCTGCTGCTACGTAGTCTCCACTCGAGAATCTTTCAACCCCGTCTGCCATCCGTTCTCCGAGCTATGTGCCCTGCCCATTGTCACTCTAGCTTGCATGTCAGTAACTTTGATTCGTCTACAAATCTCTTTATCCCTGATTTGATCACGTAGAGTGCCTCCCGAGCATAGCCATAGTAAAAACGTTGGGCAACTTTACCCCCTTCGCACACGGCGTCGTAGCGTAGGCGTATCGTAGTACGCGCGTAGGACTAGAGCAATACAAGCGCATACATGTTCAAACAAGTCCGCACACGAGGCGTAGCGTACTCGTATAGTAGGAGGCGCTCCGTGTGCGGACTTGTTTGAACATGTACGCGCTCGTATTGCTCTCGTCCTACGCGCGTTCTACGATACGCCTACGAGTGCTACGACGCCGTGTGCGAAGGGCCTTAAGCCATAGTGAGAGACCACGATTTTGAGCCATAAGTCTTTACTTGTAATACCTACAGTGGAAGATGATAGATGTGCTGTCTGCTAAAGTGTAATCTGTCTATTTCGTAGTGGCGTTTAACATTTATTTAAGTAAGCAAAGTGTTGCTAGGCCATTGTAGTTAACATAAAATTTACGCAACAACAGCAGATGTTTTTAGAACTTTTTTCTATTGTAATATGCGTATTTTCTTAGCATTTTGGTTGGTACCTTTTGCTAAGCAGGTCACGTACAGCTCGCTCCCTTTTATTGCTTAATTTACAAATGTAATTGAAGCGAATTCTCTTTTCGGTAGAGCTACGGCGAGGTAAATCGTGAGTACGGTGATTTTTATCGCAGTTTTGCCGGGAGATAATGCTTGTTTTGTTTACTTGAGAAATAACTTCACGCTACAATAGGATAGGGTAGGATCGGGGTAAAAGGATAATTTGGATATGTTTGGTTCTCATCACAATTAAATGCACGTTTATGGCCTGGCAGCTAGACAAATAAACGCTAGAGCTAGACTTTAGCCCGAAGAGGTGTGATAAGTGATTAGACATGCCTTATTTGTATTTTACGTAATTGTTGACTATTAATGACAATGAATGACTGTACTGTACTGTACCAGCCTTTTTAATAGTCCTCTGCAGGACGTAGGCCTACCCACGAAGGGTGATTGGGCCACATACACCACGCTGGCCCAGTGCGGGTTGGTGGATTTGCATACGCCATCGAATTTCTTCTAAGGACGTACGCAGGTTGCCTCACGATGTTTTCCTTCACCGTAAAAGCCAGTGTGAAATTCCGTACATAAATTCCAAAGAACTCATTGGTACGGGACTCGGGGATTCGAACCCACGACCTCACGATTGTAAGTCGGGTGTCACTACCTCTTGACCACTACGGCTATATAATGAATGACTATTATTTCATTATTATTTTTAATTTTTCTGACATTGGTTGCTATGTGATAATTCTGATTTGTTATGATTAAATGATTTACAATGTGTCATTTTATTGTATTTCTGATAATATGGGCCATAAATACATACCTGAAATAAAGGTTTTCTTTTAGATTAATAATAATTTGTTATCAATTTGTAGATTAATCCAAGTTACTTAACGTCGTAGCCTAGCTATTTCAAAATTAAAGTTGCAGCGGCGAGGACGTTGTATGGAGATTTATGGTTTTCAAATGGAGACTAAAGAGAGGTTAACATAGCATAAAATGGACACGTGTAGCACATTATACCTGAAAGTAGTAGTCAAACGCAAACCTACAAGGAATAAAAAAATACCTGATAAAAATTTCACGGGAATTTAAATTTAACATATTTATGTTTGGAAATAGGATACAAAAATATCTGTAAGATTTATTTTGTAAGTAGATTACTGATATCCTTTAGTATACATATATGAATAAGAATAGCGTTTATTGACATATTTTATTAGGAAAATGTAGATAAGTGTAGACAGTATCAATACCGACAGGAATACACTAGGCGCAAGTTCTTTTCTACTGGTTTTTCACCAAAGAACGCTTTAACTAGTAATGAAATCTCCCAGCATCTCTTTATCTATTTCGGTAGATTGTAAGCTGCGATCGTCTTGCCAAGTTCTTGGCAAGAGGTGTGGATAGGAAAACCTTGGAGATACGTTTGTTTTACTATGAATACTTTTAAAATACAACTTCTTCTTACAGACATGCCACACGAGCGTTGACGCCGCGTAATTGCACCGCGGCGTCACCGCCGCTGCACCGCCGCGGTGCAGCGGCGGTGCTGAGCGTCGTCGCGGCGTCACCGCGGCGACCAGTGTTACCGGTAGCGTTACGCTCTTGACAGAGCGGTCGTGATCATCACGTAGTATTTGTGGTGGTAATTTAATAATTTAATAAATAATTAAATTAAAACATTCTTTAAGATAAAAATTGCTGCACGTTAACTAGTAATAAAATCTCTCAGTAGCTCTCTACCTATTTCGGTAGATTGTAAGCTGCGATCGTATCGCCAAGTTGGTGGCGAGAGGTGTGGATTATTCCGCTCGCTGGAAAGCCTTTGAGATACGTTTGTTTTATTGTGACTAGTTTCGCAATGTTTTCGGGGAGCCTTAAAGTGAACATTTTTAAGCGCAACGTGTGCAATTAAGTTTATGAGAATTTAAAACGTTATTAAAATCTCTAAGTAGAGATAATTTATTTTCATTAATAATTTTTTTTGTGTTTTTAAACTTTCGCTTAAGAATTATTTCCAAAATTACGAGATAAATAAATACAATAACTTATCATCTGGACGTTTCGACCGAGTTGAATCGATCGTGGGTGGTCACGGGTCATAGACACTTAGAGGTAATGAAGTATTATTATTTTATACTACGAGACTAATCGCGCACTAAAATTACGAGATAAGTAAATACCTCACAATCCCTACGTTTCGACCTAGTTGCATAGGCCGTGGTCAGTAATGGTATTTATTTACTTCGTAATTTTAGTGCGCGATTAGTCCCATATACTAACATTGTTCAATTATGATCAAAGGATATGTTATGTCGTTTTACTCGAGCTAATACGTCATGTAAGTTCAGCAACAGAAAACGTAATATTTTTCGTACATTCAGAAAAGTTTGGGTCCCCCGGGCGTTGGGAAAACATCGGTTAGGCTGGAATTTCCCAACCGCCCCCTTTCCCAACCGCCCCCTCCTCGGAGGGTAAACATCAATCTAATACTATATTTGACAGATCAGTTCTTGTATCATATTTCTTTGGGTACATTTGGGAATCACACCTTCACTGGTATGATACATCTATGTACATTCATACATTTCGTCAAGAGTCAGAATTTAGGGGCAGCTGATTTTTTTTTGATATTTTCCAGGTGGTCCCTTAGTCATATCTGAAAGACCCTCTCGCCTGATAGAAAACGAAGTTGTTGAAGTTGCAATATGCAGATCTAGAAGATACCTATTGTAGCGGTATTCGCCGTCACCATTAAAATATGTTTGCACACACATATTTAGAGTGTTAAACCTATAGAAATTTATCATCATCATCAGCCATGTAGATTTGTATAGACGTCCTCTATATACCAACATATTCTCAAACTTTACCTCCCAATCAGCTATTTTTAAGAAACTAAGCACTTATCTTAAGTGATTGATCATTTCCAAGATTAAAAGTAATTAAATTGATCCTAATCATAACAAAAGAAAAGCTAAATTACTCCTAAAACCTTGAGAAAACTGTGCTAGAAATGAAATATTTAATTTAGTAACAAAACGATGTATTTTTATAAAAGATCACAGACAAAATAATACATGAGATAAACCAAGTGTAAATAATAAATCGTAAGATTACGAAGTTTTTATACGAGTACCGATTTGTAATTAAAGCGAACACGAGATGAATGAATGAAGAAGCGAATCGCTTAGTACATCGTTCAATTTGCTCTTTTTGGGTTCATTCAATGACGGTATAAGTAATAACTATAATATATACCTAGAGCTATCCAGAACTGGTGTTCTACGTCCTAAGGTGGTGGATGTTGGAGAATTTAGAACATCATTATAAACATTTTTTACTATGACGCGAATCCGGAATTCGAGAAAAAAAATATTTCATACATTTCGTTGATATCACAATATAAATATAAACAAATATAAATATTTTGGGACATCTTACACACGGCCTCTGACCCCAAACTAAGCAAAGCTTGTGATATGGCTGCCAGAGACTGATATACTAGATATACTTATTTTTAAATACATACTTATATAGATAGTAACTAAGTAACACCCAGACACAGAGCATACACTTATGTTCATCACGCAAATATTTGCCCTGGTGGGGATCGAACCCACGCCTCTTTGATCCAGAAGTTAGGGTCACTAACCACTGAGTCACCGAGGCAGTCAAATAGTTGCAACTTTGTATGGAACAGCTGATTTATATTTCGAATTCCAGGTTGGCTCCAAAGTAAAAGTTGTTTATGATGATGCAAGCAGAAAACCCTGTATTCTATTGCTAATTTTTGATACGAGTAACTGTACTAGTATTTTGTAAACGCAAGGATACCTACTGTAATTTTAGCAAATTTCATTTTATATCTCAAACCAAGTGCCAGCATGTGCTACATATAAAACAGATCGTATAACTTCAAAGTTAAAATATGACTGAGTAAGGCCTACACTACTCGTTTTAACCTTCTTTCAGATTAAATCTAACTTTATATCTGTAGTAACAGTCACGTGTGAGCGCAGTAAACCGCTGTGTCCTGTGTTGCAGTTGATAATGTTCAACCTTTTGTGTTTTCAGTTATATTACTCTTATGTGGGACTAAGCAATCGCCGCGTAAGTCGGGGTTCAACTTTGCATTTATAAAAATGTATAAGAACGTATTAGATCAGGGTTTTCAGGCGGTTACATTATCTATATTTTTTTAATTAAAATATCATTGTCAGAGGATGGAAATAAATAGTTTCCGATCAATAAAGGAAGTACAGAGGTCATTTCAATACATATAGATTATTATAATAAAATCCATAACCTAACAAACGCATATAAAATACTTTCGTGCACTACGTACTGTTAGAACCAACATATTGCTGACTATGCAGCCCCCACTTGCCTACCGATTTACGTCAACCAATATTGGAGACTCCGCAATATTTTACGTATATAAACTCACATTTTCAATCTAAATTTCCCAGTTAGTTCTCCGAAGGTTACTCTACCTCTCAGGCTACGGACCTGGTTCCTGCCCGCCGGTCCTGAGAAAGAAGTCTCCCAAAGGGAATCTCGCGCGCGGTATATTCTCCACCAAGTCTACTGGTCTAGGAAAGGTGCCTAGTAAAAGTGTAAAGTTTTAATGTGTTATAAAGTTAGACTATTAAAGTGATCATTTCGAGTAACTGAGTTGTTTTTTTTAAAGAACTCTAAAGCTCAGTCTAACATTGGTGTCAGAAGAAAAGGGATTGCACATTATCCCTGGTCGCTCACTCCTGACTGAGGGCCATCCAACTTCACGCTGCTGCACCGTCCTAGGAGATCAAGTGGCTCCTTGTTGGCTTGCTCTGCACCGAGAAGT
Organism: Hypomecis punctinalis; assembly: GCA_949316475.1. NCBI lineage: Eukaryota > Metazoa > Arthropoda > Insecta > Lepidoptera > Geometridae > Hypomecis > Hypomecis punctinalis. Next base: position 4,807,065 of record OX438800.1, read on the forward strand.
CCAGCCAGCCACCAGTACCGCCCCGCCGTTCCGAGACCGTCATAAGCCGTGGTGCCGTGGGTTACACCAGGCCCGCACCCTTCGCCGACCAATTGGCCACCGGAACTACTAACTGCGCCCAGCTCCACCTGCGTCGAGGGCTTTCTGTCCTTACGGCGCCGAGCTACCTATCTACAACGTCTCATCGTGTACACGGACCTTAGTATTGCGTCACGCGATACCGTCCGGCCGCTGCTGCACGAGCCGTAACCAGACACCGCACCGATTCAATGTCGCTGAACCAGCTGATAATCGTACTGTGAGTGTCACTGAGTGTTTTAATTACTGTTATTTGTAATCTGTTTTGCTATTTTTGACCGACTTCATAAATCAGAGGAGGCAATTTTTATTTAATTTTGGACTTATCATTAAAAACAAAATGACCAATGAAAGTGGTAAAATTAAGGGGTCTTTCAGTTCGCTAGCGACAACCGAAGATGTTAGTTTTGGAGTCCTCACCAAATTTATTAAACCATTTGATGGTGACAAAAACAAGTTAACTTCCTTTTTGCGTAATTGCGAGAATGCGTTAACATTAGCTTCAAGTAGCCAACAAGATCTATTATTCAAATATATCCTTTCACAGTTAGATGGGAAAGCCGAGTCTGTTTGCTCATTAAAATTATTTAGCCATTGGTCCGAATTAAAATCATTTTTAAGAAGTACTTTTGGCGAGACCAAACATAGAGACCACTTATTTTTAGACCTACAACAGTGCAGACAAAAACCAAACGAGAGTGTAACACAGTATAGCTTGCGCCTCGACAGTTGTCTAACTCGGTTGCAAACCGATATCACGCATTCCACTAGAGACCCTTTGGAGTTAAAGGGCCGCATTGCAAATACTGAGGACTTAGCGTTACATACCTTCTATTAGGGTTGCCTAGCCAAATTTCCACCATTATAAGATGTAGAAATCCTTCCAACTTGAATGAAGCCATAAACCTTGCTGTTCAGGAAGAAAAGCTTCTTAATTATCTCACGCAAAGTAAGCGCCACATTGAGGAGAAGCCTAAATGTAGGAATTGTGGTGGAAATCATTCTGAGCGTCACTGCTACAGTCATAATCGCCCTTCTTACAATCGCGATCGTCCCGTTAATAACGTTAACCCTTCCCGGTCAGCGCCGAATCCTTCTAATAATACATTCCAGAATTCACAGAAAATCTGTCGTTATTGTAAAAATGTTGGCCACGAAATTCATGAATGTCGCAAAAGACAGTATAATAACTCACGTCGACCATTCCGAGCTCTTCCAAACAAGTCCATAATATCTCCCAAGATGAGGATGTTAACAGCATCCGGGATGACTTTTGTGATGAAATCTCTCAAACTGATTTAAACTAAGAGAGATTCTGGTCCCGCGTCGTACAGAATCATCAACCCAAACCGACGCTATCGAGTTGGACTTTCTATTAAATAAATTTCCAACTCATTCTATTACCAAATCTTCCTCTCAATCTACTAAATCGTCTCAATCTACTAAATCGTCTCAATCTACTAAATCGCCTCAATCTACTAAATTGTCTCAATCTACTAAATCGTCTCTATCTACTAAATCGTCTCAATCTACTAAGTCGTCTCAATCTCCTAAGTTGTCCCAATCTCCGAATTTGTCTCAGTCTTCTAAGTCGCCTCGATCTTTTAGCTCGTCTCAGTCTACCCAATCGTCTCCTTCTAATAACCTGCCCCAATCCACTGAATCTCACTGTAATCTCCAATGTGAAGTAAGCTATGAGATAAAAATAAACCATAACATTCATCTGCCTCATATTTATGTCAAAAGTGAATATTCTAGCAAGCCTCTAGTATTATTAGTAGACTCTGGTTCTTCGATATCGTTGATAAAGCAATCTTCTCTTGAAAAACAACCTATTCTAGATACAAAGGTAATCAAGTTCAAGGGCATTGATGGTAACGCTGATTACTCGACTAGTCTTGGCAATTTTCAACTTGATCTTATGATCTCAAGTAAGGAAACTATTTATGGTGAATTCCATCTCATTTCAGACTCAGTTTCAATCAATTTTGATGGAATTATAGGCAATTACTTTTTAAAGCTATATGATTGTAATCTAAATTACAAGACAACTCGGTAATCATCAGCTCAATCTGCACTTTACAAAACCTCGGTATACCATACCAGCGCGATCAGAGATGATAATCGAATGCAGCATCCTCAATCCAGAGGCTCTAAGTGGTTTTGTTGAAAAGTCAGAAATTCAAAAAGGTGTTTATTTATCCAGCTGCCTGGTCGATGTCAAACCTAACAAACATGGCAATGTTTCCATTCTCAACACTACACACCAAGACGTCATAATTCAGTCGTTATCAGTCGAAATTCATCCATGCGATACTATCAATGATTTCCAAAAGCAAGTTCACTCTATTCAAGCTACTAATAATTTTAACAACAGCAACTCTACTCCCTCTCAAAATCGAATCAATGAAGTTAGAAGCCAAATTAGAACATCTCATTTAAATAATGAAGAATCAGATAAACTTCTTCACCTCTGCTCAGAATATGCAGATTTGTTCCATCTCGAAGGTGATATCCTTACCTGCACAGATACTCTTCAACACGAGATCAAGACTACTTCTTCACAACCTATTCATGCTAAGACTTATAGATATCCCGAGATTCATAAAGCGGAGGTCAATAAACAGATTCAAAAGATGCTAGATCAAAAAATTATCAGGCCTTCTGAATCTCCCTGGTCTTCCCCTATATGGGTCGTACCTAAAAAACAAGACGCGTCAGGTCAGAAAAAATGGCGTATTGTTATAGACTATCGAAAGTTAAATGATATTACGATTGGAGATGCTTATCCTATTCCAAACATTACTGACATTCTAGATCAACTTGGACACAGTAAATATTTTTCAACTCTCGATTTGGCATCAGGTTTCCACCAATTGAAAATGAGCAAAGGTGATGCTTCTAAAACAGCCTTCACTGTTCCTAATGGACACTTCGAATATACAAGAATGCCATTTGGTTTGAAAAATGCTCCTGCTACTTTCCAGAGGTTAATGAATACTGTCCTATCAGGCTTACAAGGTCTACACTGCTTCATTTATCTCGATGACGTCATATGCTATTCTCATGATCTATCATCCCATATCCACGAGCTTAAACTAATTTTCGATGCTCTCAGACAGCACAATCTCAAGTTACAGCCAGACAAGTGTGAATTTCTTAAAAAAGAAGTAGCTTATCTTGGTCATATCATCACCGATAAAGGTGTCTCTCCGAATCCTGACAAAGTCAAAGCAGTACTTGCTTATCCTACTCCCAAAACTCCAAAACATATTAAAAGTTTTCTTGGCCTAGTAGGCTTTTACCGCAAGTTTATCAAAGATTTTGCAAAAATCACAAAACCCTTAACTTCTCTACTAAGAAAAGACTCAGAATTCATTTGGAGTGATTCACAGGAAAGTGCTTTCACTACACTTAAAAATATACTCACTAACGCTCCTATCTTGCAATATCCTAATTTCTCTAATGAATTCATACTCACTACAGACGCCTCCAACTATGCCCTAGGTGCAGTTCTCTCTCAAGGTGAAATAGGTAAAGACCTACCTATCGCCTATGCATCAAGGACACTTAATAGTGTAGAAGGCAACTACAGTACAACCGAGAAAGAACTTCTAGGAATCATATTTGGGACTAAAACATTCAGGCCATATCTATACGGAAGGAAATTCAAAATCGTCACAGATCATCGTCCTTTAGTCTGGTTATTTAACTGCAAAAATCCTAGTAGCAAACTTGTTCGATGGAGACTAAAGCTCGAGGAATACGATTACGAGATTGTTTATAAGCCCGGCAAAGTCAATTCAAATGCTGACGGCTTATCCCGTCCTCCCATTCACAACATTACAGACAACATCGAAAATGATAGCCTCACATATCAAGATTTTATGAAGTCCCGCTCTAGCCCAACTTTGTACGACACTAATATTCTCGAATTCAACAAAAATCTACTTGACACTCAGTGTTCTGCTATAGCATATCCAACGTCTATCGACTTAGATCCTTCTAATCCTTACAGCGAAGCTATTCTAAATCTTCTTGAGAATCAATCTGAGTTTGAAAATTCTGAAAGAGAACTTTATACGGTCAAAGCTTCCAAAGTCAAGGACAAGACATACTTCCACATGTTTACAAAGGTTCATCATTTTGAATCTGCAACCTACAAAGAGATATTTAAAGTCCTTAAAGATCTTTTCGTAATAATTTTATTGTACTACATCCTGATATTAAAGAGATTGCTATAACAGATTTTAGTAATCCTTTTGATAAACCGAACTTTTTATTAATTCAAGAAATGGTTTCCTTTTTGTTTCATCAAACAAATATCAAAATCCTTGTATATCATAATCAAATTATCTATCCGAAGCCTAATGAAATTCCCACTATTCTTTTTGAAAATCATGACGCCCCTACCGGAGGTCATGTTGGTTCCGCTAGGATGTATAACAAATTAAAAGATCTATACTATTGGAAAGGTATGAAAAGTCAAATCGAAACATATGTTCAAAACTGTTCGTCATGCCAAAGAAACAAAGCTCTTAGAGCCATCAATAAAGCTCCAATGGAGATAACTACTACATCATCTGGACAACTTCAAAGGATATTTACTGATATTGTCGGTCCACTTCCAGATTCTGGCTCCGAAAAATATAGGTACATAGTTACATTCCAAGACGATCTAACTAAATACTCTATGGCTTATCCTATCACTGACCCAACAAGCAAAATAGTCGAATAAGGAAACATTTACTCGACTAAACATCGAATAGTTGTTGAATAGTAGCTACATAAGTACAAAATTGTGCAGTAAAAGTGTTTATGTTATGTCTTTTAGTGCAAATCGTATAGACGTGCCCGTATCTGGCTTATGTCACAAATAAATGCTATACTAGGGCTATAATAGTGTTTGATTTACTATTTAATGTGTAAAAAAAGCTTTTATACGACAATTACCTGACATACTTTTTATTCAGCAAATTTGTCGAATACTAGCTACCTGGTGATTAAATAGCAACGTAGTTTCTTTTATAACGCGGTAAAAACACAAGTCGAATTATAGTTTTCCAATTACAGTTACAGAACCTCAAGTGTAACAATTTTATTATAGCACCTTTATTCGATAAAATATTGAGTAAAAGAGTTTTTGGTACTTTTATTGCTCATTAGAGCAATAACAGTCGCTAAAACTCTTGAAAATCCGTCAAAAAAGTTATAACCGTATTAACATATGGTGGTTCTGCTCATATTTTTATTTTCATATTTTTTCGTATTAGATAAACAAGATCCAATCATATAACCCAGTATCAGTTTTATACACGAAACTGACAATCTGTTTGAATAGGATAGTGATGAATCTAAGGAGAAATCTGAAATATCTATTAAAACTTCAGAAAATAAAAAATGTGCAATCTGACACTGAACAAAATCAATCATAATAATAATTGTTGGTTTTTTGGTTTTTTTTTTTTTGACTTGGCTCACGAGGTTACCGCCATGTGGGATGTGGACTCTACGATCATTGTCCCGATAGTCGTTTCGGTAAACGGCTTAATAGCGAAGAGTCTCGACCACCATCTTAAGAGGCTCTCGCTAGACGGTTGGGTCAAGGGTCAGATACAGAAGGCGGTCGTCCTGGACACAGCGCGCATTGTCAGGAAGTTCCTCTCTCTGTAGACCCAACCACCGATAGCTTGGGCCTCGCCCCGCTGCTGGCGGCACTCTAGGTTTAGGTTTTTTTATAGTATTTTATTTTTTATTATAAATATTGTAAAAAAACTTAAATTTAAGACTATAAATAAATATGTGTATAATAATTGTAGGTTTAATATAAAAGACCGGTTTTGCAGTTTAGCACATCAGCCTTTTAATAATATATTAACTACCTATTTATTAATGTGTTTTCATGTGGATTTTATAAATAACTACCTATTCTATTTTACAAAAATTTGAAAAAATAACTAGTGTTTCAAATTAAACCATTAAAAACCATTGAATAAATTATATGTTTTTTAAGAAAGAACCCTAAAATAAAAAAATAACCCAAAACATGGCTGCATATGAATGCAACGCAGTCACATTTATTCGACAAATAGTCGAGTTAGTATGATATAACAGCAACAAATTTACTAGTGTTCGCGTAATGGCTCCCTAGTACCATATTAATAAAATTAAATGGAATTTATAACATATATCTACAAAATTATTGCAAAAGACGCGTGGCCCACACACATATGTTAAATAATGCATAACAGTTTATCGACAAAGTTAAATTGCCAGTAATTTTTCCTGTATAATTATGCTTAAATAGAAGCATTTAGATATATAAACTGTATTCTTTTTAATAATTACTAAATGGATGACCTCTGTCTTTTATAATATTTTAAGTGTCAAACACACAAAGACTGGTGCATTTCCATAACGGCACAGAATACGCAATCGTTCTAATTTTAAAAAGGAATAACAGTGCAAATTTGGCGTTTAACGAACAAAAATGTCGAATTGTAGCAAATTTGCAGCGTTTACTTCACTTTATTGCTGATTAGTGGCAACGTAAACACTTCAACTCTATCAATAAGCGGTACAGTTGCAGCTATATTGCTTTTACTGCACTAAACTGAGATCGTTTTGCTTTTATTCGATGTTTATTACACAAATCATTCGTCCTATTTACACAGTTACTGCACTTCTACAGCACTTTTTAGTGCTATAATCTGCGCCTTTTTCGCGTTGTATAAACGTTGACTCGACGTTTATAGCACTAATTATGGGATTTTTATAGAACTAAACAGTAAAACCAAAACGTCGCCGCGACTGTTATAGCACAACTTTTTGCTAGTTGGGGAATCTACAGCTGAACAAACATCTCAATGTCTAATCAAATTCATCAGCCATTTCGGTATCCCTAAGACTGTACTTTCAGACCAAGGAGTTCATTTCATTGCTCAAGTTTATAAGGAAGTGACTCAATTATTCAAAATAAAACATCTATTCTCGTCACCCTACCATCCTCAAACTAATGGTGCTCTCGAAAGAAGTCACGCTACTCTCAAAGAATACCTAAAGTCGTATGTGAATGAAAATCAAGACAATTGGCACAGATACTTACCTACTGCCCTAATTTCATACAACTCCTGTATCCATTTATCAACAAATTTTTCGCCGCATGTACTACTATTTGGTTGCAAGCCTCATATTCCCAGCTCTATCTACGATTCTAATCCTACTACAACTTATTCGGATTACATAAAGACTCTTCGACAAAAGCTACTTAACTCCAAGAATTTAGCACAGGAGAACATCCTTCGAAATAAAGAAAAATCTAAAGTCTACTACGATAAGAATACAAAAGAAAAATCCTATAATGTTGGAGATATGGTTTACCTAAGGCAACACCATAGGTTACGTAAGGCGCTATCCTCAGTTTGGAAAGGTCCTTATCGCGTTATTAAAGTCCATTCTAATAACAACGTCACCCTTCAGGTTAATCGTAGATATATCAAATATCATTTTGACGAAATAAAACTCGCTCATGAGAATCCTGTTGCAGGGTCATCGCACCAGGAGCCTTCTCAACCCTGAACATAACAACACCGGTTGTCAACAGCCCGGGTCTATATTATGATCCATTAGGTACTCTAAGATTTTATAATAGTTATTGGAACTTAATTACGTATTCTAATATTTCATATTTTAAGCCTCATTTAGATAATCTCAGTATAATTCTAGCTAATTCTAAGCGTATTTGCAAGTCGTATCCTACTATAATAAATGATTGTAATAATGTCCTTAGTCCTTTAGAAAGTCTCTATAATAACGTAAATTCTAATTACTTAGCCCTATCCCATCTCACTGATGTTTCTAATACTAGATCTAAACGATATGCTTGGTTCGGCGTCGGAGGTCCCGTACTAAAGCAATTATTTGGAACTTTAGACGAAGACGATGCCAAAGCTTTTACTGACGCTATTAATGCAGTACAAGATGACCAGCGTCACATAGCCTCACTGATGAAGCAAAACATTCATATAGTCACCTCAACAATTTCTTCATTCAATAATACGATTCAACGACTAAATCATAATGAGGTAGCCTTGAACGAAAATATGCTTAAACTTGACTCCATTTTAGAAACGAATTCAATGAAAACCAATAAGCTGGAAGCTAGTGCATCTCGCAATGACGTTTAGTGCATTAGAAAGCTCACTCATGACCCTTAACTTTAACCTCAAAGACCTCATAGATGCTATACTCTTCGGTAAACAGAACATTGTTCATCCTTCTATCTTGAGCCCATTGCAGCTCTATCAGGAATTAACTAACAATAATAATGATATAATGAGAAATTTTCCAATTCCTTTAAACTTTAACAATGTTCATACCCTATTAGATGTATGTGATGTTTCATCTTTCATAAGTGATTCTAAGCTAGTATTTGTAGTAAGAATCCCTTTAGTCATGCTGTCAGAGTATAATCTTTATCACGTATACCCTCTGCCTACAGCTCATAATATTCACGAACCTAATTCATTTGCTCTGATAAGTCCGTCTACAAAATATATAGCAATAACAGGTGACAAATTGACATATTCAACAATGAACGACTTAAGTGAGTGCAAATCTTTAAACAAGTATAATTTTTTGTACAAGTTCGGTAATATCCAATCAAGTGTGTCCAATCCTATTTGTGAAGTGCAAATTTTCAGTGAACATATAACAAACATTCCAGACTCTTGTAGTTTTAAGATAATATTAGGTACTGTCGATATTTACAGTACAGTCAGAGATAGCTAAATTATCCTTAAATTGTAACGGTAAAATAGGCGACTATGACCTAATTGGAACAGGGATACTTAATGTCCCACAAAACTGTAAAGGTTATCATAAATTACTAGAATTTCTACCAGAAATCAAATATGAGACCAGCGTCTATATTCCATCTCCAAATTTCAATATCATTGATGATGATTGTTGTTCAAAATCAAGGTTAAATGATAGTCTTCCATATTTAACTCCGATAAAGCTTTCTAATATTAACTTGGATTCTTTGCAGTATGCTACACATAAACTTAATCAATTTAATGACGAACTAACCAAAATAGAGAACCAGCCTTATCATATTAAGTATGGATACTATTTCAGCATTCTAACTACCTTGGTGTCACTCTCTGTGTTTTCATTTATGTTCTATAAATTGTATAATTGTTTGTGTTCAAAACGTAGAGCCAAAAATTCAAACTGTTGTGTTCAAATATTTAACAAATGTTATTCTAGCCCTAATGCTCGAATTCATTCTAGGTCTAATATCGAGCTCACAGAACGTAATACTTCTAACTCTGTTATTTCCGATACCGATTCAGATTCAACCCCTGTATCAACACCTAGACGTAATCTCGAATTTTAATGTATCCATGTGTCAAATTAAATATATCCTTAACTTAAGTAATTGTATTAGTTAAATCTTAATCCTGAATTATTCTTTGTATAGCTTAGTTAAAGTTTTTCGTTTAATGACAATTCATTCCATATCCTATAATATGTTTCTCTAAGTACTATATCTAGAATGTGGGTTTTGTAAGGTCCTACTTCTATTTCTATATTTGTTCTAAACATTTCAATGTCTTGTGAATTATTTCAATTGTCTAATATCTAATTATTCTCCTTCTGTTTCTAGATCCTTTGTAATGCCTCTGCCTCTAATTTCTACTCACATACTATCCGATTAGTATGTTCCGTCTTGATGGGGGAGGTGTTAGAACCAACATATTGCTGACTATGCAGCCCCCACTTGCCTACCGATTTACGTCAACCAATATTGGAGACTCCGCAATATTTTACGTATATAAACTCACATTTTCAATCTAAATTTCCCAGTTAGTTCTCCGAAGGTTACTCTACCTCTCAGGCTACGGACCTGGTTCCTGCCCGCCGGTCCTGAGAAAGAAGTCTCCCAAAGGGAATCTCGCGCGCGGTATATTCTCCACCAAGTCTATTGGTCTAGGAAAGGTGCCTAGTAAAAGTGTAAAGTTTTAATGTGTTATAAAGTTAGACTATTAAAGTGATCATTTCGAGTAACTGAGTTGTTTTTTTTAAAGAACTCTAAAGCTCAGTCTAACAGTACGTAAAACAAGAATAATTCCACACGGAACACATTCGAATTTGTCTAAGCCAAACACGCCGAACGCCGATGCTCGCGGTGATCAAAAAGAAAACAACGTAGGTATCTCAGAATTCGCGTAAAATGGGGTAGCATAAGTCGAGGTATTACATACTGTGTATGTACATTTTGATAGTTTTTACGCTCAAACTCTAGTACAAATTAATTACAAAGTGTACACATGTTTGAACCTTTCAATCAAATTAGCCACTGCTTTAATTTAGTGGTTAATTATTATTAGTTTTCGGATCGTTTTTAAAGCTTTACTAGGAATCGTTCCTTAAGTATAAACAATTTTTGCAGTTATGTTTTTAGTACATACCCTATTGGTTTCTGAAGAGCGGCAGGGTCGAAAAGTTTGACGAGTGGAAACCAAGTACCAGCAAGCGGAGCGTGGGATATTCGCCTACAAGGTGGTCAAGGTGGTGGTCAGATGGCCTCATCAAGACAGCAGGATCACGCTGGATGCAAGTCGCTTCCAACCGGTCTTATTGGAGATCCATAGGGGAAACCTTTGTCCATTAGTAGTCCTATAACTGATGTATGTATAGATGATTATGTTCATCAAAGAGCAGAACTTCCAGCACTGTTTAAATAAATACACCTCCATAAACTGTCGCATCGTGCTGACCGCGATTTTAAGCTGGTTTATGTTAGAGTTTTTACTCAAAGGATTTCACAGTGATTGATGACCGACTAGTAAATAGATTTAGTTTTAGGAGCATTTTTGGCAAGCGCTGCATGCAGGGTCAGCGGGCAGGCACCTTAACACTCAGTGAATTTGTAAAAGTGTTAACGATGACTTTAATGTATCGTATAATTTATTGTTAGTCAGGAGCATAGATATCTGGAAAATGACATGTTAAGCCGGTCATATATTCACCACCGCGGTAGAGCCGCGGCGGCGGCGAGCTACAACATCTTCTGCATAAGTATAAGTATTGTGTATCGCGATATAGATGCTAATTGTTTAAGCCTTTTAATTTGTGTGTGTAGAAGAAAATAATATTGGAAAAAATATTTTATATCGATGTCTATTTAATTATCATTATTGGGGTGAACAAAAATGAGTCTATGGATCTATCGTGTTGCCATGTATAATCGTTCACTTCATTACTAAAATTACTGTTCCCAAGACACATTCCAAAAAATCAGATCCTGAAAAAATCGTTTCACAGGTATTTCAGAAAACGCGTTGCATATGAATAGGTGATTCGTTGTGGACTGTTAGTAAAAATTGTATGATGACATGCCCTATTTCGTGAGATCTTTGGTGTAAAGCGTTAACGATAACTTATACCTAACGCCTTGCCTAATAAGTAAAAGAATGGGGAGGTTGGCGACACGCCAGTGCTTTGTAGAAATGTTGTAGATAGATATGACAAGTGTAAAATTTTAAAAATATCCCCGACTGAATATTTCTATGTAGCATAAAGAAAAAAAATGTACTAATGTAATGTAGTTTATAATTTCTATACATTTGCTATTATACCATAGCGAAAAGCAAGCTGTGCTAAGACTTATTGAAAATCCAGAAGCCCCACTGCTGAGATAATGATGAGGAAAAAATTTGGTCGAAACACTTCATGAGCTCTAAGGCCCTGATTAACGTAACGGAGTTTTCTGAGTATTGTTCTTGATTTCGTATAAGTTACCTATAATTAGAAATGTAAAATTCACGAAAACAAAACTTTACTTACGGTACGTAACGCGCGTGTTGGCATAGAGTTTTATGTTACTTTGCTGGTATTGCAATGTCACCGACTTATCCCGAAGAACCCAGACGAAGACAAAAAGATAGCGTAGGTATACCTATACCTAGTTACTTACTTTTAAAATCCTTTTCCTTCTAAACTTCCTATTCCCATTATTACTTCCCCTCGCAAAATATGAATACAAACATAACTGTACAGTTGTAGCGTTCATAGTTTGGCGTAGTGTTTATCAGCGATCACTTAAGTTAAGCAACGTTGGCCACGGTTAGTCTTCGGATGGGTGACCGCGAGTAGTATTTACAGCTGAGCGTTACCATAGCTCGGATGACACGTTAAATTGTAGGTCCCGGTTGTTTAAACGGTTAACAGTAACGGTTAAGTCAGAGGCTTTCAGGCGGCCTAAACACTAATGCCAGGACTAGACACACTGCCTATACAAACTTACTAACTTACTGTACAGTTCGCAACAAAAATTAACAGAAAAACAAAACACTACAGCTACCAAATCACATCGAACAAAAAGCGCGTCCAATAAAGAGGAAAGGGAATCAAACATAGGCGGGAACATCGGTTCCTCAGCAAAGAATCCGACAAGAATCCGCTACCTACCGCGGCCTTCCGACGAGTTATCGGCTAATGGAACAGATTCCGCCACAGATTAGATAGGAATAGAAACACAAATCGAATATCCCTTTCAAAAACACACAAAAAAACTTGGTGTTCGCTCTGAGATGAGATGGTACTTCACACCTGAGCAGATGCTTAGTCTGTATAAGTCTAAGTCAGGTCTTGTATAGAATACTGCTCTCATTATTGAGATGGCTGCGATAAATACCCACTGGAAACATTGGAGTTGATCGAGAAACAAGCCAGGAGGCTGTTTTATAACGAAAACTTGACTAAGGTAGCAGCTGCAAAGTCTCGAGTGTCGACGTAAGGTTGCGTGTCTGTCAGCTTTCTATCGAATGAACTTCGAAGAGTGCGCCCTGGAATTACACAATTCCACTCGCCCATTTCTTCTATCGTACGATAAATTAAGAAAATTCTTGTCGGCAAATTGCTTTTATTCTCTAAATGAATACATAGAAGCTACCAGTTACAAAAAATATTACCTACCTATATAAAGAAAAAACATTAAGTTGATTGTAATGAATATTATAAAAATAAGTATGTACGTATGTACCTGTTCTCAATACATAAATATTTTCGTTTATTTTATTTTTTACTAACTATAGCTAACTTACCAATAAAGTGTTTAGTCATAAGTAAGTTTATTTTATTAAGGTTATTTTAAGAGATGCCTACTTTAAATTATATAAGTTTATTTTTATAAAATTATCTATGTTGTACTACAGTGAGCGCCCTGTATTTGCAATGCCCGACAAGGGCAACTAAGTCTTAAGAGCTTTAAAATAATTATAAGACCTAATTGTAAAACACTTAGTAGCAAATAAAGAATATGAAATATGAAAAAATAAAAAAAACAGATGCGACCAAAGCTTCGCCCTTTTATGGTGGACATTCAGCACTTCAGAACCAAGCGTTTTGAACACACATTTCTCATACAAACAGCCAGAATGTGGAACACTTTACCTGAGTCTGACTGCGAACCTAAGTGGGTACTAATAAACTTGTACTGTTAGAAAACCACGTATTACGCCTCGTGCGCCGTGGTACTGCCCTAGACATCTAACATATAGTAGGGCTATGAAATTAAAGGTGAGATGAAAAATCCAGATTGATCGCTCCGAGGACGTAGAAGCGACAAAGAACTTTTGTAGTGGGTAGATATAAGAGCTTATGAGCTTCGATATGGATTGAGATTATAATTTCACGAACATCTGAGTTATGACTCTGTTCTTTCCAAATCTTTCCAGAGCGATCGAAGCCGGTGTCGGTATGCGATAGACTGGTGTAATTAAAACTGCCACGTCTTTTAACTGATACCCGCCACCTGCCCTAGTGAGGGAGCTGGGAGGGAAAACAATTAAGGAGTTCATTATTTTACTCTATGAAAATCTTTTACTGAGGTATATAATCGATTCCTTCGATCCTAAACAGAACTGTACAGAATTTACTATAGGTAATAATAACAAGATGTATTAATAAAGGTTTTTTTTATAGTACCTACGTTCTGTACTGTACTGTACCAGCCTTTTTAATAGTCCACTGCAGGACGTAGGCCTACCCACGAAGGGTGATTGGGCCATATCCACCACGCTGGCCCAGTGCGGGTTGGTGGATTCACATACGCCATCGAATTTCTTCTACGGACGTATGCAGGTTGCCTCACGATGTTTTCCTTCACCGAAAAGCCAATGATGTGAAATTCTGTAAGTACATAAGTTCCAAAGAAACTCATTGGTACGGGATCGGGATTTGAACCCACGACCTCACGATTGCAGGTCAGGTGTTACTAGCACTAGACCACTACGGCTTAGTACCTATGTATATTGTTTTATTGTTATGTATTGTAAAATAACTTAGACATAGTAAATTGAATAAATATGTGTACAATATGTACCTATGTCATGTAAAGAAACTTTCTGTATAACATATATATTTTGACGGGCCCGAAACTAGGTCAATAATCACGAGTTAACAACACAAAACAAAATAAAACAAAACAGCTTATAGCTTACGTTGAATAAATATAGTAAGAAAATAAAAATGCTCAGCTGGCTAGTTTGGTTTGAAAGAAACAAATACGTCAATAAATGTGGTTAGCCGCAAAAATAAAGATAAAGCACTGCAAAAAATCTAGCTATCTGTAAAAATAAAAAACTGAATAAACAAAAAAAAAAAACATAAAACGCAATATGAATATACTATAGATAAATATTTGTTTCTTTCTTTACGTGAGTTGGTTAGAAATAGAACATTCAACATTTCTTACAAAATCACCGTCTTACCACAAAAGTTTTATGCACGCTTTAAACAATGTTTAACAGTACAAATTGTACGGTTAAACAGAGCTTAACGCGTAATTAAATCTTTTGTGGCAAGGCGGTTAATGTTTAAGAGACTATTCTGTACAGTTTCACCGAATTTCAATAAAATAGAGACGGCGCAGAAACATCTAAAAATAGATAGAGAAAACAATGTCTACGAGTTAACCCTGTTAGATTTTGTGTTGAGCCGACTGAGAAAATTTACCAATTCCCCCAGGCCTTACAATGTTCGTACATCTACATAACGTGGAGTGCGATCACCGTCTCTTAAGCACAATATCCGTGACGTAAGCACCTTAGGGAGTCTCTAGTGTAGCTCCCAGACTATATCGGCTTTTCTTCGCGAGGAATTTGGCTCAACTGAATAGTTTCCAAACTTTATTTGGAACAATCGACAGATCGGCAAACTAAATTCTTAACGCGTTTTTTATGAAAAGTTTTAACATTCTTCTAAAGACTTTAATATTGAATTCTTTAGTCTCTAGCTAGAAAAGTGTAAGTTTATAACTTTTTCTTTTAAGTAGATGTAAAAGGCTGGTTGAAATTTAGTTATACCAATATTGGAAGCTATTATGAATTTTGTTTCTAGCGTCTATTTGATCGCAGTGAAAATTTGTTCGAGTAAATGTATTAAAACGTTTTTTATTTCTTTCCAATTTGATCTCATATTTTTAAACGAGAAACGTGCGTAATTTTTAATGATGAAAATTCAATATGATTTTCTATATTTTAACCGACGAAATGGTTACTAAGTCGACGCGTATATATCATTTTATGTATGAATACGCTTAAATTTTTACAGAGTAGTCAATTTTAATAATCCTGTTTTATAGGAAAGAATATACCCCAAAGTTAGTCCCATGTAAATTTTATGGAAATTGTTTTTTGTCAAATCAACAATAATCTAAATATTACATCAATTCGAGTGAAGTATTCGAATTTCGAACGTAGATGGTTGAAGTTGAAGTCGGTTGTGTTATTTTGACAAAAAGCTATCTTATTTGGCGTAATATTGGTCGTTGAGTCCAGTCCAAAACACTAACACAAAATGCTTATAGCGTTCACGGTGCAATATATTAACGTTTTAATAAAGTAACTTTAAAATTGACTCCAGAAGATGAAACAAATAAGAGCGAGCGTGCAACTGGAACTTTCTAGAACAAACGCGAACTAGCATAATTCAAAATGGCGCTGAGAATTCCACTTGGAGATTTCATAGAGATAAGTTCAACAAATCCGCAGGAAGGAGGTGGTTTTCAGATCCCCTCGGAGTTTTGTTGTAGTTTTACTGTAAGCAAAGTGGATGATCAATATTGCATAACTATTTTGTTATACTCAGAATAGGGATCTTGACAAACATTGATGTGTTTTGTAGGAACAACGGTAGTGTTATCTGCTCGCTCTGTACTAAACCGAATGAGCATGAATAACACCATCATTATGAACAACTTTTACTATGACTCTAACTCAATAACTGTTCTATATAAAATTGCAACTCGGAATCAACAAAATAAACTAAAAAAAAAGCTAAAAATCTCAGATAAAACCAGTGTATTTTTGGTAACACGTATTGCAAGATAAAACCCACGAAGGTTTGTTATCTTTGACCACTAGAAATAGCCGCGTCGATCGGTAATCCGTCATTCGGCTTGCCCACGTTTTACGACGCTACATCCTACACCGCACCACTCTGCCACTAGTTTTCTGTTGTTCTTAGCAGAGTTAATTTCATGTTTGTACACGTAATGCATGTGCAAGCAAGGTGCAAGCAGCAAGCAGCAAGGTGGGTCGACGATATCGTCAATATCGCGGGTGGAACCTGGACTCGATTGGCAAAGGACCGTGGCAGATGGCACTATACAGGGTTATTTCTAATCAATTAGCATCCTTTTAGGGGCTTGTTCTGTACATCAAAACTAACAACATTTGTTCTGCGACTTTTGTCAAAACTAAAAAAAAAACAGCTTTTTCATACATTTTGTCGAGGGTGAACGATATTTTTCTATGGAACAACAACATTTTTTTGAGAATTAATAAAAGTCGTAGAACAAAAGTTTGATAGTTTTGATGTACAGAATGAGCCCCTGAAAGGATACTAATTGATTAGAAATAACCCTGTATAAGAGATATATGATAAAATAAATAGAGCCTATACCTGCAATGGGATAAAGAAGACTGTGGCTGATGATGATGACACGTAATGCTGAGGAAATATCAGAAATATTTAAGATAAAAGTGATTTTAAATAAAACACACATCATTATGACCAACTTTTACGACGGGACCAACCACGAAATTGCGAAAAAAATTTGCTGTTCAATACAATAAGTTTACTGACTCGCGACAAAATGTACTCGTATGGAGCAACGGATGAATACAATAATATCCTAGAGTATACATAATAATTATTTAGTGTCTAAAGATCGTTACGTTCCCCGAACTAGCCTCTATGTTTATACTGCGACCACCCACGCGATATCACGCCACTGCATTCCGCAGCCCAGACGCAGTGTCAGCATAGATAAGCCCGAGCCTTCATTAGAATTTAAGGTATAGGTTTAAACAAGTTTAGTATCAGCTTCACTAGGGTTAAGACGTGCCTAGCATCGGTACAATTAAAATAAGTTTAGAATTAATTAAATTTGTAATTTTTAAAAACATTAATAAACGCTCTCGAAAGTTAACTGGCGCAGCCGGTAGGATAGCTGGCTGTTGTCATCGCGGAGTATATTTCTCAAATAGTGAATTCTCTAGTGAGTGGCAGCAAAAAGTCTTAACGGCCTACCTAGAAAAACCTAGAGTCAGTGCACCCGTTAACCAGCTATCCTCGAACCAAAGAAATACGTTACTTCGAGCAGTACAGAGAAACATGGCGATTGGACTGTGAGTACAAGTAAAATCCTTCTACTTCCTTTCTTTCCCATCATTTCCCTGATTTTTGTAAATTAATTAAGTATTTTGTGACGAAAACTGCACATTAATTAAGTAATTGCGACGAAAACTGCGCATAGTTAAGTAATTTGTGACGAAAACTGCACATTAATTAAGTATTTGCGACGAAAACTGCGCATAGTTAAGTAATTAAGTATTTTGTGACGAAAATTGCACAGAATTAAGTAAACTACTTTACTTATAGTTTATATAGTTTATTAATTTCCAAAAAATTATTACAATATAGAATCTATTGTTTTAATTTGGATTTTTTGTAGATTAAGTGAATTAATTAATTAATTAAGTATATAATAATAAGGTAAATAGATTATTTACCTAAGTTACTAAAATGGCTCAAGAAAACAGAGGCCCTTTGCCTTTACCCGTGTTACCACAAGCTCAGATTCCTAAAGAAGTACTATCATTAATTCCCGAGTTTAATGGCGAGACAAAATTGCTAAATTTATTTCTAAGAAAATGCGAATATGTATTACGACAACTCCAAGGCACACAGCCCCGTAATGAATTTTTGATGCAATACATCACAAGTAAATTAACCGGAAAAGCCGCCGCTGTTATCAGTGAGCGTAGCGATTTTGAAAATTACGATAACCTGCGAGAAGTCCTTGTGCAACACTTTGGAGACCCTCGTAGCGAAGGTTGTGTCGCAATAGAACTCGAGTCATTAAAAATACGAAGCAATGAGACCTACCTAGATTTTTGTAGCCGAATTCAAGATGTTCGTGCTATCTTATTTTCCAAAGTTTTTCAAACTAACACGCCAGAAATGAGGATTGCAAAGAAAATTATTTACGACAACACCGCGCTTAACATATTTTTATACAATTTACCGGAAAACATGGTTCGAATTGTCAGACTTAAAAATCCTGCGACTCTTGAGGACGCTTTGAAAATTGTTTTAGAAGAAGTTAATTTCCACGAACAATATAACCTCCGTTCGAAATTACTGAATAGGCCCCAAAATTCAATGCCGCTTCAAACTCAAAATAACTTTAAACCAGCAATTCCCACACAATTTAAATTTGGAATTCCCGGAAACCAAAATTTATATGTGCCGCCAGCGCCTAGACAGCCTGTACAAAACCAAGCAGTAAGCAGACCCCAGTTTGGATTTAAACCCAACTTCGGGCCACAGGTAAGTCCACAGGGCTTCCGCCCACAACCTGGACAGTTCGGATTCAGACCCCAGCAGCCTGGACAGTTCGGATTCAGACCCCAGCAGCCTGCACAATTTGGATTCCGCCCTCAGCCTGGTCAATTTGGGTACCGCCCACTACCAGCTCAATTTGGTTACCGCCTACCACAGCCTCAAGCACCAAAGCTAGGGAGCAATGACGTCACAATGCGCACTGCCCCTGCACATCCGCCTAGACATCCAGTCAATGAGATGTACACTACAGACGCGCAGGACTACAACGCTGAATACGGTGAGTATGCACAATACTACGACCCTTACCCTTATGAAGAATACCCTACATATGATTTCCCGGAACCCGAGGAAATCCCGGAAAATGCAGCGGAAAACGCCGACGAAGGTATTGAAAGCGAAAATTTTTATATGACAGCCTCCCCAAACAACCCGAAATAATCCAGTTAAACTATGACGCCACCTTAAAACTACCATACATATACATACCAGACATAGATGGAAAATTCATGCTAGACTCAGGAAGTACTAGATCGTTTATAAGCCCCACAAAGGCTAACGAATATTACAGTGAATTAAAGCAATACGAACCTTTTACAGTAACTAGTACGCATGCTACCAGCACTCACAACGAAGTCGTGAAAATTCCGAATTTTCAAATTTTTAACAAACCCGGTTTTCACAAATTTTTCATATATGACGTAGACAGAAAATACGATGGAGTAATTGGATTAGACCTTATGTCAAAATTAAAAGCAAACATGGATTTAGGCAGGAAAATTCTGAAAACTCAAGAAACCGCTATACCTATAATTTACGACCGAGAATACATAATAAATTTAGAAGCACGCTCAGAGCACCGAGTAAGATTACCCGTGAATTTGGAAAATGGCGACGCTATTATAAATTTTACCCAACTTTCCGAAAACATACGTATGCCCTCCGCCATAGTTAGGTGTGAGAACTATTTCGCGACAACCGTAATTCAAAACGCATCAGACAGAAACATGACTATGACAGTGACAAAACCGTTCAAAGTGACTAAAATTAGTGAGGAAAACGAAATTTGTGACGTAAATTACAATAACGACATGACCAACGTAGACGTAGACGACTTATTGAAAGAAAACTTGAGAAAATTACGACTTGACCATTTAAATTATGAAGAAAATAAAGCAATTCGAGACTTATGTGAGGAATACAAAGATATATTTTACTGTGAAAACTTACCACTGACATTTACCAATCAAGTTAAACATCATATTAGGACAGTTAACGAGGACCCTATCTATATAAAACCGTATAGACAGGCTCCAGCCCAAGCCCAGGAAATTAAAGAACAAGTTGATAAACTACTCAGGGACAATGTGGTCCAGGAGTCACATTCACCCTGGAGCGCCCCCGTTCACCTAGTTCCAAAAAAAATGGATGCTTCCGGACAGCCTAAATACAGAATGGTTATTGACTACCGCAGACTTAACGAAATTACGACTGACGATAGATACCCACTTCCCAACATTTGCGACTTATTTGACAAATTAGGTAAAAGTAGCTATTTTACAACTCTTGACTTAGCTTCCGGATACCACCAAATCGAAATTGCAGAACAAGACAGACAAAAAACTGCATTTTCTACCCAAAATGGACATTACGAATTCCTTAGAATGCCCTTTGGTTTAAAGACCGCACCAGCGACGTTCCAACGCGCTATGGATAATGTGTTGAGAGGTCTACAAGGAATACACTGCCTTGTCTACTTAGACGACATATTAATCTATTCAAGTGGTCTAGTAGAACACCTAGAAAAACTCCGAAAAGTTTTTGACAGACTCCGACAAACCAACCTAAAAGTACAACTAGACAAATCCGAATTCCTCCGAAAAGAAGTACAATATCTAGGACATACTTTGACTAAAGACGGACTCAAACCAAATAACGACAAGATAAAAGTAGTACTGAACTATCCTATCCCAGAGACTCAGACAGAAATAAAGCGATTCCTAGGTTTTATAGGATATTACCGTAGATTTATAAAAGACTTTTCCAAAATAACGCAACCCCTAACCGCCTGCTTGAAAAAAGGTAAAAAGGTAGAAATTACCGAAAAATACAAAGAAGCTTTCCAAAAATGTAAAGAATTATTAGTAAATGCCCCAATTTTACAGTACCCAGACATGACGAAATCTTTCATCCTCACAACAGACGCCTCAGAAGTAGCCATCGGCGCTGTTCTCTCTCAGGGCACCATAGGCTCAGATAAACCTGTAGCTTACGCCAGCCGAACGCTTACAGAAACCGAGAGGAAGTATAGCGCAATAGAAAGAGAACTATTGGCTATAGTTTGGGCGACCAAACATTTCCGCCCCTACCTCTACGGGCACAAATTCGACATAGTAACAGATCATAGACCTTTACTTTGGCTTTACCAACTTAAAGAACCAGGAAGTAAATTAACGCGCTGGAGATTACGTCTCCAGGAATACGATTTTGATATAAAATACAAAAATGGCCGCAAAAATACAAATGCCGACGCTTTATCAAGACTTAAAGTAAATGCCCTGGAATCCGACGAAAACGACGACCGCTCTATGATAGTTAACTTAGATAGACCAACCGAACAAACGACTAACAGATCGAACGACAGTGACTCTGGCACTATTATACTTTCCGACTCGAATCGAACCGCTACAGCTAGCCCTATAAGCTTATCCGACGACGAAGATGTTAACGAAGAGTTATTACGTAAAGAATCCCATTGGCAAGTTAGGTCCGAAACCGAATCTAGCCATAGCCAAACTATTCATTCAGGTAAAGATTTAGATTCACCCGGTATTCCCATCTTGCAAGAAGCCGTAGACACGAAACCAAACCAAATATTAGTTTTTCAGAAATTTGGAAACGATATGCAAGTAACCGATTTATCCACGAAACACCAGAAAATTCTAGAAGTTTTTCTCCCAATAAATAACTTGGAAATAATTAAAGAATTTTTGAAGAAATACGTAAAACCAAAAGTTAAATATTTTATTTATTTTGAAAAATTCGAACACAGGCGCGATTTCGGAAAAACGATAATTACTCTATTTAAGAAAGGCACTGTTAACTTTTATGAATGCACCGAACGCGTAGTAAATGTATCCGATGAGACCGAGCAAAAGCAGTTAATAGAAAAAATACACGACGGTAAAACATGTCATAGAGGCATATCAGAAACGGTTAAAAGAATTAAACGTAACTACTACTGGCCGAACATGCAGGAAACAGTAGCAGCTGTTATAAATTCTTGCGAAAAATGTAAAACTACCAAATATGACCGTAAACCCATTAAACCGGTACTACAACTTACGGAAACTCAAGAATCCCCATTTCAGGAA
Source organism: Hypomecis punctinalis (assembly GCA_949316475.1). NCBI lineage: Eukaryota > Metazoa > Arthropoda > Insecta > Lepidoptera > Geometridae > Hypomecis > Hypomecis punctinalis. The sequence continues at coordinate 4,829,435 of OX438800.1, forward strand.
ATATTCATCGATATTTTCTCAATAGAGTCGAAACATTATCTCACAATTATTGATGCCTTCAGCAAATTAGGACAAGCTTTAGAAGTACCATCCCGATCTACCCCGGAAATAGTTAGAGCATTACTAAAATATTTCAGTTTTTACGGAATCCCCAGAAAAATTAGTTGTGACCCCGGAACTGAATTTAATAACGAATTAATGAAGGAATTAACAGATTTACATAAAATTCAACTACATATCGGAACACCTAATAACTCGAACTCTATGGGAATGGTAGAGCGCTTCCATTCCACCCTTATAGAAATCTACCGCATAGCTAAATATGAGAGAAAATATACAGATGCCGCCTCCGTAATGACTTATGCTATACTAGCCTACAATAACGCTATACACAGCGCTACCGATTTAACTCCGTTTGAAATTGTATTTGGGCACACCTCAGTAAACTCTGCCTTCGATACAGACTTCGATAAAGCATATAAACAACAATTAATAAAAGACCACAGAAAAAGGATTAATGAGTTATACAAACACATTTCCCAAAAAATGAGCAGAGAAAAAGAAAATGTAATTAGGAAAAGAGGTGGAGAAATAGGACCGAATTTGGAAACAGGAAAAGTAATTTTCGCAAAAGCTGTAAATAAAAGACAGGCAAAAGATAAACCTAAGTACCAAAAAGCAGTTGTTACAGGAGAAGTAGTTAGGAACATAGTCCCCGTGGAAGTCAGAAATAGGAAGACCAAGGTTCCCCTTAAAAATGTTAAACGTCCTCCACAGGTGGTGCTGCCTACTCCTGATGTTATGGACATCGACCCAGGCCCTTCTGGATCGATACAGTCACCAAGACCAGGACCTTCAACTGCAAAGGATTAAAAATAATCCGGGTCTTCTACCCGTGAAGTTAGGAAAAGCATTTTTAGAGCGAAACGAATGGTCTATTGTTAAAACAATTAAGTTAGAAGGACTAGCCTCCGACTTAGAGCTTAACTCAAAACACTTTTCCGATTTTTGTACAAATTTAGAAACTTTTCAAAATATTTCCCAAGTAAGTGGTATAAATGAAAATAAAATTCAAGTACAATACGTAAGGGATGAAGCCATTGAAAAGTTACAGCAATTAATCCCTCAGAAAAGAGTTAAACGTGGACTTATTGACCCGTTAGGCTCACTGATTAAAGTTATAACTGGCAATTTAGACCATGACGACGCCGTTCATTTTAATACACTTATAGCAGATCTAGATAGCCGCGAATCCGCGACATCTAATAAAATAACAATCATTTCTGAAATGTTAGATCATATAGTTAATTCCACTAAGGTTATTGATGAAAACACTAAGATGCTAAGCGATAAGATTATGAACTTAGAACAATTTTATAAGAATAACGTAAAAAGACAAAGCACGGAATTACTCCAGTCTCATATAATAAATGTATTTAACCTATTTACTATTAATTTCAGAACCATCTCTATGAAACTCAGTGACATAGAGACGGCGATAGCATTCAGTAAGGTTTCAGTTCTCCATAAAGTTGTTCTAAACTCCGACGAATTATTAATGTTATTAACGGAAATAAGTAAGGTTGAACAATTAATGTATCCAGTAAACGAGCAAAATTTAGTAAACTTAGAAGAGACATTTACGGTAAAGACATATGCTAGAGATACTGATGTTATATTTATAATTAATGTACCTTTAGTTGATAACACTACATATAGTTATTTCAAATTGTACCCACTCCCTGTGTTCCATGATCCTAGCGAAGAAGTTTACGCCAATATCCCTGAATTCCCTTACCTAATAGTAGAAGGTAATAAGTACCACCCAATAGTCCAGGAATGCAGAGAGATAACAGCTAGAGAATTTTTATGCCCAGAGAAAGCCTTAGCCATGCACACAGCAGAGACCTGTGAGGAGCAGCTGATGCAGTTTCAACAGAATGCTACGAAATGCTACCCCCACCGAGTCGAGCTGGAAAACGTGAAAATCCAGAAAATTAGCCGAAACATGTGGATAATATTTGTGAAAATTGAGAAAACCATAGCCCAGAGATGTGGAGATGACGTAACACAGGAACGAATCCGAGGAACATATATATTAACTATACAGAAGCCGTGCGACGTCTTCATCGATAACTTATTGATCTACGGACACCGTTTTCATTCATTAGATATGCCGCATTATAAGCAGGTACCTATAGTTAACCTGCCCAATTTACCCGACAACAAGAAAATCGTCGAAGCGAATGCCGATCCGGTAAGCCTTAAGAGTGTGGACCTGGACGCCATTCAACGCCTCAACGAATTAGTAAAGAAAAGCCCCAGCCGCGGAAACAGCGAAATTAGTGTAAAAAATGTTAGTGTTGCCACCATAGTGTTATATATGGTGATTATGGTCATTTTAGTGTACGCCATTTGGTGGAAATATAAGTGTTTCATGCGAAGAGACAATATGGAGCAGAACATTGAAGAAAATGTTAATGGGGTACCAATTCCCCTTTTAGTAGCATAAGAAAATGTCGGGAAATTGTAAAGAGCAAAGTTCTCGGAAAAACTGCATTTTTCCGATAACTTCGGTCTAAGGGGGAAGGCGTTACGTTCCCCGAACTAGCCTCTATGTTTATACTGCGACCACCCACGCGATATCACGCCACTGCATTCCGCAGCCCAGACGCAGTGTCAGCATAGATAAGCCCGAGCCTTCATTAGAATTTAAGGTATAGGTTTAAACAAGTTTAGTATCAGCTTCACTAGGGTTAAGACGTGCCTAGCATCGGTACAATTAAAATAAGTTTAGAATTAATTAAATTTGTAATTTTTAAAAACATTAATAAACGCTCTCGAAAGTTAACTAGATACATCCTGGAAAAAGAAAACAAACATCGCAGGTAAAACACGAGCGCTGTTAATAACACGTATTGTGCGATAAACCCCACGAAGGTTTGTTATCTTTTACCAGCAGTCCGGCAGCCATGACCGCGTCGATCGGCCATCCGTCATTCGGCTTGCCCCACGTTTTACGACGCTACATCCTACACCGCACCGCTCGGACATTAGTATTCGTTGTTCTTAACAGAGTTGGGTTAATTTTGTAAGTAATGCTAAAAGAATATAAAAAAAAGTGGTACTTTTTTTGTAAATTGAGGTTTAAAGGAAATTATTCAATATTGTAACTAATGTTTTTTAAAGGTGCCTTGGTAAAGATACAAGTAGCTACAAGTCTATGTTTGTAGTACTTAGTCGTCCTTTAGCCAAAGTGATGACGATGATGCGAAAATTGAAATTGTGAAACTGCACGGTTCCGTTTTTGACATTATAATATAGTATAATATATATCTTCATAAGATAGTTGAGATAGTTTTATGTGTCACAGTAGAAATACTATTTTTTTTTAAATTTCAAATAGTTTTGCGTTTGACTACACACTGCCCGATGTTAAGCAGATATGCGGTCTAAGATGTAGCACGCTTACCAAGAAGATTTGTTTGAAGACATTGTACTTTAGCGGAAAGACAGACTCAGGCAAAGCGTTCCACATTCTGGCAGTTCGTATGAGGAATGTGGACTCAAAACGCTTGGTTCTAACGCGTGGGATGTCCACCATAAAAGGGTGGCGCTTTGGTCGCGTCTGTCTAGCCGTACGATAGAAGAAAGGGGCAGGTGGGACCAGATTGTGCAACTCCTGGGCGCACTCACCGAAGTGTATCCGATAGTAGGTGGTGACAGACACGCCACCCTACGTCGATGCTCGAGACTTGATATTACTAATAATACTGTCTCTATTTTTGCAAACCTATAAATATTTTTTTTTTACAAAAACATTACAGCTGCTTTTAATACGCACTACTAAGGATAACTTAAACATACTAACCGTATGTACATATTCCTACTTCTATGTGTATCCGATAGTAGGCTGACAGACACGCCACCCTACGTCAATGCTCGAGACTTGATAATACTAATAATATTGTCTCTATTTTTGCAAACATATAAATATATTTTTTTTTACAAAAACTTTACAACTTTTTTTAATACGCACTACTAAGGATAACTTAAAAATACTAATCCTATGTACATATTCCTATTTAAAAAAATCTAGATTGAAGAGGAACATGCTTAGAATTTCTTTTAATTTTTATAACTTTGTACAATTTTCTAAGTGGTGTTTCTAAGTGGTAAGTGGTTACATACTCGTATATGTAAACTCTGAGTTTTATCGTAACAGGTTTACTATTTCACAGTCTTATGACTAACCTCATAATGTAACTTTTTTATGTTGATGACTAAGATTCTCCTCGGCTTTGTGTCACCAAAAGTACATTATGTGTGACTTCGTTGAAACCGAATCACTCTTATTCTCTGAAAAATTGTGCATTACACAACAAAGTATCTTTAGTTCATCTTCTGTTGGTTACATTTTGTCAACATTACATTATGTCTCTCCGACCGAAAATCCTCTTTATACTCTTCAGATTTCATGTACTACATGATAGATGCGACATTAGTCTCCATTGTCATGTCCTGTGTGTAGCCTATAACGGTAGCTGCTGAATGTTCAGGGACAAATTTAAATCATAAAGGCTCTAATTTTCAACCAAAAAAATGATCACGAGACCAAGCATGAGCATGAGTAAGCATTGAAAATCTATATTAATGCGAAAAAGATACCGTACCATGCGATAAAATAAGTAATTTTCTAATGTTTAAAAACAATAACTATTTTTCGCAAAAAATGGCAAAATCGCCTTCCATCGTATACAAAACTCGAATCGTCATCATCCATCAGCCGAAGGACGTCCACTGCTGGACATAGGCCTCCCCTATAGATCTCCAATAAGACCGGTTGGAAGCGGCTTGCATCCAGCGCGATCCTATGGTCTTAATGAGGTCATCCGTCCACCTTGTGGGTGGACGTCCTACGCTGCGCTTGCCGGTCCGTGGCCTCCACTCGAGAACTTTTCGACCCCATCGGTCATCAGTTCGAAAATTCGAATATTTCGCTCGAATTGCTCACATTAGTGTTGATTTTTCAAAAACGGCTCAGCTTTCTGTAAAATTTGAATGGGTCAATGGTGAATCAACCTCGGGAGTATAACCTTTTGAACTAAAAAAAAATTTTGGATTCGGTGCACAATTGGCGAAATTATCGATGAACATACAAAAAAATACATACAGTCGAACATAGAACCTCGACCTTTTTGGAAGTCGGTTAAAATGCCCACCTAATGCTAAGCCATTCTATACATTAATGTATATCAGTGGTCTACAAATCTGACTCAAAACCACCTGGCTAGAAATAAAGAATAGAGTACTTCTATCCAACGAAAGTTATGCAGAAACCTGTGTTGACGAAGTAAGCAATTTTGACGTCTGTTTTTACCACAATTAGTTGAGTGTAATTGATTGGTATTAATTTTAAAACCGTAAAAATCAAAGCCTAGCCTTGTACAATCGGCATAATTTTGCATATCAAACAAGCCTAAACTAAATCGCAATACCAAACTAGTGTTTTGCCACAGTCATGAATTGGCCGCATGTGGTAGTAGGTGACACACTTGTTTGCGATCTGATCATGCCAAACAGCGTATAGTAGCCGGCAAACAACTTGAACATTAAACCATAGCTACCTCTCTTTTGTTTTCTCTGCAAACAAAAGGGAGAGAGTGACATTTTTTGGTTCAACTTACGTGCCGGGACCTATACGACATTCGCCTTAGTTTTGGGTAGTATTGTTATATTTTCTTTGGTTTTGGTCAGACGTAGCCATGTAGCACAATGTCACGTCTACAACGAAGTACGTAATAACTTAGCTCAATGTTTATACTCGTACCAAGCCTCGTGTGGCGCACGAACGTATTTCGATCTAAAGAAGTCGTATAAAATCTGCGTTTTCTCCACCCTCGCCGCATTTAGAACCTTTGATTTCAATTCAATGGCAACATAAACTAACTTTATAAGTTAGAATAGAAGTTCAACATGAAAATACGCGACATTGTTACAAGGCGGACCATTGAAAACAGCTTTAATTTTATAAGCTAACTCACTTTGTTGACTCGATGGAAAATTATTTATAGACCTCAATAATTGAGGTTGGTTTTAGTAGGTATCTTTTTGAAATGTTTTAGCGATGTTAATACCATCAAAATGAAAAAATGTTAAGTCGATGGTTAATACAGATTGTCTGCAATTAGCATATAAGTATAGTAGAGTCGTATAGAATGAAAGGCGGCAATTTGATCTGATAAATCTTTCTTTTTTATCTCTATCACAAAAAGAAAGTTTCTATACACCTAGTGTGTGAAGCACGGTAAACATCATTTTGTTGATCAAGCAATGCGCCATTTCTCGTTAATGGTAAGAAGTTCTAATAATTTCACATTAAGTGACTAAGTGGTTTTAAGCAGTTCTTACAGATGGCCTTTCCAACAATGTAGTAGTTGGTAAAAATGATAAACACTTTCACTATTCGCAGACAGCGTTTTAGCTTAATTTGGACAAATCATCTGGGCCGGAATCCCAAGAGATGCAGGTTCAAACCCTGCGAATGCGTCAATTTTTGAAATGCGACACAAAGCGAAAGTTTCTGATAAATCTTAGAAAAAGATGATGAAACGGTTTTCAAGAGAACTAAATTTCCTACTACTAGGCTTGGGCTAACTGGGGCTCCATTTTTGAACTGATAGCTGGCTATCACGTATGCGTAAAGGTCACATTCTAAGTAAGAGCAGGAGCGAGTATTGAAAATCTGTTAGTGTGAACGGGATAGCATGACATGCGATTACGAAAAACATTTTCTAAAGGCTCCTGACTATCGTTTCGAATGGATGACATCCAAATAGATATGGTCAATGTTGCCAATTTAGTGTACTTAAGTTTTAACTTCATGGTTTTTGCAATCATTATTTGAAGATATAGATAGATAACCAGAAATACAATGTACGTATATATTAATCACACAAGTTATATTTGCAAGTTAATCAGAAGCATAAGAATAAGTTGCCATAACTGTTTTTGAGACTAAAGCGCTAAATGTGTTACAAAAAAAGAAAATTTTATTTTTCTTATTATTCTTATTTTATTTATTCTAACAAAAAAGTCGCGATCTTGTAACATTGGATGAATGTCATCCTTTCGGTGTGAGGGCCAGTGGAGTCTAGACCAAAGAAAATATTTACTCCTTGGCCTAAACTATTCAAAAATTGAGCTCCAGTTAGCGTTACCAATTTCAATTTAATTTCACTCTTAAAATTCGTTACGTAAACTATTCTCATTTTACGCAGCATATTATACAGAACTTAATCACAAACTGCATCAAGTGAAATGAACCAATAACTCCGGGTTAATTAACGAACGTTTAGTGAAACTTCGCACATTAACCAAACATTAGAGAGCTGGCTCCGCGACAGATCGAGACTTACTAACTTAAGTCCTAGATATAGATTATCTATACCTACTCGTAATCCTATATATTCAACTTCAACTATCAACTTGGTTTTATACCGTAATGTTGCTGTAACCTGTACTGTACTGTACTATACTGTACTGTACCAGCCTTTTTAATAGTCCACTGCAGGACGTAGGCCTACCCACGAAGGGTGATTGGGCCATATCCACCACGCTGGCCCAGTGCTGGTTGGTGGATTCACATACGCCATCGAATTTCTTCTACGGACGTATGCAGGTTGCCTCACGATGTGTTCCTTCACCGAAAAGCCACTGGTGTGAAATTCCGTACATAAATTCCAAAGAACTCATTGGTACGGGACCGGGGATTTGAACCCACGACCTCACGATTGTAAGACGGGTGTCACTACCTCTTGACCACCACGGCTATATGCTGTAACCTATGATGAATAAATAAATATTTTCTAATCTTTGTACTTATTTGGAATTATAATTATTTTGTAATTAATCAAAATTCAAAAAATGTGAATTATTTTTTGTTCATATAAAAGTACATAATTGTTAAAAATATAAAGACTAGCTATTTTTTTTTAGTATCGACAAAAGTTGCAGAACAAAAGTTGTTAGTTTTGATGTACAGGGTAAGTTTCTAAAAGAATGCTAATTGATTATCAGTAACCCTGTATATAGCATTTCAAAACTTCTAAAGGACATGTCCACAAAATGTATGGCGGCTGCTATAATAATAATCAAAAATTCTAACCACAACACTCGTTACATTTTGAGAAAGTTCATATTTTTCTGAGTCTATTACATCAGTTGAAACCAAATGAGCCCTCCGTTTTTTTAAAATTAATTTTGAATCTATTAGGATAAATGTAGAAGCCGTGGTGGTCTAGTGGTAGTAAGACCCGACCTGCAATCGTGCGGTCGTGGGTTCAAATCCCGATCTCGTACCAATGAGTTCCTTTGGAACTTATGTACGGAATTTCACATCATTGGCTTTTCGGTGAAGGAAAACATCGTGAGGCAACCTGCATACGTCCGTAGAAGAAATTCGATGGCGTATGTGAATCCACCAACCCGCACTGGGCCAGCGTGGTGGATATGGCCCAAACACCCTTCGTGGGTAGGCCTAAGTCCTGCAGTGGACTATTAAAAAGGCTGGTACAGTACAGTACAGGATAAATAAATATATTTGGCTCAATAAGTGGTTTATCTCTAGTAACCCTGATTAAGTGACCTCCAAATTGTTTAATAAAATCATTTCTACCAATTACACACGTTTTATTTAGTGATTTTTGTCACATTGTACCTACTAACTGATCACACTGGTAGGTTATAATTATTAATTTTAGCAAATTATCACATGAATGTGGAAGATTCAGCTACAAATGCAAGTAAAATAACGAGACAAGCACTTTATTATTGCTAAACTAGAAAAAATACAAAGATGTAATATTATTTTTCGTACAATTTATTTTTCACATTTAAAAGAAAATGGAGGGATAATAAAATCTGAATAATATACCACTTGTGGACGTCACCTTACTTTTGTTTTGATATGTTTTCAGGCTTTGATATCGTATTTATACTCTATAAAATTTAACTTGATCTCTGCGACAGCTGTCAGAAAAATCACGGCTATGAAGTCCTGAATTTCTTAATAGTACAGACAGTACCTGTCAATGTCATACTTTATGGGCATGCCGATTAGTGATGGGCGACGAATGATCGTGACCACAGAGTTTTAATTAGAATATCGATAGTTTATACTGACGACATTTTAAATAAAACTTAATTTATCATTAATTTTATTGTATATTTTAATATCATAACATTTTTTACATGCGTAATTAAATTAAACCCAATTAGATGTTACATTAGCATCGATAATAGTGAAAAACGTCGATAAATACTATCGTTACATTATTATGAGTATTTAATTAATATCATAACATAATTTACATGTGTACATACTTGATCTTAAATAATAGTATGTAAATAAAATCCAATTTCTCACCTTCAACTACCTACTCATTCGATTACATTACAACATTGTTTGAAAATCGATTTTTTCCACCACTATCTCAACTCTAAATATGTCAATATGTAACTGTCGCAGAGATCAAGTTAAATTTTATATAGTCTTCGAAAACCCTCATCCTAACATCGTTCACCCTAACAGGGACAGCGGCAGGTTATATCGTCCCTGACAGCCTGAATATCGTTCTAAATAACAAAGATGTCTAATTTAATAAGCCGGCTGCTTGTTATCAATTCGAGCGGACGACGGGATCGTTTGCAGATAATAATTTAATTTAATTGCTGGATCGTTCCGAGGGTCGTGTTGTTAATCTGTCATAAGTTGGCTAACTGCCTGATGATGTGATGTGAGTGAGCTCGTTTGGATGTCTTTGTTTTTATATGGAGTTGTTTAACAGGGTTGAAATGTTCACAGATTGAGGTAAAAGAGGTACGTTATTCATAGAACCATTTTTAGGATTCCTCAAAAGGAAAGAAACGACACCATTATGATTATTAGTAAAGAAATAGCTCGAAAAACATTTTATGGACTAGCAAGGTAATGTGATGTGATAAATGTGATGGTAATTTAACTACAAATATCGTCGACCCATATGGCAGCTAGACGCCCATGTTGAAATTGCAGATCGAACCTAGATTGACACAGAACGATTCACACAGGAACGTGACAGGTGACACAGTAGGAGAGAAGAGAAGCCTACGGCCAGCAGTGAGATAAAGAATGCTGCGGTTGATAATGATGATAATTTACTCTGTTTCAGTTTTTTTATGGCAGAGCCAGATTGTTCTCATTTTTGTTTTTAATTTTTTTTCTCATTTTCTTATATTTTTGCTATTGAATACACAGCAACACAAATTATGCTAATAGTACTCTTATGAAGCCGTGGTGGCCTAGTGGTATTAACACCCGACCTGCAATCGTGAGGTCGTGGGTTCAAATCCCGATCCCGTACCAATGAGTTTCTTTGGAACTTATGTACGGAACTTCACATCATTGGCTTTTCGGTGAAGGAAAACATCGTGAGGCAACCGGCATACGTCCGTAGAAGAAATTCGATGGCGTATGTGAATCCACCAACCCGCACTGGGCCAGCATGGTGGATATGGCCCAATCACCCTTCGTGGGTAGGCCTACGTCCTGCAGTGGACTATTAAAAAAAGCTGGCACAGTACAGTACAGTACTCTTATTTTGATTTCCCGAAATCTTTTGGAGATATATCTTCTATAGGTACTTAGCTTTGGGAGATATAGCTTCGGAGTCCAACCGGGTTTTGTGGGATTGCACCCACTATCGGGACATAGACGGGAACGCATCAGAGCTCCTAGCACTTTACTGTTGACTTTACCTTTATGTTACAGTGCTTAAAGTGATAACGTGGCCACTCATTGTTGTCGTCTTCTCCGGGCCTGTTTGAGTCGATGCTTAGAGACCCATTTCCAACAACCTGCGAGCAGACGACCCCTTTTAGTAGACCCGTAGTAAGAACTACAGGCAGAAAGGCTTTGTGATAAAAGTATGCTAGGCCTACTACAAGTGCGTGCTTTCATCCAAACTACTAGAGCAACAAACCTGAGGACCCCGACTGTTACATTACTAATATTATGAATTTGAAAGTGTGTTTTTTGGTTTGTTACTCTTTCTGGCAGCAGCAGAACAACGGATCGATGGAGGTTTTTATGGGACAGCATAAAGATTAAAATATCAGCCAATTCATAAGCAATTTAAGGCATAGCCCTGATGTCAGAATTTTAACGATGCCTCTGTACAGAGCTGAGTCATTTTGATTTTATTTGTATATAGTGAATTCATGTACCTACAATACCTACATATTTGTTATTAATGTCTGACAATTCTCAAAAAATAACAATTATATTATGATCAAACTTATTGTCCAATGAGGGAATCATGGAAGTTAAAACTTATATTTTTGTTTATGTTTATTGCTGTTGTCGTTCTCTGATGTAATCCAAGCTATATTTTTTTCTTGTTGTGAGGGTAGATAAGAGTAGGTACTTAAATAAAATTACTATAATTGTGATGAGTCCATGGTAGAACCATTTATATAATTTATTTTACTAAGTAAAAATATGTAGATGATATACTATGACAATAAATGATATTCTATTCTATTCTATTCTTTTAAGCTGCCTGAAGGCCTCTGGCGTAAACAGTTTCAACAACCATTATACCAATCATATCGTGTGTCAACAAAAGTAGGTAGGTATATAGATCTAAAGTCACCCTGTCCGTTCCACTCTCCCCTACAACAGAGTGCGTCTAACCGAGGCCAGTGGCTGTGCACTTTAATCATCAAACTGTGGCGCAAGTAACTGCACTTGGATGCGACAAAGGCTTTGGCTATCTGCAGCCAGTTAGGGTTGTTGCGTGATAAAAATATCATTCAGTCTTATTTACCTCACTGCTTGTTAGAAGCGTCTTTCTAAGGGCGCTTTATTACGAGACGGTTTAACCCGATCCGGTGCCGGGACGGTGCCGGCTATATATGCTTGTAGACAAGACGGTTTTTCGCCGGAGCTACGCACGGCTTAAGCCGTCTCGTCTGGTCATCTAGTAGTTATTTATGGAGCACTATGGGGCGCGAGTACGTGGTGCAAAGTAAGCCCCCACTGTGCGAAAACATGAGAGATTATCACTATAAAGGTGGGCATACACGGTCAGTTCAACTGATCAGTTTTTCGCGTCACTCCAATTGGGGCTCATTCAGTAAATTAAAAGGTGGGAATTGGTGGCTCCATGTATAAACCACTACCAGAAGCTGGGCACACATGATGAAATGATTGCATCAAGTTATCAAATAATTGCAGCGGGGTCCTAATGTAGTCAACTATTGCCGATAGGTACTGCGATGGTTTGCATGTTTTTACCACTTCGATGATTAACTGAATCTTCAGTAACTCACGTAATTTCAATTTTTTATAAAAAAATATCTGAACCAAAGTTGTTTGGAATTTGATTTACTACAACTTTAATTCACATCAAATTTTGTAGGACCGATATTATTCGAATATCACAGTGGTGCCATTGTAAATAATATGGCACCACCGTCTTATCAAAAAAAATATCGATCCCAGAAAAATTTGATAGGTATCAAAGTTGTAGTAAATTAAATTTCAAACATTTTTGATTTCCAAAATTTCTCATGAAAAATTGAAATAACTCAAGTTATGGAAGAAGCAAAATGGCACCACTGCCTTATTAAAAAAAATATCGATCCTATAAAAAGTTGATGGGAATCAAAGTTGTAGGAAATCAAATTTAAAACATTTTTGGTTCTGATAACTTATCATGAAATATTGAAATAACACAAGTTATAGAAGAAACAAAACGGAACCACTGTCTTATTAAAAAAAATATCGATCCTAGAAAAATTTGATGAGAATCAAAGTTGTGGGAAATTAAATTTTAAACATTTTTGGTTCCGATAATTTCTCATGAAATATTGAAATAACGTAAGTATGGAAGAAACAAAATGGAACCACTAAGTTGTAAAAAAAAATATCGATCCTGGAAAAAGTTGATGGGAATCAAAGTTGTAGAAAATGAAATTTCAAGCAACTTTGGCTTCGATAATTTCTCATGAAAAATTGAAATAACAAGTTATGGAAGAAACAAAATGGAACCACTAACTTATTAAAAAAAATATCGATTCTGGGAAAAGTTGATGGGAATCAAAGTTGTAGGAAATCAAATTTCAAACAACTTTGGTTTCAATAATTTCTCATGAAAAATTTAAATAACACAAGTTATCGAAGAAACATCATGGCACCACCGGCTTATTAAAAAAATAAAGATCCTAGAAAAAGTTGATGGGAATCAAAGTTGTAGGAAATCAAATTTAAAACATTTTTGGTTTCGATAATTTATCATAAAATATTGGAATAACACAAGTTATAGAAGAAACAAAACGGCACCACTGTCTTATTAAAAAAAATATCGATCCTATAAAAAGTTGATGAGAATCAAAGTTGTAGGAAATCAAATTTCAAACATCTTTGGTTCCAATAATTTCTCATGAAAAATTGAAATAACACAAGTTATCGAAGAAACATCATGGCACCACCGGCTTATTAAAAAAATATCGATCTTAGAAAAAGTTGATAAATCACAGTTGTGGAAAATGGAGTTTCAACCAACTTTGGTTCCGATAATTTCTCATGAAAAATTGAAATAACACAAGTTATAGAAGAAACAAAATGGCACCACTGTCTTATTAAAAAAATATCGATCCTGGAAAAAGTTGATAGGAATCAAAGTTATAGGAAATCAAATTTCAAACAACTTGGGTTCTGATAATTACTCATGAAAAATTGAAATAACACAAGTTATCGAAGAAACATCATGGCATCACCAACTTAAATATAGATCCTAGAAAAAGTTGATAGGAATCAAAGTTATGGGAAATCACTCATGAAAAATTGAAACACTTAACACAATTTATCGAAGAAATATCATGGCTCCACTGTCTTCAAATATGGAACCACCAATTACCACCTTTTCATTAACTGAATGAGTTCCCAGTTGGAGTGACGCGAAAAACTGATCAGTTTAACTGACCGTGTGTGCCCACCTTAACGGTAGATAATAGTAGATATCCAGTGCGTAGTAGATTGACTACCATCAGAAATACAAGTAACTGTTGGAAAAAAACTGTTGTTGACAAGCCGTGGTGGTCAAGAGGTAGTGACACCCGCCTTACAATCGTGAGGTCGTGGGTTCAAATCCCCGGTCCCGTACCAATGAGTTCTTTGGAATTTATATACGGAATTTCACACCACTGGCTTTTCGGTGAAGGAAAACATCGTGAGGCAACCTGCATACGTCCGTAGAAGAAATTCGATGGCGTATGTGAATCCACCAACCCGCACTGGGCCAGCGTGGTGGATATGACCCAATCACCCTTCGTGGGTAGGCCTAAGTCCTGCAGTGGACTATTAAAAAGGCTGATACAGTATAGTACAGTACAGTACAGTTGGAAAAAATATGAAAGATATGTATGAATGCTGTTTTTGAACCAGCCCCTCTTCTCCCTTACCTAGATTTACTATAAGAAAGGTAAAATGGCAGTAGGCAGGGCACATATTACGGACGTGACGATTTTTTTTTAGATTTCATGTGTTGATCTTGATTCATTCAACATTTTTGATTTTTTTAAAGTTCTCGAATGGAGACGACATACCGGACGTCCACCAACTTGTTAGACTGATGACATAGGCCATGTTGTACCAGCAAGCACAGCGTAGGACCTTCACCGAATTGTTGGATCAATGATAAAAGGCGATGGATACAGGCCGCTTCCATCCGAGAATATTGAAACCTGAGTGATACGCGAGTTAAGTGTACAGCTGATAGGAATAACCCTGTATATCACCATCATTATTATAAGACCAATAATTAATTTATGATTTCTAATGAAAGATAGAAATAACGTAAGTTATTGAAAAAATAAAACAGCACAACTGTTTTTCAGAAAATATCAATCTTACAACAAGTTAATGAGAATCAAATCGAGCTGTTTATTTTAAGTGCTTACTCACGTGTATATTGCTTTTTAATATAGTTTTGTCAAAATTCTGCCGTAATTAATGCAATCTTAATCCGAAAGGTTGCATAAAATCCTAAGTACATGTTTTACTTAAAACAAATTATCCACTTTCCAATATTAATTAAAATCTTTTGTTTAGTCTCCTGACATAAGTTTATATAAGTTAATGTTCTAGCTTGCAAACATACCTATTGTGTTTTTGTTACCTCTAGGATTTAATTTACGCTAGATATGTTTATAATCTGTAAATACTTTGCAATTGAATAAAGACCTTTTAAAAACAAACAAACAATGATCAAAGTTGTGGGTAACCAAATTTCAAACAACTTTGAACTTTTTCTAGGATTGATATTTTTAGGGTTCCGTACCTCAAAAGGAAAAAACGGAACCCTTATAGGATCACTTTGTTGTCCCTCTGTCCGTCTGTGTGTCTGTCAAGACTCTTTATCTCGGGAACGCGTAAAGATATCGAGCTGAAATTTAACTGTATACGTATATCGATGAACTCTTGCAGTTGTGTAAAAGAAAAACTTCTCAGTTATCCTTTAAAAAAGTTACAGCCGTTTATATAGTAAAAAACGCTTATTTTGCACTCACAAAAATCAAAACCTACAGGGTACTTCCCGTTGACATAGAACTATGAAATTTGGCAAAAAACATCGTCTCAGAGTACACATATAGGAATAAATCTGAAAACTGTACATTTTTATTTAAATCACAAAAAAATAGGGCTTCAAAATTCACAAAATATGGGTTTAAAATTCAAAGTGCGTAAATTGTTTTATGTAAGGTATCATATAAAAGAGCTTTATTAGCACATGCTAAAACAGGTTTTTAATTATTTTAACAATTTTCGATGAATGACGAGAAAAGTAAAAAATAAAAACTTTTGTCGATGATGATGATGAGTATAGAAATTTTAACAACGTACTTCCCAATTTTGTGAAATTTTCTGGATTTGTACGGAACCCTCGGTGTGCGAGCCTGACTTGCACTTGTCCGGTTTTTTTTTAATAAGATAGGTGTGCCAGTTTGTTTCTTCAATAATTTTTGTTATTTCTTTCTATCATGAAAAATTATCGGAACCAAAGTTGTCTGAAATTTGATTTCCTACAACTTTGATGATTCCCATCATATTTTTCTAGAATTGATATTGTTTTGAATAAGATAGGTGTGCCATTTTGTTTCTTCAAAAACTTTTGTTATTTCTTTCTTTCATGAGAAATTATCGGAACCAAAGTTGTTTGAAATTTGGTTTCCTACAACTTTAATTCAGATCAACTTTTTCTAGGATTGATATTATTTGAATAAGGTAGGTGTGCCATATTGTTTCTTTAATAACTTTTGTTATTTTTTTCTTTAATGAGAAATTATCGGATCTAAAGTTGTTTGAAATTTGATTTTCTGCTACTTTGATTCCCATCGACTTTTTGTAGCATCTATATTTTTCGAATAAGATAGTGGTGTCATTTAGTTTCTTCAATTAACTATTGCTGGTAAGTACCAGCAATATCAACATTAGGCCCCAGCTGCACTGATCTGATGAACAGATGCGATCATAGCATAGTGTGAGCTCAGCTTCAGGTAGTGGTTCAAATCGTGTACCATCAATTTCTACCTATTAATTTACTGAATGAGCCCCATTTGGAGTGACGCGAAAAACTGATCAGTTTAACTGACCGTGTATGGCCACCTTAACGTTGTCTCGTTTTGAATCGCCGAACAAATGTACAAAATTAGAATATTTCGCTAGAATTGTTAATATTATATCTGATTTTTCAAAAACAGCTAAGTTTATTACAGTGAAATTTAAATGGGACTCCTCAGGAGTATACCCTTTCGAACTAAAAAAAATATTTTTTCGATTCGATTCACAATTGGCGAAATTATCGATGAACATACACAAACAAAATACATACAGACGAACATATAACCTCCTCCTTTTTTGAAGTCGGTTAACAAAATACAACACTACCTACTTACAAAAGCTAAAACTACATAAACTACTGCTACATAAAAAGCAATTGAATCATCCACAGACCATTGAAGGTCTAAAGATGATCCAAATGCTCAAGCCCACTGCCAGTTGGCAGCGTGCCCAGCATGCTGGCAGCATTGCAACGATGAATGGCAATGCTTATACGATGAGCAAAATAAACATTGCTGTGGTATCAGAGGTAGCCAACATTTCTTAATAATAGGTGATAAGGTTTGTTATGAATTTTTTAGCTTGGTATTGTGCGGCACCCCTGCCACGATTCCTCCCAGGAAGTTTGATGATTAGCTGTGGACATGGCTTCGTTAAAACTTCCATGTAACTTAATTTTAGTTACTTTTCTTATCTTATCATTCACCTTTTTATCTCCTCTGGATTTTCACGTGATAACATTATTACAGAAAGGTATGTAGTTAAAAGTACAGCAACACAGGATTTTTTTTCGGCTCAGGCAGAGTGTTACATTTTTTCGTGTGTGCAGTCGGCGTTCATCGATTTGTAAGACGTTATCATGACAATAGATTCTATTAGTATTATGCGGGGAATTAAAGTCAGACAGTCCACAATTGGACGTTACATAGCACTTTTACCATTATAAAGTTTCATACTTGTCTACCAGTGACCACGATCGATGCAACTCGGTCAAAACTTTGGAATAACGAGGTAATTTATAACTAATTTTTTCAGTGCGCGTTTAGTCCCGTAGTACATAAAAATAAAGCAAATACCTATGTTATTGAAATGATTTTTATCGTGCTTCATACACCAGGTGTATAGAAACTTTCTTTTTGTGTTAAACATTTCAAAAATTGACGCGTTCACAGGATTTGAACCTGTATCTCTCTGGGATTCCGGCCCAGATGCTTTGTCCAAATTAAGCTAGAACGCTATCTGCGAAAACGTCGAATTATTGAAAGTGGTTTATAATTTTTTTAACAACTACTTCATTGTTGGAAGCGCCATCTTGTGAGAACTGCTTAAACCAGTTAGTCACTTAATTTGAAATTATCATTACTTCTCTACTAATTATCAGAACTTCTCAGTCAATTTTTGAAATGTTTATCACAAAAAAAAGTTTCAAATATGTTATTACATACTTAAAACCAATAGTTTTGAAAGTTGATAGGTTAAATTTGGGCTTAAGCTTGGTATCGTGCAGCACCCCTATCAAGCACCCCCAGGAAGTTCGGTGATTAGCTGTGGACATGGCTTCATTAAAACTTCCATGGCTTTTTGCTCCTCGTGTCGGAACTTAGGGCGTATACTCTTTACTCAATTGAAAAAAAAAACTCCAGAACCTGTTACTACTGCATGTTTATTTGTTTTGTAAAGGACATGTCCACAAAATGTATGGAGGCTGGTATAATAATAATCAGAAATTTGAACCAAAACACTCGATACATTTCGAGAAAGTTCATATTTTTCTGAGTCTATTACATCAGTTAAAACCAATAAAAAACCCCTCCAATTTTTTTTATATTAATTTTGAATCTATTAGGATAATTAGATATATTTGGCTCAATACATAGTTTATATCTAGCAACCCTGGATAAGTAACCTCCATTATTGTTAAATAGAACCATTTTACCAATTAAACACAGTTTTTAAGTGTTTTTTGAGACATTGTACCTACTAACTGGTCACACTGGTACAAATTAAGAGATGAATGTGGTAGAATCAGCTACGAATGCAAGTAAAATAACTATAGAAGTACTTTATTATTGCAAAACTAAAAATAATACAGAGCTGTATCGTTATTTTTCATACAATTTATTTTTCACATTTAAAAAAAATAAAAAATTAAATATTTTTGAGAAGCCCATAAATCAAGCTTTCAAATGACTTATATATATTATATATATATCATCTTGGTTCGATTTTTCTCTGAATAATATACCACTTGTGGACGTCACCTTTTGATATATTTTACAAGTAAAAAGAAAGTTTCTATACACCTAGTGTGTGAAGCACGATAAAAATCATTTCATTGACAATACTCTTAACTACGATTACAAAGTTATTCGTTAAGATAGAAAAAACTGTCGGTAAGAGAGAGCATATTGAGATCTTTTTTACTTTTTTATTTCTTGTAGAGGAATGTACAAAACATAAAAATGCCATTATTTCTTGTAATTTTTTTTGTATCTCTTCATACGAGGAATTTGTTATTTAAACCGTAGATTAAGTTAGTTTGTAATGATATTTTTACTTTACTTAATTTGACCCATAGGTCAAATTACACAACTTGGCGCCTGTGATGTTAGCTACAAGCCGCGGATAACGCAATCTTCTTCTTCTTCTATCTCTTAAAACAAAATACTAATAATAAATATCCGCCAACGTGAGAGCTGCAAACCGCACTTTAAAGAACAAAAAATACTAACCCTACCCGGCCTTTACATAACACCCACACCTATTCACTGCCTCAACAAACCCCAGACGCCAAAACCAACTAGTAGCACCCGAACCATTATTAGAAATAGTCAGGAAAGGCCCAGAATACATGTTAACAAAAATATTCAACAAGCTACCAAATAACATCAGAAACGAAACAAACGAAAAAAAAAATTAAAAGAAAACTAAAAGCGATTCTCATATCCAAAAGCTATTACTTAATACAAGACTTCCTAGACGATAAACGTTTCGACACTGCAACTTAGTAAAAGTAAAATAAGGAAGATAATACTTAGCGAACGTTCCTATTACCTTAGTGTATAAGTTAATTGCAATACCCTAATACAGGGTCCATAAGTATGTAACTAAATGATACATTTATAAATTAGACTAAGAGAAATATGTATTTATGGTGCAATAAAATGATTGAATTGAATTGAAACAAAATACTATATGTTTCTAGACTGCCTCGGTGGCTCAGAAGTTAGTGACCTTAACTTCTGGATCAAAGAGGCGTGGGTCGATACCCACCAGGGCAAATATTTATGTGATGAACATAAATGTTTACTCTGTATCTAGGTGTTATTTAGTTACTATCTATATAAGTATGTATTTAAAAATAAGTGTATGTAGTATATCAGTCTCTGGCAGCCATATCACAAGCTTTGCTTAGTTTGGGGTCAGAGGCCGTGTGTAAGAAGTCTCAAAATATTTATTTATTATTATTATAGTATTATTTGGCATTACAGAGAAAACTGGATTGTCTTTATTCAGCTCACATAGAACAGCTAGGAAACTTCCATGCCTACCTATCCGTTAAGATAAAGAAATGTTCCCTATTGAGTAGACTTATTTCGTCGCCGATCCATCTTGCTATTTCCTTTTTTGTAGAAAACCTATTTTCTGGATCTAACGGCAGATTGATACGTTGACCTTTAAAATCTTTGAGCCTTCAATATGTCCTACAAATACACTGATCTACTTTACTTGATGTCGAAGACTACATGTTGACTAAGTAAATTGTTTTTTTTTATTTTTGTGGTTTTTGTAAACTGTAACTACATACTGAAACTACTTTATAAACAGCAATAATCAAAGTATGAAATTAATTTTACGATAATAACAAAAAAATAAAATTTCTGTATGAAGGATTTTTTTTCTGGTAGGTACATTTGTTTATTTTTTTATTTCGAATAGGTTCGCGTTTGACTACACACTGCCTGATGTTGAGCAGATGTGCGGTCTAGGGTGTAGCACGCTTACCTAGAAGATATGTATTTATTCGGGATTTGAAGACACCCACATTGTACTTTAACGGGAAGACAGACCCAGGCAAAGCGTTCCACATTCTAGCTGTTCGTACGAGGAATGAGGTTCTGGTCTTTATCTGGTAGGTCTATTACATTTTTTATCTGGTTTTTATCTGGTAGGTCTATTACAAGTTTCCGTTGGGAAATAATAGACATCACCAAATAATATCACCCATTTTATGATGAGGATGGCGAGCTGAGTCAGATTTATTTTTTTATTGACGTGATAACGTCTTATGAATCGATGAACTCTGGCTGCACGCACGATAAAGTGTCACGTTCCGCCTGAGCCGAGCATGCAAGCGAGAACGCGGAACAAGCGGCACGACCGGCCTAAGCGTTAGGTTTGTTTCAGTTATTGATTCAACAATGTTTTTTTATAACATTATCACGTCAAATTATTTTTTGCCAAAAATAGCATGACCGACTTCACCCGAGTACAGAATAATTACATAGAATAAAACAAAGTCGCTTTCCGCTCTCTGTCCCCATGTATGCTTATATCTTTAAAACTACGCAACGGATTTTGATGCAGTTTGTTTTAATAGATAGAGTAATTCAAAAGAAATGTTTATATGTAATACACCTGTGCGAAGCCGGGGCGCATCGCTAGAACGCAAATATTATGCACGGATCGATGTAACATTTTTCACATTATTGTTGATTTATCAAAAATGGCTCAGCCAATTTCGATAAAAGTTTAAATGGGACCAATTTCGAAGTATATTCTTACCAATTAAAAAATGATTATTTAAATCGGACTACTATGAAAAAAGTTATGCGTGGTTATACATAAAAAAATACACGCGTCGAATTGTATACCTCCTCCGGTGGTTCGTCGGTCGTAAAATACGAGTATCATCCGTAAACCTACTTTGGACCAAACTTTTTTTTTCAGATAGAATATTAACTATTTTTATCAATTTAAAATTCATTTGGTGAGCATCAGTAAGTTAGTTCGTCGTTAGTTCGTGGCTAGCCCCGTTGTTTGAGTTATTGAGCTACCTGAACACTGACATGGCTTAATTACCGGGACCCATGAGGTAACGTTAAATCTGAGGCATGGCAGCGCTCAATCGTTAATACTACCCGAGTGTTTCATCGTAGACTTCGGATGGGTTACAGCGGGTACTACCCGCGACGATGACGATGATGCGACGAGGCTACGATGAGACACTTCGTCTGTTCGTTGTTCTACTAGAGAATAGTAAAACTATCGTATTTTACTAGTACATATACTGAAAAAGCTAGCTCCCAACGTAAGTCAAGAAACGTCAGAAAAATAAGTGATTAATTCCACCAAAAGGATTCTGGAACATCCGCTATTTTATGGTCGTGATTTTTTTTTAAATTCAATCAGATAGGTCCGAGCTGCTTAATCGAAAACAACACGAACGAACGCGTAAGTCAAGAAACGTTAGTAAAATAAGCTTATTGCACCAACACGAGTCGGGGAAACACCGCTACTATTACGTAGTGATTTTTTCTTTAAAATTAAATCAGATGCGAGCCTATCAATCGAGAAAAACATCGATCTGTTAAATTCCTAATTGCACAACAATCGATCTTAACAAGTATATTTTCTGAACGCGTAAGTCAAGAAACGTTAGCAAAATAAGTGATTTATTCTACCAACGCGAGTCTGGAACACCCCGCGACTTTCACGGCGCGAACTTTCGCCACGCTTTACCCAAATTAAATTATTTATGTGCCCTCCCCGCGCGCCACACCAATAAAATATATATTTTTTGTCTCTGGAATTTAATATTTTTCATTTTAACGTGTTTTATGAGGCGCTCTTATTGAATTTTGCTGCTGCGTTATTTTTGATTAAGCGGCACGTTTTCACGTTTGAAATTTTAAATATTCGGCGTCGAGGCTCCGAGGTATTCTTCGCGTCCTTATTCCTTCTTCCAGGTGTGTTTTTGTACTCATACGACTTAATATTTGCGAGTTTATTGTCTCGAAAATGCAAATAAAATGTGACGCGAATTTCGGGCTGAATGTAAAAAGTGACGAGTGCTGCCTGGGGAATTAAAAATACTTGCCCTGGATGGAGCCTCGCTTAATTTATTCTGCCGTTGAAAAAATCTTTTGCTTATATGAGTTTTGTAAGTACTTTGAGAGTGATATTTTGGCTTGCTGGAAGGCGACTCGCGATGTGTCTTATTTTCTTTCTCTGTATAATATGTATGAAAATAGAAAGAGCACAAACAATATTTTTTGGTATACTCTCAAACCAAATAAGAAGAATATGCTATACTTATAAGAGGCGATTGAAGATGTAATTTTAAGCCGGAAACATACTATCGGAAGCGGCTGACGGACGCGACTAACAGCCGCGACTTAGCAATGTGCACAGTCTTAAAATATTCGGTGTGCCAGATCGCTCTCGGACGTCCGAACGCTCAAGGTCGTCTGAAGGTGACGTCCGCGACTTATGTCCGATAGTGTGTACGGCTCAGTATACTTTCATAGTCTAGATACCTATCAGTTGCGGCTGTCAGTCGCGTCCGTAAGCTGCGTCCGATAGTATGTTTCCAGCTTTATGCGTCGACTGCACGGTGCCAAAAGAACAAAACATAAAAGTCTGTAGGTAGGTATATTTTATCGCGTTTCAGCCGTAGATGCTTAGATATAGTTTTTATGGTTTCAGCAAAATAGGTCATAATCAGAATTTTTACATTATTGTTAAAAATCTGCCTTTGACCTATTTGTTAGCTAGCTCTGTGGTTTCTATATTATATCTAGTTTAAAACTGCAGTGCTAACTGCAAACTTTCGCCCAGATTGCGCGATAGCGTCTAATCTAGTACGCATATACGCGCAATCTTACATAATAGGTACACCATGACACACATTTTCGCAAATTCTTCGGTAGACAATCTAGAAATATTTCAGCGAGGTTGTATCCATGGCACAGCAACTAAAAAGGAAAAAAGAATATGGGATAGAGCATTTTTAACTCAACCCATAGGTTATTAAACTTCTAAGTATTTAATGCATGCACATGATACTGGCTGCACACGCTCGTGGGGATAAAAAACATACTTAACCAACGAATAGTTTAATAATGAGGTTCATTATACCGAACAAAGAGTCCGCATGGACAATGTTTGATCCCGAGGTTAATTTCCGCCGCTTTTGTCGCTTTTTGATGTCGAGATTGTGGCTTTCAATATCCGGCGACGCTCCTCTTATATTTTGCTGACAACTATGTAAATAAAGGAATCCGAACACTGTTCTGACATGATCTTTTTTTCTTATAGTCTCTACTTTGAGATATATTTAGAACAATGTTGATGTTGAGTTTTTGGCGGGAACGCGGAAAAATCATGTCGCCCTATTGTATTTTCATCAGTGATAATTAGTGAAAAATTGTGGTATTTCGTTGATTATGAGCTGATTTATGTGCATGAGTGTACGCAAGTGATATAATGTGACGTATCATGTTGTTCCGTGATGTTACTAAAACTCTATAGACGCCTCTATAAAGTTTCCACTAGCTGGAAACATACTATCGGACGCGGCTGACGGTCGCGACTTAGCAGTTTGCACGTCTTCAAACATCCGGCGCGCCAAATCACTCTCGGACGTCCGAACGCTCAAGGTCAGCCCAAGGAGACGTCCGCGACTGATGTCCGATAGTGTGCACGGCTCACTGTACATTCATTATCTAGATACCTATCAGTCGCGGCTGTCAGTCGCGCCCGTAAGCTGCGTCCGATAGTATGTTTCAAGCTTTACTGAGGCATGACTTGAACTATGTTTGGACTTGACCGCGACTTTATTAGACTATGACACGCGACGTGACTACGACAGTGACTATTTTGATAAAATATTATCAAAAATTAATAAAACTTAATACTTGACACTGGCAAGTGCACAACGATGCGACGCCAAAACATAAAAGAAGGAGAAGAATGTTGATGTCTTTTCGATGTGCTTTTCGAATAGTTGTCATCATTATCACTCATCAGTGTCAGGAGAGTCAGTAGCACTACTAGCACTTAGCAGTCGTAGAATGCCCACTGACAGATAAGCCTTGCCTTAAAATTTCTAAATATTATATGACTCATTATACACCACACCACATATGAATACCACACCACTGGCTTTTTGGAGAAGGAAAACTTCGTGAGACAGCCTGTAAGCGTCCGTAGAAGAAATTCGATGGCGTATGTGAATCCACCAACCAACCTGCACTGGGCCAGCGTGGTGGAAATGGCCCAATCACTCTGCGTGGGTGCCTACACACGAAGGGTGATTGGACCATTGCTACTGCAGGAGCAGTGGACTATTAAAAAGGCTGGTATAGTACTGTACCAGCCTTTTTAATAGTCCACTGCAGGACGTAGGCCTACACACGAAGGGTGATTGGGCCATATCCACCACGCTGGCCCAGTGCGTGTTGGTGGATTCACATACGCCATCGAATTTCTTCTACGGACGTATGCAGGTTGCCTCACGATGTTTTCCTTCACCGAAAAGCCAGTGGTGTGAAATTCCGTACATAAATTCCAAAGAACTCATTGGTGCGGGGCCGGGGATTTGAACCCACGACCTCACGATTGTAAGGCGGGTGTCACTACCTCCTCTTGACCACCACGGCTATGGTATAGTACTGTACACGGACTAGTATAGTACAGTACAGTAAAGTATAAATCCTAATAATTATTTTTTTTGCAAAAAATAGCATGACCGATTTTACCCGTGTACAGAATTCACAAATATTTCGCACGGATCGATGTAACATTTTCACAATATTGTTGATTTATCAAAAATGGCTCAGCCGATTTCGATAAAATTTGAATAGGACCAATTTCGAAGTATACTTTTTCTAATAAAAATAAAATATTGAAATCGGACAACTACGCAAAAAGTTATGCGTGGTTATACATTAAAAAGAAATATTCGCGTCGAATTGTATCCCTCCTCCGGTGGTTCGTCGGTCAAAAATAGTAGGGACAGATATTTATGTCTCATAAAGAGATAAAAGGAATTAAAAGAGCTGACAAATGAATGTTATTTTTGTTGGACTGAATTATTTTTCATTTAACACATTTGGTTAACATTTATTTATCATACTATTTTCGTAACAAACGTGTCTTGAAGATTAGGAGGTTCTCGTAAACATTTACAATTTCATTGATCCTAAATAGGATCCCAAGGATTTTTTGTCTTACACGTGTTTTACGGCTTTTACATAATTTGTTTTGATCCAGGTACTTGTGAATCATTGTTCGTAAAAATATACGTTGATTTTTGTGTGTTATTCATTTACCGATTTAAAAGCTTGCGTATCAAAACCAGAATAGCGCCTCGAGCGGGGCGAGATGGAGAAATCGCATGAACCGTTTTATGTGGAATCCCATGTTAGCATTCCATAAAAAAAATGTTTCTGATGTTGATATTTAATCCACAAGCCTGTAAGTTTTAGGGCCTGTTCACCAGATAGATATAATTATACCCAGTCTGTTTCATTCATAATTTTCTTTTCTCTAGATATCTAGAAAATAAGAATAAAACAGTAAAACAGTTATATGTAAACAGCTAGATACCAGTCCGCAGCTGGGCCAATGTGGAGGATATCAGCCGTCGTGAACGAAGGTCAATACGGCAAACAGTCAGATCTGTTTAAATTATAGTCACGAAGACAAGAAAACAATTATAGGGTTGATAAACACAGAAAAAAATCCCATTTATCAACTGCTAGCTTTTGCTCGCAGTTTTTCCCGCATTTGATTTGCTTAGGACACTATCTGATCTTTAAACTGTATCTATCCAAAAAATCAAGTCGACTCATCGATTCGTTGCTGCCAGTGAAAAAGTAAATAATTAAATATTAGGAGACATCTTACATACGGTCTCTGACCCCACTAAGCAAAGCTTGTGATAATGGTTGCCAGAGACTGATTTACTCCATATAAATAGTTTTTTTTAAATACATACTTATATAGATAGTACCTAAATAACATCCAGACACAGAGCAAACACCTATGTTCATCACATAAATGATGGATCGAAGTGGGGATCGAACCCACGCCTCTTTGATCTAGAAATCAGCAAGATCATTGAGCCACCGAGGCAGTCAAGTAACAAACTAATAGCAAATAAGCACTTTCTGATTTGTAATATTAGTGAGATAAAAACATTCTAACACCAAGAAGCCACGCCCTCACAATACACAGTCATTATTCAAACGATCAATCCCAAATTCATTCTGTTAACATTTGGTAACATCCACATTTTCGGCAAAACAATCAATTATTGCCATTCGCTCTATCTGAAACTGGATAAGAAACTACCAGCGCCGACACGGCGGAATTCCTTAGATTGATGGATAACTCCCCCCCTTCCCCCCTCCTCCTATGAATAAGCCAGGGTTTTCGCAGCGAATTTGTCAAGCAAGTAACGACACCTTCGAGAGCGTAGTGACAGCCCTGCGTAATGTATGGGGAGTTTAAAAAGTTATTTTTGTAATTGTACACGCGAAAGTTTTAGTAGTGGTGCTTAGGGAGTTACTAATGTGATCTAGAATGACAATCTGTTTATTCTTATATGGGACAAGATAAGCAAGCAATAAGCAAGATATTGCGTATAAGACTTAATAGAAAATGCGAAAGAAACCTGAATTAGTATTTGTACTACAATCAGCTGTTATGATTGGGTATTTAGAAATAATTGTACCCCAATGAGGAAATGATCTATTTTGTAAAAAATGTACTCTCGTTAAAAATATGGAACACTAGACTTTTTCGGGATTTCAGCGTTTAGTTGGTTTTCATTCCTGTGAGTGTGCTTTCAGAGGTCTATTAATCATTGGGAAGCGATTTATTCAAGTTTTTGTCATATGTAAGAAATTGAATGTATTCAGTATTCACTATAACTTAGCACTGTTACAAAATGTTTATTTCCAAACTCAAGGACTATGTACATCTTTTTACAGATAAATTATACAATAAACAGCATACGATACTAATTATAAAGATTGTACAATTTACAAATGTAGACTGTAACACACTAGGGTGACTTGTGTCGTGGGCTAAAGGCTCTTCTACTAACATTTACAAGAGTAAGGTACAATATTAATGGTATCTTATGGTATACTGAGCGCCACACAAATCGACGGATGGAAAGTTATGGGCAGAGCTCTGCGCAAAAGCCGAAATATGGGCATTAGCGGGAGCCAGAGAAACGAGACGCCGGGGTACATCCGCCCGGCAACCTCCTCATGCCTCGCGCGCGCTCCCTATGCACTACCAAACAGAAAAAGCAAGTCGATGGCACTACCACATGCGGAGTCTGAATTGTGCACACATGCGCAATAATTAGCCAATCACGGCGAAGTGTCATCTGCGGCTAACATCTCATCCGCCGATTTCTGTGGCGCTCAGTAAGTTAGTTGTTATAAGTTGTAAGTGTAATTGAGAGACAGTGAATAATGAATATGAGTATGTACGAGTATGTAAATGATATAGTTAAATACGAATTGAGATCTGAATACGAGTTCGAGAAATGACACAGTTAATTAATATAGGTATATAAGGTATACCTGCTAGGTGAGATACCTAGATGGAACTAGACATCAGGCCCCTACTTGAGCTGATTAGCCAAGCCACATGCCTTCAGATTCAATCCTTTATCAAGTGCGTAAGTAGGTATAGCTGTTAGATGATACTAAGTTCAGTCTAGATATTCATTTATTTTTTATTTTTATCTATTAAATTTTTTTTTTTTTTTTTATTTCTTTTATTTTTTTTTTACAAAAATATACATATACATTATAATTTTACAGTATTAAATTACAAGTTAAATTAAACTTAGTGGCTAAAAATATTTTTAAATGTTACGAAAAATGTTCAATTTAGGTATATTAAATCTGATATATTCTTTTAATCTGATCAAAACTTAGCATACTTGGCAACACCAAGAATTATGCTGTCTGAATTGCAGTTAAGTAATACCATACCAACAGGACCGACAATAATGACTTTGAAGTAAGTCTCGCATGTTATGTATTAATTGTCTTGATTCTTTGCAACTAATTTTAACGGCTAACTCGATCATTGTCATTGGCAATTTCAGCAATAAGCACAATTCAGACATTAGAATAATTTTGTTTGTTTGTAAATACTTTTCTATTGAACCCTAGATTACGCACTAGGCGGACCTGTGTCGCGAAATCTAGTGTCTTTCGTTTTATATTATATATATATATATATATATTATATTATCCATGTATATATATCATTTATGTCTGTATAAAGCTATAACCACATATTATAGTTATAGTAATACACTTGATTTTTAGAAAACAGTTTACAAAAACGATGTCCTTAGTATAAATAGTAGATATAAACTACCCTACCAACTTACTGACGTGTGCGCGCGCGTATCTGCGCGCCTGTTTGTGTGTGTGTGTGTGTGTGTGTGTGTGTGTGTGTGTGTGTGTGTGTGTGTATGTGTGTGTGTGTGTGTGACTAGCACTGCAATACACGAGATCTCATGAGAGTCAAGGTTTCCAGCGCTAGTCGTGAGTGATTGTGTATGAAAGTCCGCGTGTGAGAGAGGATCATTCTAATTTTATTAGTTTCTATATAAATTCAAGCTGCCAAATGATTACTAGGTTACATTATATATCATTGTATAAAAAGAATAACAAGTATTTGCATGAGATAAACAAAAGTTGAGAGGACAAAACTATTGGAAAAACAAGATTGTGTCAAAATGGGGGTATAATTAAGTTTTCAGTATCTCTGTAGCCAAGGGTCTTTAAAAAATTATATAGTTTCTTTTTGCAAACATACCGAGAATTATTTAGGATACTAAACTTCTTGTCTAGGATTTGATACAAAAAAGCACCTCTAAACGCAAACGAACGTGAAGCATACTGGGTTTTGACAGTTGGTAGTTTCCAGGTATGACGACGTGATTGCTTTTTTGAATCAAAGATAGTTATTAAGGCAGTTTTGTGAAATCTTAATATTGTAGCCGTGATGTACAAGCCTCTTACATTAATGTGATTTACTTCTTGATATAAAATGTCACTAGGATGCCTATAGGGTTTGCGGTAAGCAACTTTGAGGACTGCTCGTTGAGCTCTTTCAAGCTTTAGGAGCAATGTTTTAGCTGCCGAGCCCCAGCATACGATCCCGTAGCTCACTACTGACTGGCAAATTGCTAGATAAGCAATTCTAGTCGTTTTATTGTCTGCAACTGCCCCTAACTTTTTAAAGATATGCAGTAGTTTTCTTATACGACTGCATAGTCTATTTATTTGTTGGGACCAATTGAAATTGTGGTCAACGACTAGTCCTAAATATTTTATATTATCAACTTCTTCAATTTGAGCGCAAGAACATGGCAATACATTGCTTGGATTGCCACATTGGTGCAGTTGTAAGTTGATCTTGGATTTAGGTGCAGATCTTTCAGTGATCCGGAATGCCATACTCTTTGTTTTGTTTGCATTTAGGGTGAGGAGGTTCATTTTTAACCAGCTGGCCACTGTTGAAAGACTTTTTTGTGCGATTTCATTGGCTTCCCTCCAATTCTCACCGTAAAATATCAAAACAGTGTCGTCAGCGAAAGCCAAGACACGGGTCTGGGTCAAATTAAGGTTGCATAAGTCATTAATATACGTCAAAAACAGGGTTGGCCCCAGTACGCTGCCTTGTGGCACACCGAACTCGATACTGGCATATTCACTGTAGTTGTCGCCGATCCGAACTCTCTGTTTGCGATCACTTAGGTATGATCTAAACCATTTTAGTGGCAGTCCACGTATACCTAGCTTTTCGAGTTTTTTGAGTAGGATTGGCCGCGACACAGTGTCGAAAGCCTTGGCCAAATCCAAAAATACAGCAAGGCATTTTTTACCATTATTAGTATCATTCATGACAGAGTCCACTAGATTTACCACAGCATCTTTTGTCGATCTGCTGCGCCTAAAACCGTATTGGTTTGGTGATAATAGGTTATTATTTTCTAAGTAATTCAGTAGCCTCATGTTTACAACTTTTTCCAAAACCTTGGAAAGAGTTGGCAGCAGTGAAATGGGTCTGTAGTTTGAAGTGGCTGTTTTGTCACCAGCTTTGAAAGTAGGAATGACTACTGCGGTTTTAAGCATTTCCGGGACTATGCCTGATAGAATGCTGAGATTACAAATATGTGCGATTGGTTCGGCGAGTACATGCTTAGCAGCTTTTAGTATTTTATTACTAATGCCATCCCAGCCTGCGGATGAGGTTGATTTTAAGTTGGATAGTATTTTCAGTATCTCATTTCTATTAGTCGGTGAGAGAAAGAAGGAACCAGAAGGAGATATTGTTGGAGATGAGACATTTTCAACAAGCTGTTCTTCAGTTGTGTTTAAACTCTTTAATATATCGTCTGCTAGATCCTTTCCTACTTCCGCAAAAAATCGGTTAACCTGATTTAGCGAATCTTTCTGAGTTGGCTGGATTGTTAATAATTCAGATGATTCATTCCGGGACGTTTTAATGCTGCAGATATTTTTAATAGTTCTCCATAGTTTTTTACTATTCCCGCTAGATTTTTCTATAGATTCGCGTTCATGCTGCTGTTTTAGATTTTTGAGGAGGGTGTCACAGTAGTTACGATAAGTTTTGTACCTGTTTTGGAGAGTCATGTCATTTTTATTAGATTTTGCTTCCAAATGTAAATCGTCTCGTTTTCTGAGGGCAAATTTACTCCAATTTCAAACTAGGTAAACAAAAATTAATTCATAGTGAAATAACTACTCATATTATGTTATTATAAATACGAGTACACAGACTGGCCAGATATCAAGCCCTTAAGTGTTAAAATATCTCTCGCCTAAGACTTTTCTATCGGTCTCTACAAAGATGTCTCTTCTAGGGACATTTGTTTTTGTGAAAACGAAACTTACTCATTCTATATTTTTCAATTACTAATGTAATTGTTTCCATATATTAGCAATTACTGGAACTTTCTAGGCCAGGTAAATTTTATAGAAAAGATCCGACAAATTTCCTTCCAGCATTACTCCGAGCTAGCAGTAATAGACGTCTAGATAAATAATAACTGTAACCGTGGATTCACAAAGCGCATCTGCCTCTGACGATTTGCAAGCACTTTAGACTGCACTTAAAGTATAAAGGGCGCTTCGAGCTCGTTCCTGCACTGATTTCAGGCATCAAAGCTACTGTGGTCATTATATGACGTTCGTTTGTGCATAATATGACAGAGTTCTGAGTTTCTGACCTGACCGGTCACTAAATAGCGAAGCTAAATATCAACGCAGAACCACATGCCACTGACCACGGCAAAACATGTGGTATATTTTCATATTTCTGAAATATTCTCGCATGCTCATACTTTCTTTTTTTATTTTTATACATTTTTATTAAATCTGTAAGTTTTATTATGCCGGTGGGTAGCATTCACAACATTCTTGAGATACGATTTGATCATTAGGTACAATTATATTGTAATATCATATTATTGTTATATTATTATACATGTTAGTTTCTGTTTGTATACTAGTAACATATCTGTTTTTGTTTTCTCGTCTTTGTTTATAACTTGTAGCTAGCTATTACTTAACCATGTTTGGACTACTCCTAGAAGAATGAATGTGCTCGTTAGCTATTATTTTTATGTAAGTTATTTATGTTTTTTAAAATGTTCATTCAGTTTTGTAGTCTTTCAATAAAAAAAAAAAAAATATCATGTTATATTGTGTTGTAATTTTTGGTCTTTACGCTGATAGTTTATTTAGTTTGTATATTTCTTTTTTTTGTATATTCATACTTAGATGTGATAGAATCAATTTTTTTTTCTTTTCTGTTTATAAATAATTTATAGGATTAGGCCTGTTATTGGATGTTTGTATGTATCTGTACAATTAAGTTTAAATATATTTTTATGCTGTTGGCCTAGAAATAAATAAATATTAATCTTACATAACCATTAACATGACCTCTTCGTCGACATTATATATTATAATATTTTAATTGTATTCTGGAATGTATCGAATACAAAAAAGAAAAATCAAAGCAGCTAATAGGAAGAACATAGCAATAGAAGTATATACCAGCTAAGCTGTATTATTGATAATTATTATTTTTGTCTTGCTTTCTTTCTTTACAAATATTTTTGCTGGTCATTGCTAATTTATTTAAATTATCCACTCACTTTTCAAATAAAAAAAAAAACGCATCTGATTGATGCTACAAATAGAGTTATATACTATAAGACTTGTAAACCATACACACCACGCCAAAATACTTTAACCTTACTACAACCCTTGGGTTAGTTTTTAAAAAGAAGTGCCACATTTACATAATTTAAAAAAAACACATATATTCCGAAAACAATGCACAATATGAATTTAATAAACCCCACAAGACAGCTTCAGGCCAACGTAGACAGGCACATA
Source organism: Hypomecis punctinalis (assembly GCA_949316475.1). Lineage (NCBI taxonomy): Eukaryota > Metazoa > Arthropoda > Insecta > Lepidoptera > Geometridae > Hypomecis > Hypomecis punctinalis. The sequence goes on from OX438800.1 coordinate 4,862,576, forward strand.
ATAAAACTATACTTCTCTAAACAATTTCACCACATGCTTTGTAAAAATCTGCATCCTTTGTTCAAAATATAGCCAAAAAGATCCCCCGGGATGCTCGCCGCTTACAAACGTACCTGAAACGTGTCTGAAATGTTTTGTGTCTATTCAAAAGCCGAAATGCGAGGGAAACTATGTAGAAACTGTACTAGGTATTGTCTATTTTACCTACCACTTTTGTTGCGTAAATTTGTGTGTGTAAGGTACAACTAGGATATAGGGAATAGTGTACTGGTAAGAAATTTAATATTTTTGACAAATTGGTGTAATTATTATTATATACTACGGGACTAATCGCGCACTAAAATTACGAGATAAATAAATACCTCCTTATCCTGACGTTTCGGCCGTAGTATATAAAATAATGTGTTCAAATCGCGAAAGTTTAAAAACAACAAATGGTGTAATACATAATTTTACTGTACTGTATCAGCCATTTATTAGTCCGCTGCAGGACGTGGGCCACCCATGAAGGGTGATTGGGCCATATCCACCACGCTGGCCCAATGCGGATTGTTGGATTCACATCGAATTTCTTCTCCGGACATATGTAGGTTGCCTCACGATTCCTTCATCGAAAAGCCAGTGGTGCGAAATTCCGTACATAAAATCCAAAGAACTCATTGGTACGGGACCGGGATTTGAACCCACGACCTCACGATTGTAAGGCGGGCACTACCTCTAGACTACCACGGCTTCAAAATTCATAATTTTGGTGATGATGATTATTATTTATCTGGGTGGAAGGTTGAAGTGATAATTAGATAATACAGTAAAGTTTTGGAATAAGCTACGAAGCGACAAGAGTTGAGTAAGATGTCCATTGTTGCAAAGTGCAAGAAAAAGCTGCAAGCTGCTTCCAACCAAGCCTACAAAGGTTCCTTGTAAGGAATATAAACATTAGGTACTACTTCTATGGATTTTTTTATTTGCTTTGTGCTTCTATAATCACTTTTCTATATCATAATGAAAACGATTCCAATTCGTAGCTCAACGTAGCACAAGCGTAGCATTTAGCAAGCGTAGTTGTAGATCGTCTGTAGATTGATTGAAATAGTATTAAAAGCATTTCTGTGAAACAGAAACTGGTAAATGAAATGAGAGTTAAATCCTATCCTTTCTATAAATAGGTAAAGTACTAATACTGTATCGTTTTTGAATTGAGTTCATCTAAACGCTCCGAACTGCTAATGGATTTTCAGTAAAAAGTCCAAGTCACAAAGTACAAAGAGGTCCAATATTTTTATTTAAAACCTTTTTCGATCTTTTAATTCTATTTATGGTATCTAACTATGAAGCTCCAAGTAGCACAACGAGCTGTGCAGAGGGCTATACTCGGAGTCTCTCTGCGAAATCGAATCAGGAATGATGAGATCCGTAGAAGAACCAAAGTTACCGACATAGCCCAGCGGATTGACAAGTTGAAGTGGCAATGAGCACACATAGCACGGAGGACTGATGACCGATGGGGTCGAAAAGTTCTCAAGTGGAGACCACGCACCGGCAAGCGCAGCGTAGGACGTCCACCCACAAGGTGGACGGATGACCTCATTAAGACCGCAGGATCGCGATCTCTATCTCGAGATCTATAGGGGAGCCTATGTCCAGCAGTGGACGTCCTACGGCTGATGGATGATGAATGGATTCTATTTTAACCGAAATTAGATTTCGATTGATCGGTTTCGCCAAATAATGGCTAAATACACGATTGTCGCCAGCTCAAGTTTTCCAACTCCAAATCCAATAAGATCCAAAATTGGCACCGAAATACTTTGTAAAATAAGCTGATAAATCAAATTACTACAGAGAAATATTAAAAAAGTTAAGGCGCCTGAATCCAAAAGATTTGTTACGGCCCAAAGGCTATAAAATTTGTAAAGCTTAGGCCCTAAATAAGTTATGTAAAAGCTTTATAAGAGGGCCTGATCTGTAAATTAAGTTCACCTTTACATAAATACTGCGTAAAGTAATTACCGATATTACAATATACGACCATTTCGCCGTTCGGGTCCCTAATAAACTTTAAATTTGGAAACATTTGGCCCTACGTTTAGGGGTCCAGATGTTACCTTGTGGTTCAAGGTGTAAGATGACAAAAGGTAACAACAGATTTCGATTGAATGTAATTAATTATTTATCTTTGATATTTCTTAATAAGTATCACTGACGCAACGGTGCTAAAACAAAGCGGACATCGTGCCGCTTTTTATCATCATCATCATCATCATCATATCAGCCATAGAACGCCCACTGCTGGACATAGGCCTCCCCTAATGATTTCCAATAAGACCGGTTGATAGGGGTTTGCATCCAGCGCGATCCTGCGGTCCTAATAAGGTCATCCGTCCACCTTGTGGGTGGACGTCCTACGCTGCGCTTGCCGGTACGTGGTCTCCACTCAAGAACTTTTCGACCCCATCGGTCATCAGTTCTCCGCGTTATGTGACCTGCCCATTGCCACTTCAACTTGCCAATCCGCTGGGCTATGTCGGTAACCTTGGTTCTTCTACGGATCTCCACATTCCTGATTCGATCTCGCAGAGAAACTCTGAGCATAGCCCTCTCCATGGCTCTTTGGGCTACTTGGAGCTTACTAATAAGGCCCATAGTGAGAGACCACGTTTCTGTGCCATAAGTCATCACTGTTGTCTAAATCAAAATAAATGTATAAAATGTATCACATCTCTTGTTGTTCAAAACATATTTTTTATGAAATTGGCGTATTGATCGATTTTTAATTTACTCATGGTATTAAGAACTCAAGCCGCAGTTTAAAGGCCCGTGACATGGATAAAAGGTTCAAAAATTTAGCGCGTGATGCGTCCCAATCTTTGGATGGGCAACCACGGATTGCATTTATAACTGAGTCCTGCCGCGGCTCGGATGGCACGATAAATAGTAGATCCCGGAAGGTTTAATTGTTTCGCCATATCAGCGGACTTCGAACGGCTTTACTCTGACGCCACGGCCCTGCAACTGGCCAATACAAACTTACTTGTGATGGGAGCTACGGGTAACGCTCAATTGTAAATACCTACCACCATTAGAATAACATTTGATTCTGGATTCTTCTACCTCATCTTTCGCACCTCTTTGACATTTAATCGTTGCCATATGAAATTGCAGACATTATATTCATCTTTGGCTCAATCGGTTAGAGTGTGTCGTTCTGGTAGAACCTCTATAATATTCGTTCGGAACCCACCAGTGGGTCACGGACGTCCCATAGTTTGGGAAACCGTGTTCTACACAATAAGAAATATTTGGAATAAAACGATCTCTCGCTCTTTCTCTACACCACACCCCACAATAGCCGTGGCCAAGTTGAGAACAAACTAGGGCTGCCAGCTGCATTCAATATGTTTGGATTCCGCGCCCAGCGCCCAAAACAATCCTCGCAAATTATTAATTTTAATTACGAGTTCCGTAGTAAGGTGCCGATTTAATTGTACACCTTGCATACCTTCGACGTCACGCGCTTTTGTGGAATCTGGCTCGGCTTGAGTTTTGAGCTGGGTTCGAGCCTTGAGCTGTTGTTGTTTGCACGTAAAATTGGAAATAATAAATGTGGAAGCCTGGAAGAAATCGCTTAAAGCGATAAGGCTGGCAATTAGAGACCTATTGTGTTTTGTTTTTGTCCTTATAATCTGTTTTTTATGTAATGTGGTTGTCTACCTTTTTTATTAGAGTAACAACAACAAATAAAAAAAGGCCTGGCCTTTACACCAGGCCTTTACGATTGTAACTAGCACAAAATATATGTAGCATAGGTGTGTAAAATTATTCAAGAAAACGTACTAAACCGAAAAGAGCTGATTTAGACAACTTTTACTATGGAGGGGGGGGACCATCCCGGAATTTGAGAAAAAAATACAACTGTTTTATACATTTTGTCGATTTCGACTTGTCGTTTTGTAATCTAAGATACTTATTAAAAGAATATAGTTATTTAACAAAATAAAAATAATCCTCGCAATGTACAATTTAATTACGAGTTCCCTAGCAAGGTGCCAGTTTAATTGTAGGTACACCTTGCATACCTTTGCGTCACGTGTCTTTGTGAAATCTGGCTCGACTTGAGATTTGAGCTGGGTTTGAGCCTTGAGCTGTTTTTGTTTGCACGTTTAAAGGTGACAGGATTAAAAATGATTCGGTGCAAAGGCTTAGGTCAACTACGTTTATTATATGACTGATATCAAAACTAAGTATTGTACCTAAATGTATGATGAAAGTCGAATAAAATCGGAATAGATTTGTTTGGAGGAGTACAGGCAAGCGTAGCATAGGATGTCCACTGTCATAGTGGACCAACGATCAAATTAAGAGATCAGTAACGCAGCCGCTTTTTAATTGGGTAATCCATAAGGGAGGCCTATTTAAAGAAGTAGACATCCTTCGGCTGAGACGAATGATAGATTTGCTATCGAATACGAAGATAACATTTTTCGTCGTATATTAAGCCTGGCCTACTAGCTATTTTTTGATAAATTAATTTATCTTAGTTTTAAAGTTTCTTAGTTTTCTTTATTTTAAGTTAAAAAAATCTTTAAAAAAGAGTAATAAATCATGGATTAAGAAGTAATAAGGTAATTGTTTGACCGACAAGGTACTCTATTTGACGCGAATATTTTTTTTTATGTGTAAACTTTTTTCATAGTAGTCCGATTTCAATAATACTTTTTTTATTGGAAGGAATATACTTCGGAATTGGTCCCATTTAAATTTTATCAAAATCGGCTGAGCCATTTGTGATAAATCAACAACAATGTGAAAAATGCGAAACATTTTGCGCGAATGTCTTTGCGCGAATCCACATCGACTCGTGGAAAATATTCGCGAATTTTGTACACGGCTGAAGTCGGTCATGCTATTTTTTGCAAAAAATAATTATAAAATATATGTAGATATAGGATTCTCTAAACAAAATTTAATGAACTCTTATTCAGAAACTATTTAATCAGATTGTAATTAAAACTACTCAGGTGTTTTCAACTTTAGCTAAAATTACATTGATTTTAAAAGAACACTAAGTATTTAATCTCTGCTATACAAAAGTGATTAATTTAATCTATCTGAGACGCGCTCAGACATTGATTAGCAGACATTATTGAATTGGATTCTTTTCGCATTAGTTAGATTATGCGCTTGATGAAACACATTATTTAATTTGCTTGGGATTGCGTATCTTTGTACTTATTCCTTATTTTTAGGGTTCTGTAGTAAAACGCTCTCCTTATAACTTCGTTGTGTCCGTCTGTCCTAATATTACAGTCTTATAGCTACCACATTTATGAATCAAATTGCATGAAATTTGAGTTTGTGATAGTTTTAGCATAGACAAAAGGTTTTAGTATAGATCTCAAATTAGAACAAGTAAAATTTTTAAAGTGTTGTATTTAAGGGGTATCTCCTATACATCTAAGTGGTGATGAATAGGGTTTTCAAAATGAATGATTTTTTTGTTACGGGTACCATTTAGGAGATATTGGTCGCCAAAGTTGAAAAAGAAGCGCGGGGACACCCGATCTTTGATTTGTCAATACGGCATCGCTGGAGAGACTCAAGTACTAACAGCCCATATAGTCCAGCATGTGACCACGAAAAACGAAATTAACTCTTTTCGAAAGTTTCAGATATATACTTTGCCATAACGCTTTCTCGTTCTGACACGTCAAAAGATATATTAATTCGTGCGCGTCCTAGGTCTCGACTGAATCAAAAGCTTTCTCTTAGTTCACAAACGCTAATAGTGGCGAATTATAGCCTTCAGTTTTCTGTAGGTATAACTTGCCGGAGCATATGGATGTGGATTTTTGTTGCTATAGCCAAAATAAATTAAAAAAAAAAACAAAATTATATCACTGAAATACAATTTTCTATCAATAAATATCATTTCCAAACCGTAACAAGCCCAAGTCAACCGCCAATCCTTCATTAAGTATACTCACGAAATTATCCGAAGTTTTTTGCGCAGTTCTCAAGTTTCTGGGTCCGTAATAAACTAAGCAAGTCCCGATGTGTCTTTATAACCGCAGACCTTTTCGCCCTAACATGGAATCAAGGGTCGGCCGAGTGCTCCAAACTTTGCTACTCGTATATCCTTCGACACCGACTATGTACTTAGCTACGAGCTTAGTGGAAAGGCAAGTGTATAAGGTCATGGATCCGGGGTGCCCGTAATTGGGATTTGGGACTTAAGACTTGGTTTTACTATGGTTTTGCTACACCTTTCTGTTAACAAATGAAACTCAAAAATGCTTCAATGTATACTGATATACCTATCAGTTTGGTAATTGACACCGGTGTTGTACTAACTTTTCTACACATATCCTTCGACACACGCGCTTAGTAGAATGGCAAGTGTATAAGGTCACAGATCTGGGGTGCCCGTAATTGGGATTTCAGACTTAAGACTTGGTTTTACTACACTTTTCTGTTAACAAATGAAACTGAAAAATGCGTCAATTTATATTCATGGTTTTAGATTGATTTGGTGAACGACATTGACACCGAAGATGTACTTATTGGAAAGGCAAGTGTAATAAGGTCATGGATCCGGGGTACCCGTTATTGGGATTTGGGACTTAAGACTTGGTTTTACTATACCTTTCTGTTAACGAATGAAACATGAAAAATGCTTGAATGTATCTACACTAACAAGTGTACACACCGAAACTGAGAATTATGGAGAAAATATAGATGGTGGGTCCTTTTTCGGTCTGTCGTATCGAAACCGTGTGTAGCCTTCACAGGCCAACCGACCAAGGGCGATTTGGGCCTTGCCATATCCACCGCGCTGAACTAATGCAGGCTGGTGGATTCACATACGTCATCAAATTTATTATGAGAGCGTATGCAAACTTCCCTACACTTGCACTTACACAAATGAGAAGTGAGTGTTGTAAACGTTCCAAAGTACAAACTCATATGTAAAGACCAGCGTTAGAATAAAATAAATAGAACTAGCGTTCGCCCGTGTCATATTTTAATTTTCGTGTTATCCCCTATTTATTTTTCCGGGATCAAAAGTAACTGATGTCACTTTCCAGCCTAAAACTAAAAAATCAAAAACAAACAAAAAATCAAGTCGTTTCGAAGCTCTGTTGCTTTGTGAAAGAGTAACACCAAGAAACGGACTTCCGTATTTATAATATACTAGTTTTTACCCGCGGCTACGCCCGCATATGTACGCAATATATCATTATAGTTTATAGCCTATGTGTTATTATAATATATAAGCTATATTATTGCAAAGTTTCATCTCAATCCGTTCAGTAGTTTTTGCGTGAAAGAGTAACAAACATCCATACATCCATCCATCCTCACAAACTTTCACGTTTATAATATTAGTAGGACTAGTAGGATTTAAGGATTAGAATAATATTCAATTTACTGGACCACATTAACATATTAGTTCATTAACTTTTATCTATATACAGGAAAGGAAGTAACACATAACAATCAATTAAAACCTGAAAAGATCCCAGAGCTCGGACATCCGCTCGCTCTAAGTCTCCATTCCAAATAAATTGGCAAAGGTAAGAGACTCATCAAAATTTTAACTGACATTCCATTATCATAAAACTGAGTCATTATTCCTGCGAGATTAATCATGGTGACATCACAGGTACAAGGTAATGGTGATATTTTAATGATCAGCTAAATGTAATCTGGTCAGCAAGTTGACATCAACAGAATTGTTCTTTAGTCAGATAAATTATTGATTTGTACAAAAGTAACGCCCAGAGCAGACATTTAATTTTCTTTTTAATTCATCACCTTAATCGACCGATAGACTTGAAATGATATTTTTATTGCACCTATATTGTACTGTACGCAGGGGGGGCTTATAATCTAAATAGTGTTTCAAAGAGGAGTGGAAATGAACAGTTGTATTTTATAGATCGTGTATTCAAATGTATCCAGTTTTGAGCACGGGACCTTTATCTTTACTAGACGTTTCAATTACTACTGGAGTAATGCAAATCATAATGGCATAATGAGTATTGTAATATTAATAATACAGATAAAATTAGTCTATGATAAGTTCTTAGAACGAGAAAAAATCTTTTCCTATACAAAATATAAATCGGAAAGCAGTAGTTTCCATCGTTTTGTAACTGCCACAAAATTCCACAAAACCATGTTAAAGTAAAGCTGTAAACTAAAAATGTGATTAAGTAAGTTCATATAGGTCGATTGATTGTAATTGATTGTAATTGAAAATTAATTTTATTGGGTACAAATACATTGGATTTCTAAAATAAAAATAATATTCAAGTTAACTACCTAGATTGAAATCTGAAAAACGCCCAGATTCCAAGTCACATTGAACTTATCTCCAAGTTAAATTTTCGAAAATGTTATTGCTGACCGTCTAAATTGCACCCCAAAGAAATTAATTGTAGGTACGACTTGTAGTTCTGTTTTCAGCTAGTCATTAATTAAGGCTGCGCTCATATTTCAGATTCAAACGCCGGAGTGAGACGGCGACGGGAATTATTCGAACCAAATTGAAATTAGTTGGTATTTAACGCGCGCTCCAAAGCAGCGGTGGGATGCTTTTATGTATCACGGATTTTCGGAATTTTAGTTTAAATGATATGAAAATATGAAAAATATTAAAATTGCAACCAGGCTTGGAACAGGTTCAAAATTAAACGGTTTTAGTAAAAAAAATATGTGTTGAGTCCTGTTTTTAGTCATTCCACTGCACTGGTAAAACTACACGTAAAACTATACGTGCTAAACCATAGTCTGCCACGCTGGTCAACAGACAGGCATGAATTTAGTAACAAAAGTACTCGTATACTGTTTGGAAAAAACAGAGCTGCGTTAGGATTCGAAATAAAGACTGACGTAACTCGTGTTGTAAATATGTATCGTACTTCAGGAAATATAAAAAAATCTAATATGCAATCCAGAGACTTAATTGTTTCATTGAATCACCATATTCAATGTAGTGGGGAGTTCACGCCGGCATTAAATAATATCATATTTGGCCTTCTGTTTTTAAGTCTTCAACATAATATATCAATATTAGCTGCTCCCCGCGTATTAGCCTATGAGTCAAGCCAAAGCCTAAGCTATCCTAATACCGAATTTACTCCAAATAGGTTCAGCCGTTTGTGCGTGAAAGAGTAACAAACATTCATACATACTTACAAGCTTTTGCGTTTTTAATATTAGGAATTAGTTTGAAAATTGTATTTTTTCTATTTGAGGATTAATTTTTTCTTATAGCTTTTATGATTTATTATTGGTTACTATACTCTATAAAATTTAACTTGATCTCTGCGATAGTGACATTGACATGAAAGATTGACATTTTTAGAGTTGAGATAAGTAGTGGTGGAAAAAATCGATTTTCAAACAATGTTGTACTGAAATCGAATGAGTATGAGTAGTTGTAGGTGAGAAAATGGATTTTATTTACTTACTATTATTTAAGATCAAGTATGTACAAATGTAAATAATGTTACGAGTATGATATTAATTAAATACTCAAAATATTGTTACGACAGTATTTATCGACGTTTTTCACTATTATCGATGCTAATGTAACATATTGGTTTTAATTTTATTACACATGTAAAAAATATATGTTATGATAAATTAAGTTTTATTTAAAATATCGATAGTTTATACTAACAACTCTATCTAAAACTCTGTGGTCACCATCATTCGTCACCCATCACTAATCGGCATGCCCATAAAGTATGACATTGACAGGTACTGTCTGTACTATTAAGAAATTCAGGACTTCATGGGCGTGATTTTTCTGACAGCTGTCGCAGAGATCAAGTTAAATTTTATAGAGTATAGTACTACTTGTGGGTAATTAATGTCAGCGACAGCGCTCTACCCTGTACAACAAAATCAATACGCAATAGATATAGACAAGGCACCATCTCTGTGATTTACAACTCGATTCTAAGTTTTAGAGACAACAACTAACAAAGCCCTAAATCGACATGTGTTTTGTTGGCTGTCACAAGCAGGGCCCAGTAATTGGACGTAGGGCAGGCGGGGACTGGTCACGTGGAATGTCTCATGCATCGAACGTGGAAGAATTCAGAAAGACTTTCTTGTATTGGAACAAAATGCGCTGTGTCCTAGATTGACATCGACGACACCGTTCACTAAAAAAGAGATCAACAAAGAATAGCCCACTTAATTTTTAAACCGATAGCCTTTAGGATAGATTTTAAGACTTTTGACCCATCACTTGGATGGGACCTTGTCAAAGTTCTCGTGGAAAAGTTGAGAACTTATTATTTTCGGTTTATTCTAGGTTCCATCCCAGTCTCATCGCGAGCGGATTATGCCAAATCAGGTGAATATAAAAATATTTTTTAACGTTTCAAAAATTGAGATCCTGATCATGTGCGATACAACTTAGACTGAGTAGTTTTTAAGACTACCATTTCAGAGCGAAAGTTCATCTGGTATTTTCTATGTACGAATGTCTTATGTAAATACGGGGGTCATACAGGACATGCAACTATTGGTATTCGTCCTATTTAACGTACAATATTTGTTTTTATGTTGTTTATTTTAGCTCTGAATAAAATGTTTTACTATATGCGAGACTCTAAAACGTTTTTCTATAGGTAGGTACCAGATAGCAACTGAAAAACTTTTTAAATTTATTACATGATACTTTTTAGGTATTGACTTTTGACTTTACCAGTTGTTGATTGTATAAGCTTGAAACATACTATCGGACGCGGCTTACGGACGCGACTGACAGCCGCGACTGATAGGTATCTAGACTAAGAAAGTACACTGAGCCGTGCACAATATCGGACATAATTCGCGGACGTCACCTTCGGACGACTTTGAGCGTTCGGACGTCCGAGAGCGATCTGGCACACCGGATGTTTTAAAACTGTTACACATTGCTAAGTCGCGGCTGTCAGTCGCGTCCGTCAGCCGCGTCCGATAGTATGTTTCTGGCTTTAAGCATTTAGAGTGTTTTTGTATTACTATCATGAAAAAAATATGATCACTGGATGAATGGAAAATAATACTTATCTAACAGAGTAAATTTACGAAAGTATTGTAAAACTAAATTGAATAATTGGATTCGAGGCCAACTGCCATATCAGGGTGAATTTACAGAAAATTGTAGACCAAAATTGAAAAAATTTAATATGTGATATCAACAGCCATTCTTTTTATTTTCCCATCCTCGGACAAAACTGCAAAAATATAACAGCACCGAGCACGGGCCGCAAAAAGTACACGTCCACCACCACCATGGCATGGCGATCGGCGGCGCAGTTCGATTCGTCTCGAAGATTAATTGCGCGATTCGCGGCCCATTGTCCGTGTTGTTGTCGACGGTTGGGCCCTTTATGAATATCCCGAACCATTGTTTTGCTCGGATTTATAAAAAAGTTCAAAAAAGTTCTTATACAACAACCAACCTAACCCTTCCGCATCAAACAACCCTAGCAAACAATTTTAAACGCTAAACCTATAACACAAAGCGGCTAAATAGAAATTTAAGCTATAACAGCCGCAAATGTAAAGTTGTAATCAAAATAACGAGGTCACGGGGCCTTTTTGTTTTTGGTCGGTCATTTAAAACTTTCATTAGTGAATTTACGCGCTTGAAAATTTCACTTTATTTCTTCATAGCTGAACTGTTCCTGAAAAGTGCAGCCGCTGCGTCGCGGAAATGTTTCTAATTTCCTCTTTTTAAAACTTTATACAGAAACGGGGCTCTGTTACTTTGTAATTTTTGAACAGGTTTTGAACGTTGCAGTCCGTTTTATAGTTTTATTTCTGACAATCAAATAAATAATTCGCTCGGAAAATTGTCACAGGACTAACTTTTCCCGTCCCATTCACTTTACTCATAAAAAAACTATACTTTTCGTGCTTAGTTTATTAGAGTTTGTTCATTTGTTCTACTAAGTACTTTAATGTTGACTGCCTCGGTGGCTCAGTGGTTAGTGACCCTGACTTCTGGATCAGAGAGGCGTGGGTTCGATTCTCACCAGGGCAAGCATTTTTGTGATGAACATAGGTGTTTGCTCTGTGTCTGGGTGTTTTTTAGGTACTATCTATATAAGTATGTATTTAAAATATGTATACGTAGTATATCAGTCTCTGGCAGCCATATCACAAGCTTTGCTTAGTTTGGGGTCAGAGACCGTGTGTGAGATGTCCCCCAATATTTATTTATTTTATAATGTTTATTACGATAATTTAACTTACCGTTTCCCTTGCATTTAATTAATGTGGTACATAAACTCGAAAACATGTAGATACCTACTATATTTTACGTAGATTTCATCAGTTTTCAAACACACGATGTACTCATAATGTTTGAAAAATCTTGAAAAATCGATTTATTTGTTTGAGATATATAGTAGGACACCACAGACGTTAAGGATTTGACATACTGAATGCGCTCTGCGGTCTGCGGTCAGGTCAAACTGAACACAGCCCGCATCATGTAGGTCATTCATTTTGGTCCTTCCACCACCTTTTTAGGCGTGGTGAGAATTGGCCTCGGGGAGTGCTCCCCTTTACCAAGGCTGGGCGCCAGGGGCCATAACCCCTGGGGAATTTGTTGTGCCGCTGGAGCACTTTCTGCTCTATGTAGGTTGCCTCTCCGCGGCGTTGTGGTCTGAGACGATCTTGGTCAGTCTCCGTGAGTCGTTAGTTAATTGTGTTAATCTATTCAGAGTTATCTTCCTCCGTATGTATTATGACTTCACGTGGAAGTGCACTTCGTGATTTTACATCAGGTGGGCGCGTGTGTAGTGGCGCAATGCTTCTGAAGTGAGGGTGTGGTTCATTATCTGCCCGATCATATATTTTGCGAGTTAGACGACTAACAAATTCCCTCACTGATTCAATTTTCAGGTCCCTGGCGATAACATCGTTGCGCACGTATCGCCCGGCTCCTGTGCACATGCGTAGAGTGACATTTTGTATGACTTGTAAACGTTTTCTTTGTGTTTCAGAGCACAGCGCATACCATAATGGTGCTGCATATATGTAAGTCTGGTTCGAATGTATGTTTTGTAAATTCCGATTTAGGTACGTAACGGGAGTTTTGACTTGAGGACTGGACGGAGAAGTGACCTTGCGGCTTTTGCTTGTCTTCATGGTCAACGTCCTATCTATATGGACTCCCAAGTATTTCACCGTGCTTTCCCATTTTACTTCTTCCCCTCGTAGTTTTAACGGAGGGGATAGTACTCTTTGTGCGCCGGTAAGTATTGCAGCCGTTTTTCCCCACATTTTATCATGTAGGTATAAACACCGTTATCGATATCTATATATGTTGACTGACACATATATAGAGACCGACAACGTTGTACATACATAATGCGGGCTGCGTTCAGTTTGACCTGACCGCTGACGGCAGAACGCATCCAGCATGTAAAATCCTTTATACACGATTTACACTTCAAATCTAGGTATTACAGTAGGTTGGTACCCTTATTTTTGTAACAAAGGTCAAAGACACATTTTATATTATATACCAACAACTCAAATAAGTATAGTTTAATTTCGGAAAAGATATGAGATAATTATTGAAATGTCTACATATGTACGCGTAATAGAACGTACAGGTAATAATAAAGGGTACAAGGTTTAGGTTTATGGTTTATATACCTAATGCATAGGTAAAAAGTTTCAATATCTTTCTTGTTCCAAGTTAACACAACGTGGTAGTGGAGGGGCGTGCAGTGTTCGATTGAACTCTACACGAAGACACGTCAAACTTGTAACTTATTTTGATAAAGTCTAGTTCTTCTTCTTCTTTTATGTTTTGGCGTCGCATTGTTGTGCATTTGCCAGTGTCAAGTATTAAGTTTTAATGACTGTTGTGATAAAATGTTATAAAGTCTACATTGCATCATTACGATACGAGTATGAACTAACAGTCATACACCAACAACTCAAAATTTAATTAAATCCATCTGACATATAACATTTGGCATGCAGGCCCCGTCTCGAATACCTCGGCTCACATATAAGTTGGCCAATTCGTTATGTTAAATCCTAAGAGCCCGCGTACCCTCGTCCGTTCGGATTGAGCCTACGGGAGATGCGATGGATCAAACTAGAACATACACAAAACTACTCCAAGGAGCAAGGAGCGGTGGATGAGATAAAAAAGAGGTATTTTTTCTGATGTCATAACTGTAAAATTAACTCTGTGTTACTTCTTTGATGCTTTTATTTATTACGACATACAATACTATTCTGTTGTTATAAACTGTTATTTTTGACGATGCTGTGTTTCTATTACAGTATTTCTGACATTTTAATTTTTTGTAATATTGTATTTTATTACATAAAATAGAATAGTAAGAGTAGTACCGAATTTTAATTATTTTATTGTAATATCATGGCTATTGAATTCAGTTGAGTACATAATTAATAATTGTTATTTTGACGATTCGTAGGGTGTTGCTCATGGTATATTGTTGTATACCAATGTATGTAATTATCCTTACTGAAAATAAATGATTATCTATCTATCTATTAATCCTTCTTTTTCATTTTGTAAAATTTTTCTTTTACTAGGAGGATTTTTCTCATCGTGAAAAGAAATATGGCGCAATATAGGACGTCTAATACTAGAAATAGACCTCCCTTACAGATCTCCAAAAAACAGCGGTTGTAAGCAGCTTGCACTCAGCGTGATCATTATTTGTCTACTTTGTAGTCAAACTTAAAACTATTAATTGGTAAAAGTCAATTTTATATTCCTACCTCCAGGAACGTCATTCGTCAAACAGTTGTAGACACCTCAGATATCTCCAATCCCTCATAGAGCCGGCCCTAGGGAGGACCTACTCACTGGCCAGGTACACACCAACTTACCTTACAGTCGACCAAATGACGAAACTAAAATACTATAGAGATTCCTGTTCGTTTATCTTAGAGAACAAGACAGTGGCTCTGCGTTTCGACTATGTGGTTAGGTTGGTATGTTCTGCCGAACACTTGCATGGAATATTTAGTACTTTCCCGAATGGCCCGTCCATTCGGGAAAGTATAAATCTTGCGTAGGCAGAAATCAGGCCTGAGTATAAATCTTGAATCTTGCGTAGATTCAGGCTGGATTTCTTTGTAGACACATTTGAATACATTTTAAGGTGCAGGTATCAATTTTATTGAATTGAAAGTGAGAAAATATTTATGTGAATAACATTTTTTCAACTAGTTTATGCCCGCGGCTTTTCCCACGTGATGTTTGACCTTTATACTGTACTGTACTGTATCAGCCTTTTAATAGTCCACTACAGGACGTAGGCCTACCCACGAAGGGTGATTGGGCCATATCCACCACGCTGGCCCAGTGCAGGTTGGTGGATTCGCATACGCCATCGAATTCCTTCTACGGACGTGTGCAGGTTGCCTCACGATGTTTTCCTTCACCGAAAAGCCAGTGGTGTGAAATTCCGTACATAAATTCCAAAGAACTCATTGGTACGGGACCGGGATTTGAACCCACGACCTCACGATTGCAAGGCGGGTGTCACTACCTCTAGGCCACCACGGATTTATACTATCCCATAGGAACCTTTCATTTTTCCTGGATAAAAAGTATCCTGTCACTCTCTGACCTGAGAACTTTATCCATGCCAAAATTAAGTCAAGTCTGTTGTTGCGTGAAAGTACTTACCTAACAAACAAACTTTCGGATTTATAGTACAAATTAGTGAGTATTTTGCTGGTGGATAATATTATTTATTATTGTGTACTTACGCATAACCACCGTTTAGGTAATTATTTGGAACTAGTTTTTACCCGCGGCTTCGCCCGCATACTCAATGTATCATTATAATTTATAGCCTATGTTTTATTCTGATATATAATCTATATTATTGCAAAGTTTCATCTCAATCCGTTCAGTAGTTTTTGCGTGAAAGAGTAACAAACATCCATCCGTCCATCCTCACAAACTTTCGCGTTTATAATATTAGTAGGATATGGAGAATAAGTTGTCGGATTTTTTTTCTACGACTTCTGCATATAATTTACTTTTACGGTTTGTTCTATCATTTTTTTAAATTTTTGTATTGAGATATAAAATACCTATCATAAGTTGTCTTATTGAAATACCATATTAAAAGGAATTGGGAGTGAATTTATTCTAAAAAAATTGAAAAGTTCGAATTCGTTATCAATGTTTCTTCATTTAAAGTGAAAAAATCTCAAGTACTAGACTAAAATAACTCGATAACTATTAATATGTTTATACAATATGATAGACAAATGAGTCAATTTTTTGACTTGAGCCAACATCATTTTTGAAGACAAAATTAAAAAAAAAACCGGACATGTGCGAGTCAGGCTCGCACATCGAGGGTCCGTACAAACACGTTTTTAAAATAATTAAAAACCTGTTTTACCATGTGCTAATGAAGTTCCTTTATATGATACCTTACATGATACGATTTACTCAATTTGAATTTTGAAGCCATATTTTGTGAATTTTGAGGCCCCATTTTTTGTGATATAAATAAAAATGTACAGTTTTCAGATTTATTCCTATATGTGTACTCTAAGACAACGCTTCTCGTCAAATTTCATAGTTCTATGTCAACGGGAAGTACCTTGTAGGTTTTGATTTTTGTGAGTGCGAAATATGCAGTTTTTTACGACACAAACGGCTTTAACCTTTATAAACAATAATTGAGAAGATTTTTTTTTACACAACTGCAAGAGATATACGTATACAGTTTAAAGGTGACGTCCACGAGTGGTATATTATTCAGAGAAAAATCGAACCAAGATGATATATACATCATTTGAAACCTTGTTACATGGGCTTCCTAAAAATATTTAATTTAGATTTTTTCACCCCTCCAATTTTTTTTTAAATGCGAAAAATAATTTGTATGAAAAATAACAATACAGCTTATTATTTTTTCTAGTTTAGCAATCATAAAGTGCTTCTATAGTTATTTTACTTGCATTCATAGCTGATTCTTTCAAATTCATCTCTTAATTTGCTAAAATTAAAAATTATAACCTACCAGTGTGACCAGTTAGTAGGTACAATGTGACAAAAAATCACTTAAAAAGTGTGTCTAATTGGTAAAAATGCTTTTAATTAACAATTTGGAGGTTAAATATATTTATTTTTTCTAATAAATTCAAAATTAATTTTAAAATAATCGGAGGGGTCATCTTTGTTTTTAACTGATGTAATAGAATCAGAAAAATATGAACTTTCTCGAAATGTAACAAATGTTGTGGTTCGAATTTTTGATTATTATTATACCAGCCTCCATACATTTTGTGGACATGTCCTTTCAACTCGATATCTTTACGCGTTCCTGAGATAAAGAGTCTTGACATACACACAGACGGACAGACGGACAACAAAGTGATCCTATAAGGGTTCCGTTTATTCCGTTTGAGGTACGGAATCCTAAAAAACATGCACTTAACTTTGTTTGACGTGTTCGTATGTTATTAACTTAACTTAAGCATGGCTTCCTCGAGTTTATGTCTCAGAAAGTTCCCGAAATAGCTCTAAATTTTAAGCAGCGTGTACACTCGTAACTGTATGTCGTACATAAAGCGGAGACATATTAACCGACGTCTCGGATAGTTCGCAGCGGGAGCGGAATTAATCTACGAACCGACACATTAACGGAGTTCGAATAGGTTTGGCCCTTCCGCTGTGTGGCCAGAACATACGCGAATGTGTACTCACATACTTTATAGTCCTAATAAAACTTAATGTGAAGTGTGATAAAATCATTATAAAACCTAACTTTGCAAACTCTACACCTTGAAGCGCTTAGAGCAGCCATTCTCAAAATGTGTTCCGCGGACCCTTAGGGTTCCGCAAAGCCTCTGTAGGGTTGCCACGAGAATCCTGAATAAATGTGAAAAATAAAAACAAAAATAAATTTCAGCGAATCAGAAATGTTTTATGATGATATTTGAAGAATTAGGGCAATATTACTGGCCTGTACTTAAGGGGGGCTTCTATTAAGATATTTTGCCGAAGAACCGAGTACAAAACTTTTTTATTGTTAATTTTAGGGCTCTGTCTATCAGTTCACTTTTCAAAAGGGTTTCGTTACCATAAAAGTTTGAGAACCGTTGGCTTAGAGAAAAGGTAGTTGTACCCTTGTGCAGCGCTTCGCTTAGCCCGTCTTGGCGGGGCGAGTCGTTTCATTGCACAGTAACGAATTAGTTTTGCCATCTGGCAAAAAACTGGCTGGCACAATGCGCTCCGAGGTGTAGAGTTTGCGAAGTTAGGCTTTATATAGTTAAGGCGTGTAGAGATTAAAGCTTGGCTCTACATGAGAGCTTTAAGTTTTACTTTAAAATAAAAGCTCTGCCGAAGTTTTATTTACTGTACCGACCTTTTTAATAGTCCACTGCAGGACGCTGGCTAACCCACGAAGGGTGATTGGGGCATATGCAACACGCTGCCTCAGTGCGGGTTTGTGGATTCACTGGCCCAGTGAGGGTTGGTGGATTCACATACGCCATAGGATTTCTTCTACGGACGTATGCAGGTTTCTTCACGATGTTTAGCCAGTGGTGTGAAATTCCGTACATAAAATTCCAAAGAACTCATTGGTACGGTACAGGGATTTGAACTACACCTGACTGCCTCGGTGGCTCAGTGGTTAGTGACCCTAACTTCTGGATCAAAGAGACGTGGGTTCGATTCCCACCCAGGGCAAATATTTATGTGATGAACATAAGTGTTTGCTCTGTGTCTGGGTGTTATTTAGTTACTATCTATATAAGTATGTATTTAAAAATAAATATATGTAGTATATCAGTCTCTGGCAGCCATATCACAAGCTTTGCTTAGTTTGGGGTCAGAGGCCGTGTGTAAGATGTCCCAAAAATATTTATTTATTTATATTTACAACTGTATAGCGGGTGTCACTACCACTAGACTACCACGGCTTTTATATCTCTTTTACACAATAATTTAGAATGACAAAAATGCCCGTACGATTTACAAACAAAGTGCCTCACTCTTAGTTAGTGGCCCCACAGGCGATTCGTCTTACAAGTTCTGAGGCGGCAGTATGTTTGCGTGCGGGTCAACCTCGCTAATTGGATGGCCTCAAATAATATTGTCAACTTCTCCGGTTAAATATCCCGTTTTATGTCACTTTAGGTCTTAACGATGGCTTTAAATGTCCTCAAGTGTCATTAATTTGTCGTAAGTAAAACTGTAATGGACTTCACTATATTTTCGCTGAAAAATAACATCTGATCTTCACTGGAACCATCAGATATAAGTAAGTAGTAAGTGTAGCATAGAATGCTCATTCATGAGGGGTGAGAGAATTTCAAATAAATGCCCAAGGAGAGACGCAGGATACAAGACATATACAAGAAGGTTTTGTAGGTCCTAAGAGAGACTTCATCATCATCATCATCATTAGCCTGTGTCGACCCACTGGTGGGTATAGGCCTCCTCTCTTATGTGCCATTGTTCCCTATCCTGGGCCAATCTCATCTACGCCTGACCAGCGATGGGTCTGATGTCGTCGACCCATCGACCCCAAGAGAGACTTAGTTATGTATAACAGTTTCACATTTTTTTAATGAATCTCAAAGATGTGGAAATAATTTTGTGTTTAACGTGGTGTGTAGGTAAAATGCAGGTATCTTCAAATCTAGATTAGATGTAATTATAAAATCTCTTTTCGTAAGATTTGGATTTTCACTTGGACTAAGTATTTTCAAAATATCATAAGTTAGTACCTTCAAATCTAGACTTTGTCTTGTATACAGGTATTTTTTAAAAACTCGCGTGTTAACTCGGAATAACAATTAAACTGTATAAATTGGCCTTGATCTTAAGTATATGACTATATAGTATAAAACAAATTCGCTTCCCGCTATCTGTCTGTCCCTATGTATGCTTATATCTTTAAAACTACGCAACGGATTTTGATGCGTTTTTTTAATAGATAGAATGTTTAAGAGGAAGTTTTATATGTATAATACACCTGTGCGAAACCGGGGCGGGTTGCTAGTTAATAATAAAATGTACATTATGTACTTGACATTGGCAAATACACAATACACGCGGAGCCATGACGAAAAAAAATCACAATATCACATCTGTCCCCATTCCATTTCCAAAGGGCTGAATCGATCGCTGATTCAAAAGTGTCAATCATAATAAGAAAAAAATCATTATAACATTAGGATCCGGACCGATTGAAGAAAGGTGCAGAATCGAGACTCCTCGAGAAATCGCAATTGTCTGAAAATGTGCTGACAATAGGAAGTCGACTCAATAGAGGGGAATTTTTGCTTTCTATTGCTTTTATAAACTGCCGTGTCAATGGAGAGATAAAGGAAAAAACGATATTCTTGAAGGATATAACTTGATGACAACCACCTGCGATAAGCGAGATGAGAGCAAACACTTTCACGACGAATCAATTTTTGACAATGTGGTTTATTGAGTTTTTTTTTAACAATTTTGTTTAAGATAAGATTTTATTTTATACCGTAATATAGATCACATCCATTTGCTGTGGCAAGTTATACAGAAGACCGACGATTATGATCTGCTTAGCGTTTGTGTACTTATAATCAAGACTTTGATTCGGTCGAGCCATGGGTTGTCCTTGATTGAGTCTTTTCAATGATCTTGTATTGACTATCGGTACATCGAAGTGTTGAAGATTTTTTATAATACCACCACTATGTCCTATGGCTCCTACATATGGCTGATGTCCTAAAGTGGAATAGAAAGAGCTGTACGCAATACAATACATTATAGTCTATAATAACATGTAGTTATAGACCGGATCAAACTGCATGGCATCTAAGAACACGAGGCGATTCATTTTGCTGTAACAAATTAGTTGAGTCAGCTTCGAGAGAAGTGGGGATTTGTGCAGCTTCTAGCTAACTTCTCAAGCGTCTTTAAGTTTGATTAGGCCTTTAGTAAATAGTGCAATACGATCTACAGTAAGCGCTATCTTTCTTATCGATTTCACTAAACAAACCAGGTCCTTTTATTTCAATCTCTTGACCAAACAATCTCTAAGACTAAAACCTTTTATGCCAAACCTAGCTAGATACGAATCGCTAGATTTATATCAATAGTAAAGTCCCGAACTTCAATTTATTAAGCGCATGATTTTCAGTAATGTTCGAGTAAATATTTGGCAGCACTTTCGCGTTCAAATATTTGATAGCTTACTTTTTCGGACAAATATACCTAGAGCTCTATATTTCTGTGCAGAATTTTGTGCCCACGCATTTTAAACACCTGATGCTTTGGGATTAAGTGAAAAGAGATAATATTTGCTAAGTGCAAAGAAGTTTTATCATAATTTAGTTAAGAGCTATCTTGTGATTGTCTATTGTTTCTTTATTGTTAAATTTCAAATTGTTTAGAAATTTGAGTTGAATGGCAAGTCGAATTTGAGAATTCACTTAAGAAAAGAAAGTAAGGTATCATATAAAAGGACTTCATTAGCCATGCTAAAACAGGTTTTTAATTATTTAAAAAATGTGTAATTTTCGATGTATGACAAGAAAAGTGAAAAATAAATCTTTTTTGTCGATGGTTATAGTATAGAGATTTAAACAACTTACTTCCCAATTTTGTGAAATTTTCTGGATTTGTACGGAACCCTCGATGTGCGAGCCTAACTCGCACTTGTCCGGTTTTTTACGAGCTAGCCGCTTTTAAATATTTTTTTAAGAATTTTACTTTGCTCTAATCAAGTCTTATGTAATTTAATTAATAATATCCATAGTAACTTGCACACAACTTTTTAGGCATCGAATACTACATAACGATAAACAACTTTTACTTTAGAACCAAGTCTAACCGCGAATAAAATCAGCTGTTCCATACAAAATTGGACCTGTTATTTTTTTTTAATTTCACATTTTTTTTATTTTGATGTACAAAAGTCGTATTTTACTCGCGTAACCCTGCATTTTCCGCATTAAATCTATAAGTTTAAACTGTAACGCTTGAAACTTGACATCAAGGACCTTGTTCGTTTCATCAGTCGATTGTATATAATTATTTTTCGCAAATAATAGCAACACCGACTTCCACTGTGTACAGAATTCGAATAGTTTGCACGAATTGATGAATCCATGTGCATTATTGTTGATTTATCAAAAACGGCCCAGCCGATTTCTATAAAATTTAAATGAGACCTATATTATTATTATGAGTACCTATATACTTTTGAAATAAAAAATATTTTTAAATCGGTTTGCAACTGGCGAAAGTATCGATGAATATAGACAAAAAACATACATACGAACATAGTGCCTCCTCTTTTTTGGAAATCGTTAAAAAAAGTCTAAAATACTCTACTGTTTCTTACACAAAATTCGTAGCTAGCCAAATGCGGTATCCCAAAATAATTTCTCCTATCTCTAAGTTTACCCAGTAATAAATTAAAACAGAATTTTATTTCATAATTCTAGCCCTTTAATACATAATTTATTAGTACTAAAAAGCCCACTAAAGCTATCTAAAGTTACAGACAACAATGTTTCAGTTGTTTCGTTGGTAGCAAACAAGTTTATTATTCTATTCACACTTCATTTACGTGTAGAAATCACAATTTAATTATATTTAATGCTCTTTGCTACAACGATAAGAATAAAATAAAAATGTACAATTGTAACATGTTTATTCGTAAATCTTTTTAATAATCTTGTTTACAATTGTGCTCTCTATGAAAATATTAGATACTTATAGTATTGCTATTTGCAACCACAACAATATACAGGGTAATTTCTAATCATTAGCATTCTTCTAGGGGCTTATTCTGTACATCAAAACTAACAAATTTTCTTCTACGACTTTCGTCAAAACTAAAAAAAATTCTGTTGTTCCATAGAAAAATTTAGTTCATCCGCGACAAAATATATGGGACAGCTGTTTTGAGTTTTGACGAAAGTCTTAGAACAAAAGTTGTTAGATTTGATGTACAAAATAAGCCCCTAGAAGGATGCTAATTGATTAGAAATAACCCTGTATTAGTACTACGTTACATAGAACAGACACCTAAGCTGAAATAATGCTGTCTTGTAGTAAAAAAAAAATATATATAATATCTATATCTAATTCGAATTTTATTTCTTTTGTTACTTTATTTTTCGTGCAACTAGTGATATTTTTAAGTTCCGTATGATATTTTGCCTAATAAATGGTGAATCTTCACTGCGCATTTCCTGGGCCTAGAGCTCTATCGACGTATCTGTAGATACATCGAAGTATTCTCCTATAGATGCGACTTAAAACTTTCCGTATTTTCCCAAAAACGGTCACTTTTGGTGGTTTTTTCATTCCCATCGGCTCCAATGCATTGCGCCATTTTGATCTCCTGTGTAGCTGGATCTCTACAGTTAGAGCCATGGCTGTAAAATTTTTAATTAAACATTTAGATAATTCAACTGACCTGAAAATATTATTTAGGTACTGAAAGAAAATTAAGAATCATTTCAAAATGTAAAACAAAGAAAGTCTCCAAATCTGTCTAGGTATACCTACACATACTAAAGCTTCCAACACTCCATTTTTCGATATTTTAAAAAATTACAAACATTGTTTATATTGCACGAAAGCGTTTCGCATGCGGTTGTCGCAGTTTCACGGCACACCAGGTCCTTCACATACTTTGCAGACAACGAGGAAGACGCTATCAGCCACTTGTGCGGCGTGCGACGACTGCGTCACCTAAGGTCATCGTAGACTACAATTTAAAGATGACCATTAAAGACCGAAATGCGGCGGTGATGGAGGCTCTGCGCGGTATAAGTAGGAATTTGGAAAATGATATGTAAAATCAACGTAGTTTAAAGTATTATTTTTTTCGTTTTTAATTTTATTACATTTAGAGTCCTTTTGTTAAGCCTTTATAAGAAATATTGTACAAATCTTTTATTCTTAATGTATATCTTAAAAAACACAGACCCTGGAGTCTGTGGAGTATAATAATTAAATAAAAAAACATTGTTTATAATTATCATTTATGCAATAATTTTGACACGTAATGTCCACAACCGGGTAAGTGGCCACTACCGGTACACCCACTAACCGCCGAATGCGGTCAAAACTATAATCGTTATGACTATCAAATTACCTACGTGAGTTCGGCCCCGTTATTTAGAGTACGAAAATGTGCAAAAACATGTTACTTTCTATTGTATAAGATTTATTTACCAGCTAGTGTGTATCCGATGCCCAGCAGGCAAAACGCTCCGCGCAACATGCGCAGCGATACCGGCTCTAGACCCTTTGACTCAGATTGAGGCTAGAAAAAAAAACCATTTCAAATGTGTCGCCTTTTCGACAACAAAAAAATAACAAGGAAAGTATCGCCTATTAGACAATCGATAGATAAATACATTTTTGCGCATAAATTAACTTGAATACAATACTATAATTATAATAGATATTAATTTTTGCAAAAAATGCCAATACCGCCGCCATCGTGTACAAAATTCAAATATTTAGCTTGAATTGTTTACATTATTGTAGATTTTTCGAAAATTGCTCAGCCGATTTCTGTAAAATTTAAATGAGACCACTTCAGAAGTACTTAAACACCCTTTCGAACTAAAAATTATTTTTTTGATTCGGTTCAGAATTGGCGAAATTATCGATGAACATTCACAAAAAATACATACAGACGAACATAGAACCTCCTCCTTCTTGGAAGTTGGTTAAAAACTAATTTGAAATACAGATGGTCAACTAATGTGACATTTCAACGTGTTTCTGAGAAAAATGTATTGCGAGACGGTCTACAGAGTGAAAAATAGCCGAAGATCAAGACAGAGGCAAAAACTAGTTTATTATAATGCCTATAATATTGTAGATAGATAGATAAACACTTTATTGTTAACACTAAATTACAATTCAGAAAAAAAAACACAGAAAGGAAAAAAAAAACAAGCGACATAAAATAGTGCAACAAAGGGCGGCCTTATTGCTTATAGCAATCTCTTCCAGGCAACCCTTATTTATGTAGTATTTGTAAGTCTTTTATTCTGGCAATAATGTTTTGTTTCTATTCTTATGGTTTGACGTCAAAGACATTTATTTTAAGTTTACCTGTGAATTGCTGGTAGAGTCTCCCATCATCTCGGTAGTCTGCTTGTCGCTCTCAGTGACCGGCTGCGACCTTCGAGACTGTTCTGGAAGGTTCTTATACTCGTCTGTCGTCATCTTCGCGAGGATGCCCGCTTCGAAGAGAGTCATCACTCTAAAATGTACTTTAATTAACTGAAAGAACTTAGCCGGGACGGTCAGCTAGTTTGCCATAAAATATCTGATAGTAACTATTAAAAGTCCTGTGCGATAGATACTTCGGTCAGCTAGTTTGCCATAAAATATCTGATAGTAACTATTAAAAGTTCTGTGCCATAGATAGATACTTCGGTCAGCTAGTTTGCCATAAAATATCTGATAGTAACTATTAAAAGTCCTGTGCGATAGATACTTCGGTCAGCTAGTTTGCCATAAAATATCTGATAGTAACTATTAAAAGTCCTGTGCGATAGATACTTCGGTTAGCTAGTTTGCCATAAAATATCTGATAGTAACTATTAAAAGTTCTGTGCCATAGATAGATACTTCGGTCAGCTAGTTTGCCATAAAATATCTGATAGTAACTATTAAAAGTCCTGTGCGATAGATACTTCGGTTAGCTAGTTTGCCATAAAATATCTGATAGTAACTATTAAAAGTCCTGTGCGATAGATACTTCGGTTAGCTAGTTTGCCATAAAATATCTGATAGTAACTATTAAAAGTCCTGTGCGATAGATACTTCGGTTAGCTAGTTTGCCATAAAATATCTGATAGTAACTATTAAAAGTTCTGTGCCATAGATAGATACTTCGGTCAGCTAGTTTGCCATAAAATATCTGATAGTAACTATTAAAAGTCCTGTGCGATAGATACTTCGGTTAGCTAGTTTGCCATAAAATATCTGATAGTAACTATTAAAAGTTCTGTGCCATAGATAGATACTTCGGTCAGCTAGTTTGCCATAAAATATCTGATAGTAACTATTAAAAGTCCTGTGCGATAGATACTTCGGTCAGCTAGTTTGCCATAAAATATCTGATAGTAACTATTAAAAGTTCTGTGCCATAGATAGATACTTCGGTCAGCTAGTTTGCCATAAAATATCTGATAGTAACTATTAAAAGTCCTGTGCGATAGGTACTTCGGTCAGCTAGTTTGCCATAAAATATCTGATAGTAAATATTAAAAGTTCTGTGCCATAGATAGATACTTCGGTCAGCTAGTTTGCCATAAAATATCTGATAGTAACTATTAAAAGTTCTGTGCGATAGATATTTCGGTCAGCTAGCCATAAAATATCTGATAGTAACTATTAAAAGTTCTGTGTGATAGATACTTGGACCCGAGTTCATCAACAGATGTTTACGTTATTAACCGTTCGTTAAGTCTTAAACGGCTTGTTAACGAATTTTTGCTGTTCATGAAGCACTAACCGTTGTTGTTTTTAAACTTTTGCGATTTGAACACATTATTATTATGTACTACGGGACTAATAGCGCACTCAAATTACGATATAAATAAATACCTCATCATCCCGACGTATCGTCCGAGTTGCATCGGCCGTGGTCACGGGTAGACTCACTAACCGTTGTTTAAATACAGTAATCGCACGTTTATCTTAAACGACGTCGTCAAACTTGTTTAACCAATGGTTACCCATTGCATTACTGGCATTTGCCATAAAAATCGAAGATTTTGAGAATATTGAGCTAATTTTACGTGCACCCCGGATATTTAAAACGCAGCGCAATTACTTTGTACTAATATAATACTTACCTACTTTAATAGGTAAGTACATACCTCTGTGGTACATTCCTACATATTCTTGATTCCTGATGAATAATTGACATTAACAAAATGAAAAGGATACCAAGTTACATAAAAGTGACACGAAACGTTTAAGCCTAACAAGGATTACATTTTGTAGGATAATATTAGTACCCGACAGTTTTTGGAAGCGTTTGGGTGAAAGCAAATGTATCCGGACGGAATTTAATTTTTTATATTAGTATAATACCATTAATTCATTTTCGAGTCATTCCTTCTAAAACGTTTGATTATCTATTCCCTGGTTATCTGCAAATGATGAACAACAAAAAAGCGAAGCTCGTAACCAATCGTTAATTTTAACCGAGCGTTTGCGTAACCATCGGTTATGTTGAATTTGATGAACTCCAGCCTTAATAGATAGTATACAATAGTACAGAACAAATAAAGCGACTTGTTGTTTACATGCAAAATATTTAAAAAACAATAAATATAAATAAAAACTATAGCAAAATTACTATTCTAAATATCCTAGTTTACTAATATTAGTTTCAAAACTTATTCGAGGGCACAGACAGTCGTAGCCGAGTTAAAATTAAAACAGCTGAAATACAATGTTAGGCTAAAAGCAAATTCATCTGACTCGGAACATAATAAACTACAACCGACCTTTCGATAAACCGGTTGAGTAATGAAATTCTCAGGTCTCATTGTAGTTATACTCGGCTTTCCCGAACACCGAATTAAGGACATTCATTGGTACAAAATGTATTTCTACTTACATATAAAGGTAGTCACTCATTGGGAGCAAAATTTGAGAGTAAAGTTTGATAATTATTTTACGCAAAAAATGACAAAACCGACTTCCATCGTGTACAAAATTCGAATAGTTCGCTAGAATTGATGTATAAAATTATTCCATTACTGTTGATTTTTAGGGTTCCCTACTTCAAACGGAAAAAACCGGAACCCTTAAAGGATCACTTTGTTGTCCGTCTGTCCGTCTGTGTGTATGTCAAGACTCTTTATCTCGGGAACGCGTAATGATATCGAGTTGAAATTTGAACTGTATACGTATATCTATGGTTTCTTGCAGTTGTGTAAAAGAAAAACTTCTCAGTTATCGCTTAAAAAAGTTAGAGCCGTTTATGTCGTTTAAAAACCGCATATTTCGACACTCACAAAAAACATTTTTTTTGTCAATTGGCGAAAATATCGATTAACAAACAAAAAAGCACACAGGCGAACATAGAACCTCCTCCTTTTTGAAAGTCGGTCTATAAGTAAGCAAAGACGAGTCATGCGCAAGTGCTTCATGGATCATAAAATCACGCGCATGACGAAGACTACTGGATATAAGACTCCGTTATAGATATCTTATATAGACAGGTTGCAAGTCACTTGCAATCAGTTCTATAAAAAAGGTGTTATTCTACGGTAAAAATAGTCGTTTTTTGGTCAACTTTGCTCTAAATTTCCGACCTATTTTTATAAGGTTTAGGATCACTTACTGAGCATAACATCACAAAACGCTGACAGACCCAGGAGGAGCTTCAAGCGCCATCTTTTTAAAAAAACGATTTTGGCCAATATCTTGGAAACTATGCACTATAGGGTAAAAATTAAAGAGACCATTATTGTAGAAAATTAGATTTTGCTTTTATTACCAAAAAACGCTTTGTAAAATTTACCGTTTACGATTTATAGCCCATTTAATGAGCTGGTTTTTGATGCGTTTTATTAATTAATCTATTATTTCAAATGTTATTGGCTGCGATCTGGATGCAAAACATTTCTAATCGGTCTAGTTGGGAATCTGTAGGAGAGACCTGTGTCCAGCAATGGACATCCTATAGATGATAAAAATGGTGAAAAATAAAATATGAGTAAAAGAACGATCATGAATTACCGGTAACTAACCATTTTTGACCGACGAACTACCGGAGGAGGTATACAATTCGACGCGTATATATATATTTTTTATGTATAACCACGCATAACTTTTTTCATAGTGGTCCGATTTCAATCATTCTTTTTTATGAGAAAGAATATACTTTGAAATTGGTCCCATTGAAATTTTATCGACATCGGCTGAGCCATTTTTAATAAATCAACAATAATGTGAAAAATGCTACAGCGATCCGTGCGAAATATCTGCGAATTCTGTACACGGGTGAAGTCGGTCATGCTAATTTTTGCAAAAATAATATTGTTGTATATTATGCCACGACATAGTTTTGAAGCTTTTAAATTACACTACACGCAAATGCCCCCGGTGAGTGACCGCCTTAAACAGGATTTACAGAATACTCACACATTATTGAAAGTTTCCAAATAGGGGCAGCCGATTTGCAGAGCTATGGCGGAATATCTCGTATAAAGTTTTTCGCTCAGGTGAAAATTATGCGAGCCTGAAAGTTTTCATATGACTGAGTTACACGGAAATGGGATTTAAGGCTTGAACAGTTGGTAAATGAAAATAGAGATGGCTATACGCTTCTGCGCGTAGATAGAAAGAGATGTTTCATACGCAAGTTTAAAATATCTGAAATTATTACTGACCATGCGAAAAGCTTAAATAATGTCGTGCTTTTTAAATTGAGAATTAAATTAAATGAATTATATTAAAATGAATACATACATCCAACTTCTGTACTCATTGATGATTAAATCAAATTACATTTATAAAACAAAATTATTTAAAACTTCCAGATGAAGATTTAATTTTCTGTTATAGTACTTCAAAAGATATTCAAAAGATGATATTTAATAAAAAATCTCATGTATTCTCTCTCTGTATAATTATCATGTATGTATGATAGTGTATGTAAAGGTCTACTATATACTCAAATATTTTAATAGAAGCATTAGTAGAGAAAAGATATAAAAATAAATTGTTCAATAATAATAAATAGTGATTTGATGTGTTGGATTCATTTTTATGACTGACTCATTCTTATCTCTTTTCATCTGCACACGAAAGTATATACCTACTATGGCACCATTTTTTAGTGTAGCACCTTAAAGCCTTAAGGGAGACTGTTGCTTACCCTCTATTGTGTTTATATGCAAACTGCCCGCTGTGATATACAGGCAAAGTTGGCGGCTTGTAGGCTTTCTGGACGTAATCTTTGCGAGGGATTTAGAGAAAGATATGGTTGAGTGGTTTCGGCGATGAAAATCTTTGGATACAAGCGCTTGGAGATTTTCGAGATGGTAAAAATTATTGAAATAACTTGCTAGGCTGGAAGGAAAAAGGTAGTCTTACGAACGAGACTATCGCCTATCGTGCGTAGGACCAAAGCAACCATAAACAAAGTAGGTATAACGTTAATTCTTCAAACATAAGCAACTAACTTGCTTCACTTACATCAGTCAGTGAGTATTTGTTGCTGGAGCCGTGTGTTGGGGAGTCAAGTGCACCTGCACCACGTTCCGCACGGTCAGTATTTGGATGGGTGATCGCGAGTGGCATTATCCAACTGAGCGCTTCCGTGGCTCGGATGACACGTTAAATTGTAGGTCACGGTTGTTGTAACCATTTGGCCATGTCAGAGGCCTTCAGGTGGTCTAAAAACTTTGAGACCAGGGTTAGCCACCCGGCCTATACGAACTTACTTACTTAGTAGGCCTATTGTAAGTTGCTTGCATTCAGCTAGGATCTGTTTAAACATCAACTTTTCTGTGTATGGAGCGCTTGTCTGTATTGGACGCCAGTACGTAAATAAGTGGAAATGGTACCAAATTTCTCCGTATCATAGTAAAGTGTCTCTCGGCCACCGAGCACTGCTACTCTTTTTCTTGCCAGCACGAGCCTGACGCCCACCTCCACGTTGCGAACCTTCTGGATCCTCTGCCGCCGCATCAGCTTCGCCAGCCGCCCGTAAACTCCTGTACCGTTCTGTTTACAAATTCAAAATTAAATTGTTATTAGTTATAACCCATATTTTACAAATATATCGACACACACTGTAAAACTGTAACACCCCTCTTTGGGTCGCGGGTCCATAAAACGGAGCGAGATCCATTGATGGACAAAAGCCTCCTCTATGGATTTCTTATACGACCGGTTGAACGTGGCTTGTCATCTAACCTTCATATCGGTGGATACTGCTAAATACTTCCTCCAAGGTCTGCAGGGTTATTATAGGCCTCTCCCGCGCTGGCCTCGCCAGCAGACTGGTCAGGTTAGCGGAGTACATGTCTCCGATCAGGTCATTGCATTCATCCAGAGTCTTACAAAATGTTCCAAGCACCTGACTTTCTAATCACTAAGTAAAGTAATCAAAAGAATAAAAGTCCAACTCACTTCCAAAATAGCCAAAGAAGAACTATGGCTTTCCACCACCAACTCATACCCGTAATCCTTCATAGCTTCTTCCAAGGCCTGCAGGGTTCCTATAGGTCTCTCCCGAGCTGGCCGCGCCAGCAGGCTGGTCAGGTTAGCGGAGTACATGTCTCCGATCACGTAGGTAGCTCCTAGGGAGATGAGGACGGAGACTAGGCGAGCTTTGTGCGTGCTTGATGGTTCTTTGCTGGACGCTAGAAATGATAATCGGCTAAGTACAAGTCGGACTCGCACATGAAGGGTTCCGTACCGTATGGAAGACCTCCTTAAATATTTTATTTTAATGGAATTACCTACTTATTTTTGAAGGAAATATACAATTTAATATTCTGTGAATTTTTCAAGCATCTTTCTGTTACCATTATTAAATCGTGTGTTATTAAATTATAATTTATGTGACCCTTAAATATTTCCATTCATCCATCCATCAGCCATAATAAGTCCACTGCTGGACATAGGCCTTCCCTATGGATCTCCAATAAGGCCGGTTAGAAGCGGCTTGCATCCAGCGCAATCATGCGGTCTTAATGAGTTCATCCGTCCACCTTGTGGGCGGACGTCCTACGCTACGCTTGCCTGTGTGTGGTCTCCACTCGAGAACTTTTCGACCTCATCGGTCATCAGTCCTCCGCGCTATGTGCCCTGCCTATTGCCATTTCAACTTGCCAATCCGTTAAATATTTATTTTATTTTAATTTAATCATTTATTTTTGAAGCAAATATTTTACTAAATAGTCTGTTAATATTTCAAGCATCTACCTGTCACCCTCAGAGCAAATAAAAAAATCAAGAGAGAATGTTGTAAACAAATAAGTGAAGCCAACCAATACTACCTCGCCTCGCATTACACACACATCCAGGTAACTATGAAACTACGCCTTGGCTTGTGAGTCAAACTATGGCGGCACAACAGCGACGCACTCACACATGTATAAAAAACCGGCTTCACTTGACGTTCAACGACGTTCCCTCTGGATTTTTTTATTTGCTCTGAGCTGTCACCATAATTAATATCGAGCGAAAAACGGTTAAAAAACCGGTTTGTTGTATGGGAGCTCCCTTAAATATTTTTTGTTTTCAGTTTTTAGTATTTGTTATAATAGCGGCAACAGAAATACGTCATCTGTGAAAATTTCAACGTTCTAGCTATCACTGTTCATGAGATACAGCCTGGTGACTGACAGACAGACGGACAGAGGAGTCTTAGTAATAGATATATATATATTCAGGCTAACATTGTCTCAAGAATAGCGTGGTGGTGAACCAGCAGCAGGTGCTGAGCAGTCCGAGCTGGTCCCGCTTGCTGTGCTGCCAGAGCGAGGGCGCTGCTATCACGATCCACAGCGCTGGACCCGTCATGAGCAGAGTCGCGAACACCAGCGGCCACACCTGGAGATAAAAACCCTCGTATAGCTACTGATAGAGTATGTGCAAAAAATAAACCGTCATGGCGTTACGGTGAAATAACAGATAATGTTAATCAGCAGCCAAGGTACCGACTATACTTGGTAGATGCGAGTACTGATGAAAACAGAATTGGTTTCTATCAAGTATCAAACACTTTTAGTTGTACCTACTAGCAATGACAGAGCAGTGTTGGCAACGTAAAAATTACAATATTATTAAACTGTCACACGGGCGACCTCACCTACGACGTTCCTCTTTTTGCACAAACTTAATATGAAGTGAAGCATCATTTCTTGCAGCACGGCCAGTTTTGGAATGGGTGACCAGATGATTACGAGTGGCTTAGAGGTAGTGACACCCGCCTTACAATCGTGAGGTCGTGGGTTCAAATCCCGGTCCCGTACCAATGAGTTCTTTGGAGTTTATGTACGGAATTTTACACCACTGACTTTTCGGTGAAGAAAAACATCGTGAGGCAACCTGCATATGTCCGTAGAATAAATTCGATGGCGTATGTGAATCCACCAACCCGCACCGGGCCAGCGTGGTGGATATGGCCCAATCACCCTTTGTGGGTAGGCCTACGTCCTGCAGTGGACTATTAAAAAAGGCTGATGCAGTACAGTACCATATCGCAGTATAGCCCAATGTACTATGGACGTAGACGGAGGACGTCCATCGACTAGGTGCAGGCCGTTTCTAATCGGCCTTATTGAAAATCCATAGGAGAGGCCTATATCCAGCAGTGGACGTCCTACAATAAGTTAAACTGTTGGTTCTGGTTTTTTAAATTCTTTAGATGTGGAGGTCCTAAAGCGACTTAAATACCGACTTAAAGACCAGGAGTAACTGGATACAGATAAGTTTTCCGACATGCATAATATATTCTAAACACTAGTTTTTACCTGCGGCTTCGCCCGCATGATATTTTGATTTTTGTGCAACCCTTTATTTATACGGGATTAAAAGTAGACTAAGTCACTTTCCGTCTTTCAAACCCGAGGCCCTACCTTAAGGAGGTGGAAAACAAAAAAAAAACGATTTGACGGTTGTTTGATTCGACAGTTGTTTTTTTTTAACATTTCTTAAAGCGCACTCTAGAATAGCTCGCAATAGTAGAATTATTCCTACTTACTTATCGTTATATTATGGAACATTTACGCAATATCATTATAATTTATAGCCTATGTATTATTCTGATATATAAGCTAAATTATTGCAAAGTTTCATCTCAATCCGTGCAGTAGTTTTTGCGTGAAAGAGTAACAAACATCCATCCATCCATCCATCCATCCTCACAAACTTTCGCGTTTATAATATAAGTAGGATATATATTTTATTATACACAAGCTTTAACTATGAAAGCAATTCAGAAGTCACGAAAAAAATGTGACTTTCCACAAAATGTAGAGCACAACTAATTTTTGGACAGTAGGTACCTGAAGAGGCATCAAATAAGCAAGACCTCTCCTCTTTAGAGTCCAAGTTACTCGGTCAATAACGTACAAAGCTAATAAATATGAATATGAATACTATATTTCAAAAGCACGTTCACAAACAGATTCAGCCAAGCGAGCAGAATTGCAGGCAGGACAAATTCTCCCTAAAGAAAACTGACATGCGAAAGCAAAACGAGCACTGAAATACCGGAAGCTCAATTTTTGATTCGCCAGAATATCACTTTTATAATCGCATGCTTTGCTATCCTATTCACACTAAGACAGATATTCAATACTCGCTCCTGCTTTTACTCCATTACGTGACCATTTACGCATACGTTCTTAAAGGGTTTAAAAATAGAGCCCCTGTTCTATAAAACTTCGAACCTCGTTACTTTGAAGTTATATGATTTTAAAAAGATGCATAGAAGTTTAATATATTGGATTCCGTAGAACTATTTGCAGAAGTAATAAATATTGAAGATACATAATTTGTTGTAGTTGTTTGTTTGTAAAATAACCTAATAGGTTAAAATTTAGATCAGGATTAAATGAAGTCGAAATCAGTAATCTTTTTATGAGAATTAGGATGCTTTTTCACTAAGCTAAGTAAAGCTGTGTGGCTAAGAAAGTGTTATATATCTATCATTAAGGTTCGGTTATAAATAATCATATAACTTGCAACAATATTCTGTAAGGGGATGTTCCTGCTTCCCCTAATTTAGTTAGTGGTCGATCGTGGGCGTATTATTAACTTCGATATAGCACCGTTTACACTTTTAATCCAATCGTCACTAATAATACAAGATACCGTCGCGCGCATTCCCTGTTCAAACTGTAGCGTCGCTAGTGTTGTGCAGCGCGTCCGTCACGCGTTAGTGTCGTACCGCTGTCACTCATGTAAATGTTTTCCTACTGATGCGAGCTATATCACGAAAGCTAAGCACATCTGTGCGATAAAAATATTGAAGCCGAATTAGTGGATATCAAACACATCATTCATAATAATTTATTCATAAGTTTTAGGTACATACAAGGTGGTTTATTTTTAAAGTGATCATACCAAAACCTGTTCAGACATATGAATACATTTTAAAATTGTCAAATTTAAATACATTTTAAAATTTCAAAATATAATACACAAAAAATCATTACAATACTTTCAGCATGATGTTTTACATATAGTCAATGATAATTCTAATTAAAAAGTCATATACCTACTTCTTTGAAAATTAAAATTAATACTTCAGTCACAATAAAAAATATCAAATGTCAAAATTGAAATCATAGTCATTGAGGTGAACATACATACTTAGCAACACAGTTTAGTCTATCTCAGTGAAAACTCACCCGTAAAAGTATCAAAATATCTACTATGTGGAAATGCGTAAGCAAATTAATATAATTCTTTGATATTTTACGTATTAAGTAATTTAATCAAATAGGATAATTAATATTGTAGAATCATTGTCCAGACTTATTATAAGTAATGTGACATAATGAATTGAGCACTACAAGGCGAACATACACATTCAATTATATTAATTAATTGAATTGATTCTGTCCATTTAATATGCGGCGTTCATCGATTTAAAAGATGTTATCACGTCAATAGTTACACATGTTAATACGAGTATAATTAGAGTCTACTACTATTTAGAAATTAAACCAAATCATGTACAATTAAATTATAAAGAAATAATATATACATAAAAAAAATAAAAATACATATTTACAAAACAAACACGCCGTCCAGACCAGCAGCGTGTGGGAAGGTCCCCAGAACACTGGCCGCGTTACCTCGCTGAATCGCAAGGCTCAGGCTTTGAGCGAAGTACGCGCCAGCTCTAGGGTTTCCGGAGGCGAGGACCAACCTTTTTGATAAAGCTTTACAAAAGCTTTTTGTGTCGGATGACCACGGGCCCAAAGTTTCCACAGCTAACGCAACAAATTCGTAGTGTGCGTTAAGCTGTGAATACTTTTGATGTTTGTTCCTCTGTGCCTTCTCAGCCGCGGTTCCAGCACAGCGAGCGGAATCACCAAGGTATGACGGTGCCAGGGTATCCACACACGTGGCGTCCCACACTAAGGCTCGCCCGAGACTCCATGGTATTAGTGTGGCTCCATCAGGACGCTTACCGTCATCCCTTGACATTCCGCTCGGTTCCAGAGTCGAAGGCACAGAAGCAGTGGAGAGTGCCCGCCTGACTAAATCATTTATTGCCCGATGGCGATAAAGTCGGCCGGCACTCTTTACACATGAAAGCCCGTGTTGTCCAAATTGGTCCACGCCTCGACCACACTGGCAATTATGAGGCTCGCACAACTTGGCTCCTAGACGCAGACCCACCGCAATGCGTAGGCAACTGGGATCTAATACTGTGCCTATATTGTCAGACGGTAGAGCATGGAGCCAGTGACCTGATTCTGACTCCGAAACTGCTAAAAGACGTGCTCGGTCTGAGTCATTCATTGTTTGATTCAAAAGGGCCGAATGGGTAATTTTTATGATAGGTAAGTCCCACAAATTTTGAATTTTTGTATCAGTAGGCAAATTGTCACCAGAGCATGTCGCAGACCAAGCTGCCATGGCTTCCTCTTGGCAAGCAACTCGAACATCGGCTATGGGGCTGTTTAGGATCATGCCGATGAGAGTTTGCGAGCCATGAGAGGAAGCCAAGAAAGCAGGTAGCGCCACACTCGAAATGCGACGTATACCCAAACCCCCAAACGATATAGGGAGGGTAGCCTGCGCCCAAGATTTGTTATCAAAGTTCAGATTCAAAATTTTGGTGATTGTGATTGTGTTCACGTCAATATAATTATATAAATATGATTATAACATCGTTGGTTTCAGCGTTTCTGGTCGTGATTCTGAATTAAGTTGATAAATCGTTTGCGATCGGCTTTAGAACAACCGAACACAAGCCACAAATGTGCGGTCTTAAAAGCCGCTTCCAGCCACTAACTGGTGCAAAAACGCTTAAAATAACTATTTTAGCTCTATTTATTGCACTGTATCCTTACTATTCTTACTATCCTCATCCTTATTAATAACCTACCTAAATCCGAGAGTGTTTTTGTTAGTTTATTGTTCTTTCACGCAGCAGTGGAGCAACGGATTGATTTGATTTTTGGCATGGACATAGTTTGAAGTCGGCTACTTTTTATGCCGAAAACATAAAAAGTTCCTATGGGATAGCACAAAACTCAAAATATGACGCGGGTGAAGCCGCGGGCAAAAGCTAGTATTTAAATATGTTAGAATGTTTACAACTCAGAGCAAATAAAAAAATCAAGAGGGAACGTCGTTGAACAGTCAAGTGAGGCCGGTTTTTTAAACATGTGTGAGTGCATCGGTGTTGCGCCGCCATAGTTCGACTGACAAACAAAGGCGTAGTTTCGTTGTACGTGGATGTGTGTGTAATTGTCTGTACACGGCGAGCCGTAGTTTTGGTTGGCTTCACTTGTTTGTTCACAACATTCTCTCTTGATTTTTTTATTTGATTTCTTTATTTGCCCTGAGGTTTACAAGAGATATGCCCTGATGTTGCGTGGGTACTATAATAGTGCAATAGTTACGTCCACAACAAAGATTAGTGTCTACAGACGAAATCCGATTTTTCGAGTAATATTTTAAGATAAACTTATTTCATTATGACATTAATCATCGCGTCTACTTTTATAATTTAAGGCCAATAATGTATGGGTGATATGCGTGGAGCACGAGACAGAGAAAAATGGCATAAGAGAAAGAAGGCCTATACCCAGCAGTGGGTCGATATAGGCTCATGATGATGATCTCAATAGATCAATAATTTATTGCAATAAATTTATCTTAATTAACATGTTTTGTATAGTTATACATATGACCCTATAAGGGTACGACGATTTTATTGTTTGTTTTGGAACGATTTATCATGAACACTTACCTCCCACCGAAAGGGACGTATGATAGCGAGCGTTTCGCTCAGCTTGGCCGGGGCGTGCGTCAGAAAAGCTCCGGAGTCTGCCAGGGTCAGGAAGGAGAACTCTACAGCCTGCAGTCGCTCCCAGGTCATCGTCACGTCGCCGATGAAGAAATCTGCTTTCTGGAGATATATTGTAATGTAGGTATAATTATTTTTCGCCAAAATTAGCACAAACGACTTCAACTGTGTACACAACTCGAATAGTTTGCGCGAATCCATGTGTCATCAATGTAGTCATTTTTACAATTATTTTTGATTTATCATAACCGACGCTACTGATTTCGATAAAAATTAAAAAAGACCACCTATTGAATAAAAAATCCTCAAAATCGTTTCATAAGTAATTGGTGGAGTAATCGCGTAACACACATACAAAATAACATACAGCTGATTAGGGAACAACTTTTGAATTCGTTTATGAATACCAAGGAAAGTGGCATCAATAATTTTGTTTTTTTTTTTACAAAAAAAGTAATCGCAAGCCCTACGCTTACAGCCATATACAATGCCAAAGTATTGCCGTACAAACACTTAATATTAAAACCTCGGTGGTGGCGTTTGCGGTCGCCTTTGTGACTGCGGTCGACCAACTTACGAGACTACAAGAATCAATACTCAGATCTTTTAAATGTTTATTTTTTAATACGTGTGCCTACTTGAATTTGTGGACTCTAAAGCTGGAAACATACTATCGGACGCGGCTTACGGACGCGACTGACAGCCGCGACTGATAGGTATCTACACTATGAAAGTACACTGAGCCGTGCACACTATCGGACATAAATCGCGGATGTCACTTTCAGACGACCTTGAGCGTTCGGACGTCCGAGAGCAATCTGGCACACCAGATGTTTTAAGACTGTGCACATTGCTAAGTCGCGGCTGTCAGTCGCGTCCGTAAGCCGCGTCCGATAGTATGTTTTCGGCTTAAAACTCTTGTGGTGCGTGACGAAGACTTGTTTTCTTCCTGTATTTTGTATTTGCTAACAAATGTCTTTGTAAAAGCTTTTGCGTATGCTGATTAAACGCCCTTTCAAATTTTCTATAATACTATGGTGACCATAAAATATAAATGAAATTTTAGTTTGCTTACCCTTTTCCAAATCAATCCAAGCGTTCCCTTGAAAGTTCCATTCCCGACTATGCTAGAACCTTGACTCCTATCTGGCGGGTCATAATACCTGTACCTACAAAGAAAAAAGTACAATGTAGGCTTTGCCATACTTACTTACTTACTCCTCTGGCGCAACGACCCAAAATGAGTCTTGGCCTCCGACACCAGAGAACGCCATTGGTCACGGTCTAGCGCTGTCTCTTCCCACTCGTCCGCCTGGAGCTCACGCAGGTCGGACCGCACGGCGTCAGTCCAGCGGTATCTGGGCCGACCGACGGGTCGGCGGCCGCTTGCTACTCCAAGATAGGCCTTCTTGACACTGCGATCCTCCCCCATCCTCAGCAGATGGCCCACCCAGCGAAGTCTTTGGGCCTTAGTTTCTCCTATGATATTAGGTTCAGCGACCAAATCCTCTATCTCGGCGTTCTTTCTTACTCTCCAGCTACCATCCTCTCGTTGGGTTGGTCCCAGAATTTTCCGCATTATTTTCCTCTCCGCTACTAAGAGTTTATTCTCTTTTTTTAGGGTTAATGTCCAAGCTTCACTCCCATACATCAAGATCGGTCTAATGACCGTTTTGTAGATACGGATCTTGGTTTTCCGGCTTAGAAGCTTGGACACAAGCACTTTATGTAACGCTGCACTACAACGGAGGGCGTTGTGAATCCGGATATCAATTTCCTCTTCTCTGGTGTTTGTGTCCGTTACAGTGCAGCCCAAGTATTTGAAATTTGCAACCCCTTTAAAAGAGAGATCTCCAAATCTTAGGTCTTCCCGCTTTGTCTTGTATTTTTATAGCGTTTGACATGGAGGTATTCAGTTTTTTCCTGGTTTATTCTAAGCCCAACCCTGCGAGCCTCGGCAGCAAGAGTTATGACCGCTTCCGCCACCTCTTGTTTAGACTGTCCCAATAGGGCGAGATCATCGGCGTACCCTATTACCTTGTGTTGTCCATTAAGTTGCACTCCGCCTTCCAGTTGCAGTACTTTCCTGATGACGAACTCCAGGGCAAAGTTAAACAACATAGGAGATAGGGCATCTCCTTGCTTGAGGCCAGTAACCACTTCGAATTCCTCAGTGAGTCCTCCTGCCACCTTTACACGCATTTTGCTTGTTTTAGTGGCAATCTTAATTAGTCGGATCAGCTCATCGGGTACCTCGAAATTGGTAAGTATAGCATAGAGCGACTCTCTGTCCACACTGTCATAGGCTTTACTGAAGTCCACAAACAGCGAGTGAATGCTCTGTGCGTATTCCCATTTCTTCTCCATTAGCTGTCTGAGGAAGAAGATTTGATCCACGATACTGCGGTTACTGATCCACGGTAGGCTTTGCCATAAAATTGGATAATATTGCGATAGTTGTACGTGTTAATCCGCTGGGCTATGTCGGTTACTTTGGTTCTGCTACGGATCTCCTCATTGTTCCTCGAATTCGGTTTCGAGCTTTCGGGTTAGTACGTTAAAGTAGCAGTAATAAGTAGCAGTGTAGATACGCATGGTTCTATTGAACCATGAGTATGTACACTGGGCTGAAAAGTCTGCAAATTGGTGGATAGGATATATAAGATACATAATTGTGGAAATGAATACTCAGGATAGACATCTATTAAAATAAATATAGGTATCTAAAACATGTATGGAGGATCAAAATATTTTTGTTAAACAAAGACCTTGCCTATATGCGAAGGAAACAGGGGAAAAAAAAGTAGCAGTAAGCACCATTGTTCGTAAAATGCATGCCTCTGAAGCCGCAAAGTTTTAGAATTAAGGCCACGTAACGGCAAGCGTAGCGTAAGATATCCAAAGGCGAGGTTAACCGACGCGACGCTTGATCAAAACCGCTAGAAAATGCTCGATGCAAGCCGCATCCAACCCGTCTTATTAGAAATCCATATAGAAGATTTATGTCCAGCAGTCGTCGCTCGTACGGTTGAGACGAAAATGATATATTATACGAGTTACCTAAAGTGCTATACGAGAAAAGTGTATTATTCTATATGGTGGGAACTATGAATATAATAGACTTGTTGTCTGCCATAAAATAAACTACGTGTGAGTACCACCTGTTTGGAATATAACATCTGTGTTATATTCCAATTAAAATGAGTTACCTAAAGTTCAGTTTGTGGGCGATTAGAGATAGCAGCTTGTCGTCCCTTCCTCCAGTCACGTTGATGGTGGAGTCGTTGTTGAACCTTACGAAGTGCCATGGAGGTGCCTACAGAGATGAAATTACCCTTATGAGTTCATCTCAATCACAGGGAAATACAGAATACAGAAATACAGAAATTTATTTGCAACAAAAATAAGAGGTACAATAACAACATTATAGAACAAAAAAAATTATAAAACAAAAACAACAGTATTGTACCTAAAATCTTTGTCACAAAACTGGTCCCAACTCAGCGTAATGCTGGTTGCGCTTGCGAGCAACCAGCGCTGGTATTCTGTTGGAACCAGCAAGTGACATTACGCCCGAAATAATGCGCGGACAGCAAGTAAACAAACATAAATCAAAATTAAATCATAAAACAGTCAACAACAAATTACATACCTAACACATTATATATATACTTATATAGATATAAAACCTCGCCAGACATATTGGCATACACGCTACACACACACTAACCATGCTTAGATATTTTAAATTATTAAATTATTATAACATCACTTTTAGATGATGCTAGTGTCAGTTCTAAGGCTTTCCTCACTTTTTTGATCGACAAGAAGAAATCGTTTAAAGAAGACTAAGCAACATCTCGTTATTCGAGTATTGTGAAGCTCCCTGTGCTTATTCGTGTATGTTCTAATAATGCAAGAAGCTACGATTACAAAAACCCGAGTCACGTGTTTTTTAAACGCATAGTTATTTTATTGGTTAATATTTTTGGAAAAGTCATAATTAAATAATAATATAGGCGGGATTTATGTGTATGCGTTGGCTGTTGAATTTTGCTCTTAAAATTAATCTTTTATTTTTGTAAATAATAAAATAAATGCTTCAAAATTTG
The DNA here is from genome assembly GCA_949316475.1 of Hypomecis punctinalis. NCBI lineage: Eukaryota > Metazoa > Arthropoda > Insecta > Lepidoptera > Geometridae > Hypomecis > Hypomecis punctinalis. The sequence goes on from OX438800.1 coordinate 4,904,739, forward strand.
CCGCCCCTTAAAATCTGCCGCTCTAGGTTCCAGCCTACTCAGTTTGCTGGTAAATGCGCCACTGAACAAGGGTAGTTTTGGCAACGAAAAACGGCCTCTAAAAGTGATATTAATTTAAGTCAAACCTGAATTTGATGATGTCTGCGTATATAACAGAATTTGGTCGGTGGTCTTTCTTGCTAACGCAATGATGATAACGCAGTTGCTGTATTTATACCAATCGTAAAATCATAATAAGTTTAGTATAGAATAAGCGTGTTAAATTTTACGAAATTAATACACACTTTCACGCCATAACAAAATTTTTGAATGCCAGAAATTTTGTGGGAATACCTGGATGAGAATAGCTTGAAATCAGGTTTATGCCTAGCAGTAGGATAAAACAAGCTGCTAATGATTATTATGGAGATGTCCACAAGTGGTATATTATTCAGAGAAAAATCTAACCAAGATGATATATATATATATATATATATATATATATATATATATATATATATATATATATATATATATATATATTTAAATCGCCGAAGACTTGTTGCGTCTTTTCAAAGTCGAATCCTATAGCGTCTACCATTTCCAATGACTTTTTAAATGTTATTCGATAAATTCATTGCGTGACGTGGTCTATGTCTAGTCTACCCCAATGGGGGACAGGAGTGACGATATGTATACATGCACATACATATTATCGCGCCTCTTTCCCATTGGGGTAGGCAGATACTATTTCCCTCTACTTGCTACGATCCTGACATACTTCTCTCGCTTCATCAACTTTCATCACATTCTTCATACATGCTCGTCGGTTGCGGGTGCTTTTAACCTGGCCTTTAAGCAGAACAACGACAATTTGTTTTTTAAATGTACGCCTTGGCCGACCCCAGTTCTCACAAATGGCGCTTCCAACAATGTAGTAGTTGGTAAATATGATTAACACTTTCACTAATTTGGCGTCTTCGCAGAGAGCGTTTTAGCTTAGTTGGCCAAAACACCAGGGCCGGAATCCCAGAGGATGCAGGTTCAAATCCTGCGAACGCGTCAATTTTTGAAGTGTTTATCACAAAAAGAAAGTTTCTATACACCTAGTGTGTGAAGCACGATAAAAATAATTTCATAGATTAAGCAATGCGTCATTTCTCGTGAATGGTAAGAAGTTCTAATAATTTCATCAAGTTTAAAGCAGTTCTCACAAATGGCGCTTCCGACAATGTAGTAATTGGTAAATATGATAAACACTTTCACTAATTCTGCGCCTTCGCAGAGAGCGTTTTAGCTTAGTTGGCCAAAGCATCTGGGCCGGAATCTCAGAGGATGCAGGTTCAAATCCTGCGAACGCGTCAATTTTTGAAATGTTTATCACATAAAGAATGTTTCCACAATATTAATTACTTAAATGACAATATATATTCAAATCACTTTGGAAACAAACCAATATAAAAACAAAATAAAATATAATAAAAACTAAAACGTTACAAAATATGTATATGGTGAGATTATGCTTAAATTAAATCAGTTATAAGCTACTGTCTCTGGCACATTTAGTCCAAAAATACAAAGACCAGATTGTATTGAAGTTTAGATGAGTTGTTAAATAAGATATCATTATAAACATCCAAAAGTGTCCGTTTCGTCGACTTTGGTCGAGTCCCGTCCCTCTTTGAGAGTTTTAGCGTGTTTATCAGGATAGGTACCTGAATCACAAACTATACCTACCAGTTTCCCGACTTCAGAAAATAATAAATAAAATACTACGACTATGTTAAATGACTAGGTTTCATGTAACCACCCGACAAGAATGACAGAAATAAATGATATTGATAGAGAGCCAAGACTAAACGACAAATTTTGAATGAACAATTACTTACCAGGTTTATTTCTTAGTGTAAGTGTTTTGTATAACGTAAATTTTGAGAAAATAAAAACAGTTTCATATAATATTACCAAAAACAGTACATACCTACTATGTTAAATTTGATATTCATTTTTTCAAAAAATGTACTAAACAACTTTAGGTAAGTTATTAAATAAATTAACCCATCTAATCAAGAATTTGTAGTGGTACGACATAATATAATGGTACTTTTCTGACAATAAAATATTTTAATAATTTATTGCATGAAAAAAGCACATAAGTAAAGCTATTAAGTTAGCATTTACCTACAGTTTTTTTGGCTAAGACTTTATGAAACAATTTTTTTTCTCAAAATTTACACTTTATACCTACTCTTTATTTTGTGACGGCAGTATACAGTATGGTAAATAAGGATTATAATAAAAAAACATTGCAATATCTGGAAGTATGCCATCACAGTGACCAAAAATCTTGTCAAGGGTGTCGATTTTCATTTTTTTCATTCATTATTATTTATTTTATTCATTCATGTATTATGAATGAACAAAGTCACTTAAAACTTTCTCAGAACTCTGTACAGCCCAGCCCATCACCCGGAAATCACTTGACGTATTGACTATTTCACTTCTCATTACCGTGGTTTTCTAATGGCGAAAGAATTATTTAAATTGGTTCAGTAGTCTTGTAATAGTAATAAACCAATGATTAAATATTTCGTCTCTACAATATTAGTAAGTATAGATATTTAAATACATTGGTCCCAATTCGCGGTCTAAACTTAGTCTTAACTACTACATTGTTGGAAGAGCCATTTGTGAGAACTGCTTTAAACCAGTCAGTCATTTAATGTGAAATTATGAGAACTTCTTACCATTAACGAGAAATGACGCATTGCTTAATCAAATGAAATTATTTTTATCCTGCTTCACACACTAGGTGTACAGAAACTTTCTTTTCGTGATAAACATTTCAAAAATTGACGCGTTCGCAGGATTTGACCCTGCATTCTCTGGGATTCCGGCCCAGATGCTTTGGGCAATTAAGCTGAAACGCTCTCTGCGAAGGCGCCAAAATTAGTGAAAGTGTTTATCATTTTTACCAACTACTACATTGTTGGAAGCGCCATTTGTGAGAACTGCTTTAAACCAGTCAGTCACTTAATGTGAAATTATGAGAACTTCTTACCATTAACGAGAAATGACGCATTGCTTAATCAAATGAAATTATTTTTATCCTGCTTCACACACTAGGTGTATAGAAACTTTCTTTTCGTGATAAACATTTCAAAAATTGACGCGTTTGCTGGATTTGAACCTGCATCCTCTGGGATTCCGGCCCAGATGCTTTGGCCAATTAAGCTAAAACGCTCTCTGCAAAGGCGCCAAAATTAGTGAAAGTGTTTGTCATTTTTACCAACTACTACATTGTTGGAAGCGCCATTTGTAAGAACTGCTTTAAACCAGTCAGTTACTTAATCTGAAATTATGAGAAATTCTTACCATTAGCGAGAAATGACCATTGCTTAATCAAATGAAATTATTTTTATCGTGCTTCACACACTAGGTGTATAGAAACTTTCTTTTTGTGATAAAAATTTCAAAAATTGACGCGTTCGCTGGATTTGAACCTGCATCCTCTGGGATTCCGGCCCGGATGCTTTGGTCAATTAGGCCAAAATTAAAAAAAAATGAAAATTTTATAATTTATATTGTAAATAAAATTTATTTTTGTATGAATAATTTTATCACAAATTTTTTTTTATAAAAATATGATTTTTAATTTAGTTATATTAAAACGCTCTCTGCGAAGGCGCCAAAATTAGTGAAAGTGTTTATCATTTTTACCAACTACTACATTGTTTGAAGCGCCATTTGTGAGAACTGCTTTAAACCAGTCAGTCACTTAATGAGAAATATTAGAACTTCTTACTATTAACGAGAAATGACGCATTGCGCATTTGATTAACAAATGAAAGTATTTTTGGCCAAAGCATCTGGGCCGGAATCCCAAAGGACGCAGGTTCAAATCCTGCAAACGCGTCAATTTTTGAAATGTTTATCACAAAAAGAAAGTTTATTTTCATGGTGGCTGTGTTTTACTTCCACTATACAATATTTATACCACAAGCGTCATTACGTCCGCGCTGGCCGTCAATAGAGGTATAAACAAAAACATGCCGCTTGCAAACCGCGTGCGAACTCCGCCCCTCACCTCTGACTCCCCGACGTCTCCTCTGGGGCGAAGTCGTTTTGTGTGACGCAATAAAATCACACATTAGAATTGATAAAAATTTTATTATATACAGAAGCCACATTATCGGTGTGTTATACGTAAACAAAACATCGAATATACGCCACAGATATACGGCGCACAGGAGCGCCCTCCAAAATTCGCGCGCCAAACAGCGGAACTAAAAAATACGCCGAAAAGCACTCCGGTGACAAAACTACGTCCATGCCAATATTTCACCCAGCCATTGTACTAACCTTTGCCCTACTTCTGGCTGAATTTGAGAGATGGTCAATCTTGCGTCCGTATACAGGATGCAATAAGTCAGTCGGACGCAACATCATCGGTAAAAACCGCCATGTAGGACGTAAGATCAACTCCGCGATGCAAATATATATATATATATATATATATATATATATATATATATATATATATCATTTGAAAGCTTGTTTTATGGGCTTCTCAAAAATATCTAATTTTGATATTTTCATCCCTGCATTATTTTTTAAATGTGAAAAATAAATTGTATGAAAAATAATGATACAGCTTTTTATTTTTTCTAGTTTAACAATAATAAAGTGCTTCTATCGTTATTTTACTTGCATTTGTAGCTGATTTTTCCACATTCATCAAATAATTTGCAAAAGTTAAAAATTTTAACGTACCAGTGTGACCAGTTAGTAGGTTCAATGCACAGAACAGCGAACTACTTCAATGTGACAAAAAGATACTTAAAAAGTGTGTCTTGATGGTAAAAATAGTTTATTTTAACAATTTGGAGATTACTTAATCAGGGTTGATAGAGATAAAATACCTATTGTGCTAAATATATTTATTTATCCTAATAAATTCAAAATTAATTTTTAAAAAATGCAGGGCTCTTTTTTGTTTTTAACTGATGTAATAGACTCAGAAAAATATCAACTTTTTCGAAATGTAACAAGTGTTGTGGTTAGATTTTTTGATTATTATTATACCAGCCTCCATACATTTTGTGGACATGTCCTTTAACTTACATGTAAAACAGGCACATCAAATACCCTCCCCTGGAAGTCGCTGTAGACCTTGTCGGTAGATGGCAGCACAGGCGACTTGTACATACGGCCCGACCACCAGTTCACCAACGCCAGGTGGTGGAGACGGTTGGGTGTCGCCTGGTTGTAGTAGATTCGAAACCTGACAAGGAAAACTTGATAACTTGACGTTTACTCGTAAAGTTATTCAGCTAGTCAAGCATACGACCACGAAAAGCCACGAAATGAACTCATTTCGACGTGTGAAAAAGTGACAGATGTATACTTTGCCATAACGCTGTCTCGTTCTGACACTTCGAACGAAATAATTCGTGGCGCGCATACTAGCCCGGCTGGCGTAAATCGTTCTTTTGTCTTTCCACTAGAGTATAACGTCGGTGTCTTCAAACCTTGACAAAATAGGTAACTTCAAGGTAAGTTTGCTACGTCTTAGAATACACTTATGCTTAATATCACTCAGAATGAAGTTAGTTAGTTAGTTCGTATAGGCCGGGTGGCAAGCCCTGGTGTCAGAGTTTTTAGGCCGCCTGAAGGCTTCTGACATGGCCAAACGGTTAAAACAACCGGGACCTACAATTTAACGTGTCATCCGAGCCACGGTAGCGCTCAGTTGGAAAATGCCACCCGCGGTCACCCGAAATGAAGTGAAACGTAAACCTAATAAATTATTATAAAAATATAACTTTTTAAATACAAGCTTTTGTGATCCTGGATATCATATAGCAGTAGAGTGCCAGCCAAGACAAGTAAAACGAGCCCAAACACGACGGGTCTATCTTGTTTAGTACAGGAGTTCCTATGGCCACCTTCCGATTCCATCATCAGATCAGCTCCAGGGTACCATAATATTGCATTGTCACGCAATATACATTATGCGTGCAAAATTTCAGATCAATCGAAAACCGGGAAGTTGGTCAAGTTTAACTTGCAAGATTCCACCCGAACTTACATTGCAAGTTAAATAAAAGCTTGTAAAAAAAACCTAGCTATTTCCATTGCATCTGCAATGGAAAAAGCTAGGTTTTTTATATTCGTATAAGATACCTATTCTATTATGATGTTTATTTTAAGTGCTTTCCACACTAGATTTTTATCTCAAAGAGTTATCTTTGTGATAAGCATCTCAAAAATATGAAGCGAACGCAGGATTCGAACCATGCCCCTTCGGATCACTAGCCCGACGCTCTAACCACTGAGCTAGCTCGCCTCCTACGCAACCTTCAAATTTCTGAGTGCTTACATTTCCAACTTATAGCGTTGGTGGCGCCACCTGTGATACCCGTATTAGACAGGTTATCACTCAACTAGAAGTAATTAGAACTTCTAAGATTGACGAGAGATGACACACTGCTTAATCACTGTTATGATGTTTATTTTAAGTGCTTTCCACACTAGATTTTTATCTCAAAGAGTTATCTTTGTGATAAGCATCTCAAAAATATGAAGCGAACGCAGGATTCGAACCATGCCCCTTCGGATCACTAGCCCGACGCTCTAACCACTGAGCTAGCTCGCCTCCTACGCAACCTTCAAATTTCTGAGTGCTTACATTTCCAACTTATAGCGTTGGTGGCGCCACCTGTGATACCCGTATTAGACAGGTTATCACTCAACTAGAAGTTATTAGAACTTCTAAGATTGACGAGAGATGACACACTGCTTAATCACTGTTATGATGTTTATTTTAAGTGCTTTCCACACTAGATTTTTATCTCAAAGAGTTATCTTTGTGATAAGCATCTCAAAAATATGAAGCGAACGCAGGATTCGAACCATGCCCCTTCGGATCACTAGCCCGACGCTCTAACCACTGAGCTAGCTCGCCTCCTACGCAACCTTCAAATTTCTGAGTGCTTACATTTCCAACTTATAGCGTTGGTGGCGCCACCTGTGATACCCGTATTAGACAGGTTATCACTCAACTAGAAGTTATTAGAACTTCTAAGATTGACGAGAGATGACACACTGCTTAATCACTGTTATGATGTTTATTTTAAGTGCTTTCCACACTAGATTTTTATCTCAAAGAGTTATCTTTGTGATAAGCATCTCAAAAATATGAAGCGAACGCAGGATTCGAACCATGCCCCTTCGGATCACTAGCCCGACGCTCTAACCACTGAGCTAGCTCGCCTCCTATGCAACCTTCAAATTTCTGAGTGCTTACATTTCCAACTTATAGCGTTGGTGGCGCCACCTGTGATACCCGTATTAGACAGGTTATCACTCAACTAGAAGTTATTAGAACTTCTAAGATTGACGAGAGATGACACACTGCTTAATCACTGTTATGATGTTTATTTTAAGTGCTTTCCACACTAGATTTTTATCTCAAAGAGTTATCTTTGTGATAAGCATCTCAAAAATATGAAGCGAACGCAGGATTCGAACCATGCCCCTTCGGATCACTAGCCCGACGCTCTAACCACTGAGCTAGCTCGCCTCCTACGCAACCTTCAAATTTCTGAGTGCTTACATTTCCAACTTATAGCGTTGGTGGCGCCACCTGTGATACCCGTATTAGACAGGTTATCACTCAACTAGAAGTAATTAGAACTTCTAAGATTGACGAGAGATGACACACTGCTTAATCACTGTTATGATGTTTATTTTAAGTGCTTTCCACACTAGATTTTTATCTCAAAGAGTTATCTTTGTGATAAGCATCTCAAAAATATGAAGCGAACGCAGGATTCGAACCATGCCCCTTCGGATCACTAGCCCGACGCTCTAACCACTGAGCTAGCTCGCCTCCTACGCAACCTTCAAATTTCTGAGTGCTTACATTTCCAACTTATAGCGTTGGTGGCGCCACCTGTGATACCCGTATTAGACAGGTTATCACTCAACTAGAAGTTATTAGAACTTCTAAGATTGACGAGAGATGACACACTGCTTAATCACTGTTATGATGTTCATATTTTTGAGATGCTTATCACAAAGATAACTCTTTGAGATAAAAATCTAGTGTGGAAAGCACTTAAAATAAACATCATAACAGTGATTAAGCAGTGTGTCATCTCTCGTCAATCTTAGAAGTTCTAATAACTTCTAGTTGAGTGATAACCTGTCTAATACGGGTATCACAGGTGGCGCCACCAACGCTATAAGTTGGAAATGTAAGCACTCAGAAATTTGAAGGTTGCATAGGAGGCGAGCTAGCTCAGTGGTTAGAGCGTCGGGCTAGTGATCCGAAGGGGCATGGTTCGAATCCTGCGTTCGCTTCATATTTTTGAGATGCTTATCACAAAGATAACTCTTTGAGATAAAAATCTAGTGTGGAAAGCACTTAAAATAAACATCATAACAGTGATTAAGCAGTGTGTCATCTCTCGTCAATCTTAGAAGTTCTAATAACTTCTAGTTGAGTGATAACCTGTCTAATACGGGTATCACAGGTGGCGCCACCAACGCTATAAGTTGGAAATGTAAGCACTCAGAAATTTGAAGGTTGCGTAGGAGGCGAGCTAGCTCAGTGGTTAGAGCGTCGGGCTAGTGATCCGAAGGGGCATGGTTCGAATCCTGCGTTCGCTTCATATTTTTGAGATGCTTATCACAAAGATAACTCTTTGAGATAAAAATCTAGTGTGGAAAGCACTTAAAATAAACATCATAACAGTGATTAAGCAGTGTGTCATCTCTCGTCAATCTTAGAAGTTCTAATAACTTCTAGTTGAGTAATAACCTGTCTAATACGGGTATCACAGGTGGCGCCACCAACGCTATAAGTTGGAAATGTAAGCACTCAGAAATTTGAAGGTTGCGTAGGAGGCGAGCTAGCTCAGTGGTTAGAGCGTCGGGCTAGTGATCCGAAGGGGCATGGTTCGAATCCTGCGTTCGCTTCATATTTTTGAGATGCTTATCACAAAGATAACTCTTTGAGATAAAAATCTAGTGTGGAAAGCACTTAAAATAAACATCATAACAGTGATTAAGCAGTGTGTCATCTCTCGTCAATCTTAGAAGTTCTAATAACTTCTAGTTGAGTGATAACCTGTCTAATACGGGTATCACAGGTGGCGCCACCAACGCTATAAGTTGGAAATGTAAGCACTCAGAAATTTGAAGGTTGCGTAGGAGGCGAGCTAGCTCAGTGGTTAGAGCGTCGGGCTAGTGATCCGAAGGGGCATGGTTCGAATCCTGCGTTCGCTTCATATTTTTGAGATGCTTATCACAAAGATAACTCTTTGAGATAAAAATCTAGTGTGGAAAGCACTTAAAATAAACATCATAACAGTGATTAAGCAGTGTGTCATCTCTCGTCAATCTTAGAAGTTCTAATAACTTCTAGTTGAGTGATAACCTGTCTAATACGGGTATCACAGGTGGCGCCACCAACGCTATAAGTTGGAAATGTAAGCACTCAGAAATTTGAAGGTTGCGTAGGAGGCGAGCTAGCTCAGTGGTTAGAGCGTCGGGCTAGTGATCCGAAGGGGCATGGTTCGAATCCTGCGTTCGCTTCATATTTTTGAGATGCTTATCACAAAGATAACTCTTTGAGATACCTATTCTAGATAGAATAGGTATCTTATACGAATATACGATGAATATACGAAGAAAACCGTTTTCAACTTGTCCTTGCTGACATTTTCAAATCAAATCAAATTTATTAATAACGCCAAGTCAAATGATGTACCATGTACAGTTCAAATATGTGTCATAATTACAAATTATAATTTCATAACACTAAATATAATGTTACAGAGGCAACAATAATCCACATAAGTAAATCATCTTAGATAAATAATCTAGTTTAAATTAATTACTTCTGGTAATTTGATAAATTCAGATATGTCATCAAATAAATGTTGTAGAAGCCAAGTCTTTAAAATTGTTTCTAAATACAGCGACGGAAGATGCGCCACGCACGGGAGCAGGTAATCTGTTATAGACAGCAGGGCCACAAATATATACCGATTTTTCTGACCTGACTAGCCTGTGCCTCGGGGTTGCGAGCAAATCTTTTCTACGATTACTTCATTTATTCATGACAGCTGTAGGTCCAGTAGTAAACCAGTTTCTAAAATCTCGACTTTCTTGACTTCGGAGAGATAATAACTTGAAGCTATTCTAAGTTGAAGTAAATAATCATCTTCTAACTTTGCGTGCTTCTTTTTGACCACAACGTCGCTTACATCAGGGATGTTGGTGGTCAAGAGCGAAATTTTTCGTGATAATTATTAAAAATACAAGATGAATTAATTTGTATTACAAGAAAATAAAGCTGTGAAGTTAAAACATTTCTACCAAAGTGAAAACTTCAAAATCAATCGTTTTCTAGTACAGGATGACAAAAATGTTCATTCTTTGTAAAGTTTCGTTAACCATTCGCCAGCGGAAGTTCGGTAATCGCCAGAAATTCGAACTTTAATATTTCCCAGCAAGCAACAGTCGTTGATTGTTCTCCATCGGAAATCGCCTCGGGGTTGTTCTAAAAATTACATTTCTGCCTCAGCTTTCAACCCCTTTTTACTCCTAGGAGTCTTTTTACTCATAGGATAAAAAGACAGCGTGGCTGAACTGGACGTTGGTAAATTCGGCTCTACAAGGTTTATTTTAACATATTTTTTCTCGCAAAAATATCTGCCTCAGAAAAACCTTTTGAAAAGAATCGAAATTTGGATGAGAAAACTTTTTGTCAAGCAAAGTTTTTAAGCATAATTTATACCAAGTATCGGGATTAAGCTACCTATGCTGTGCAGTAGAAGTAACTCAACAAATTCACAATTCGAATAATTAGTCTACTGCTATAGATACCTACATTATGCACGCATTTTGAATGGAGAATATGCACAGGCAAGCCAGTTAAGTACTTACCTATAACAGACACATCCTTATTTCCTTACTAACATAATTAAACCGAAAAAGTGTAAAACCATTTCACGCAGCATCTGAGCAATGGATATAATTCAAATGTTAAAAAGTGAGAAGCATTTTTCTATTCCAAAAAATATATATGGTTCTTATGGAACAACACAAAAATCAAAATCTCACGCTGGTGAAACCGCTGCCATAAGCCAAGTACTGTACCAGCCTGTTTAATAGTCCACTGCAGGACGTATGCCTACCCACGAAGGGTGATTGGGCCATATCCACCACGCTGGCCCAGTGCGGGTTGGTGGATTCACATACGCCATCGAATTCCTTCTACGGACGTATGCAGGTTGCCTCACGACGTTTTTCCTTCACTGAAAAGCCAGTGGTGTGAAATTCGTACATAAATTCCGAAGAACTCATTGGTACGGGACCGGGGATTTGAACCCACGACCTCACGATTGCAAGGCGGGTGTAACTACCTCTTGACCATTACGCCTAATAATAAGCCAAGTAGTTGGTTAATAATATTGGGAATTTTAATTAGCTAGTGTTTTGTACAGAATAAAAAAGTATACTACAAAAATTATTAGAACATCCCAAGTGACGGGTATGTGGCCTAAAATAAAGAAAATATGTGTATGTTCAATTTTAGAATGCCATCTTTTCCAACATATTCCGTTGTATTACGATGCCCTGTACTTATTGCTGTTTTCGTCTCTGTCTAGACTTGCAAGTAACTAGCTAGCCGCAAGTCCCGTGGAATACTCCGTGACGGTAGAACGAAAGAACAGAAGCCGGGCATCACGTAGTACGTAATTCGATTGGCCGAACGCCGATTGAGACTTGGCCGAAACATATTTCATGAGTGCCAAAGAAAATACACAATTTATTGGCTTGCAACAATAAGCTAGACGTCAAAAGTTTGTTAGCCTAAAGCAGTTGTGCGTAGAAAACTTTGCGAGGTTGTAGATTACGCATATTTTGCCTTTTGACATGTACTCGTAAGGTAAATTTTAGGAAAGCGTTGTTTATTATTAAACAATTTGTCATACCTTAGTTATATTTGCAATCATTTAATAGGACAGGATTGTACTTAGCTATTACGATTAATTGGTAGGTACGTGATACATCAAATTTTTAATGTCCACTGAGAAAGGTAAAGTAACGTTCAGTTCTGTATCGGCATCTGATAGTTCATGACCTAACATAAGATCTATCCACGAAGGTCGATTAAGCCATATTCATCACGCTGGCACAGTACGGATTGATGGATTCACATTCTCTATAGAACATCTTTTTCGGACGTACTTGTATGTATAGTGTATACAGGTTTCTTCACGATAATTTTCTTCACGTAAAAGCCAATAGACAGTGTACAAAAACAGCTGCTCATACATCGATAGTCGATGATTTTTTTTATACAAAACAGCTGATTTTAGACTATTGGCTTTAGCTTTACAATTATTGTTTATAATGATGCGTAAGTGTTCATTATTACAAAATTTTAAATCTCTGCATTTTGCACAATAACAGCAAGTGTTGCAAAATATGAGTAAAATTTGAAAAAATAAAAAATATAAAGTTTTTATGACTTCGTTTACATCTTAGCAACATTTACGTTTTACACAAAAACTTGGCAAAACAAAGTCCCGAAGAATCCTCAACAAAATCCCAACAAATCGTTAAAGTTTTTCTTCAGATATTTCATTCTTTAGCGAATTTGCGGTCTTGCCAAATATTTCTCTGCAAATTCTTCTTGCTATGTGTTTATACATAATTTTTATTACACATCTCAACAAGTATTACTTCTCAGTGTAGCCAGCCTAGTATAGTGTTTGCCGTCATCCAGGCGTTAGATTATTATTTTTTTAATTAGCTAGGTTAGGTTGTCAGATTGCCATGCCCGTGTGGAGGCTGGCCAGTAAGAGGGCTGGCTAACTGAGGAGGACCGCGGTTTCACGTTTGCGAAGTTGCGGCCGAGCCCATCAAGGCAAGGGCCGCGACAGAAAGAACGGGCGGTGTATGTACCGCTGCCTATCCTAGTTGACGCGGCTCTAACGGGTGCCGTCAACGTATTGGTGGAGGTGGTGGAGCTGAAGACAAAAGAGGAATGTCGGTACTGTCGGTACTGCGTCGCCCGCTCTCCCTACCTTTTGCAGCCTTAGTGACAGACCTGGGGTCACTTTATTTATTTATTTATTTATTTATTTATTTATTTATTCTAACTTTAAATGACCCATTGCACTAGGACCAAGGCTGTCGGATACGAACGCTGTCCGACGCCTAGTGCTGGTTGGTCCCGAGTGGTGGATGACGATGTGTCTGGTGTTCCGACACATCGTCATCGAGGTGGAGACAAGCTCCGTGGTTGGGCTTGAGTTAGGCCAACGTTGTTGGGTGCCACGGAGGAGTGCGAAAGCTAGATTATCCTTCAATTTACATCTCTCCGATGTAGCGTTTTGTCTAAAAAACAGCCGATTCATTCATTTTGCTGAGACGTGAACTTTTGATTTGAGACAGCTTTCTTTTTCAGACTATATCTATAATAACTAAACTTACAGGAGATTTCGAATTCGAACGGAAAAGCCGCGAGAAAATTCTCCATGACATTGTATTACTTCAGCAAACAAAACGGTTATTGTAATGCCGTTTGCAATTATTTGTGAAGCCCTCCCAATGGCGGCCATTATGCAGCGACCTAATTATTGAAGAGGTCCATTATTTATAATTATGCCAGTTACCCGTACATTATAAGCGTACTTTTGGTAACAGTGTTGCAGCTCTCTCGACTACGTTGGTCATTGGAATTTCTAACATTACGTGTCTCTTTCAAATCTGAGTTTTTTCCCCTTGATGTATTATTTTATCTATACTTGTAGCAATTTTTTGATAGTTCACTGCTTGACGTAGGCTTACTCACATATAGTGATTGAACCGTATCTACCACGCTGACCCAGTTTGGGTACTGTACGAGTCTTTTTAATAGTCCACTGCAGGACGTAGGCCTACCCACGAAGGGTGATTGGGCCATATCCACCACGGTGGCCCAGTGCGGGTTGGTGGATTCACATACGCCATCGAATTTCTTTTACGAACGTATGCAGGTTGCCTCACGATGTTTTCCTTCACCGAAAAGCCAATGGTGTGAAATTCCGTACATAAGATCCAAAAGAAACTCATTGGTACGGGATCGGGATTTGAACCCACGACCTCACGATTGCAGGTCGGGTGTTACTACCACTAGACCACCACGACTTTTTCGACCAGTTTGGGTGCAAGAATCCAATTCGTGTAAAAAAATTGGATTCTTTTAAACCATGTACATGTACATGAAATTCATATTTTGTCCTTTACTTATATTATAAATCCGAATATGTGTTTGTTGCTTTATTGACGTGATTTTTTCATGAAACGTCATAGGACTGTTATGATTTTATTTTGAGTGCTTTCCACACTAGATTTTATCTCAAAGAGTTATCTTTGTGGTAAGCATTTCAAAAATCTGAAGCGAATCTGCTTATATTATACCAACACTATAAGTTGGTATAATATAAGCACTTCAAAGATTTGAAGCTTGCGTAGGAGGCGGGCTGGCTAGTGATCCGAAGGGGCAGGTTCAAATCCTGTGTTCGCTTCAGATTTTTGAAATGCTTATCACAAAGATAAATCTTTGAGATAAAATCATAGGACTGTATTGTTTTTACATAAAAATAAATTAAAAGTCAGAAAGTTACTTTTCATTCCGGAAAAAAATGAAAGATCCGGGATAGCACGAATTCTTAAATATCACGCGGACGAATCTGCGGGTAAGAAGCTAGTAGGCATAAAAAATTCAAGTAGTCATGCCGTTAACAATTTAAAAATAATCCGCCAAGTGCAAGTACGACTCGCGCATGAAGGGTTCCATACCGTATGGAAGCCCCAATTAATATATTTTATTTTCATTTATTCATTTTTGCAGGGAATATACAACTTAATATTCTGTGAATATTTCAAGCATCTTCCTGTTGCCTTCATTAGTATAGAGCAAATAAATCACGTTTTTTGTATGGGATATTTATATTGATTTAAGGGGGCCTCTAATTTAATTTAATTTTAATTAAATTACTTATTTTTAAGTGAATTTTTAACTAAATACCCTGTGAATATATCAAGCATCTACAAATAAGCAATGTCAAGCATCTTAATAAATCGAATCGATCTAGATAAATCGAGCGAATACGGCTAAAAATGTAGGTTTGTTGTATGGCCCTTCTCATATATTAATTTTCATCTATTTTTGGTATTTTTTGTTATACCTATCAGCAACGGGAATACGTCATCTGTGAAAATTTCAACGTTCCAGCTATCACCGTTCATGAGATAACAGACAGATCGACAGACGGATCGACAGACGGACGGACAGCAGAGTCTTAGTAATAGGGTCCCGTTTTTATCCTTTGCGTACGGAACCCTAAAAAGACAGCAATCACAATTGATTATGACTTATTGTACATTGAGTTTAAAAATATGGGTACATTATTAAGACTCAAAAAGTAAATTTAAATAGATTTATTTTTCGCCATATTACGTACCTATCCGACAGTTTTTTTTATCGTAATGAGAGCAATGACCTTTTTTAAGTTACCGTTACCATTTTACGTAACTCTGTATCTTGGATTAACGCTTAAGCTATTTTTATCCCGGAAAATGTACGGTTTCTTTACGATAACGCGTGAAATCGTAGCGCGTGTAGTTACAGTGAAATATACCGTCGAAAAAATACAATATACCTTTTCCTAATTTAGAAATTATTGAATATATCTGACGCCAAATCATATTCGTAACAACGAATATGATTTGGTATCGTTGATAGTGTTACCGTCTTTGGGCATTTATAATAAATATTCTCACTTAGATTTATTACGCATTTTAAAAAATCTAAAAAAGAAACTTTGAAAATTATATACGTACAGGTTTGTGTGCAATTTTCTGCTATTTATTTATATTATCGCAAATAATATGTGAAAATTAATAATTTAATATCGAGAAAAAAACGGCAATAAATCAAGTTTCTTATCGCAGCGGTCATGCGCAAGCGAGTCCCGTCCCGGTGCGCCGCGTGCGCGACAGCTCCAACACCTACCTGCAACGCTCGAGTTCGCCTCGAGGATGGATCTGGACTGCCCAATAATGCAACACTGGACAAGGCTGTATCTTGAGCACTCTGGATCCAAACCGAAGTATAGGAAACTATAACAGAATACGGCTAAAACTCATGTTATAATTATACGGTCGATCCGCAAGGAATCCAACCAGTTTCAGAGTATTTAGAACCTGCGCGCGCGCTGGTCGACGGGGGTGCGCGTATTCCCTGAGGATGGAGTTCTAAATACTCTGAAACTGGTTGGATTCCTTGCGGATCGACCGTATAATTATAACGTGAGTTTTAGCCGTATTCTGTTATAGTTATGATGAATACTCACGGCAGTTTTAATGAAGCGAAGTATAGGATTCAGATTCAGATCATTTATTGGCCATTTATAACATGTCAGTCATACAAGGCAAGTCAGTTTACAAAATTAAAATATAGAAACTATGTAATTTAAAAATTCTTAATCATAAACATTAATAATCAATAGTAAATAAAATAAGGCTAAATAATAGGCTAAGATAATTGTATTATTATTGTAAATTGACATTAATTATTATTTAATTTTGATATTTTTGACATTTCGACATGACAATTTTAATGTATTTTTGTGATTTTGGTAATATGGACTTCTACGTCTGAAATAAAGAATAAATAAATATACAGGAGCTCGAGCTTTCAGTTTTTGGTAGTTTTTTTAAGGGGCAATAGAAATACATCATCTGTAAAAATTTCAGCTGAAACCTATGAATATATTTGTGTCTTAGACTCTGTTTCAATTTCTGTACCGAACAAAATTAACGTTCATTCACAAAAACAAACCTTATTTACTTTTAGCGTTCAGATATGCGACTTAATTTATTTTAATGATGAACGATGGCCATGATGGCAAACATGGACCAATCCGCGAATCATGGTATTGACAGAAACGCTTCTGTTCCGATGATTTCAATAAATTAAGTACTTGTTTTAAACACTAGGTTATTTGTGAAGATGAATTTGTTGGATGATTGCACAGTGAAACTTGATGACTGGGAGGGATTTTGTTCATTTATGATATAAATCAGAAATATGGCCATTATTAGTTTCACTGAATGCATATTATACAGCAAAGTCGTTTTTTTGTGCATTTGTCTGTCTGTGTATCGCTTGATATCTTCTAAGCTGCATAAAATATTGCAAGGCGGTTTTAACAATCTTTTATAGTATTTCTTCCGGAATATTTTTAGCTGTAGTGGCTTAATTCATTCGTAGTCGATTGAAGCTGGGACGTGCAGCTAGTCTTATTTAAACAATGTAAAGAATTCTCTCATCACTAGTGAAGAAAATTCTCTCTTAGCTATTTAGAAATGGTTTCAAAAGGTGGTACCACAAAGAGTAATTGGACGCAGGCTACCTTTGCTCGCCCAATAACCACTCGTCCAGTGACACGGGCGCCGTGCAAGCGGTTGACGAGGGAATCTTGTGTTTGCGCTTCAAGGTCACCTCCGATAGCAATGCGCAGTAGATGATTAGCTAGTTATTGCTTATGGATTATTTTAGCCTAGCATCTTGTGTTGTTCCATGTTTACTTTTAATTGCTCTAATCTAAAGCAGTTGGACATTATCATACGTAATGCTACCTTTTTTTAGGCGTGAATTATCTGTATCTGTACTGTACTGTACCAGCCTTTTTATTAGTCCACTGCAGAACGTAGGCCTCCCCACGAAGGGTGATTGGGCCATATCCACTACGCTGGCCCAGCGCGGGTTGGTGGATTCACAAACGCCATCGAATTTCTTCTACGGACATATGCAGGTTGCCTCACGATGTTTTCCTTCACCGAAAAGCCAGTGGTGTGAAATTCCGTACATAAATTCCAAGGAAATCATTGGTACGGGACTGGGTTCGAACCCACGACCTCACGATTGTAAGGTGGGTGTCATTACTACTAGACCACCACGGCTTCTGTATCTAGTAGTCTTTTATTTCTTCTGGACTTGCTTGATATAGATATCTCGGAGGACTAGCCGGGTATAGTTACCATACATCGAAAACCTGTGGATTTTCACTTTTCTGAAGAGAGAACGTCTTACTCTACTCTTACCAATAAGTGGCGTCCTTTTTAAACCCGATTGTATTAACCGTAATGAGAATTTCCTTTTTTGAAACCATCAAAGACATTATATAGATATAGAGAATGTGGTACAAAATACGTACACGCTCTCCCTCGGATTGGTGATGACAGCTACTCTCATAGCCTCCATCATGGTGGCAAGAAACTTGTCGCTCACTCTGCCGTACGGCCAGTAGAATATGTAGAGGAGAGTGCGGTGGATCAGGTTGTTTTCTGTTAACTGGACCAAAAGGAACATAATGAGAAAATATAATATATCAAAACGACGTTTTTTTAGGGTTCCGTACCTCAAAAGGAAAAATCGGAACCCTTATAGGATCACTCTGTTGTCCGTCTGTCCGTCTGTGTCTATGTCAAGACTCTTTATCTCGGGAACGCGTAAAGATATCGACTTGAAATTTGAACTGTATACGTATATTTATAGTCTCTTGCAGCTGTCTGAAAGAAAAACTTCTCAGATATCGCTTAAAAAAGTTAGAGCCGTTTATGTCGTGAAAAACCGCATATTTCGACACTCACAAAAATCAAAACTTCCCGAATAGTTTTGCGCTTGACCGCATACTGCTTGATGTAAAACTCACTGAGGCGGTTTTTGTCTGCGGCCTATAGTATTTAAGCAATCATACTGGGTCGGAGTGGTTCTTTTCAGATCCTTTTTTATTTATGTTAAATTAAGGACCATGATTGGCTTCAGGCCGCTACTGAAATCCGATTTAGGTAGATAGATAGATCAATTTTTTATTGCCACACCAAAACTTAAATAAAACTAGGAAAACTTAGACTAGGAACTTATAGTAAGTGTTACAATCGGCGGCCTTATCGCTAAAAAAGCAATTTCTTCCAGGCAACCGTTACTTGTGAATGATTAATTTAAAGGTTTAGGCGACGAGGTGTTGATGAAAGTGATATATATGTTTATACTTACTTAAAAACATACATTCTAATAATAATCAACTCATACATAATATAAAATAAACTAATATGTATAATAAATCAACTATAACGGAAAATAATATATGACTCTATTTAAACAGCTTATACTGATGACAATAAGCGAAAATAAATAATGATGGATCAGTAATATTGATAGTGAATGTGTACCATCCTAGAGAGACGGCAACTGCGACTTATAATGATTATATATACAAGTTCTTTAACCCGTCAGAGATGGAGCGCGTCTGATGGACACAGGCAATGCATTCCAAAGCAAGCCTGGAATGCTAGTCCAATTTAGTATAAAATTAGGACGTCATTAAAGTTATGTGGTAAACATTCTAAGCTAGGTTTGCCGTCAAGTTTCTTATGCTTTTACCTCAGCTAGAATGGTTTCACATTCGTATGGCTCGCATAGTATGAGGCTCGTACGTTCATCTGATATATCCAGAGCTTTCTTCAAGTATGCATAGTACTGAAAAAAAAAGATGATCAGTTACACATAGCAACGTTCTATTCAAATTTATACTTTAATTGTGGGCAATATGGCACATTTTACTCCTTCTATATAGTACCCACCAATTTAGATTAACCCTTTGTTTTACAGGAATTATTTTCTTATTTTTTAACGTATGTACATAATTGAGTTGCGATTCTAACAATTTCCTGCTGAAGAAAGAAGTATCTATTGTGAACTGCGATGTTTACCCTTATTTTATTAAAAAAAGGTTATCTGATTGCTTTCAATATTGCAACGTAAGAAATCTTTCATAATGTCTTATTAAAGCTAGAGTGGATTAAAATCTGCAAGATGATTGACCAAAATTATTAGTCGCAAATCTTTTTAGGATTTGGATATAATTACTTTTGGACATAATAATCTATTTATCAAAATTGGTCGGTAAATGATGAATTCGAGTTTCCCCCATCTTTCCGGAAATACCCCCCAATTAAATGTCATAGACATTCAAAAAATAAAAAAATATGTAATAAATCACGTCAAAGGACATGTCCACAAAATGTATGTAGGCTGGTATAATAATAATCAAAAATTCTAACCCCAACACTCTTTACATTTCGAGAAAGTTCATATTTTTCTGAGTCTATTACAATGGTTAAAAACAAAAAAGAGCCCTCCGATTTTTTTTAAATTAATTTTGAATTTATTAGGATAAATATTTATATTTGGCTTTATTTTTGGCTCAATAATTAGTTTATCTCTATCAACCCTGATTAAGTTACCTCCAAATTGTTAAATAAAAGCATTTTACCAATAAGACACACTTTTAAAGTGTTTGTTTGTAACATTGTATCTACTTACTGGTCACACTGGTAGGTTATAATCAAGGACTTTGTATACTATCTGGACTGCGCTCAGACGAAATTTGTCTCAAAGTTAGTTTAGGAAAATTCTACCGTAATGCGTTGCAACAAAACATATATTCCTTTGAAATTGCATAAGAGAGACGCTGTGCCGAGTGAGACTTCCCAAAGTGATGAAGTTGTCCCGTTTAATTAGATAGATTTCAAAATTGGCATCCATTTTGGAATTAAAAACGACAGACGTCACTTTTTGCTAAAATTCGCGATGGGTGTCGCTTTTGAGGTTTTTGGGGGTGTAGATTTCAAAAATGGCATCCATTTTGAAATTAAAGATGGCGGACGTCACTATTTTGAAAAAGTCGTCATGGGTGTCGTTTCATAGGTTTTTGTGGGTGTAGATTTCAAAAATGGCATCCATTTTGAAATTAAAGATGGCGGACGTCACTATTTTGAAAAAGTCGTCATGGGTGTCGTTTAATAGGTTTTTGGGGGTGTAGATTTCAAAAATGGCATCCATTTTTAAATTAAAGATGGCGGACGTCACTATTTTGAAAAAGTCGTCATGGGTGTCGTTTAATTGGTTTTTGGGGGTGTAGATTTTAAAACTAGCGTCCATTTTGGAATTAAAGATGGTGGACGTCACTTTTTTGAAAAATCGTCATGGGTGTAGTTTTCGAGGTTTTTGGGGGTGTTGATTTCAAAAATGACATCTATTTTGGAATCAGAGAAAGCAGATGTTGCTTTTTTGAAAAAGTCGTCATAAGCGTTATTTTTTGAGAATTCGGGGGTTTATATTTCAACAAAAGTTACTAAAAAAATGTAAATTTACTAAATTTAGTAAATTTACATTACTTCAAAATGGAAGCCAATTTTGAAATATACACCCCCAAGAACCTCGAAAACTACACCAATGACGACTTTTTCAAAAAAGTGAGGCCGCTATTTTTTATTTCAAAATGGATGCCTTGTTTACTACGGAAGCCTTAAAATTCTGTTAACTACGGAAGTCTATTCGTGAACAAGTTTTCGTGATTAAGATTTTTCGTGATAAGGTCTATTTGTGACAAAGTTTTCCGTGAAAAAGTTTTTGTGAAAAATTTTTTCGTGGTTAAGTACTGACACGGGTTGCGTGATATGTGTCAAGATTACATCTATGAAATTTAAACGTTGTTCAACACCGTAAATATAGATTCCAGACCATTACTGTCGTCACAAAAGTGAAGGAACTCATCGAGATCTACATTTCCGATGACAGCTGTCAAACTTAAAAGTGGTTTATCTCCGTCATTATCAATTCTAGACAATGGTCTAGAATTGATAATGGCTGTCTTAACAAAGGTGAAAGAACTCTTCAAGATCTACATTTCCGATAACAGCTGTCAAACTTGAAACTGAATTATCTCCGTATATATTAATTCTAGATCATTGTTTTTATGGGGATTGGTTTTATAGAGATCTTCAAGAAAGGCCTATGCCCAGAAGTAGGCGTCTTATTGCTAAAGCGACGACGATGACGAAGGACGACGAGTTAGGGGTAAGATAGCTGCGATTCCTGCGTGCAGTAACATTCCAAAGAAAAATTATATTCCAAGATGATCGAGATGTTTTGGTCATCCTACTTGGAAAAGAGACACAATCATCTGATGTGGTATCCTTGTCGGCACGTTTTTCTTTGCCAGTACTCAATCCTGTTTATATGATAAATCCATGGTTATAATTTTTAATTTTAGCAAATTAAGCGATGTGGCAGAATCAGCTACGAATGCAAGTAAAATAACGATAGAAGCACTTTATCATTGTAAACCCTTCCGATCATTTCCCGTTAGAGATAGAATGTCACTTGAGCATAATTAAATCTAAAATAGAGTCCAAACAGATAAGAAACAATAAAGTAATATGGGGTAATAGAGATCTAAAACAATGTAATATTTATTTTGATTACTGTAATGAGCAACTTAAAAAGGTAGATTTCCCGACGGAGTTTACAATATGTTGTGACAAGAAATGTGATAACCTAGATCATAGGTTAATAATAGATAAAATGTATCAAAAAATTGTAACTATTCTTAGTAATGCTGCTAGACGTAGTAATAATTATGCTCGTAAACGGAAAAAGAACTTAGTGGGGTGGAGTGACCATGTGAAAAAAGCTCATGCACAAGCTAGGCTTAGTTTTCAGACATGGATCGAAAATAACAAGCCCAATAGTGGGGATATATTTGAACATATGAGTAGAGACCGGAAAATTTTCAAGGCAAGGCTAAAGTGGTGTAAGAATAACGAGGACCAAATCAAGATGGACAAACTAGCTGAACTTCATAAGGACAAAGATTTCAAAAGCTTTTGAAAAATACAAACAGTCTAAATACTAGGCCTGGTTTGCCAGAGAGCGTAGATGGGATATCAGGAGATACACATATTGCCCAACTCTTTATGAACCACTTTAAGGTTGCGGCGCTACCCGTGACCAACACCAAGTATGTTCATGAAAATGAAAGTGAAGGCCCCGATATTAAGCCCAATATTGAAAACAATCGTGTACGATTTACGCCTAAGGAGGTAGCACAGGCTATTAAAAATATGAAGAAAGGGAAGTCGCCGGGTCATGATGGGCTTAGTATCGAGCATTTTCTATATGGCGGGAACCACTTACCTAGAGTTCTTGCTATGTTGTATACTTTTTGCATAGGGCATTCCTACCTCCCACAAGAACTAATGAAGACGATTGTGGTACCCATTCTAAAAAACAAGACGGGAGATGTTTCAAACAGAAATAATTACAGGCCGGTTTCTTTAGCAACAATAACTGCAAAGGTACTTGACAGTCTGATTGATGCACATCTTAGCGGGGCGTTGCATTTCCACGATGCTCAATTTGGGTTTCGGGCAGGTGTTTCGACGGAGTCAGCTATTTTGAGCTTGAAGCATACTGTCAGGTATTATACCGATAGAAAAACCCCCATTTACGCTTGTTTTTTAGACCTTTCTAAAGCGTTTGACCGTGTTTCATATGATCTCTTGTGGGACAAACTACAGGATACCTTACCTCCAGAACTAGTAGACTTATTTAAATTCTGGTATTCTAATCAATTAAACTACGTTAAATGGTCGAATGGGGAATCTCAAATGTATAAATTAGAATGTGGAGTTAGACAAGGGGGGATAACATCTCCAAAATTGTTTAACTTATACATGAACAAACTGATTGTTGAACTCAGCAGCATGCATGTAGGGTGCTCTATTGATGGACTGCAAGTTAACAATTTAAGCTATGCCGATGATATGGTGCTGCTGAGTCCATCAATTAGTGGATTGAGAAAGCTTGTCCGTACATGTGAATTGTATGCTGAAGGACATGGCCTTCAATATAATTGTAAAAAGAGCGAAATTCTGGTATTTACAGCAGGAAACAAGGCGCCAGGTCACGTACCTCCGATATTTATGAACGGCGTCGCCCTCAATATAGTAAATAAATTTAAATATCTGGGGCATATAGTTACATCCGATTTAAAGGATGATAACGACATTGAGAGAGAAAGGAGAGCATTAGCGGTAAGGGGCAACATGATTGCTCGTAGGTTTTCTCGGTGCTCCATCCCTGTTAAACTCACACTTTTCAGGGCATTCTGTCAGTGCTTTTATACAAGTAACTTATGGGTTAAATACACACAGAAGACATTTAACGCCCTCCGAGTACAATATAATAATATTTTCAGAATACTGTTAGGGCTACCTAGGCATTGTAGCGCATCTGGCATGTTCGCCGAAGCCAGGGTGGATGGGTTTCCAGCCATTATTCGAAAGAAAATAACATCTTTACTCAACAGAGTGAGAGGCGGCCACAACATTATTCTGAACACCATTAGCTATAAATATGATTGTCCCATAATAAAACATTGGGTAAAAACCATTATACCAAAGAGTAATAGTTCCCTATATTTAAGGTAATAAGTTGTTTTTGCATGTCAAATATTATATTTTATTTTAGTCTATGTTTTTGTGTGTCAATCTCATGTACTCGTATAATTATGTATAGTATAATATTAGTTGTAGGTAATGATTTAAGATCTTTTGTGCATTTCTGTGTAATTTTGATATGGACCAAGTTGTCTGAAATAAAGTTTTATTATTATTATTATTATTATTGCTAAACTAGAACAAGTAATAAGCTGTATGGTTATTTTTCATACAATTTATTTTTAGCATTTAAAAAAAATTGGAGGGGTGATAAAATCTAAATTAAATATTTTTGGGAAGCCCATAAAACAAGCTTTCAAATCATGTATCTCATCTTGGTTCGATTTTTCTCTGAATTATATATCACTTGTGTTTACCACTTTAGTTGAAAAATGCGGCTTGTATAGCAGAAGTAACATCCAAATAGGCATGATGACTGGGCACAAAAAACATCATTAAAATTAATCCGTGAGCTAAATAATCAAAACATATTGGACACGTATTTTTTCTTTCGTCAATCAAACTACAAATGACAAAGAGAAACCTTGTCAAAGTTTGGGAGTGGGGGTCGTGACGTCAACTCTTTTACATAAGTCTATACATTTGTTTGGCACTTGTGACGTCAGGCGGAACTTTAACGGGCATATCTTCATAAATTTTTGTTTAATTGACAAAAGAAAAAATACGTGTCTAATATTTTTGATAGTCAATTTGACAGACTAAGTATATGTTTTAGTCATCATACATAATATGCGGACATTGCGGACAGATAAAATAAAAATAATGCCAACCCGAAGCAAAGACGTTTTACCCGCTGACGCTCGCTCAATTTATAATAATACAATTTATTTTATTAATATGGGAACTGAAGTACGAGTTTCTGGCTCCAATATTTACTATTTTATTATTGTTGTTTTTAAACTTTCGCGATTCGATGTGTTCACACATTATTATTATATGTATACTACGGGACTAATCGCGCACTAAAATTACGAGATAAATAAATCTCGTAATTTTAGTGCGCGATTAGTCCCGTAGTATATAATAATACTACGAGTATTTTATTATTTACCATTTCTTTGTGTTCCTGGGCTGTGATGTCAAGATTAATGATCTGTATATGGTGTGCACTGAGTAGACATAGTAGCTCGAATAAATCTTCAGATCTAGAAGAAATTAATATATTATGAAACCTGTCTACGGACAAAATGATTCCATTAATTTCCACTAAAACATTTGTATGTAAAATGTTGCCAAGACGATACTGTGGTCAATTTTAAAGGCGCCATTGTAAAAATAATAGAAAATTTTTATTGCTGTTTCTTTTTACTATATCCATTTGAAAGAGAGAACAATATTTTAAGTTGCTATTAAAGGTGACGTCCACAAGTGGTATATTATTCAGAGAAAAATCGAACCAAGATGATATACCTATATACATCATTTGAAAGCTTGTTATATGGGCTTCCCAAAAAAATATTAAATTTAGATATTTTCACCCCTCCATTTTTTTTATATGCGAAAAATAAATTGTATGAGAAATAACAATACAGCTAATATTTTTTTTTAGTTTAGTAATAATAAAGTTTTTCTATCGTTATTTTACTTGCATTCGTAGCTGATTCTACCACATTCATTTCTTAATTTTCTAAAATTAAAAATTGTAACCTACCAGTGTGACCAGTTAGTAGGAACAATGTGACAAAAAACACTTAAAATGTGTGTCTAATGAGTAAAAATGCTTTTATTGAACAATTTGGATGTTATTTAATCTGGGTTGCAGGAGATAAACCTATTGAGCCAAATATATTTATTTATCCTAAAAATTAAAAATTAATTTAAAAAAAACGGAGGGCTTTTTTTTGTTTTTAACAGTCGTAATAGACTCAGAAAAATATAAACTTTCTTAAAATGTAACGAGTGTTGTGGTTAGAATTTTTGATTGATATTATACCAGCCTCCATACATTTTGTGGACATGTCCTTTACGATGGCACCTTCAAAATTGACCACTCTATTCCTTACACTAAAAAAATATGATTGAATATGATTAAGAGCTAAGCTTCTAACTCTACTCGACCTAACTCTGCAAGCCCTAACTTCACAAACTCTTTACCTAAGTCAAAGTATGTGGCTTGGCTGTTTCTCTACCGTCGCATTTGTGTTAATAGCAGAAAATAACACAAATCTTAACTAATAATTATAAATCCAAAAGTATCTTTGTTGGTTGTTAGCAATAGAGCAACGGGCAGTCTTGATTTTCGATATGGATATACAGGGTTATTTCTAATCAATCAGCATCCTTTTAGGGGCTTATTCTGTGCATCAAAACTAACAACATTTGTTCTACGACTTTGGTCAAAACTCAAAAAAAAATCCATTGAAAAATATCGTTCACCCGCGACAAAATGTATGGAACAGCTGAATTTTTATTTCGTGTTTTGACAAAAGTCGCAGAACAAAAGTTGTTAGTTTTGATGTATTGTGTTTAGAGGACAAAGCCGCGGGCAAAAGCCAGTTAGATAATTATTTTTTGCAAAAAATAGCATGACCGACTTCAACCTTGTACAGAGAATCATTACATAGTATAAAACAAAGTCGCTTTCCGCTGTCTGTCCCCATGTATGCTTATATCTTTAAAACTGCGAAACGGATATTGATGCAGTTTGTTTTAATAAATAGAGTAATTCAAGAGAAATCTTCATATGTATTTATATATACACTTGTGCGAAGCCAGGGCGCATCGCTAAAACGCATTAATAAATAAAATATAATGCACTATGTAACAATTTTCACATTATTGTGGATTTATCAAAAATGGCTCCGCCAATTATGATAAAATTTAATTGAAACCCATTTCAAAGTATACTCTTTCCAATAAAAAAAGAAGTATTGAAATCGGACTACAATTAAAAAAGTTATGCGTACATAAAAAAAATATACGCGTCGAATTGTATACCTCCTCCGGTGTTCGTCGGTCAAAAATAATCTTCAAATACCTGATTTTAGTAGAGTTTCCTCTCACTACAGTTACAGCTTTAGTCGGCAACCCCTGCGCTATATCCTTCACAGCTACAGCAAAATCCTTGGGCAGTCTCACCATCCTATCCGACATTACTTCCTGTATATCGAAAAAACCAAGCACCATCCCCGGGAAACAGAGTAACAGTAATATTTTCCTCATAATTAGCAGTTAAATTAATTAGGTAACGTAATAGAATTAGCTAATATATTTCCTTCTTTGTGTTAGTGGAGTGAGCGAGTGAAGTGCTAATGCGGCTGATATTTCTCGTAATAGATTATTCTGACATAGATTAGGCGGGCAGAGGAGACAGATAAATACTCATATGTAACTGGTCGGGTGTTTGGACGATTTGTAATAAGGAAAGTAACTAACTAATCGCTGAATGAAATGGTTACAATTTGATGGTTTTGATTGATATGTTTAGATCTTTGGGAAATAATTTTTATTTTTGGAATAAGTGCTTAGCTATGTATTATTATTTGTTTGAGACTGTTAACCTACTCAGGACATTTATATTTAATTGAATTTAGTATTTATAGCACAGCAATTTTCTAAAAATTTTTTTTAAATTTCTAGTTACGTGGTAAAATATCAATTCTAAAGCTCGGGATACTATTATCTCTATATACTCGGGATACCTCTAAATTACTATATAGATACTGTTATCTCTATATACTCGGGAAACCTATAAATTTTAAAATTTAAATAATTTAGGACAGAATGTCACCACTAGATAACTTTCTGTATGGTACCCACAACACGGGTCTTGAGCCTAGTGTGGGACCAAAGGATATTTCGCTTATGAATCCTGAATCTAATTATATGCCAAATTTCAACTGTTATTTATGTATTCATTCGTGTATTTCAATTTTAGTAAATAAATAACTTTGACTTTGACTTTGAAATACTTCTTGACAAAAACCTGTATGTGAATATATGTGAAGTGGCAGTTTTTGCTGTTTGATTTTGGTAGGCGTTGCAATTTTCATCAATTTTATAAATACGTGTATGCAAGAGCTTTTCAAATTTTAATTCAACATTACTTTGTGTCATAAAATGTCTCCTTTAAGACCAGCATAAGTTGGTGTAAAGTATCGTATTAACGGATAAACGAGATACTACAGTAAAATACTGGCATTTTGAAAGAGAGTGCCAATGTCTGTTTTCACATATGAGTGAGTTTTACGCACAGATTTCGCGAGATGGGACATGTTGCAGTGTTAGCGTTAACACATGTTATGATATGTCGCAATACCAACCGCGATACGGTATGCACCAATCTAGGTTACACGTGTACCCTAAATTACTTTGTGCTGATTATCTAGAATAAGCCTAAGCATCTGGAATAGGTACCTTTAAAATAAGATAATAGTCCCAATTATGAAGGCGCCATCGTAATTATAATAGCTAATAACAATATTTCAGTTTCTTTTTAACTTTTGGCATTCGATAGAGAGAACACTTATTACGTTGACGATAGCGCCTTCATAATGGGCTTATTATTTTTAATACATTTAAAAATATATACATAATAATCGGTAGTGCTATTTTTCATCAAAAATAGCACTTCCGATTTCAACATCTACGCAATCTACGTTATCTACGTACCAAAGGTGACGTCCACGAGTGGTATATTATTCAGAGATTTTTTTTTAAATGCGAATAATAAATTGTATGAAAAATAACAAATATCAAATATAAATATATAATTTTCATCAAAAATAATACAGCTTATTATTTTTTCTAGTTTAGTATGTAATAATAAAGTGCTTCTACAGTTATTTTACTTGCATTCGTAGCTGATTCATTCACATTCATCTCTTAATTCGCTAAAATTCAAAATAATGACCTACCAGTGTGACCAGTTAGTAGGTACAATGTGAAAAAAATCACTTAACACACTTTTACCATTTAGACACACTTTATGTCTAAATGGTAAAAATGCTTTTATTTAACAATTTGGAGGACTCTATTTTTGTTTTTAACTGTTGTAATAGACTCAGAAAAATATGAACTTTCTCGAAATGTAACGAGTATTGTGATTAGAATTTTTGATTATTATTATACCAGCCTCCATACATTTTGTGGACATGTCCTTTGGATGGTTAGATTCGGATAGATAAATAACAATTTCGAGTTTCATGATTCCTTTTTTGTTTGGCAGATCCTTTGAAGTACATAACCTAAGGGCAGATCATACTTCAGATGTGTTACCTTAAATGTTGTCGAAATCAGCTGTCGATTTTGAAAAAACAAGAAACGTGAAAATTATGACATCGACCCATTTGAACTATTCGATTTCTGACCACAGTTGAAGTCGGTGATGGTATTATTATGAAAAATAATTTTGTTAACATGTATTTTGTAGTGTATATGACTAATTTATTTGTATCAGTGTTCCGCGCACCGGTTTAAAAGTAAGCTTCTCTCTAGATCTCTATGGTTTTACGCCTAGGGCTATAATATGAAAGGTTACCCGCCTCATTTGACAGGCGTTAGAAGGCCTAGGCAGCCTGAAATTGCCCAGAGACAGGCATATTTTAATTTCGCGCACATTGCCCCCAAAAATCTCGCGTCTCTATACGATTTCAAGGCTTTTTCGCGTGTCAGTAAACAGCTAGTAGTGAGAAGACACTCGAATACCTCATAGCGTAGCTTGACTAGATGTTTCTTAGTGGTCACAGAAGTGAAGCAACGGTCAGTGAAGTCACACTCATTTATTGGACGAAAACAAAACAGTTGATTGAATCAGGCGTTACTTTGCGGAAACATAGATTTGAAAACAAAACACATGAAAAATAAATGTACAAATGGGATTAAGAACTTACTTACAAATATGTTTTATTTTTGTCACGAGCCAGTTCCAACTCCAAGATGGTACCGGCTATAGACAACCGGCGCAGGTTTCCGTTGGGACCAGCATGTGACGTCACGTATTTCGTACGGTGCAGTTGTTACAATTTAACTACAAATAATAACAATATGAAAGCAAAAGAAGAACTAGCCGAATAAATACGATTTTGTGTAAGAAACAAAAATAATATTAGTAATATTATTTTTGTTTCTAATAGCAACTTTAGTGGCATTGATCGGGAGGCTCTTCTCCGAGATGCTAGTAACATAGACTGGAGTACCGTTACTAACGCTGAATCTGTCGAAGATCAGATATCTATATTTAACTCTTTGATTACTCAATTATACGATTCCCATGCACCTTTACGTAAGATCAAAATTAAACAACTTCCTGCACCATGGCTAACTGACGATATAAAATGTTTAATGCGCAAAAAAGAAATTGCCAAAACTAAGTACAAGTCGCGGCCCACTGAGATCAACCACAATAAATATGTTAAGGCCCGAAAACGCTGCAATAAGGTGTGTAGGGATGCAATGCGTCGCTATGTTCATGCATCAGTTGATGATGAAAATCCAGCTAAGGTCTGGAAATTTCTGAAGTCAGTGGGAATTGGCAAATCTCGTCCAGACACTTCTTCTAACAATATTGACCTTAATGCCTTAAATTTTCATTTCTCATCAGCTTCCATTATGTCGGATGCCGATAAAAGCCATACTCTGCGCTATCTTTCTGCCATTACTCCTCCCGACTTTTCTCCTTTTGAGTTCAATCGTTTCACTGAATGTGATGTTAGGAGGAGCTTAATGTCGATTTCCTCCAACGCGGTTGGCGGTGACAATGTAAGCCGGAACATGCTTTTGCCTATTTTAGACATCATACTTCCTGTCCTGTGTACCATCTTTAATAAATCCATCTCATGTGGAATATTTCCTTCAGTCTGGAAAGATGCACAGATTATTCCACTACCAAAAAAATCCAATCCCAAGTCCTTTTCCGAATACCGCCCTATCTCTATCCTTCCGTTCTTGTCCAAGGTTCTGGAGCGTCTTGTTCACAGTCAGATGAACAATTACCTTAACAAACATGATCTCCACAATCCTTTCCAATCCGGTTTCCGTCCTGGGCATAGTACTGTGTCTGCGCTTATTAAGATCACCGACGACATACGCTTGGGTATGGATAACGGTAGGCTTACTGTTCTAACCCTGTTAGACTTCAGTAATGCTTTCAATACCGTTGACTACGACATTTTATTAGCATTATTGCGCTCATCTAACATATCTCCATCAGTGATCGACTGGCTTCACAGTTATCTGTACGGGCGCCGGCAGCGGGTTCGCCTTGGTGACAATTTTTCTTCCTGGTGTGATACTACTGCTGGCGTACCACAAGGCGGCGTGCTATCTCCTCTGCTTTTTTCATAAATTCCATATCGCAACGGTTTACTTCTTCCTATCACCTTTATGCAGACGATCTCCAAATTTATTCGCAAGCTCGTTTAGATGATATAGATTCAGCGATAGCTGCAATAAATTCTGATCTCCATGAAGTAACTGAGTGGAGCAATTCTTTTGGCTTAAAAATTAATCCTGCAAAGTCACAAGTTATTATAATTGGCAGCTCATATAACATTTCGAGAATCGACTGGGCCAACCTTCCTTGCGTAGAGTTCGACGGTATCACTCTGCCATATAATGAATCTGTTAAAAACCTCGGAGTCATGTTTGATCGTACGCTATGCTGGGATACCCATATTAAAACTATTAGCTGCAAGTTGTTTGCTGCTGGTAGCTCTCTTAGACGGCTCCGAAACTTCTTGCCTACTGCTACTAAAATTGCGCTCGCACAGACTCTTCTGCTTCCTATTTTAGATTACGCTGACGCCAGTTTTTTAGATCTCACCGAGGTCCAGCTTGATAAGCTTGAGCGTCTCCAAAATTACTGCATTAGGTTTATATTTGGGTTGCGCAAATATGACCATGTATCTCATTTTCGCACTAAGCTCAAGTGGCTTCCCATTCGTCTTCATCGGAATGCTCATATCCTTTACCTTCTTTATAACATCCTTTTCAATCCTTCTACTCCATTCTACTTAAAAGACTCCTTTTCTTTCTGGCATGATGCACATCCACTTCCCCTCCGATCCAAAGATAACCTTTCCCTTATGACTCCTACTGCACGGTGCGAGACTTTTTACGGCAGGTCGTTTGCGTTTCAGGCGGTTCAGCTATGGAATGCATTGCCGGTAACCGTTAGAAAAGCTCCATCACTGAACATATTTAAGGATCAGGTTAAAAACCATTATCTACAGAAACTGTCGCTTTATTGAAACTGTTGTTGTTGGTTTTCTGTTGTTTTTATGTATAAATAATCTATGTAAATTATAAATTATATGTATTAGTTTATTATTTAGTTATATGTTTATTTTATTTTTATGTATTTTAAGTATTTATATCTTTTATTTAGTGTATGTAGGTTTATGACGTATAATTTAATTTATATGTATAACTATATATATGTTTTTTTTTTTTATTTAATGCGCACCCCGTCCATTATTTATACGCTATCTATCCTCTCCATCCTAAGGTTGCCTGGCAGAGATCGCTATTAGCGATAAGGCCGCCCTTTGTTACACTGTTTTTGTATCTTTATTTCTTCTTATTATGGTTATTTCTTGGTGTGCAATAAAGCGTTTATCTATCTATCTATCTATCTATCTAATAATATTCTTTGTATAGGTTTCAAATTAAAAAAAAAAAGTTAAATTGTAGGTTCCGATTGTTTAACGACTTTAAGGCGGCTTAGGTCGGCTACCTGACCAACTAGGTGTAATAACCTGAATAATTGGTATATTTGTACGACCTAGCATATTTTATGCACTTGCCACAAGATTGTTTAATATATCCGATTTTTTTTGGATTTAATTTTATTACCTTGTGTGGGAATCGAACCCACACCTCTTGATTCAGGAGTCTTGGGTCATTACTATGTCACTGAAGCAATCAGCATTATTTATTCTATCCATCCATCACGTCTACTGCTGAACATCCTACTACTGATGGATCCTGATGAGGCCTTCCCCGTGGATTTCCAGTAAGGCCGGTCGGAAGCGGCTTGCATCCATCGCGTTCCTGCGATCTTACTCGTAATTATATAGTCAGTCCATCTAGTCGGTGTACGCCCTACGCTGCGCTTTATAACCGCATATCTGCTTTACATCAGGCAGTGTGTAGTCAAACGCAAACCTATTTGAAATAAAAAAAAAAAATAACCATTAGGCAACTAAGTTTCGTCACATCTACATATTCCGTAGTTGCAGGCTGCGTGCAAGGAGTGTGACGGACTAAGATTGGCGTTTGACGAGTTAAGTGCCCACTTTTCATCGAAGGCTTGAAGGCGCGGATGAATAACCTGTTAGGCGTGAATTAGACCAGCTTTTGGAAAAGCTTGTGTCTAAAAATGAACGTCTTGCTATCTTGTCTAAGCTACTGGATGTCAGCGGCCTACAGCCACGCTGCGTTACCGTTATTTTAAACAGCTGGGTTAGCTCGGGTAGACATTGCTTGAGGAGGAGATGCACATAATATGGAGACGTCAGTGCAAGCCTTATTGCCCCCATTTCGAATTAGAATTAGAACGTCTTCCGACTGATACGGGGGCGATGAGTTTCACCTAATATTAAATTGTGGAAGTTACATACCTTATTCAAGACGAATACGAGCTTGGCCCTAGCACATTTTTATGAGATCATCGGTCTTCCTTATGGATGACGTCTAGCGCTGTACTTGGCGGTACGTGGTCTTCACTGGAGAACTTTTCGAACTCAGCTATATTCTGTCGAAAGCCGATGAACATTGTACTCGTAGAGAACTGCTGTTTTTTTTCGCGATTTCGGCGTTAGTCCGTTATAGTACATTTGTGACTGCGTTTACAATGCAAGACCATATCCAGAGGCCTATAAGTCGTAGCTCCAAGGGTCTGCATGACCGATGCCCTAAGAGCTTTGCCGTGTCGCCTCTGAGACACCTTCGAGCGTAGGGGCGCTAAGTGAGGCCAGTTTCTCTACATTGGTATGATTGATCGCGTGAGGGTTGATGCATTCGCAGGAAGAGAATTACGAGAGGTCTGATGATGAAGCTGTGTAGAAGCTCATTAATTAGGAAGCACAATCATGTTTTTCTTTGTTGGTTGCTTATTATGAAAACTACTGAAAGTATTTCTAGTCGTTTTATTCATAATTGCAAAAATTTTTACTATGGGACCGTAATTTTGCCCAAGATTATGGAACACGTGCATCAGACGCGTTATCGACTAATTGTAGCAGTATTTTATCCTACTCGCACCAACTGCTAGTACCACAGAAACAAGCGGGACCGAAAATAATCAGCATTTAGCCAACCAACAAAGTCACTGTTTGGGGAAAATATCAGAGAATTTATACGCTGATAAAACTAAAACAACTTGTAAAGTTATAAGTCGAATCAAGAAATGAAGACTTGCAACCAAGGAATAACGGGAGTCGGCAAAAGCAATTCAGATATTATAAAATACTAAAACCAATTCAGATAGGCCATGTTGAGCTGCTGGGCGGCCATATTTAACGGACTTCCAAAAAGGAGGAGGTTCTATCTTCGTCTTTATTTTTTTTTGTATGTTGAATACTTTCAAAGTGGTCTCATCGAAATTTAAAATTAATTCCACTCGAAATCGACTGAACCGTTTTTGATAATTTAGATGGATGTCACATCGATTCGTGCAAACTATTCAATTACTGTACACTGTGGAATTAGGTGGTGCTATTTTTTGTGAAAAATAATTATGTGGCCAGCTAAGGATTGGATAAGTTATTGAGTAATTAATTATATTGAAAATAGTGTTCGAATGGCTTTTACATATAAACTAAAACACTAAATCCTGTGTATAAATTATAGCATGGCATAAATCCAACCCTAAGCGGCTAGTATTACGAGTTTGACGACTTGAAAGCTGAAAGGTACTGAATTATTTATTACCCTAAAATACCAAGTACCTACACTACTAGGTATTATAATATCAATACGTCCAAAATTCGACGAACATAACTAGGCTATAGTTTAACACAGTAAAGTGAAAATTGATAACATCACTAACCAAGAAAGAATCATACTTAAAAGCTGTAGAGAAACAGCCAAGCGGCATAAATTGACTATGGTGAAAAGTTTGTGAAGTACGGGCTTGTAGAGTTAAGGCGTGTAGAATTAGAAACTTGGCACTACATGAGATCTGATAACTGTTTAATAGTGTGATATATAGTCTCGTCTTGGCCATATTTTACATGAAAATGTTTTTGTAGGGTGTAATAAGTTTTGTTTTGTGATTCAATATGTATTCATTTTAATACTTATAAATAAATCGAAAAAATCTAAACTGTTAAAATATCGTATTCTAAAATAGCTATATTGAGATAAAACTTGGTAAATCTTATCTGTGTGAATTTAACGCCACTCTAAACCAGCCAAATAAGGGCATGGAGCGCTATATTTCCATTTATGTTTGCATCTTTTCCTTGGCAAGCTACCAGTCTAAAATATGACATTTGGCGAGATCCGTAGTATTCCGTAGCCCTAAGCTTCCGGATTCCGCTAGGGCTTTACGACTATTACCCAACAACTGAAAACAATGTCTCGGAATCTCTTAACTAAGGCACTTATTAAGATAGAGTATGGCTGGCACGTGTGTCAACCCGTGAACGGGTGCTGCTTGCGGGGGCAGGACTGCTTGGTGCATGTACATATCGTAGACTAGTTTTTACCCGCGGTTTCGCCCGCATGATATTTTAATTTTTGACGCCACTTAAATTATAATGATATTGCATCATTATAATTTATAGCCTATGTGTTATTCTGATATATAAGCTATATTATTGCAAAGTTTCATCACAATCCGTTCAGTAGTTTTTGCGTGAAAGAGTAACAAACATCCATCCATCCATCCATCCATCCTCACAAACTTTCGCGTTTATAATATTACTAGCTTAAAACCCGCGGCTTCGCCCGCGTTGTCTTAGTACATAGGTATTTACTTAAAATAAAAATAGCACGCGGTTTGATCTATGTTGTCTTTGTACTTGCTTATAATAATACCTATCTAATAGTCCGCGACTTGGCCCGCGTTGTCTTAATACTTGCTTAAAATTACTTGCAAGGATAGTGCGCACGGTTTGGCCAAAATTGTAACAGTATTTGCCTATAATGATAATAGGTCACGGTTTGGCCTGCGTATTATTAGTACTTGCTTAAGATCGTTATTTATATCACGCAGCATGTCTTAATACTTGCTTAAAATTATAAAAGCTCGCTGTTTGGCCTGCATTGTCATATTACTTACAATGATAATAGCCCATGGTCTGCCCCGTGTTGTCTTAGTACTTGCTCAAAATTATAATAGCCCGCGTTGTGTTTATATTTAGGTACTTAAAATGATAATAACCCACAGTTTGGCCCACGTTGTTTTAGTACCTACTTACTTGATTAAAATAACAGCCCGCGGTTTAACCCGCGTTATCTTGGCATTTGCTTATAATAATATCTAAAAGTTCGCGGTCTGGCCCGCTTTGTCTTAAAAAATCTTTAAAATTATAATAGCATGCCATTAGCCTGCGTTGTATTACTTGCAATGATAAGAGCCCACGGTCTGGCCCGCGTTATTTTCGTAATTGCTTAAAATGATAAAAACCTACAGTTTGGCCCGCGTTTTCTTGTCACTTACTTAAAATAATAGTAGCTCGTGGTTAAGCCCGCATTAGGCTTGATTATGAAGGCGCTATCGTAATTATAATATCTAATTAGCATAATTATGTTTTTTTTTCACATTAAGCATTCGATAGAGAGAACACTTTTTATGTTGCTATTATATTTACCATGGCGCCTTCATAATTGAGCCTATTATCATATTACTTTTAAGGATAATGCCTACGGTTTAGCCTGAATTGTATCAGTATTTGCCTAAAATGATTATAGCCCACGGATTGGCTTGCATTGTCTCAGTATGGTTATTTAATTTACATGTATCTAAAGCTTATTACGGAGTACGTTAATTTTTCGATGATACATTGCCGAATTTTTTAAATTAACTCAATAATAAATAAACATATAAAATAAATATTGGGGGACATCTCACACACGGTCTCTGACCCCAAACTAAGCAAAGCTTGTAATTTGTTGCAAGCATGTAGGTTGACTGACAGATAATGCTATTTAGCGTTAAGTCCTCCTTTTGTACAAACGGTGTGCAAGAAAGTGTTAAATAAATAATAAATAAAAATAGATTAATAACATCCAAACACAGAGCAAACACATATGATCATCACATAAATATTTGCCCTGGGTGGGAATCGAACCCATGCCTGATGACCCAGGAGTCAGGGTCACAAACCACTGAGCCACCGAGGGAGCCAATAATAATAATTGTATGAGTAACTATGTAAGGAATTTCACACTACTGGCTTTTCATTGATGGAAAACATTGAGACAACCTGTATAGGTACGTCCATAGAGAAAAAATCAATGTCGTTTGTGGATTCAGCAACCCGCGCTCGGTCGGCATGATGTATATGGCCCAATCACCCTTCGCGGGTAGGCCTATGTTCAGTAGTGCACTATTAATTAAGGCCGGTACAGGTATTCGACATGTTTCATTAAGTCATTAGAAATTTAATTTTCCAGGCAAATGGAATTATTCGTCGAAAATTACACATTGTTAAAATATTCAAAATCCTGATTTAGCATGTGCTTAACTTAAATTATACGATTTACTCTTTTGAATTTACAACCCAAATATTGTGACTTTTTTGTGATTTAAATAAAAATGTACAATTTTCAGATTTATCCCTATATGTGTATTTTGAGACAATGCTTTTTTGCCAAATTTCATAGTTTTATGTCAACGGCAAGTATCCTGTAGGTTTTGATTTTTGTGAGTGTTGAAATATGCGGTTTTTTACGACATTAACGGCTCTCACATTTTTATACGATAACTGAGAAGTTTTTCTTTTACACAACTGAAAGAGACCATAGATATACGTGTATAGATTAAATTTCAACTCGATATCTTTACACATTCCCTAGATAAAGAGTCTTGACATACGGACAGACAGACAGACGGACAACAAAGTGATCCTATAAGAGTTCCGTTTTTTCCGTTCGAGGTACGGAACCCTAAAAAAGGCTATTCATATGTTATGTGTCGAGCTGCCACCTACCACTTCTTTGTATGTTGTGTTAGTATAATCTTAATAAATGTTACTAACTATAGGTACTAAGGTGCTTGTATTAAAATAAACTATTGATGTTATGCATTGGCGTAGTTACAAATTTCCCTCAGGGGGACAACTGTCTAAATTTGGCCAGCCCAGAAATTTAGTACATATTGACCTTTAAGCAAATATTTGTACTGTATCAGCCTTTTTAATAGTCCACTGTAGGACGTAGGCGTACCAACGAAGGGTGTTGTGGCCATATCCACCACGCTGGCCCAGTGCGGGTTGGTGGATTTACATACGCCATCGAATTTCTTCTACTGACATATGCAGGTTGATTTTTTCCTTCACCGAAAAGTCAGCGGTGTTAAATTCCGTACATAAATGCCAAAGAACTCATTGGTACGGGACTGGGATTTGAACCCACGACCTCACGATTGTAAGGCGGGTGTCACTACCACTACTAGACCACCACGGCTTCAAAATATCTATAGAGTCACAATCGTGCAAAAAAAGTGTCCGAGCCCAAGCCTGCCCAAACTACTAAACACTAATTATTGAATTAACTAAGTCCATGGTCTCATAATATATACAAATAAACTTATGCCCAAATAAACAATTTTATTTTATTTATAATTTAATTTTATATATATAGGTAGAGCTATTTTGTCTTATCTTGCATCCTGGGATGGCAGAGCACTTATTTCGAAGAACAGATAGCCGATATTTCCAAATGGAGACCACGTAGCGTAGGATGTCCAATTGTCCACCGACCAGGGGCCTTATTTTGTAAGCGCTATGACGTTCGGCTTCGCCTTTTCTCCTGCTCGCGCCAGTTGCTCACGCCACGAGAGCGACCGGGAGGAAAGGCGAAGCCGAACGTCAGAGCGCTTACAAAATAAGGCCCCAGGTTAGTTAGGTTATTTGAAATCTATAGGGAGGCATAAGCCTTCCCTATAGATAGATTCATACTTAAAACTTACTTCTGGACATAAGTCCAGGAAGGATATCGTACGGCTGATATAGATAGGCTATGAAGGGTAGTTTTGCGGCCTTGATTAGATCTTCAGTCTACTTTTTCGGTGGACGTGGGCGTCCTACGCTGTGCTTGCCGGTACGTGCTCTCCATTCAAAAACTTTACGATTCAGCATTTTTATTTAATTATGTTACTGTACTGTATCACCCGTTTCAATAGTCCACCGCAGGACGTAGGCCTACCCACAAACCTACCTTGGGACGACCCAAGCGCTCTTTGTTGGTAGTATGGATCCACCACGTTGGCCCAGTGCGTGTTGGTGGATTGTTATGATGGATTTATTATGTTGCAAATATTCTAACAAAACCAATTCCTTTGTGAACGCGCCCCTAGACACAAATCTATCATGACTATGTAAAGCCAGCGCCTCACAACACTACACAAATTCCCTCGGGCCGTCACATTAAGAAGAAGTGTTGAGTATCCTGCACTCTACCTCTACACTCTACCATTGAGGTATTCTTTTAGATGTGGTGATTCAAATAAGTACTAGGTATGGTGATCGAAGACTAGGTATAATCATACGGTATACGTTTTCGAGTAGAGACCATGTACCGGCAAGCGCAGCGTAGCACGTCCACCCACAAGGTGGACGGATGACCACATCAAGGAGACTTTGGAGTCCATTGAAAGGCGAGCCAGGAGGCTGATAGGCAACGAAACCTTGACTGAGTTAAAGCTGCAAAGTCTCGAGCATCGACGTAGGGTGGCGTGTCTGTCAGCCTACTATCGGATACACTTCGGTGAGTGCGCCCAGGAGTTGCACGATCTAGTCCCACCTGCCCCTTTCTTCTATCGTACGGCTAGACAGACGCGACCAAAGCGCCACCCTTTTATGGTGGACATCCCACGCGTAAGAACCAAGCGTTTTGAGTCCACATTCCTCATACGAACTGCCAGAATGTGGAACGCTTTGCCTGAGTCTATCTTTCCGTTAAAGTACAATGTAGGTGTCTTCAAATCTCGAGTAAATAGGTAAGCGTGCTACATCCTAGACCGCATATCTGCTTTACATCAGGCAGTGTGTAGCCAAACGCAAACCTATTTGAAATAAAAAAAATCAAGACTCCAGGATCTGGATCCAGGAGCTGGAAGAAAAATGGAGAAAAAATGATAAATAGGTAAGGAAAATAAATGCTTTCTTTTTGTGATAAACATTTCAAAAATTGACGCGTTCACAGGATTTGAACCTGCATCCTCTGGGACACCGGCCCAGATGCTTTGTCCAATTAAGCTAAATCGCGCCCTGCGAATGCGCCGAATTAGTGAGTGTTTATCATTTTTACCAACTACTACATTGTTGGAAGCGCCATTTGTGAGAACTGCTTTAAACCAGTCAGTCACTTAATGTGAAATTATTAGAACTTCTTATCATTAACGAGAAATGACGCATTGCTTAATCAATGAAATGATTTTATCGTGCTTCACATACTAGGTGTATAGAAACTTTCTTAAAAGAAATGTTTATCACAAAAAGAAAGTTTCTATACACCTAGTGTGTGAAGCACGATATAAATAATTTCATTAAATAAATGCTTGTTTAGTTAGTTCGTATGGGCCTGGGTAGCTAGAGCGACAGTTCTTAACCCGCCTGAAAGCCTCTGACATAGCTAAACGGTTAAAACAACCCACAATTTAACGTATTATCCGAGCCACGACAGTGCTCAGTTGCAAGTGCCACCTATGAGCTTCAATCCGAAGACTGGCCGTGAACTGAACATTGCTTAAACTCGGTTATTACTAAAAAATCACAAAAACAAATTGCGTTATGAGCATAATTGCTTTAGTTCTCTGTGAAAGTGTAGGAGCTGAACTCTATTGTCAGTGCTATTAATTCTCATAAAATTAATAAAACTACCGGGGCCCAAAATTTGACTTCGTATCCGTGTCGATCAACGGCCAACGATCAAAGACTATTGGTAAGGTTCGTACGAGTACCAAGGTCTCTAATAGTCAATGACTTTCAAACTCTCGGGACGCCGGTACGGGTATAAGCTTCACATAGTTATATTTAAGTTCTGGCGTTTGCATTTGCAGTTAGCCATAAATAAGTAGTCGTCAGTGTCCGCTTTTTAATCGGAGCTTTTATGGTTGTCGGGTGACAAGTTTGTTTGCAATGAGACTAGGTTCTTGTTGCATCTTGATCCTATATGTGTCCTTGTTTGTCAATAAGGTTAAGGTGTCTAAAAGATTTTTTTTGTTCCTTACAAAGTCCAGTATAAGTCAATGGCTTTGAAACTCTCGGGACGTAGGTTGGGGTGTAAGAGCGTAACATAGTGATATCAAGTAATGCAGCGCCTTTGTCTCGTGAATAACTAAATAGCGCACCTGCGCTGCACTGACGCGTCTCGGAGTTTGGTATGTCAGTTTATGTAGTCTTAGTAGCTCTGAGAAATTTGTATGTGCTTTGTAAATAAGTGTTCTTAGTTAAATTGTTATTACTACAATATATATACTCTTATTATGAGTTTGATAAGTTTTTTTTGCGCATATATAATAGGCTATTTGACAAGCGCATATACCTATATAATAGGCTATTTAACAACATTGAAAATATTCTATTAATTTTGGTAATCCATACATATAATAGCCTGAAAAAGACATATTTCACTTTATTTAAACTAAAATATGTCTAATTTTCGCAAATCGAACGAAATAAAATACGATATTTTTTTGATATTTTATCTGTGACGTAAACGCTCTAAGAAGGGCGGCAACTCTGGTGACTTCACGTGCTGGTAAACGAGAATTTTTCGATTGGCTGTTGTTTGTGTTTTGTGATTTCGGAGTAATATTATTGGATCTGTAAGTTACTTTTAAAGTATTTTTTGTTAATTTTTAGATGTGAACTAACGTATTTACCTGTATTAACTAACGTTATATACTAGTGAGTGACGTCAAAGACCAGCGCCTTTACAGAATGTCGTTTTTGGTGGGATCTTGAATATCTATTCTTTAACACTGATTTTCATTATTGATACAGTAGATCTCTCGGAAATATAAATGTAGTGTGCTTAGTATGTACAAACGAATTATTTAAAACGATTTCCAAAAACTAGTCAAATATCCTATTGTGTACGGAAATCGACTGGACCATCCAGTTAAAAGATCGACCCAGCTTTGCCAACCATTTCAAGTTGCTCAAAACGTGTCGTGATGTAGCCTAAATTGGCGATATGTTTTCTCCGGAGTATCTTAATTCAATTCAATTCAATCATGTTTATTTCAATTAGGTACAAATATACACTTTTGAAACGTCATTAGCTAAAAATCATGTAACGTCAATTACATACCCAATATCACAAAAACAACAACAATAATAATTCGAAACAAATAAAAAATAAAGAATTAAAGAGACAAACAAATCAATCACAAAACAGTCACCACTTCACCAGTGAAAATTAAATAATTTGACAATATTCACAACACAATGTTGCCAGAATGAGTTTTGGAGATCTACCAGTTGGTTTGATTAGTAGGTTTACATAACTCATAAATTATAAAAGTCAATAAAATAGAACGAAATTAAATTGAATAATGTCAAGATTTATAAAATAAAATGTCACATCACACATGTATCTTAGTATTGCGACCAGTCAACATTCACGATTTTTGTTGCCGCGACATCACTCCAAGTATAACATACATGAAACATACTTGAACAACCTCTAAATATTGGATTTTACTGTTGCAATAAATGATTGAGTACTTAAATAGCCTAAATGCATCAACTTGGCATTTTTCCTAAATGGTAATGAATTGCCCGTGTTCAACACTGGATCGTGCAGTCTGGAAGAAGAGAAGCAAGTTTTGCCCAGCAAAGGGACAATACAGGCTGTTAATTGTGAATGATTATTTGCTTAGGCATTTATGCACAATGGTCATCATTATAAACGACATTACCAACTCTGAAATCCTTGAAAATTCTAAAAAAATATTCCTCGATGAAATGGATGGTTCAGCCGATTTCATTTTGCCGATTTCAAAGTTAGTCATATAGTAAAAGTTATTGATAAGTACAATGTACCTACACTTTAACCGACTTCCAAAAAAGAGGAGGTTCTATGATCGTCTGTAGGTATGTATTTTTTTAGTAATCACCAAAAATTCGAACGCCTACTCTACGAGCAAGTTTATACATTATTATAACATTTTATCAAAAATAGGCCCTCGAGGTTATAGGGCTCTCACTGTTAATAGTTTCGGTTTTG
Source organism: Hypomecis punctinalis (assembly GCA_949316475.1). NCBI lineage: Eukaryota > Metazoa > Arthropoda > Insecta > Lepidoptera > Geometridae > Hypomecis > Hypomecis punctinalis. The sequence continues at coordinate 4,948,503 of OX438800.1, forward strand.
GTGAAGATCCTACATGTCAATAATTATTTTACGAAAATGGTAAAAACGACTTCCATCATGTACAAAATTCGAATATTTACATTATTGTTGATTTTTCAAAAACGGCTTAGTCGATTTCTGTAAAATTTAAATGAGACCACCTCGGGAGTATACCCTTTCGAACTCTAAAATATTTTTTCGATTCGGTTCACAATTGGCGAAATTATCTATGACTTTGTAAATGTATACACAAATACATTTACAAAGTCATATTTTAGCTTAATAGGTATGGAGAAAATTATTCTTACTTAATTAGGTACCTCGTCTATCTTATCTTATTCGTAAATCAATATGTCATCAATAGAGCTCATAATAATGTTTCCTTAAAAAAATTGAAACAGAACGTCTGTGGAATTTTAAAAAGGTTAAGTAACATGGATAGGATATTACAAAGTCCCGGGGAGGAATGCGGGATGGCCGCCGGGCAGGCCGCAACCTCGCGGCCGCGGCCGCCCGACGCGGCTCATAATATATGGACCGATTAAAACATAATTCAGAAAAATATATTTAACAACAATACAATATTGAACGATATAACATGATCATATAATTTATGAATAATCATGATAAATTAATTTCACATATTATGTAACAGACTTCCAAAAAGGAAAAGGTACTATGTATGTTTTTGTGTATGCTTATCTCTATGTTCGTCTGTATGTTTTTTTGTGCTCATTTTGCTTGTTGCTCATCGATATCTTCGTTCATTATGAACCAATTTAAAAAATCTTTTTGACCGACGAACCACCGGAGGAGGTATATAATTCGACGCGTATATATATTTTTTTATGTATAACCACGCATAACTTTTTCCATAGTAGTCCAATTTCAATAATTCTTTTTTTATTGGAAAGAGTATACTTTGAAATTGGTCCCATTTAAATTGTATTGAAATCGGCTGGGCCATATTTGATAAATCAACAATAATGTGAAAAATGCTACATCGATCCGTGCGAAATATTTGCGAATTCTGTACACGGGTGAAGTCGGTCATGCTATTTTTTGCAAAAAATAATCTTGTGGCGTTTGAAATGGTATAGCTACTCGTGTGACGATGGTATTCAAAATTCGTTGAAACCGGCTGAGACGTTTTTGAAAAATTTACAATAATATAATAATTGTATTCAATACATCAAGCGAACTATTCGAATTTTGTACGTGATTTAATCTTTCGCGTACAACGTGGGGTATACGTTACCCCAGCCATGGAAATACAGGTTAATTCATAAGTAAAAATCGAGCAATTGAGTTGAAGTCTTCAGTAACTGGACGTTAGACACCACTGCATCAATACGCGATCTTAGGTCTGTGCTTCTATAACTAATTTTGTTTATACACGCGCATAAAGTAGACCGTGGGCTTTTTTTACCCCACGATGTACGGGACGTTGCTAAAAATGTGCATGTCAACTCTAAACCGGATTATATTGATTTTAAATTTTATTGAATAATATATATCTAAAGTACTCCAACTACCGTGGCCAAATTACTAGATGGTTCATTTGAAGAAAAAATTGTTAATTTTTGTCACGTAGTTGTTCAGTTTCCTTTTTAGGGTTCCGTACCTCAAAAGATAAAACGGAACCCTTATAGGATCAATTTGTTGTCCGTCTGTGTGTATGTCAAGACTCTTTATCTCGGGAACACGTAGAGATATCGAGTTGAAATTTAAACTGTATACGTATATCGATGAACTTTTGCTGTTGTGTAAAAGAAAAACTTCTCAGTAATCGTAAAAAACAGTTATGAGCCGTTTATGTTGTAAAAAACCGCATATTTCGACACTGACAAAAATCAAAACCTACAGGGTACTTTCCGTTGACATAGAACTATGAAATTTGGCGAGAAGCATTGTTTTAGAGTACACATATAGGAATAAATCTGAAAACTGTACATTTTTATTGAGATCACAAAAAAATACGGCCTCAAAATTCACAAAATATGGGTTCAAAATTCAAAGTGAGTAAATCGTATCATGTAAGGTATAGAGATTTTAACAACTGTGAAATTTTCTGGATTTGTATGGAACCCTCGGTGTGCGAGCCTGACTCGCACTTGTCCGGTTTTTTTAATATTGAAGGTCTAAAATGTTATTGAGTTTTATTTACCAGTATATTGTACTATAAGCCTATGTAAACCATCTGAGCCTATTATATTTTTTGACCGACGAACCACCGGTGGTGGTACACAATTCGACGCGTTTTTTTTTCTTTTCTATATATAACCACGCATAACTTTTTTCATAGTAGTTCGATTTCAATATTTTTTTTTATTGGAAAGAGTATATTTCGAAATCGGTCCCATTTAAATTTCATCGAAATCGAGCCATTTTTGATAAATCAACAATAATGTGAAAAATGCTACATCGATCCGTGGGAAATATTCGCGAATCCTGTACGCGGGTGAAGTCATGGTCATGCTATTTTTTGCAAAAAAAATTATTAGGTATATAATCATCTTACTATGTAGATGATTATATAGGGGCAATGTACATATACTCCACGCTCTGTACGCGGAGTTTTTTTTATCACCTTGTACGCGAAGTGTTCAGTATCAGTTCATAGTGAAGTATATAACTAGACATGCCGTTAAATAATAATAATTACAAAAGTAAGAGAGGGCGAGATGTGCTAGTGTTAAAGTGTGAACAGGACGAAACTAATATCTTTTGGCTCTATTTGCGTATACGTTTTTTTTTGCCTGACCATTACATTAGTCAGACAAATTTTTCGCGCCAAAAAACTACTGTTGAATTTTTTGATAAGATGCTTTGGTAAATCAACATATTTATGAACTATTATCCATCACTTAAATAAATAATATAATTGTTCATTTCTATTAGTATTAGTATGCAGGTTTTTACTATTATCAAAGATTATTAACTTTTTAGTCTATGCTATTATCTAGCTAGAGTCTAAATATGATAAAATCATAACGACGTATATAAAGCTACCTAAGTATGTAAGCCTAAGCACATCTTTTTTCTCACACCCTATACATATGCGATTGAAGATTTTAGACTCTAGTCATACTTGTCCATGCTAACTTGCTAAGACTTATATAAATGACTTGCGCAAACTTATACACAAGTCAAATTCAAAAACTTCTTAAGAGTAGGCTTATGTCCAGCTTAAGTAGACTACACGTTACGGATAAACCTACAACACCCTGTTATACGCTTGCTTCTGTCAATTGCGCGATGTAGAAAACCTAACCGCGATGCTAACGCCATCTAGTTTTATTTTATGATATTAATCGTGTCCAAACGAATATTGATAAATAATAATTATTTAGTAATGTAAGATTAACTGTAATGAAGGTACATAATAAAAACTGACGTACACAATACTGCCTGATGTTGAGCAGATATGCGGTCTAGGACGTAGCACGCTTACCTAGAAGATACCTATTTACTCGGGATTTGAATACACCCACGTTGTACTTTAGCGGGAAGACAGACCCAGGCAAAGCGTTCCACATTCTGGCTGTTCGTATGAGGAATGAGGATTCGAAACGCTTTGTTCTAACTCGCGGAATGTCCACCATACCATAAAAGGGTGGCGCTTTGGTCGCATCTGCCTAGCCGTACGATAGAAGAAAGGGGCAGGTGGGACCAGATTGTGCAACTTCTGAGCGCACTCTCCGAAGTGACTCCGATAAAAGGCCGACAAACACGCCACCTTACGTCGATGCTCAAGACTATGCAGCTGCGACTTAGTCAAGGTGTCGTTGTCAATCAGCCTCCTGGCTCGCCGCTCAATCGACTCCAGAGCCTCCAGTTGATATTTGGCAGGGCCATCCCAAAGGTGAGAGCAGTATTCCATGCAAAACCTGACTTGTGCTATATATAGGCTAAGTAGTTGCTCAAGTGTTAAATACCGTCTCACCTTAGAGAGCACACCAAGGTTTTAGGAGGCTAATTGGGCATTTGACTCTGGGTCAATCAACTATTCTTTGTAAGTAAAAAAAAAATATTTCTAATAATTAGGAAACCAAAATCTTGTATTTCTTTCACTTTTCCTATTTATTTTACTAAAATATATACTAGTCTATACTATACAGTTATCGGCAGTACGGTTTAATTTTTTTTTCAGCCTATTTTGAGGTTTTTGTCTTTTGATGTAGTAAATTTGGTCCCCTAAGTTACTTTATCGAATTTTTTTTTTCTGGTTCTTTGTATGATATATATTAACATTAAAAGCACTTTGCTTCAAAGATTTTTACTTTTTGTTACAAGATTTTGAAATTAATTCGCCAAAAAGCAACTGAGTTAGCCATGGGGACACGAAATATTTGTATGGAAAATTGAAGAAGTCACCTAAGTTACCATACTTTTACTAAATATGCTTGAGAATTTACAATGTAATAATCTGTTTAATATTAAAGGTATATTCTCAATTACTGTTTAGGATATAAAACATAAGAAATTTATTATATTTTGTGTTCTGCATATTTTTTTATTTGAGGGACATGGTTTTTACAAGGAATAGTTGATTGACCCCTCTATGTAAGAGCCAAAGTTAAGAGTCGATGAGAGCGAAACTCCTAATAGTTCCAAGCTGCCAGTTACAGGAACGGAGACACCGCGTTATTTGATAACGGCCTACAGTTTAGCTAATAAATATTAATAGGATTGTTAAATCATTGCTCGATAAATACGGCGGCCATGGCAAACATGAATTTAGAAATAATTTTTTTTCTGGGTAAAATATACTTAAAACGCCAATTTTTTGTCATATTCATTATAATATTATTATGTTCTAAGCACAAAGTTTGGGCCTGCGCTGAAATAACTTTGTCGATTTTTGTAAACAATAAAGAAAAATAGTAGTTGACAAAAAAAAAACAGTGAAAAATCCGGACAAGTGCGAGTCAGGCTCGCACATAGATGGTTCCGTACAAATCCAGAAAATTTCACAAAATTTGGAAGTTGTTAAAATCTCTTATGACAAAAAAGTTTTTTTTTTTCATTTTTCTCGTCATACATCGAAAAAAATAATTAAAAACATGTTTTAGAATGTGCTAATGAAGTTCTTTTATATGATACCTTACATGATACGATTTACTCACTTTAAATTTTGATGACATTTAAGGCCCTATTTTTTATGATTTAAATAAAAATGTACAGTTTTTAGATTTATTTCTATATGTGTACTCTAAGACAATGCTTTTCGCCAAATTTTATCGTAGGCACTATGTCAACGGGAAGTACCCTGTAGGTTTTGAATTTTGTGAGTGTCGAAATATGCGTTTTTTTACGAAATAAACGGCTCTAACTTTTTTAAACGATAAATGAGAAATTTTTCATTTACACAACTGCAAGAGACCATAGATATGCGTATACAGTTTAAATTTAAACTCGATATCTTTACGCGTTCCCGAGATAAAGAGTCTTGACATACTCACAGATGGACAGACAGACAACAAAGTGATCCTATAAGGGTTCCGTTTTTTCCGTTTGCGGTACGGAACCCTAAAAATTAGGGTTTTACAATAACAAAGTAGGTAGGTATACTACAACTTAAAAATAACTAACAAAGGAAAATGGAACCTAATGCTATCATTTGAAATCCATACGAGGACAAATACATTGAGATGCTAGAGAAGCTGCAGAGAAAATTTCTAAGATGGCTCTACTTATCCTTACTTGTATCCAAGTGAGTCTGATATGCGTGGTTAAAGTTATACATAAAAAAATTACGCGTCGAATTGAGTAGGTACTTACTTCCGTTTCGTCGGTCAAAAATAAAATTAGGGTTTTATCCTAGAAAATTAATTTTTCAAAAGGTTTTACAAAAACAAAGTATACTGTAATAATAAATAACTGTATTGAAACAAAATTAATATGAAAACTCGTAAATGTCATAAGTGATAAGATAAACAATACATCGTGTCAAACATATTGTCCTTGGAAATTCACCGTCTTACCCTAAATAATTTAAATACGTTTAAGACACTGTTTAACACAGCAAAATGTTCTGTTAAGTAGAGTTTAAGGTACGATCAAACCTTTTGAAGTAAGACGGTCACGATTAATGTTTAAAATAAATAGTAGTGTGTACTCATACTTACAACACATGAGCTAATCTGACTATATTTGGCACTGGTAGGGTCAATGTCAAAGATAACAGTTATTTATTTCATTAATCAATTTTAATCATTATTTGTCCTTAATTAAATTACATTACAATTATTATGAATTTTAATTTTAACGATAAATAAAACTTGCGTAAGTAAATACACAAGTAAATTTAAAAATATCAATAGAGTAAACCTATGTTCATCATTACTAAATATACTACGAATAGTACAGTGTTAGCCGAAAATCGCTAGTCGCTATCTTGTTACTACCATTTGCGCGATGTAGGAAATGTATCCGCGATGCTAACGCCATCTAGTGGTTTTATAAGAAAATAATCATGCCTTCTCTTTCTGTCTTATTCATAAATTTACAGTCAAATTGGAGAGTATGAGACAAAATACGGACTAATTACTCCAGAGTAAATGTAAGTTACAGTTACAGAGTTGAGAACAATGAATAAATGTACGAGTAAATGTAGATCCCGGTTGTTTTAAGCATTCGGCCACGGCAGAGGCCTTCAGTCGGATTCATATAAAATAACTCTGACACCAGGGCTACCCACCTGGCTTATACAAAATTACTTTAGTGAAATTATAATTTTTATTTATTTTACTCACTAGCTAAGCCATATATTTTGTAAAAGGTGGAGAGTTTGCGAATTTAGGGCTGGTAGAGTTAGGGCGCGTAGAGTTAGAAGCTTGGCTTATGAGACTTCGTAACTTTTTGACAGCCTATATTATAATTATGGTCTCATCTTTTAGTTATTTATAGGTTTGCATTTCACTACGTACTGTCTGAATGTCAAGTATGCAGTTTAGGGTGTAGCACGCTTACCTAGAATGTAACTATTTATTCGACATTCGAGGGCACCTATGTTGAATTGTTGATACTTTAGTAGAAAGACAAATCTCAGGTAAAACGTTCCACATTCTAGCTATACGAGGGAACTTTTTGGCAACATTTTCTTTTTTTATCATTTTTTGGCAACATTCCGACAAGTTGAAAATGTTTTTGATGGGATATGTTTTTCCAAGGATGAATTAGTCGCATCGACTCGTGTGGTAGAGCCGAACCACACCAAATCCTTTGAAATTCATGATTACCCACAGCCACAAGACGTCCACTGATGGACATAGGCTTCCTATATAATCTTCAACAATACCAGTTCGAAGCGTTCTGTATTCTGCTTTTAATATTTTTTTCTCTCGTCGGCAAAAATAAAACATCTATATGACGGAGTGAGACAGCATAGCTGGTTTTAGTTGAAAGCAATAGTGATGATTTTAAAGTGGGTATCACCCGAATGGGGTCGCACGTGGCAACACTGCATGCTTGTGTCGGAATGAAATGACTTTGACAGATGACGGAGAAACGTCATGCCATTCCGAGCGCGAGCGGATTGCACCCGTGCAAATCCATTAACTTTGAAATCTGTTTCCATCCTCGATAATTCTTGTTAAATTGATTACCAAGTGATACTAGATCAATAAAACCACCCGTTGCAGTAGTACAGAGTGTTTATTTTGGTGAGATGGACAACTGGAGACCGCCGGCGAGCTGTACCACAAATAACGATGGCGGGTGATTGAGACGATCAGACCCCGACATATATTTGTCTTTCAAAAAATGAATTATTAAGTCGCCTCAACCCGTGACCCGTGCAACCCCAGATCCTTGGAATTTCGTGGTTACCCCCAAAGTGCACGATATTACAATACCAGCTGCACCCCGCGGCGTCCGCAAATTATATTTGCAAATTGTTCCTCATCTTGAAAGAGTTTAAGGAAAAGCCGAGTTCTTAGATAGTTGAGTGTGTAAGTTTTTTAGTTGGTTTATAAAAGTAAGGATACTTATATAAGACGTGCGGCTTTCCACAGGTTCCTAATATTTTTCGGGATAAATATAGCATTTTACTTATGCTCTACCTGCGTAAATTAGTGCTCTGAGTTATTATTATATACTACGGGACTAATCGCGCACTAAAATTACGAGATAAATAAATAACTCCTCATCCCGACGTTTCGGCCGAGTTGCATCGACCGTGGTCACGAATAGACAACATAGTGCTCTGAGGACTTTACGTGACGCTTAACGCTGCCAATCTTAGTTTTAACGCGATAAAACGTTGACCATATCTACATTGTCTACTTGACGGATTAAATGGCGCAGTAATTTACACGTCAAAACCCGGGAGGTTAGTGCAAAAAAATGCAGGCATTTTCTAAAAGCTGACTATTTGGCGGTGTACAACAATACCCCGGAGTCAGTCAGCTGGGTTCTTTAGAGTTTGAATTATCGATTTGACACGTTTTTAAGTGAAAAAACAATAGGTAGGAGTACTACCTACAATACAATCACTCTTTCGTGTGAGATTCGGCAGATTGGTGGAACCGCAGTTGCGGTTGTCCGAGCGACCTCTGCAAATGTTGACGCTCAAAGGAATCTCGGTTGAATGCACATTTTTTACTTACAACAAAATAAGCAAGTGCTTTTATAAACTACAACATAATTATTTTTTGCAAAAAATGGAATGACCGTCTTCAACAGACAGAATTCGCGAATAGTTTGCACGAATCGATGTAGCATTTTTCACATTATTGTTGATTTATCAAATAAAGGCTCAGCCGATTTCAATAAAATTGTAATAGGAACAGTTTCGAAGTATACTCTTTTCAATAAAAAAATATTATCGAAATATAACTACTACGAGTATATAAAAAGTTATGCGTGGTTATACATAAAATAATAATAAACGACCGCTAAGTAACTATCGCGAAAAACATCGAATATAGAATTTGCGATCAGGTGCCTTTGAGCACAAAGCAGTATTGGGATCCCAAATGATATTATAGTATTTTTACATCTCCCATGTTCGGTAAGTACGTTCTTATTACCTCCAAATAGGGCTTGTAGGTGACTAATTAGCGCTCTAGGGTAATAATGTTGCTATCAGCGCAATGAGATTGGATATGCGTCTATATGTCTGCCCACCCGAGCTTAAAGTGCAGTAATAGCCATTTTGTCAGTTTTAAGTTAAATACATATTCTGAAATAAACATTTTAAGGTTAAAAATAAAAAAAAATAATATGCGTCGAATTGAGGGACTCAATTCGACGCCTCCGTTTCGTCGGTTAAAAATGAAATAAACCTACAGATCTACCCAAAAAGTAATTAGATTATATTTAATGATCACTAAAGGTTTAGAAATCATCCAAACTACCACTGTTAGTTCACAGCATGATAAAAAGTTACAAGATTGATATGTGTGACTGCCTGCATGTGTGCACGCGCGCGTTTGCTTGTGTCTGTGTGTTTGCGTATGTAAGTGTATATACCTACGAGTATGTATCTCTGTGTTCTCCAGTCGTACCCTAAATTTGGTTAGTGTTTCGTGTGTGATTCGGTGTGATTGATCGAATCGCGGCTGTGGCTAAAAGTTATAGGTTATGTTACATGTACAAGCCGACTAAAAGGGTTACCTGGGATTCGAAGGTGGGTGCTTGTGAGAATGAGTTCACCCAATCGAGTCCGGAGGAGACAACGACACGCCTTAGCCAGCGTTGTTGTCAGCAGGCCTGTATGTATAGGCTGGGATGTCAATTTAAATGTTAGAAGGCACTAGTGTGTGTCGTCTGGAAGACGGCTACCGTCTTTTTTTAGCCGGAGGTTTTAGTGGTTAAGACCACATAACCCAGTTGCGCCCCAATGTAGCTCTCTGTAATATCTGTAAAATATTTCCCTAAAAATCAACCCGCACTGGGCCAGCGTGGCGGATATGACCCAATCACCCTTCGTGCGTAGGCGTATGTCCTGCAGAGGACTATTAAAAAAGCTGGTACAGTACAGTAGAGTACACCAAAAACAGGTAATATATATTTTTATTGGCGTAGCTGGAAATTTTCTCTTCGGGTAACTGCCCTCTTCTGCTTACTCCTGAAAAATATATTTCTTTTTTTCTAGGGTGGGTAAAAAAGTTCTTAGAGTGGACACAAACCACCTGTGACCCTATGCATGTGTGTGATGTTTGCGAGTATGTGTATGCATATGCGATTGTGTATTTGTGCATATTGTGTATCTACATATCTGTTGGTACTGTCTGTAGTATCGTGAATTATTTTGTGACTGTTTTGCGTGTGATTCGACAGGCTGGCTCGACAACAGCTGCGATCGCCCGTGCGCTCTCAGTTAACGTTGACGGTCGAAGGGATGGGCTATGGTTGAATGCAGATATTGAATCCACATCAAAATAAGAGCAAGTTTTTTACAACCTTTTATTTAACTTGCAATGGATGCGCACCTATGTATGTCTGTAAGTTCGGGTGGAATCTTGCAAGTTAAAGACTAACTTCCCGGTTTTCGATTGAGCTGAAATTTTGCACGCATATATTTGCGACAATTTAATAATATGGTACCATGGAGCTAATCTGATGATGGAGTCAGAAGGTGGCCATAGGAACTCCTGTAATAAACCAGATAGAACCGTCGTGTTTCGGCTCGTTTTACTTGTCTTGGCTAGCACTCTGCTGCTACATGATATCCAGGATATCAAAAGCTTATAATTTTAAAAAGTTATATTTTTATAACAATTTATTATTTAGTGCTATTTTAATTTATTATTTAGGCTCTTCAATAAACACTGTAGCCATTGTGACTATGCCTTATTGATACTCTTTTTTCAATGAAATATTCGTCTTTGAACTGTTTATTGTTTCTCTCTGTGAATTGTTTCTTGTTCATCACGAGATCGTCTACTTTTTGACATTGGCCTCTCTTATAGACCTTCGATGAGATTTGTTGGAAACGGCTTGCATCCAGTTATTGGACAGGAAAGAGACGTGTTTTTTTTGCTCGATATTAATAACGGTTATAGAAAGATTCTTGAAATATTCACAGAATATTAAGATGTCTGTTCTTTCAAAAATGAATAATTAAAAAATAAAATATATTAAGGGAACGATACGGAATCCTTGGTGCGCGAGCCCGACTCGCACTTGGCCTATTATTTTTGTTTGAAAGCTGATTTAATTGAGATGATTGCCTACATTTTTTCAATCATGTAGTACTTAAAGACTACAAGATCGATTCTATGCTATTTTGGTCTACTAACCCTTTGGCCCGCGCCGCATCTCTACATATTGTAACACGAGGTACAATCTAACACTACTTGGCAAACTTCAAACTGCCTGTACAAATTGATGTTCTATACACATATTTTAAATACATACTTATATAGATAGTATCTAAATACACCCAGACACAGAGCAAACATCTATGTTGACCACATAAATGCTTACCCTTGGTGGGGATCGAACCCACGCCTCTTTGATCCAGAAATCAGATTCACTAATCACTGCGCCAGCGAGGCAGGCGAGTAGAAGAAAAAAGAGGGAAAAACCGGGCATGTGCGAGTCAGTCTCGCACACAGAGGATTCCGTACAAATCCAGAAAATTTCACAAAATTGGGAAGTTGTTAAAATCTCTATACTATAACCATCGAAAAAAAGGTTTTTTTCACATTTATCGTCATGCATCCAAAATGTACACATTATTAAAATAATTAAAAACCTGATTTAGCATGTGCTAATGAAGTTCTTTCATATGATACCTTACATGATACGATTTACTCACTTTGAATTTTGAACCCATATTATGTGAATTTTGAGGCCCTATTTTTTTGGATTTAAATAAAATTGTACAGTTTTCAGATTTATTCCTATATGAGTACTCTGAGACAATGCTTCTTGCCAAATTTCATAGTTCCATGGCAACGGGAAGTACCCTGTAGGTTTTGATTTTTGTGAGTGTCGAAATATTTTTTACGACATAAACGGCTCTAACTTTTTTAAACGATAACTTAGTAGTTTTTCTTTTATACAACTGCAAGAGACTATAGATATACGTATACAATTTTAAATTTCGACTCGATATCTTTACGCGTTCCCGAGATAAAGAGTCTTGCCATACACACAGACGAACAGACGGACAACAAAGTGATCCTATAAGGGTTCCGTTTTTTCTGTTTGAGGTAAGGAACCCTAAAAAAGACCATTTTAAGATCAAAAAGGTACAGAAGGTTGTCGTACAGGGAGGTGAAAACACTGACTGAAGACCGCGAGACGCGGAAGATGCTCCACCTTGCTTTTAAATTTGGAATAAATCATCAATATGAAATGTAAGAAAAATCGCAAAAAATTGTAACACCGACTTCCACCGTGTACAGAATTCAAATAATTTGCACAAATCGATGTGACATCCATGTACATGTTTGTTGATAAAATTGAACTGGGTAACTCCACGCCGTGGAGTTATTGTACTATACTCGTTTATTTTTACATACTACGGGACTAATCGCGTACAAATTCAATCAATAAATAAATACCTCCTCATCCCGACGTTTCGGCCGAGTTGCATTGACCGTGGTCACGGGTAGACTGAATACTATACTCCTGACTCCACGCTGTACGCGGAAAGAGTTTTTATCACCTTGTACGCGAAGGGTTAAGTAGGTCGTGCCAGTTTTTGGCGAATAATAATAATTTTATTTAATCTAATTTTTTTATATTAATTTAATTTTATAATCAAGTTTTAATTTTAATTATGGATCCTATGATATTTTGATTTGATTTGAATAATTAAACTAGGCGCCATACAAATCGGCGGATGGGAAGTTATGCGCAGAACGCTGCGCAAAAGTAGAAATATAGTCATACGCGGGAGCCAGAGAGACGACACGCCGGGGCACACCCGCCCGCCAACCCCATGCCTATCGCGCGCTCTCTACGCATTACGGTCTACGACATTAGTGTGGACTGTGGCGCTTAGGGGCATAATCCATAATAATTAGTACTACGATTTTTAAATAACTAGCGCAAGTTCTTACGCAAGTCAATTTCAAAACTTCTTATACGTACTTGGATAGCTATCACTGCTAAATACACCCATAACATTCTGTTATACGCTTGCAACTACCTATTGTGCGATGTAGAAAACGTGACCGCGATGCTAACGCCATCTAGTTTGATTTTATGAAAATAATCGTGTCCACACGAATATTGATAAATCTATATTAATAATTTCGTCAAGGGGTACGGTAGACTCGATTGAAACGTTTCCTAAATGTTAAAACATAAAAAAATAATGATTTCGAGTCGACAACATATATCCGGAAAATTCGGATTATCGAGTATTTTAATAAATTATAACGGTGCTGACAAACAAAAACACGGTGTCCATATTGACACCGGATGACGGATGACATAACTTGAGAAGTGTTGCCAACACCACAAATAAAGAATCTGCTAAAATTGTTTTAAAATTGTGACAAAATAATGCTATATAAACATGCTAAAAATTGTGATAACATTTTTCAATATGAAATGAAACGTAACATAATTATAAAATTATTATTAATTAACAAAATATGTGTTTTAATCGACTATGACCTATTATTATGTTATCAAATAAAATGTAAGTATCTTGGTGTTCATCGACCACTAATGAGCTTGAAGACGAGGTTGAGTCATTGCTCAGACTGTATAACTCCCCTTGGTACCTACAGAGCGTAGTGCGTTCTCTGGAACTGCGTAAGACTAGCAGCACATCCTTGCCCTTTTTAAGTCGAATCTCGAAATTAATTTTAATGGTAAAAAACTTATTGTACAATTATTTTACATGCTAAAAATATGACGTATGCTATATTGCAAATAAATATGCTAAACAAGATGAAAATATGCCTAATTTAGCATAAAAATGCTAAATTGGCATCACTGATCTTGAGCAGTCAAGTCTTTTATGTTTTGGCGTCGCATTGTGGTGCATTTGCCAGTGTCAAGTATTAAGTTTTAATAATTTTTGATAATATTGTATCAAAATAGTCACTGTCGTAGTCACGTTAAGGTCCAACCTTTGGTTAGTACCACAGATATCTAATATACTAGGTTAGTACCTAACCGAAAGTTAGGTACCTACTTAATGTTTTCAATGATCCGAAATATAAAATAGGACAGGAGTGTAGGCTATTAATTTTGTGTATGTAGTAATCAGACTCCACTGGAGAAGCAAAGGATACATGCTACATAAAGTACCTACATCATAATATATCACCAACCGGCTTTATTGGAAATCTATGAGCCTTATGTCCAGTTGTGGACGTCCTACGGCTGATAGATAGATAGATAGATAATCATAGAAAATAGAATACTTGCCATACCTAATCTTTAAAGTTGACGTTGCCTTTCTTTTCGTTTTATCAGAATGTATAGATACATTTTCAGTACTTATTCATTTAGTTTTGAGCAATTACTTTGGGATATTGTTCACACCCATCATTCCGAAATTACCTATTTTTTAAAATTTATGTCTTTCATAATTGTTTTGCTTGACCTTCATCATTTTGTTATCAGCCTAATCTCCTTGCCATAGATGAAGGATAAGTTTTCGCTCAGAGCGAAGCGATCCTTCCTTCATCTATGCTCCTTGCATTTGGTAATCATTGTCATGATTGTAAAAATTGATGCAGCGAAGAGCTCTTCGTAAAGATGGTGATCAAGTAAAATTATGATAAGTGTGCGTGTATTATAAGTCATATTTCACCCGAGCGAAGCCGGGTTGTCATCTAGTAAGTAATAATAAGTAAGTTCGTATGCCTATACGAACTTACTTATTATTTAATACTGATATACTGAGCGCCACACAAGTTGTAAGATGTGAAGTTAGCTACAAGCTGCGAAATAACCAATTAACGTGCGGCTTTATGTGAGCTTCAGTCAGGATTGGATATTGTGCAACTTCACATCTACCAACTTGTATGGCGCGGACTGTATCAGAGTTTTAGGCCGCCTGTTGGCCTCTGACATGGCTAAACGGTTATAACAAATACGAGTAATAATAAAATAATTAATTTATTTAAGTAAGATTAAATACTTACTGTAAGGTAATAAAATCACTAAGTATGAATGTCCTAAATTAATAAAAATGTATTTTATAATTATTTACACATATTTTCGTTTATGAGTCCTTAAAAGATATATTGTAAAAATATATCGAGCTTAGGCCTTGACCTTGTATCGTAACAACCTGGATATTGGCTCTACCAAAGAATAGAATAGAATAGAAAATACTTTATCGTA
Source organism: Hypomecis punctinalis (assembly GCA_949316475.1). NCBI lineage: Eukaryota > Metazoa > Arthropoda > Insecta > Lepidoptera > Geometridae > Hypomecis > Hypomecis punctinalis. The sequence continues at coordinate 4,963,752 of OX438800.1, forward strand.
CACAGTAAAATATATATTTTATATTTTAAATTATAGGACTGAATTTCTTAAATATTATTTTATTGTGATTATAATTTAACGATGCCTCTGTACAGAGCTGAGTCATTTTGATTTTATTTGTATACAGTGAATTTATGTACCTACAATACCTACATATTTGTTATTAATGTCTGACAATTTAAAAAAAATAACAAGTATATTATGATCAAACCTATTGTCCAATAAGGGAATCATGGAAATTAAAACTTATATTTTTGTTTATGTTTATTGCTGTTGTCGTTCTCTGATCTAATCCAAGCTATATTATTTCTTGTTGTGAGGGTAGATAAGAGTACTTAAATAAAATTACTGTAATTGTGACGAGTGCATGGTAGAACCATTTATATAATTTATTTTACTAAATAAAAATTTGTAAATGATATACCATGACAATAAATGATATTCTATTCTATTCTATTCTATTCTATAAGACAACAGTAATACATGAAAAACTTATTAGTGTAGCTCAAGGCGGCCGCCTTGAGCTACACTAATATATCGCTATATTATCGCTGGAAGCGATCTCTTCCAGGCAACCCATATTACAACTACCAAAATATCATTTTATATCATCACGGCCTACAGTTTAGTCAATCGACTTAAAAAACTTTCTCTCTCTTCTCTTTTTACTTGTCTTTTTTATATAATTCGTTTGCTACTTCCATTTTAATATCTGTCCTTCTTCTCCTTCTCAATATACTTTTATTTGTTTTACAACACACGGGTTGCCCCGGATCTTTGAAGGGCATTGATGGGGCCGAAACCAACACCAAGAGGCCCTTTTACAATCATTAAGTAAAAAAATACAGTTTTTGGGTGATAGGAAGAGGGAAACTATTGTAAAGTCGGGGGATAGTTACTTCTTAGGCTATTATAATGAATTATTACATGATTATAGGCTGGTTTATGGAATGAGGTGCGGCACCCGCCAAGTGATGCCTCATTTCAAAATATTTAGGCGGGTGGTGACTTGCCATCCACTAAATGGGCCCCCCATAAAAGCAACCGTAATTTGGCGCCGGAGGGGCAACATTGGTGTGGACTGTGGACGGCTTAGGGTGTCGAGATGTGTGCTGCGCTTTCTCTAGACGCTACTCGCGGCGTTATGCTCTTTAACACTTCCACCCTGGAGCTTAGGTTCTTAGCTCTTGCGGTTTCCACTCCAAGCCGGCCAGTTAAGGCAAGAGAGGAGTCAGGGGTCTCATTTAGCCCCAGGGAATCAGGGTTCGCGGTGTCGCTACTCACCGACGGCTCGCCACAAAGCCGCCCCTGCGATTTATTAATGAATTAATAACGATTAATAATTAATTAATGATAATTAATTAATAATTAATTATTAACGATTTATTATGAATTATATTATCTGTATGTATGTATATTTATATATTTCTAGTATTTATTTATATATTATTTACATTTAAAAAATAAATGCAAATAAGAACGAAACTTACAAATTAAAGTCAATTAACCCGCCCCTCATGGTTCCCGGTGAAAAGGTGCCCATAATGCAGCAGCAGAAGCAGCATTGCCACGCTGAATAGCGATAGACATCCTTTGCACCAAGAACCACCCAGAGCGGGAGTCACCTCCTCTGTCCCTTATCCTCCGCCCAATTTCACGAACCAAAGCCTTAGCCTCGGCCCCCCAACTACCCATGGTCTCAACCGCAATGGGCACAAAGTCATAGAGCGGTTCCATTGCCGCATACTTTACCCGCTTTCTACCCGCAGCCTCCTCCGCCGCAGCTGCCGGGGTGTGGACGGTACGACCCAGGTGCGTGGCGGCAACAGTGCTAACGCAAGTAGCGTCCCACACTAAGCACTTGCCGTTTTTCCACGGCACCAACGTCTAGCCGTCTGGTCTTTTACCATCGGATCTACTAAGACCCGGTGGTTCCAACACGCAGGGGACATTGGCCGATATAAATGCTCTACGAACTATGTCGTTGAGGGCATGATGTCGCGGAAACCTACCCGTGCAACGACGACAATTCAGAGCATGATGGCCATCAGCTTCTACCATGGAACCGCAGATGCATTTGTGCGATTCACACACCTTGCTGCCCAAACGGAGAGCCACTGCCACACGCAAAGAATCGTCGTCTAATAACGTACCTATGTGAGGTGAAGGTAGCGCGTGCAACCATGCCCCAGATTCTGACTGCGATACAGCCCTGATCCTCGCCAAATCGGCCCCTGTAAAGGATCCTAGCATTTGTGAGAGAGCCTTTTTAGCACCGACGTCATCCCATGACCCCTGAGCCCGAAAAGCTTCAGCATTCGGAATATCCATGCCGAGACCAGTCCAGGCCGTCATCGCATCAGACACAAAAGGTATACAAGGCCTGTCACCATTTAAACCAAGGATGATAGCAACCAGACCCTCAACCCCATGCGCCGACGCCAAGAAGGCCGGCATTCCAATATCATGCGCACGCCGCACTCCAAGACCCCCATGCCGTATTGGTAACGTCGCCTGGGTCCACTGCGACTCGTTAAGGGAGACGTTAAGAATGGACTCAAGAGACGCCTTTAATGCACCGTCGAAAGAAGAGATGTCGTCCGGGCAAAGCCAGGTAGGTGCAGTCCTTAATAAGTATGTTATTTTCGGCAGACCAAAACACATACGCAACAACGTTACTGCAACATGCGAGGAGAGATTTTTTAAGCGTTCCTGAGCGGCAAGGAGAAGCTGTTTGCGAGATATGATGGCCTCGGGAAGCGCATCCACGAAAATGGGTGTACCCAACAGGGTAAAAGTGACAGTTGTAAGTTCCCTGAGGCCAGGTAAGATATTTTCGAAAAGCAGAAAATGTGTACGAGCTTCAGACCCACAGAAAAAGATTTCGCATTTAGCCGAATTTACTTCCAAACCGACTTCTTTGAGCCGCGGAATTAGGAACCGGAGACCTTGGGCAACTTCTTCTGGTTTACCACCAATGGTGCCATCATCCAAGTACCACAGATTTAAAGGTAAATTCAGCTCTTGAATGATCTTATGGACCGCCAAACAATAGACCAGAGGTCCCAAAGGATCTCCTTGATGGGCCCCAACTTGTGAAAGAATTAGGCTATTGTTATAGTAGAGATTAGAGGGAAGGTGATAGATTTGATGAAGAAATGGATATAGCGACGGTATTTTATCCTTGGCCTCACTCAAAAGAACGTCCCTCTCCAAAGTATTGAACGCGTTACAAATATCAAGTTTCAGAATAACACACTCTGAGTTGGCTGGATCCATCACGTAGGCACGAGTGGCATGTATAGTCGCCTCGCAACCCTGGCGCGTCCCAAAACCCAACTGATGAGGCTGCAAATACTCGGACATCTCCTCCTTGACCGCGCGACACGCCAACTTGGCCGCCAAACGTCGAAAAGTACTACCGACAGCGATCGGCCTAATTCCACCATCTTTCTTAGCTAAGGCACACAGACTAGCGCCATACAAATAAGGGCGCACTTCTGAATTGACTTACCACTCAGCAAGAAATTTGATAATTTGGTTAGGCACTCCATTAGTCGCAGTCCATTCTCGCCTGCCGAAGCAGAGGTAAGTTCTTTCAAGTGCCCTGGACGAATCCCGTCCAAACCGGCTGCTGACCCGCTATAAAAAGAGCCAAGCGCAAGACTCACATCTTCTACCGCAACGGATAAAGGGACAAGCGAGGCGTCCGACACCGGTAGCGAGCCAAGCGGACGCGTCGGGCTAGGATGTTTGCATTTTAAAGCGGCCAGCGTGTCCGGACCGCGCCGCGCAAACGAGTCGCTCGACATTAGCAATCGAACCGCTCCTTTCAAATCACCGTCAAACACCTTTGATTCTATCGATTTCCGAATAGAAGGAGACCGAAAGCTCGATGGCAGATCATCATCCCCACTGTCAAACTGAAAACACTCAGAGCACACGATATTCGCCTTTACCATAGCAGTCATATTACCGGGCAAAGATTTCGATGGTACCCTAAGCGCACTGTAAGCAAAAGAGAGTAGCGACCATCAGTCCTCCGCGCTATTGCAGTCTACACACTTTTCAATGATGTCGCACAATCTTCCAGCCGCCTGATTCCGTGCACCCTTAGGAATGTGTTTCAGTACTGGTACGTTTTCCTTCAAGGTGACAAGCCTATCCAGGTTGCATGGGAGCGGTGAAGTACATTCAGGCAGCCGAGAGCTTCCGACGGAAGATGAGGTCTGCGAATCGACAACTGGCCGGGTTACATCTTTATGCATGCGACCAACATGAACCTTAAGCCCATGTGAGGTAAACCTGCGCGTAGACCCTGGGCAATGGGGACAACTTAGTACCTTGGGCGAAGAACTCATTATGAATTCAAATACATTAATTTTATGGACAAATAACAAATCAATTAGGTAGGTATATCAAATGCAGAGATACTATAAAAATGTACCTAAGATCTATTTAACACATCAAATCAAATAATTCATACAATTAGTTAATAAATAAAATAAGATGAAAATGATATAAAATAATTAAAAACAGTTCAATGACTTCAATCGGCCACAAAGATACAATAACAATGTACCTACAAGTTACCTGTAATAAGTAACCGAGTGAATTAAATCCATCCATCCATCCATCCATCAGCCAATAGACGTCCACTGCTGGACATAGGCCTCCCCTATGGATCTCCAATAAGACCGGTTGATAGCGGCTTGCATCCAGCGCGATCCTGCGGCCTTAATGAGGTCATCTGTCCACCTTCTGGGTGGACGTCCTACGCTGCGCTTGCCGGTACGTGGTCTCCACTCGAGAACTTTTCGACTCCACCGGTCATCAGTCCTCCGCGCTATGTGCCCTGCCCATTGCCATTTCAACTTGCTAATCCGTTGGGCTATGTCGGTAACTTTGGTTCTTCTACGGATCTCCTCATTTCTGATTCGATCACGCAGAGAGACTCCGAGCATAGCCCTCTCCATAGCTCGTTGGGCTACTTGGAGCTTTAGTAAGCTCCAAGTAGCCCAATTATTAGTATAAGGCCCATAGTAAGAGACCACGTTTCTGTGCCATAAGTCATCACTTAGGTCGAAAACTTTCGACTTGAGGCACTGAGGTATGTCGGACGAGAAGACACTACGCAATTTTCCGAACGCTGCCCAGCCGAGTTGGATTCGGCGATTGGCCTCTTTGTTGAAGTCGGACCTACCTAACTGGACTACTTGTCCCAGGTAGACGTACGAGTCAACGACTTCAAGAACCGAGTTTCCAACATAAATCGGGGTGGGTAAAACATGGGAATTACACATGACTTTCGTCTTGTCCATGTTCATCTTAAGACCCACCTGTTGAGAAACCCGATTGAGGCCTTCGAGCATCGTGCTGAGCTCTTCCATCGATTTTGCCATGATTACTATATCGTCGGCAAACCGAAGGTGAGTGAGGTATTCGCCATTGATATTGATGCCGAATCCTTTCCATTCCAGGAGCTTGAAGGCGTTCTCCAAAGTAGTCGTAAACAGTTTCGGAGAAATTACGTCTCCCTGTCTTACGCCTCTTTTTAAAGGGATCGCCTTGGAGCTCTCTTCCTGTACTCGGACTGACATAGTGGCGTTATTATACAAGCACTTCAACACTTCGATGTACCGATAGTCAATACGGCATCGTTGGAGAGACTCGAGCACAGCCCATGTCTCGACCGAATCAAAAGCTTTTTCATAGTCCACAAACGCTAAGCAAAGTGGCAGATTATACTCTACGGTCTTCTGTATAACCTGCCGCAGCGTATGAATGTGGTCCATGGTGCTAAAGCTTTTTCGGAAACCGGCTTGTTCGCAAGGCTGAAAGTCATCAAGCCTGCGCTCGAGACGGTTCGTAATGACCCTTGAAAACAGCTTATAAACATGGCTCAGAAGTGAGATGGGTCTGTAGTTCTTCAATAAGGTGTTGTCACCTTTCTTGAAAAACAACACCACCACGCTTCTGTTCCATGCTTCTGGCGTGATGCCTTCGAGGACGACGGTGTTGAAAAGCTTCTGGAGGACTTTTAGTACCGGTGTTCCACCCGCTCTCAGCAGCTCTGATGTGATACCGTCGTCACCCGGCGCCTTGTTGTTCTTAAGCTGATTCAGGGCCATTCTAATCTCGTACAGGCTGATGTCCGGGATATCTTCGGTGAAGTGTCGGGTCAGCTTGGCTCTTGGATCTTTGGCCGCGCTGCTAACAGGCTTAGCAACCGAAGCGTATAGCTGTCCATAGAACCTTTCGATCTCCTCTAATACCTCTGCCTTGGTCGACGCTACACTGCCATCTTCTCTCTTCAGCTTTGTCAACTGGCTTTGCCCAATAGACGAATTCCTCGCGAACACTTTGGAGCCTTTGTTCTGCTCTATTGTCTCTTTAATATGTTTAGTATTAAAGAGACGAATGTCGCGCCGCACGGATTTTGAAATTTGTCTATTGAGCTGCCTATATGACTTTGCATCATCGGAAGACTGCAGTCTCTGTAAGCGTCGTTCGGCCATAAGATTTAGAGTTTGATCGGAAAATTTTTGAGGTCTATTTGTACGACGGGGTCTAAAGAATTTAGCACCCACCGTCTGGACAGTTTCTACGAGCCCGTTGTTAATCTCGTCCACCGACGCAAAGTTCTCCAGGCAAGCAAAGCGATTTGAGAGCTCGAGCTGAAAGCTCGGGGTTCTGGATATGGGCACGAGTAGGCCGGAGCGTAGACTTCATCAGGCGTGACCGTTCGAGTTTAACGTTAATATCCAATGTGCCTCTTAAGATTTTGTGATCACTACCGGTTTTCACTCTGTGGATCACGGAGACATCTTTAAATATCCGTTTCTCAGTGGTCATGATGAAGTCTATCTCATTTTTGGTGGAACCATCGGGGCTCATCCAGGTCCACTTCCTGTGAGGCGGCTTCTGGAAGAAAGAGTTCATCATGAAGAGTTCCTCTCTCTCCAGAAAGTCAGCCAGCCTCTGGCCCCTGGGGTTCCGTTGTCCATATCCAAATTGCCCCACTCTCAGCTCATCATCGCTTCTTTTGCCCAACTTTGCGTTGAAGTCCCCCATAACAACAGTAAAGTGGGTCTTAGACGTATGTATGGCCCTACTTACGTCTTCATACATAGTCTCCACTTCGTCATCTGGGTGTGACGAGGTCGGTGCGTATACCTGAATGACCTTCAGCGAATACCTCTTGGATATTCTGAGTATTAGATATACAACCCTGCTCGACACACTTTCGATGGTGATAACGTTGTTAGCGAGGGACTTATGAACGAGAAAACCGACACCACCTTGGGACCGCTGGTCACCTTCCCGGTAGTAGAGCAGGTTGCCGGATTTCAGAGTTATCGTGTCCTCCCCCTCTCTACGGACTTCAGACAACCCCACAATATCCCAACGCAACCTACTCAACTCTTCTTCCAGCTCAGCAATTCTCTCGTCAGTCCTCATTGTGCGCACGTTGTGTGTTACCAGGGCCAGTCGTCGTTTGCGGGAGTGGTAGCCGGGCGTCTGCCAGGGATTCTTAGCACCCCCTTCTCCGCCGTTACCGGGGCCGCTACCGTAGCCCCGGGCTAGCGGAGCTGCTGGGGACTGGGGGCCTGATCTATTTGTTTCTGCCATATATTGGGGGTATTTGCCCATAATCGCCGCGCTGGGCAAGCGTGGTGGCGATCGCAGAAAACGTAGCTTCGCGACAGAGATGCTGCTCCCCATCCCTGCCCTGTGCCATTTTAGCTACGTTTTTATTTGAATGGTTATACCGCCATTAATCGGTTCCGCTGTACCTCAGTCGGCTCTTACGACACCTGGTACTAGAGGGGGGTGCTATTCTACTCTGCCGGCACCCCACGGCCTAATTGAATTAAATAAACCACTTAAATTAAATAAAACACCTTGTTATTCATTACCTAGTATCTGAAGATACCTACAACATTGTTGGAATGTCTACCAAATTAATAGAATAAACCAATTTTGAGCAATCATCATCATCATCATCATTTCAGCCATAGGACGTCCACTGCTGGACATAGGCCTCCCCTAATGATTTCCAATAAGGCCGGTTGAAAGCGGTTTGCATCCAGCGCGATCCTGCGGTCGTAACAAGGTCATCCGTCCACCTTGTGGGTGGACGTCCTACGCTGCGCTTGCCGGTACGTGGTCTCCACTCGAGAACTTTTCGACCCCATCGGTCATCAGTTCTCCGCGCTATGTGCCCTGCCCATTGCCACTTCAACTTGCCAATTCGCTGGGCTATGTCGGTAACCTTGGTTCTTCTACGGATCTCCTCATTCCTGATTCGATCTCGCAGAGAGACTCCGAGCATAGCCCTCTCCATGGCTCGTTGGGCTACTTGGAGCTTACTAATAAGGCCCATAGTGAGAGACCACGTTTCTGTGCCATAAGTCATCACTGGCAACACACACTGGTCGAAAACTTTCGACTTGAGGCACTGAGGTATGTCGGACGAGAAGACGTTACGCAATTTTCCAAACGCTGCCCAACCGAGTTGGATTCGGCGATTTGCCTCTTTCTTGAAGTCGGACCTACCTAACTGGACTACTTGTCCTAGGTAGACGTACGAGTCAACGACTTCAAGAACCGAGTTCCCAACTGAAATAGGGGTGGGTACAACATGAGAATTACACATGACCTTTGTCTTATCCATGTTCATTTTAAGACCCACCTGTTGAGAGACTCGATTAAGGCCTTCGAGCATCGTGCTGAGTTCTTTCATCGACTTTGCCATGACCACGATATCGTCGGCAAATCGAAGGTGAGTGATGTATTCGCCATTGATGTTGATGCCGAGTCCTTTCCATTCCAGGAGCTTAAAGGCGTTCTCCAGAGTAGTAGTAAACAGTTTCGGAGATATTACGTCTCCCTGTCTTACGCCTCTCTTCAAAGGGATCGCCTTGGAGCTCTCTTCCTGTACTCGAACCGACATAGTGGCGTTATTATACAAACACTTCAGCACTTCAATGTACCGATGGTCAATACGGCATCGTTGAAGAGACTCAAGCACAGCCCATGTCTCAACCGAATCAAAGGCTTTCTCATAGTCCACAAACGCCAAGCAAAGTGGCAGGTTATACTCCTCGGTCTTCTGTATAATCTGCCGCAGCGTATGTATGTGGTCCATGGTGCCAAAGCCCTTCCGGAAACCGGCTTGTTCGGGAGGCTGGAAGTCATCAAGCCTGCGTTCGATTTTGAGCAATAAAATAATTAAATTAAAGATTATTAGATACCTACTTAAATTAGAAAAATAATAATATTCTAATTATTATCTATAATATCATAGAATTCATGTCAATAAATCAAAAGAAGCTAATTACAAGGTAGTCAATGGTTTAATAAAATGGCGGACTCAAATCGAGGGTTCGAATAATAGACAATCAATTTTCACTTGGAGACGCCTGCTGAGAACTGCTAACGCCATCTAGTGATGTTGCTTCGAGTTTCGATGAAACAGCATGTTAATGTATGCGGCAGCCGGTCCTGGGATGGTTGCTGTTAATAGCGTCGATCATTGATTATTGCAGTGTACTTCTAATCGTAGTTTGCCGTGGTGCTAATAGATGGCGCTGCTTATAGAAATGCAACGGAAAATCTATACGCGGGGAAATTAAGCGCTTTCACTTTCCGGCGCACCACATATTAAGCACAATATTAACACTGTAAGACACTATGTCACACATTCTTGGTGAAAATTGCTGCTCGAACAGGCCGACTCCAAACATAAACACTGCGCCAAAGGGCAGACGATATTTTTCCTGTTGCTGCTTTCTCTTCTTGGAACGGCGGTAGATAACACTTGCACAAGGCAATGGGATCACTGGTTCTGAGAATTTTCACGAAAACAGGCGAATTAAATCCGGAAAATAAATAAAAAACAATAACAAAATTGGAAGGCAATTGTAAGGCAGCGGGTCGCCTACCCGCTTTTTCCTTTTTTTTCTTATTTATTTACATTTATATTATCATTAATTGTGTTTAGTACCTCCCTTTATACTCTTGTTTGTGATCTCTTTCCGTTCAGTGAGTGCCTAGTAGAGATCGCTGTCAGCGATAAAGCCACCATTTGTGGCACTAATTTAAGATAAGTTTCTACTTTGTACCATAATAGTATTAGTGCACACAATAAAGAGTTATATCTATCTATTTCTCTATTTACCTACCGAGAAAAAACTTGCTGAAAAAGAAGGCTAAATAATGCTTTTACTAATAATTTCAACTTTGCGTTTTTTTAGGTTGATTCACAATGACATTTTTCAAAATAAAATTAAATTTGATGAACCAATTTAATGGGTTTGTAACATTGGGGGTGTGTGATGATGCACCGTAAATACCTGGATGCTTCCTTGGGATGATATCCGGGAATCCAGGAAAACACACAAACACTAATACCACAAAAAGTTTGTTTATTCGCACTTTCAACAAATCACTGTGTGTCACTTAGAAAAGTACAATGTCAACACATAAATATAACGGTGGAAAGAACGATCAATTAATTATTATGATAATACAACATTAAAAGAATGCAGGTCGCAAGACAAAAATTCGCAAACTAAAACTGTATTCACGCGTCAGCTAGTTTTTTCTAACTACGGGTGGTAGCTGCAACTGCGGGTGGTAGCTGCGCGCTTATTGCAAGCGACGACCACGACCCGACATTTATGTCGGAAGGTAAGTAACATTGTAGATTATATATTATAAAATTATTGTTGTTTCTACTTTATACAATGCCAAGTTTTATTAGGTATTTTAATTTAGAATAATTAGGTTTAATATAGTTAAGTTAATAGAATAGATTTAAGTTATATAATAAGAAATAAATAAGTAATGGGGCATCGGCAAGTATGCCACAGGTTCAACAATTATAAATGTCATTTTTAGTTATTTTAAAGGTGCAGAGCATTAGGCTTAGTCGTTGAAGATAAAAATTAAAATAGCGTGTTCGAGACAAATTGATAATTTTATTGTCACTAACTCATTACGTGACGTCACATTCAGCCATTTTAACTTTGCAGTCTGATGACATTTGCCAGTAATGTAAATCATGGTACGTGCATGGTCCAGTTATCGGAAAAATCAGTGAAAAATGATTTTCACTTAGGTATCTTTCTTAATTAATAAGGTTCAAAATTATTATCTTTTTTGAACCTTATTAATTGGGTTTTTACTAGTCGTAGTCACATCAAATAACAAAAAAAACCGGACAAGTGCGAGTTAGGCTCGCACATCGAGGGTTCCGTACAAACACATTGTTAAAATAATTAAAAACCTGTTTTAGCATGTGCTAATAATGTTCTTTTTTAAGACACCTTTCATGATAAGATTTACTCACTTTGAATTTTGAGCCCATATTATGTGAAATTTGAAGCCCTATTTTTTTGTGATGTAAATAAAAATGTACAGTTTTCAGATTTATTCCTATATGTGTACTCTGAGACAATGCTTCTCGCCAAATTTCATAGTTCTATGTCAACGGGAAGTACCCTGTAGGTTTTGATTTTTATGAGTGTCGAAATGTGCGGTTTTTTACGACATAAACGACTCTAACTTTTTTAAACGACAACTGAGAAGTTTTTCTTTTACACAACAGCAAGAGTTCATTGATATACGTATACAGTTTAAATTTCAACTCGATATCTTTACGCGTTCTCGAGATAAAGAGTGTTGACATACACACAGACGGACAGACGGACAACAAAGTGATCCTATAAGGGTTTCGTTTTTTCCTTTTGAGGTACGGAACCCTATAAAGTAATTTTTTGATCTAACATACCTACCTAAAATTTAAAACATAATGATTTACCTTGTAATCAATAAAAAACATTAAAAAAATTGACAGAATTTCTCATTTTTGTAATGTTGCTTGAAGTTTTTTTGAAGCGGCAAAACCATCTTAGATAAACAAAACTTTCGAAATTTTTACACACACTTTATATTGGTACGGAAAACTCTAAATATTGCAATGTCCTGCTAAATCCTCAAATTACAACGATGAACTCCAGACGAAGGAATGAAAAAAGAAATATTCATTATATTGCAAAAAAGAAATGACATATCAACTTATGAAATAGAGGTATTTTGATACACATCTTTAATTATTCGGTTCAGAATAAATATTGTTGTCAAAGAATAACATAACCCACTTAAACCGTGTACAGAATTCGCGAATATTTTGCACGGATCGATGTAGCATTTTTCACATTATTGTTGATTTATCAAAAATGGCTCACCCGATTTAGATAAAATTTTAATGAGACTAATTTCGAAGTATACTCTTTTATTAAAAAATATCGAAATCAGACCATTATTTATATTTTAAAAGTTATGCGTGGTGACACATAAATACGCGTCGAATTAAGCACCTCATTCATTCGATTTGTCGGTCGAAAAGAAAACGCTCTGGGTATTCCCAGCCGCCTACGGGGACTGGGGAACGGCATGGCGTAGTGCTGCCTTATGTTGATATAATCAAATAAATGGTGTGTACCACAAAAATATAAATATTATCAATATCTATGACACAATTCGCGAAACTCCGATGCTATCGCGATCGATTTTTAAAAGGGTGAAAAGGGTTAGATTGATTGGGCTTAATCTTAAACGAGTTCATCTACAGTAAAAAGTGCCAGATCTAGCCCAAAAAGGTCAAAGGTGGTAACACTGCCCATGACTGATAACAGTTAATTTGTCCGTAATTAAATTACAATTGTTATGAATTCATATATTATGATAAAACTTGCGTAAATAAATACACAAGTCAATTTAAAATATCAATAGAGTAGACCTATGTTCATCTTTTGTAGATAATGTGCATTATAGGCTGAAAATGAAGTCGCTAGCTGGTTATTACCATTTGCGCGATGTAGGAAATGTATCTGCGATGCTAGCGCCATCTAGTATTTGTTTATGAAAAAAATCATGCCTTCTTTTTCTGCCTTATTACAGCCAAATTGGAGAGAAAGAGACATAAAACGGAATAAATAGTACTCCAGAGTAATTGTAAGTTACATGGCAGAGGCCTTCAGTCGGATTCATATAAAATAACTGACACCAGGGCTAGCCACCCGGCCACCCTATACAAAATTACTTTACTGTAAGTTATGTAGCTAATTTCGGAAAATTATATTTTTTATTTATTTTACTCAATAGATAAGACATATATTTTGTAAAAGGTGTAGAGTTTGCGAATTTAGGGCTGGTAGAGTTAGGGCACGTAGAGTTAGAAGCTTGACTTTATATGAGATTACGTAACTTTTTGACAGCCTATATTATAATTATGGTCTCATCTTTTAGTTATTTATAGGTTTGCATTTCACTACATACTGTCTGAATGTCAAGTAGATATGCAGTCTAGGTTGTCTACGCTTACTTAGAATATAACTATTTATTCGACATTTGAGGACACATTTAAAAAAACTTTCGAATTCGAGTTTTTTCGATTTTTGCATTTTCTGAGAAGATTTACTATAGTAACATATATATTTTTTTTCACCATCGGAAAGTAGAGATTTCAAAAAACAGAAAACATACCAACTTTTTGAAAAAAGCTGATATTTTGACGGTTGAATTTTCGATTGAAAATTAGGGTGTTTTTTCGATATTCATTCAAAATAAGGTGAAAAAATTAATATTTTTAGTCAAATAAATTACAGCGTATTTGGGACATAAAAAGGTAAGTTTTCACCAAATTTTGTTAAAAAAAAAATATTATTGTAAAAGATAAAAATAAAAAACCAAAAACTCGGTTTTTTGGATTTTTCACATAAATTTTGAGGTTATGTGAAAAAAGTGTCAATACAAAAGTTTTAGATCTTTTTAGTACCTACAACTTTGCTATTTGACTTTTTTCGATAGGACTTTTAGTAATGCCGGAAATCGAGAAAAACCGTTTTTTCCCCTTAAAACCCCCCCTCATCCCCTTCCCGACCTCAGATCGCCCGTAAATTATTTTTCCTTTTATTTTTATAATATTCCCCTCCTTTTCTAATGGGTTTCATCCTACTATTATTTTTTTTGGTTGCATAAATTATCGAGCCTGGTGTAGAAAGACAGATATTAGGTAAAGCGTTCCACATTCTGGCTGATTATATTAACGAAATTTTTGGCAACATTTTCTTTTTTTAACTTTTTTTGGCAACATTCCGACAATTTGCAAATATTTTGATGAGATATTTTTTTTCAACGATGAATTAGTCGCCTCGACTCGAGTGGTAGAGCCGCACCACTCTTTGGAGTGGCTCTACCACTCGAGTCGAAGAAAGAAAATGTTGCCAAAAAGTTCCTTTGAAATTTGTTATTACCCCCATCAGCCACAGGACAGGATTCAGTGATGGACATAGGCTTCCTTTATAAATCTCCTACAATACTAGTTCGAAGCGGCTTGAGATAAACATTCTGTATTCTTCTTTCAATATTTTTCTCTCGTTAGCAAAAATAAAAAAATCTACATACGTCTTTCCATACAGGAATTACGTAGTCGCCTCAACTCGTGACCCGCGCAGCCCCAGATCCTTGGAATTTCGTAATTACCCCCAAAGTGCACGATATTACAATACCAGCTGCACCCCGCGGCGTCCGCAAATTATATTTGCAAATCGTTCCTCATCTTGAAAGAGTTTAAGGAAAAACCGAGTTCTTAGATAGTTGAGTATGTAAGTTTATTAATTGGTTTATAAAAGTAAGGATAAGACTTGCGGCTTTCCACAGGTTCCTTCAGTTTTTTCGGGATAAAAATAGCATATTGTACTGCTCTACCTGCGTAAGTTAGTGTTCTAAGTAAGGCGTTTCGTGATGCTGAACGCTGCCAATGTTAGGGTTTAACGCGATAAAACGTTGATGATATTTACATTGTCTACTTGACGGATTATAAATATAAAGGAATTCATTAGTACGGGACCGGGACTTGAACCCACGACCTCACAATTGTAAGTCGGGTGTCATTACCACTAGACCACCACGGCTTTTTACCTACCTACCTACGAAAAAAAATATAGTTCTCACATGTGTACATTTGCAGAGCTAGAGATTTTATCCGAGGGTAGCTGCAGACTTCTGTCCACTATAGAAAAAAATAAATGTACTTAAGGCGAGTCATTTTCGCGCGAACTAGGATTTTAGGAGATGAGGTGTGTGGGGCCGCCCACGCGTCTCACGTGCGGGAATGTATGAACGGGCGGAGAAAATTAAGCAAAGGTCTAGCGTTGGCAAGCGCCCGATTGCAACTGACGGGGTAGCGGGCGGCGCGGCGTCTTGTCAAACCGCTGGGAAATATTCAAGTTTTGGGATAAATATTTAACTCAAAAATGTAGGAATTTAGTTGGAATCCAAATTTTAGCAGGTTCTCTGTAGTATTTAAAGATAAACATTTCCATATAAAAATGATGTGGAAAGTCAAAAATTTCATTGTTAAGTAATTCGATTTAGACTTTTACATTAAGCTCTTTTTGAATTTTTTATGATCGAGTAAAGTACACCCTACCATGTAACAAATTAGCACATTACTTAGATAATATCCTTAAGTATATCGTATATTTTTGCGAGATCGACATTTAGTAGTAAATACCTAAAAAATTTGATCTAGTAAAACGTTTTTTTCCGCTTCTTCACTGGTGGCTCGCCTTAATAAGGTTCCTAAGGTGGGCAATTGGGCATGGTATTTCCTTGATACGCCTAACCATTTTTGTATACCATACCATAATGTATACGCGTATGTGTAATTGTGTATGCATTTGCGATTGTGTATTTGTTCATATTGTGTATCTACTTATCTGTCTGTGTATACATATCTGTGTCTATCCGCAGTATCGTAATTTCTTTTGTTGCTGTTTTGCGTGTAATTCGACAGGGTGGCTTGACCACAGCTGCGGCTGCCCGCGCGCCCTCAGTTAACGTTGACGGTCGAAGGTAAGGTCTATGGTTGAATGCAGATGTTGAATCCATACCAAAATAGGAGGGAGTTTTTTTAAGGGCTATTTAATAAACACCGCAACCATTATAAATATGCGTAATTGGTACACTTTTTTAGGGTTCTGGACCTCAACAGCAAAAAAACGGAACCCTTATAGAATCACTTTGTTGTTCGTCTGTTCGCATGTCAAGACCTAGGTGTCGTTAACTCGTTCACGCGTTCCCCTTGACCTAGAACTATAAAATTTGGCAAGGAGTATTGTCTTAGAGTACACATATAGGAATAAATCTATAAACTGTACATTTTTAATTTAATCATAAAAAATAGGGCTTCAATGCCCAAAAAATTGGCTCTAATTTCAAAGTGTAATTAATTGTATCATGTGGGGTATCGTAATATGAAAAATCTTTACTAGCACAAGCTAAAAACTTTCGTTCATTTTGTACAATGTGTAATTTAAAATGCACGACGGAAATGTGAAAAAAAAACTGTTTTATCGATGATTATGTTATATTTACGCTTTGAGGTTTAAACAACTTAATAGTTCCCAATTTGGTGCAGTTTTCAAGATTTGTACGGAACCCTTGGTGTGCTAGCCTGACTCGCACTTGTCCGGTTTTTCAATGAAATATTCGCCTTTGAACTCTACGAGTATTGTTTCTATCTGTGAATTGTTTCTTGTTCATCACAAGATCGTCTACTTCTTGACATTGACTTCCCTTATAAACCTTCGATGAGATTGCTTGGAAGCGGCTTGCATCCAGTTGCTGGACTGGAAAGAAATTTGTTGAAGAGAGAGTGTTTTTTATTTGAAAGCTAATTTAATCGAGATGATTGTTTATATCATTTCAATCTTTGTTGTACGTGAATACTACAAGATCGGTTCAATGCTATTTTGGTCTACTAACCCTTTAGCCCGCGCCGCATCTCTACACAATGTAACACGAGGTACAATCTAACACTACTTGGCAAACTTCAAACTGCCTGTACAAATTGATGTTCTATACGTAACGTACCAACTTCTAATACCATAGATTGTTGCAAAATCTTTAGAGAATTTAATAGGAAACTTCTTGCGGGTAGTTTAAGTTTTGTTGTTGTAGAGTTCGCGTTAGTGGCCTCTATAAACACAGATTGGCAATATATCTTGTTATAATGTTATTATAGTTCTTTGGGCTCCTCCGAAGAGGTCGGTTTGTTTTTACTGTATTGTTACTTTGGGAGATATGGGCCTGTTGAAAAATCTGTATATGGAATTTGTAATTGTTGTTTTTGTAATAATAATTGTTAATTTTCTTATCTTATATATTAATTGATGCTAAGCAATATCAAAGAAAAAAGAAACCTTTTAAAAACAATATAGAACAGAAAAGGGAAGGTGTTTGGCCACCTTTTATATTAGAATTAAAGAGAAACCCGTAAATAAGTGAGATTATAATAGTTTATTTAGAAAGATTAGTAGCAAAATATTACAAACGATCTTAAGCCTACGTCATCATTTTTATAAGAGAGCGAAAAACCATAGACTATGAAGTTTGTCGTGTTCAGCATAGATAATTAATAATCGAATCGATACTAATTCTTAATCGATATTCAACATTTTACGATATCACAATGTAATGGAAACTATAATAGAAGGAAAGATAGAAAGAAAGAGAGGAAACGAAAGACCACGGAGGGTATCCTTGTCAAAATTAAAGCGAAGGTAGAAAACCGATATTTTGTCTGTCGTATAGACAGTATAAACACTGACCGAGGACCGCGAGTCGTGGAAGTTGCTCCACCGATACGAACTTTCCTTTTAAATATTGAATGAATGAATTGTAGTCTGATTATGGTAGGAGAACTAATTGTGATGGTGTTATCTCGTTCAGACTACCTTGTTTATCTCGTAAGGATAAGCAGGATAAAATAGAAAAGGAGATTAGATGAAATTTATTGTAAAGTTATTCATAGTAAATACTGTAGGTATTATTATAACTTGTGACTCTACAGCATTTGAAATATACGCCCACAAACATAGTATTTTAATAATACCTCCTAATCTCTGAAGATTTATCAATTTGGGAAAAGGCTCTAACAATAGTTTATTTCTAATATATTTCCTACTCTGCGCGAAATCGCGAAATTGGTAAAACCAAAGTAGATTTCGCGCATTTTAACTTACATGATTTACTCGTATGTTTAAAAATATGCGAGGGATTTCCGTTATATATTCATTTGTACTGTTTGTCTATAACTTTTGTGTTCAATATTCTATAGCATTTAATCTTGTCGCTGAAGTGGATAGTTATTTATTGTTATATTTAATCAATTTTTAAATTTAATTTTTGCGATTGTGTACCTGTTGTGATATGACGAGATGTATTTTGCGGTACTAATTATTACTATACAAACTGTTTTATATTTAATTTCAGTTTTAAGCTTAATACATCAATAAATGATCCTAATTCTAATTCTACTTCCATATTAATTTTATTTATCAACATTCATTTTTACTTATATCCGGCAGTGGAGTATTGCTATTTCAAAACACAGGTCTATTTCTAGCTTTGATCAGTGTTTCTCAACGTGTAAAAACAACCTATGTTTTCCTGACAAGTTGTTTAATTAAGATAGGTGATGTTTGGTAAAGCCGATAAACATTTCGATTTTCATTTTTGGCTTTATCATCATCATCTTCGATTCCTATTGCTACATTAAATTAGGGCGCTTATTTTTAATTAGGCTAGTTAGCTTTCGGCTTTGCTTCTTATTATTGAGCATGCATAATTATTCAATTACAACTCAAATAACCGGACATGTGCGAGTCGGGCTCGCACATTGAGGGTTCCGTACAAACACGTTGTTAAAATAATTAAAGACCTGTTTTGGCATGTGCTAATGAAGTTCTTTTATATGATACTTTACATGATTCGATTTACTCACTTTGAATTTTGAACCCATAGTTTGTGAATTTTGAGGCCCTATTTTTTGTGATTTAAATAAAAATCTAGTTTTCAGATTTATTCCTATAAGTGTACTCTGAGACAATGCTTTTCGCCAAATTTCATAGTTCTATGTCAACAGGAAGTACTCTGTAGGTTTTGATTTTTGTCAGTGTCGAAATATGCGGGTTTTTACGACAAAAACGGCTCTAACTTTTTGAAACGATAATTGAGAAGTTTTTCTTTTACACAACTGCAAGAAATCATAGATATACGTATACAGATACAAATTAAATTTTAACTCGATATCTTTACGAGATCCCGAGATACACACAGACGGACAGACGGACAACAAAGTGATCCTATAAGGGTTCCGTTTTTTTTCCGTTTGAGGTACGGAACCCTTAAAAAATATTAAAAGTATAACCATAAAATATGGTTTAATACTATGATTCAGTAAATAAATAATAGGGACGGCGGGGGGACAACGACGACGACATTTTACACATGGTTTCTGACCCTAAATCAAGCAAAGCTTGTGATATGGCAACCAGAGACTGTTATACTACACATATGTTTTTAAAACCTACTTTAAATAATAATATCCAGACAAAGAGTAAACACATGTGTCCATCACATAAAATGCTTGCTCAGGGTGTGAGACGAAACCCACGCCTCTTTGGCCCAGGTTAGTCGGGGTTATAACCACTGGGCTCTTGAGGCAGACAATGATCCCAAAATAATAATTATATTATATATGTATAATACGAATATTTCGATCCAGACAGAGCCAAACGAGGCACTAGTCTATTTATAAGTTAATACATTATTTTATTATATAAATCTCTCGTTCTTCACCTGGTTTGGTTCCTTTCATTGAGATACCATAGAAATGCTAATTGCCTTATCGTTCCCACAGTTCTGACGAATTAAAATTTACAGGAAGAAATGGTACAATAATTATGATGCCAGAGTATAACTTGATTTACTTGGAAATTGCTTTTACGTTGATTTCAATGGAGGTAGCTCACTTACGAGTAAGTTTTATACACCGAAGAGACAATATCCTACAGATATTTTGAAAATGGGTTCAGTATAAGTTCATATCTTAATATGAACTTATACTGAACCCATTTTACAAGTGACTAGTTTACAAGTGAAGTAGTTTACAAGTGCGTTTCTTAAAACGCACTTGTATCTGAACATTGAGTTAAGTTTCTGAGCTGCTCTCACCTTTGGGATGGCTCTGCCAAATACCAGTTGGAGGCTTTGGAGTCCATTGAAAGGCGAGCCAAGAGGCTGATAGGCAACGAAACCTTGACTGAGTCGAAGCTGCAAAGTCTCGAGCATCGACGTAGGGTGGCGTGTCTGTCAGCCTACTATCGGATACACTTCGGTGAGTGCGCCCAGGAGTTGCACTTTCTGGTCCCACCTGCCCCTTTCTTATATCGTACGGCTAGACAGACGCGACCAAAGCGCCACCATTTTATGGTGGACATCCCATGCGTTAGAACCAAGCGTTTTGAGTCCACATTCCTCATACGAACTGCCAGAATGTGGAACGCTTTGCCTGAGTCTGTCTTTCCGTTAAAGTTAATTTGGTTTTTTGAATGGCACCCTTAACTTATGTGCCTACGACAGAGCGGAAATACACTAAATATTTATTCAAACAATGATTTAATTATGAAGAACAAAGTAATGCCCGATTCAATAAATAATCTGCCAATGTTTCAATCCTTTGATATTTTAGCAAGATTACATGTAAACTACAATATATCTTAGGCAAATTGAAGAAAACACATCACACACTTCCACAGTATCTATAAATAAGAATGTTATTAAATTTTTATCAGAGAGTTATCGGCGTTTACCGAATCATCGAATTTTTTGCCATTGGCAATGTCCGTTTCTTCTTTAAAGTCAGTTAAAGTAAACCTATTGCAAATTATACAGTGCCCAAATCAAGTGGACATAGGTACATCACTGGAACACACTTCTACAGCACCTAGACAACTGTAAGACAATTATTGCGATTATTGTTATCCAGGAATTAGCCGCGTTTACCGAATCAACGCGCTGTTAGCCAGTTGCAATAATAAACCCGTTTTTGAAGTTACAGCTGTTCGTATGAAGAATGTGGATTCGAAACACTTGGTTCTAATGGGCGGAATGTCCACTATAAAAGGCTGGGGCTTTGGTCACGTCTGTCTAGCAGTACTATAGAAGAAAGGGGCTAGGACCAGATAGTCCAACTCCTGGGCGCACTCTCAGAAGTGTATCCGTTAGAAGGCCACCTACCACCAGAATAGACATGCCACCTTACGTCTATGCTCGAGACTTTGCAGCTGAGACTTAGTCAAGGTTTCTAGTACTTAGTCATGATTTTTGTATAGTACGAAAGATAAATGGACGAAAACACATCACTGGCACACACTTCCACAGCACCCAGACAGTCGTAAGACAATTATTGCGATCATTATCCGAGAATTAGCCGCGTTTACCGAATCGTCGCGCCGTTAGCCATTAGCAATGTTCGGCTAAATACGCCTGCTTTTAATTAGCTAAAGATTATGGGCTCTCGCGCCGTTTCAATGCCACTGAGAGCCGATTACTGGAATATTAAAGGAGTGATTGTTTCGACATTTAAAAGGCTTCATAGGCTGTCTGTGTGATGGGTATTTTAGTGGAAATACCTACCTCTACAGAGTTATCTACTTGCCCTGTACTCCTGTAAGCAAGCAAGTACTCCTGTAAGTAAGTCTAAAGGAGGCGATTCAGACTATCACCATGAACAATTTTTCACAGTCATAGTCACATATTCAAAAATTCCTAACACAACTAGATTCCTAGCTTCTAGCTAACAAAAGAACTAGTAACTTTGAAACGGCTAAATCGATTTTGATGAAACACAGCTAAGAACATTCCCGGCTAATTCACATTTAAACAAAAGAAATAAAAATCGGTTCATCCGTTTGGGACCTTCTCTCTTCTGTGGTTTGGGAGCTACGATGCCACACACACATACATACACCCATTTGCGCGTGTGCAGACACACACACACAAGTCAAACTTATAACACCCCGTCGTTTTTGCGTTGGGGGTGAAAAATATAGTACCTATTAGAATTTAGATCAATAAATAAATAGATTTTCCTTATACCTACATATAGGCCACTATATTATTTTCTTGAAAAATCGGATCATCTAACTACAATGTCAAAAAAAAAAAATTTGTGAAGCGCTTTTTTGCATCTCATGCTAAAACCGAACTCATCAAACATGCATTGCCTAAAATCGAACTTTTAGAACTAAAACCGGGCAATCCCGCTCACATTCTAAATGTCATTATTGTAAAACAGTTAAAACGCTGCTAGTTTCGAGCGATGTTTTTACGTTAATGGTAGCGGAGCCCATGGTGCTAAATAATGACTCGAGAGTCGTGGAAACTGGAGACACATTGTGTACCTACTGTTAGCCGCACACTCGACTCGCCAAATCGAGTGACAGCGGTACAACACTAACGCGCGACGGATGCGCGCACAACACTAGCGACGCTACAGTTTGAACAGGGAATGCGCAATGGCGCGCGATCGTATCTTTTAATATTAATAACTATTGGATTAAAAGTGCAGTCTGTGATATATCAGTTTATAATACGCCCACGATCAACTACTAACTAAATTAGGGGAGCCAGGAGCAGTTCCCCTTACAGTTCAGAATTGGGATCAGAACAAATCTGCGCCAATACGGCGCTTGCGTTTGCTTTCTGTTTTAGGTGACGGCGTGTTAATAAATACGGTTGTATGAGACAGGATCATCTATTACTGTTGGTACCAGCCGTAAAAAGCATCGAAAACAGTAAACATTTACTTCACGTAACAAGAAAGATGTGAAACTATGTTGTAATTTGCGTCGTGGAGTGGCCCAAAATGTATGGGTAAAATGCCTTGAAATCCTGAAAAAAGTACGTGAAAACTGTAATCGTGCCTTATACCGGCTTAGTTTATCCGTGGATACCAAAATAACTGTGAGAAACGGTGAAATACGTATGGAATGACATAACTGCGTCATTAGGTATTTGTCACAGTATCATAGTGCAACAAGCTAGAACAGGCTTGTAAGTATTGTAATATGACGCAATATCATCGAATGCAGGTAAATCTCTGGATTACTTACGTAGTTTCACCCCCAAACCAGGTATTAGCGATACCAAAGTTCATTGACCTGGTCATAACCTATTGCAACATTTGTATTGCATCCTGTTGAAAATGCTTAGAGTTTTAAGTGGCCAAACACCTAGTGCTATTGTGGCATGTATACACAGGAGTTGGCAACTAAACCTTCATGAAATGTTGTGGATACATGTAAGTATTAATTCAGTACCTAACGGTGAGATATGTATATCCAAACTATAGATTGTTGACATATTCTGAGGTCATCGACCTACACAGTTCATGAGCAGAGGTCTATCACAAGCCTGCAGAGTTATAAAAGTACTGTGTGGTACTGTGAATTCTGTAAGTGTTATATATGGTTATACTTGGCCGGTGTTAACTAACCAACAACATGGATCATGTAAGTAAAAGTGCTTTATTACCAACAAATACTGGACTGGAAGCTTGGCTATCATAGCCAGCAACAGCATGAACTAGCTGTGTCATTTATAATGCACTGTAGCATGAAATAATATGGTAAGAATTATATTACATGAAACATTACTCGCTCATTATATGGAAGTCAGTTGAGGATTTATATTGTACTGTGGAGGTCTCAAGGCACACTTCACCGGAATGACCTGCTAAGGCTGACTGGTTACAAATAGTAACTGGAAAGTATTCTTGCCTGTGGTTCTTAATTCTTGTCAAATGTTGTGTTGTAAAAACATAATCACATATTTAAATTGATTTGTTGAAAAACTGTACAATAAGACACATGTTCTACAAAAATGCTCCAGTGGTACAGCTCCAATATCAATAAAGTACAGTATAATACAGAGTGAATTTTACAAAGCACAAATCCAAAGCACTTTGAAAATTGGATTGGTTCAGTAGTACAAATACCATTTTTGCATTGACATTTTCTGGTCGGACCATCGCAATTGGTCATCAATTGTTGCAGTGTATGAGGCATTATGTCTGTAAATCTATGTATTGTATGTCTTAGTGGTAAGATACATATATGATTGCCTTACAAACATGAATAGCTTTTATCAGCAAAAATATCAACATTTGCAAGCAAGTATGGATACAATGTCCTCCGAATAAGTGAAATTACAAAGGCACTTACTAGTGTCGGGATAGACCTGGTGCACTATTCATGTTATGTATTACTTATAGTCGATGTGTCTCAACATTGTTATAAAAACATTGTTAAGGCTGTTGTACCCTCTTAAGGCTATACGACTTAAGTTACATTGACTACCTTGAGTACCCTAAAATACTGTGGACTGTAATTACTACTACTATTTAACCGAGACACAATGTTGACCCCAATGGGCGGACTGACATGTCCTAGCGTCAGAATTTTGGATGGTGACATGCAACATGTAACTATTTGGAATGTTCTATGACTAATCAATTTGGAAGCTATAATCAATATGGCAGTGGTGACGATGGCATTATGGGGCACTTTAGAGACAAAGTGATTTGCTGTAACATTTTTCACAGGCGTCTTCAAATTTTGATTAATGTGTCATAAATGGACAGGAACAGTGTATGATGGTTTTTGAAAACACTCTAATGTATTGTTTATTATTTTCATGTCCAACGGACGGGAGCGGAGTATGGAGTATGTGTTATTACAACAATATCAGGGAATGTACTCCACCAAAGCGAATGGACCTTGTGCATCTCCACTTCACCGGATGCGAGACATTGCGATGGCATATGTTACTCTGACGATTGAGATAGAATGAGCCTTCTACGAGCAAGTGACGCCATCATCATCATCAACAACAGTATGTGTGTGACTCATAGCATCACGTGAGGTAAACATTGTAATTATTGTCAGGGCCTGTGAAGAGCATGGTGTATGGTGAACATCATCAGTCATTATTACTACGATAGCAGTGAGTTAAGTGTAGCTTTTGCAGCTGATTCCATGAGGTAATCATTGATTATAAACAAAGCCTATAAAAGCATGTGGTGATCATAGATGATCAGGATTTGAGCTACTATATATTACTGCCAGCTTGACTACTGTATAGCATTGTATTAGCCTACTGCTGAACATAAGCCTACCCACGAAGGCGATTACCCCATTGTTGCCTATCTTGTTCATTCGATGCTCTATGTAATGTCGATGACGACCATTGTCGGTCGTACTGATTGGAGCATCTTAGAGGTAGAATGTGTTAAGGTTATCATCTTTGATCACGCTAACTGCCACAAGCAGCTTGTACGATGACATTTGTGGAATCATGTTTCATTCTGATGCCTTATTATTATTGAGTCTCCTAGCATTACGAGTATTTTCGGTGGTCATGGCTGATCGGACTACGCAGAGCCTATAGGCTTACTTATAGGGCTCGAGACAAAATGATGGTCACTGTCATATATGAGGGAAGCTGTAATCAGACTCGAACTTCGACATCTTAAGATGACCATGCTTAATTGTATTAAGTGTAAGCATCACAGCATCTAGATCAATTGTATGGGCTCCTTCAACCTCTAGTCTGTGAGCGTGATCCTTCTATAAATAAGCACATTGGTGAGTGGTCATGATAATTTTCGCTCTCTGTGAGTAACTTGGTGAGTAATTATGACAACTTGAGCTATCTAAAAGCTATGTGGCAGGAAGGTCCCTGACCTTCACGAGGCGTGGTACCTGATGCTGAAATCTCCCAGCAATATAGTCTGTCCTCAAACGAACAGGACGTGTATTTAGTCTCCCAACTAGACAGTCTGTCCTCTAACGGACTGGGCGTGTATCTGAAATCTCCCAGCGAGTCAGTCTGTCCTCTAACGGACAGGACGTGTATCTGAATTCTCCCAGCGAGTCAGTCTGTCCTCTATGGACAGGACGTGTATCTTAATTCTCCCAGCGAGTCAGTCTGTCCTCTAACGGACAGGGCGTGTATCTGAATTCTCCCAGCGAGTCAGTCTGTCCCCTAACGGACAGGACGTGTATCTGAATTCTCCCAGCGAGTCAGTCTGTCCTCTAACGGACAGGACGTGTATCTGAATTCTCCCAGCGAGTCAGTCTGTCCTCTAACGGACAGAGCGTGTATCTGAATTCTCCCAGCGAGACAATCTGTCCTCAAACAGACAGGACGTGCATTTAGTCTCCCAGCGAGATAGTCTGTCCTCTAATGGATAGGTCGTGTATCTGAAATCTCCCAGCGAGATAGTCTATCCTCAAATGGATAGGACGTGTATATGAAATCTCCCAGCGAGATAGTCTATCCTCAAATGGATACGACGTGTATCTGAAATCTCCCAGCGAGATAGTCTATCCTCTAATGGATAAGACGTGAATCTAAAGTCTCTCCGCGAGACAGTCTGTCCTTCAATGGACAGGACGTGTATTTAGTCTCCCAGCGAGACAGTCTGTCCTTCAATGGAAGGGACGTGTAGACAAAGTCTCTCCGCGAGACAGTCTGTCCTTCAATGGACAGGACGTGTATTTAGTCTCCCAGCGAGACAGTCTGTCCTCTAACGGACGGGACGTGAATTTAAAGTCTCACAACGAGACAGTCTATCCTCAACGGATAGGACGTGTATCGCGAGTCTCACAACGAGATAGTCTATCCTCAACGGATAGGACGTGTATCGCGAGTCTCACAACGAGATAGTCTATCCTCAACGGATAGGACGTGTACCGCGAGTCTCACAACGAGATAGTCTATCCTCAACGGATAGGACGTGTATCGCGAGTCTCACAACGAGATAGTCTATCCTCAACGAATAGGACGTGTATCGCGAGTCTCACAACGAGACAGTCTATCCTCAACGGATAGGACGTGTATCGCGAGTCTCACAACGAGATAGTCTATCCTCAACGGATAGGACGTGTATCGCGAGTCTCACAACGAGACAGTCTATCCTCAACGGATAGGACGTGTATCGCGAGTCTCACAACGAGATAGTCTATCCTCAACGGATAGGACGTGTATCGCGAGTCTCACAACGAGACAGTCTATCCTCAGCGGATAGGACGTGTACCTAGCCAAAGTCTCTCCGCGAGACAGTCTGTCCTTAACGGACGGGACGTTTAACGATCTTGTTTCCTATAGCCTTTCAATGAAAAGCGAGAACCTGACATCGGATTGTGATATCTTCGAGCAGCGCAACGATGGCTGCTCTACTACAACTGGCGAATCCAGAGGCGCTGTACCCGCTTCAGCGCCCGAGCCGGTGATGCTGTTCCAGAGCGGTTGCCGACTGCGGCGACATCTGGACGAGACTGCATCACTGCACCACGACTCTCCACGTGACTACGGTGCACACTTGGAACGATATGGTGACATTGTTCTATACTGTATGGTAACATCCACCCATGGGTCTGTATAACATTATGTTGTAGCTCTAGAAATGAATATCGTTTAGAATTTCAATACAACTTCTGACAATTGTTCAGGCTAAGGGAGATACATTAAGAAGTCCACAATATAACGATTTGAACTACATTCCTGATGTTGTAATGTTGTGGTTCGTCTGATTAGTTGGAGATTCGCAAAATATCCAGTCTTTGTTTTATGATTTCTATCAATCAAAAAGGAATAAATTGTCACGTACTGCGCTATATTGAGGCTTAGTAAGTTCACAACCTCTTCGGAGTGAGGACCTGAGA
This sequence comes from Hypomecis punctinalis, assembly GCA_949316475.1. Taxonomy (NCBI): domain Eukaryota; kingdom Metazoa; phylum Arthropoda; class Insecta; order Lepidoptera; family Geometridae; genus Hypomecis; species Hypomecis punctinalis. The sequence goes on from OX438800.1 coordinate 4,991,399, forward strand.
TTAACGTTTGATGTTTGTAAACAGTTGCTGCCCATGGCCAGTAGCTCCTATGTTCAGTGCAGGAGTCCAGCTGCTGAGAGTGCCACGAGGACGTGGACGTGATCAGGATGGCCGAATCTGTTAGCCGCACACTCGACTCGCCAAATCGAGTGACAGCGGTACAACACTAACGCGCGACGGATGCGCGCACAACACTAGCGACGCTACAGTTTGAACAGGGAATGCGCAATGGCGCGCGATCGTATCTTTTAATATTAATAACTATTGGATTAAAAGTGCAGTCTGTGATATATCAGTTTATAATACGCCCACGATCAACTACTAACTAAATTAGGGGAGCCAGGAGCAGTTCCCCTTACACTACCTACTTTAGATACAATATGTTAGCAAGAAAAAAATGATCGGCGAGAAGGGGGCGACTACAAACTAATTACTATTAAGGCCTAACGGTCTAGTTAAAAAATATTCGAGCTCGTCATATATTTAGTAGGGATTTATAAAAACGCACCTATTCAATTTAATATAGACAGACGATTCGGAAATATCGCAAACTCGTAGGTAACACATTTTTAAAATGTAATATCGCTAAATTGTGACTCGTCTAGTAGTACAATCTGACAAATTTTTATACAGACATGTTCAACTTAATGTCCCTGACGTGCCAGCCCTTAACACGTTCAATATGACGGATACATGCTTGAAGGATTCCGGATATCTTAATATTATGTAAACTCGAATAAATAAAAAAATATTTAATATACCGATATGGCTTTTTACAGGATTATCCAAAAATGGTGTACTAAACAAAAAGAGGTGATTCAACAATCACCATTTCGAAGATCAATTTATCATTACAAACAACTTTTACGATGGGGCGAACCCAGAATTCGAGAAAAAAAACAGCTGTTTCATACATTTTGTATCGAACAGCTGATTTTTATTTTTCTCGGATTCCGTGTTAGCCCCATTGTAAAACTTGTTCATAATGATTGTCTTAATCACCCCCTTTTGTATTAGTAAAGACGACTCATATACGGTAGAGATACTCGACGAGATGCACGGAATCGTCCTTAAGTTCCTGCTCGAGTAAATATAAAAACTAAATAAAGTAATGGGAAATTCATGGCGGAAACCCTTGTCCAGCATTGGACGTCCTACGGACACCTGATGGATGGATGGATGGAAATACAAAAACCCTTTCTTGGGCTCCCTTACTATAAAGTCCGGAGCCAGCCAAGCGGTGCGGGAATTCAATCCGGCCTGACCGCTGGAAAACGTTCTATCGATGGAAAAACTTTGGAAAAAAACAACGGATTTATGGGCTAATACTTCTTTGATGTCACGCTACATTTCGTTCTATATTTCAGGATATCAGTCTTTCGTTATGTTTCTATGTCGCCTTGAGTGATAGAGAAAGAATACGAGGGTTTGCGTTTTTTTGCTCTCTCGTCATGGTGGTTGCGTTTTAAGGACAACAACGGACTGGAAGCCGACCACAGCTGGACTCGCACACGCACATTTTAGTTCAATGGTACAATGGCACAAAATTTCTAAAAACCTCTGTTGATTGATAAGCATTTATCAATTAATCATATTCTCAAATTAACTATCAAGATGAAGAAAAGTTATTGGCCGTTAAGTAAGTGACCTAATTCGTGATTGCGATAACCTCTTACTGGCAAGTTTATTTTGTGTACATTCAGGTCGGACAGCGATAATTATTATCGTTTTCAAGTGGCTCCACACATTTTAGTAGACAAAAGACAATTTATTACGGGGACAAACAAAATTAAACAAAATTAGTAAAGACAATCTATCTTAAATACTACATATGATTTCTTTCTAATCTAATTACATCACCTCAGCATATATGGTTGTGGACCAACCAGTGCTTTGTTAGTTCTTCCTCGTTACCGCCAGAAGAGTGCTGTAGATAAATGTACGGAACACGATGTACGAAAACTACTCTAGTTACCGTTTACGTATGTAGCTACCTAATGTGGCGAACCTCCGTGCTCGCTTGCTAGTCGAGTATGCGACCATAAAAAGAAACGAAAAGAATACTCGTTTCGGAGCCCGGCTGGACTACCGGACTCCTTGTCGCGTAACGCGTCCGACTTCTATAGACTGCCCACGTGCGCTTTTTAAATAAATAAAAAAAACAAAATATAGTCTTAGTTTATTTCCGTTATTAGTATAAAATGTGTGAAAACCACGTTAATTTCCATGGAAATCGAGTTCGAACTCTCAATTGTACCCTTAATTTTAAATGATTTTATAATAAGGAATAAACTTAACACCCCAGGTAAGATATCAAGATATCTAATTACAGTCTCGCTAACTGAGCGACATACGAGTATGTCCATGTTATTCGATAAACTATTCTTAAACTCTATCAACGGAAACTTGAGGTTAATTTGTTGTTTTCGATACTTAATGTTGGAGGTAGCAGAAAGTTTGCGAGTGCTTTTAATGTAAGTTTGTGACACTGAAAGTTTATCAGTGTGCTAGAAATGCTTTGTTGTTTCACCGCTTTTTACATGTGTTTTAAATAAATATTTTTTTGGGTTTTGGCGGGAACCCGGAAAAATCATGTCGCCGCATTGTATTATTTTGTTAAACTTGTGTTTCTATAAGTAATACTTAAGGAAAAATTGTGGCATTTCGTTGATTATGAGCTGATTTATGTGCATGAGTGTAGGCAAGTTATATAATGTGATGTATTTGTTCCGTGTTGTTACCAAAACGCCATAGATGCCTCTAGTAAAGTCTCCAACTCTTCAATGCTTTAATGGGGTATGATTTGGACTATGTTTGGACTTGACGTTATTGGGCTATGAAGTGACTACGGCAGCGGTAATATTTTGACAAAATATTATCAACTAATATTTATTAGAACTGAATACTTGACCCTGGCAAATACACAACAATACGGCGCCAAAACATGAAAGAAAATGAATAAATATTTATATTTTTTGTGTAATCGATAAGAAAAGCAAATATAATATCGTTTTCGGAATCTATGCTAAGTATGTATTCAAACCTGCAAATGTCATAGCTGTAGATGCTGTTTTGATGCTGTAGATTAGCTGGTTTTTTGCGATTAGGCCCATTGGAAAGTTGGTTATATAATGAGTACAATGATTTGGTAGAATATGTTTATCGTAACTACAGACACGTAGTATAAATTATGTGCTAAGTCTCGGTAAGGCAATATACATAAGTAAACGTGTAAGTTGTACAAGTCATTTTGTTCTTATATTCGTATCTCGAAAATGGCTCTAAAGATGCTAATTTTAAATAAATAATTTTAAATTTAGTATTTAGGTGAAGCTTTTCTTGTTTAATTATGTAGCGGATATTTTTAGAGCTACGATTTCATTTAAACCTTTGTCTCGAGCGAAGCTTGGTCGTTCTCTAGTATGCATAAACAACGGTTTCAATCACCGATTGGCGGCAAACAATGAGTATCGGGATATCGGCTCCGCCACGATGGTACGATATGGCCACTGAGCGCGCGCTGGCGATCGCCAAATGCTTTTAGGCGATGAGATCCTTACATCCTCAGGTCTGCGTCGCGGACCACTGCCTCCGGGGTGCACTTGATTACTCCTTCAGGGAAATTGCTTTCAGATGGTCGTCGAACTCTTCTATTAAAGTTTTTCATTCATAAAGTGATATTGAAAAACATTGAAATTCTGTTTGGTATGCTGCCTATTATTCGCGGGTTTGTCGCGTAATATTAGCCTATGACAGTAATCAACCTTTAATTATGTTCGTGTAAAAAAAAACAAGTGAATCCGTTGCTCTTGCAAGATTCACAAAAAAACAAATAGCTCTCGGATTTGTAGTACCTATTCAGTACGGATGCTAAGATCAAAAACATTGTATACGTATCACGACGACTTTCACTTTGCCCCACCAAGGCGCGCCCCTGGTGGGGCAGATTCCACTCCTTTACTTTTTGGAGTCGAATCTGCCCCACTCGTCTCATCATGGTGGGACAGATTCCACTTTCAGACCGGTAGAATCTGCCCCACTACGACGAACTCGTAACACTTATTGTTATTTTTTTCATCCTTTTCAGTGTTGGTACCATCGTTTGGACGATGATATCCTTAGATCCTCAGGTCTGCGTCGCAAACCACTGCCTCCGGGGTACACTATTGATTACTTCTTCAGGAAAAATTGCTTTCAGATGGTCGTTAAACTCTTCTATAAACGTTTTTTCCATTCAAAAAGTGGTATTGAAGTGAGTCAATGGAAAGTATAGCCAATATTGCTAATTCTTACTAATATTATAAAACTGCAAGTGGATTTGTTCATCTTTCACGCAGCTACGGAGCAACTGATTGACTTGATTTTGCCACAAACAGTCCAAAAGATAGAAAGTGACATATTATATTACATGTATAGGCTACTTTCTATACCGAAAAATTAAAAGGATACAATGAGATGGCAAAATCAAAATATTACGTGGGCGGAGCAGCGAGCTTAAGCTAGTTCAAAATAAAATACATTTCTTATTTTACATAACATAAAGTGTTTAAGAGGTATAATTAATACAAAGTTAAAAAAAACTCGACACGTGCGAGTCAGGCTCGCACATCGAGGGTTCCGTACAAATCCAGCAAATTTCACAAAATTGGAAAGTAAATTGTTAAAATCTCTATGCTAAAACAAAGCTTTTTTATATGATACCTTACATGATACGATTTAATCACTTTGAATTTCCAACCCATATTGTGTGAATCTAGGCCCAATTTTTTTGTGATACAAATACAAATGTTCGGTTTTCAGATTTATTCCTATATATGTACTCTGAGACAATACTTCTGGCCAAATTTCACAGTTATATGTCAACGGGAAGTACCCTGTAATATTATATTACATGTATAGGCTACTTTCTATACCGAAAAATTAAAAGGATACAATGAGATGGCAAAATCAAAATATTACGTGGGCGGAGCAGCGAGCTTAAGCTAGTTCAAAATAAAATACATTTCTTATTTTACATAACATAAAGTGTTTAAGAGGTATAATTAATACAAAGTTAAAAAAAACTCGACACGTGCGAGTCAGGCTCGCACATCGAGGGTTCCGTACAAATCCAGCAAATTTCACAAAATTGGAAAGTAAATTGTTAAAATCTCTATGCTAAAACAAAGCTTTTTTATATGATACCTTACATGATACGATTTAATCACTTTGAATTTCCAACCCATATTGTGTGAATCTAGGCCCAATTTTTTTGTGATACAAATACAAATGTTCGGTTTTCAGATTTATTCCTATATATGTACTCTGAGACAATACTTCTGGCCAAATTTCACAGTTATATGTCAACGGGAAGTACCCTGTAGGTTTTGGTTTTTGTGAGGGTTGAAATATGCGGCTTTTTACGACATAAACGGCTCTAACTTTTTTAAACAATAACTGAGAAGTTTTTCTTACACACAACTGCAAGAAATCATAGATATACGTATACAGTTTAAATTTCAACTCGATATCTTTACGCGTTCCCGAGATAAAAAGTGTTGACATACACACAGACGGACAGACGGACAACAAAGTGATCCTATAAGGGTTCCGTTTTTTTCTTTTGAGGTACGGAACCCTAAAAAAGTCGCTTCCCGTTGTCTGTCTGTCCATTTGTATATTATACTCGTATATACGCAACGGATTTTGATGCGGTTTTTTTAATAGATAGAGATTAATAGAGTAGTTCAAGAGGAAGGATTATATGTATAATACACCTGTGCGAAACCGGGGCGGGTTGCTAGGAAATAATATATTCATTATAATCATGTATTACTCCGGAATTAGGAAATAAGTTGTTAAGTTCGTGTCAAGACACGCGAATGATAGGCTTCCGTAGATGGTGACGATGATTATGATGATGATAAAAACAAATTTTTACGATGTCATTATATGGTTGACTACTAGAAAAACGTAATTGACTACAAAATATGTTTGGGAGATCGATGACCTACGAGTACATGGTATGGTTGGTATCTCACCAATGGTACGAGTTCATTGTGACAAAAAAGTAATTTAGGAAACCTAGAAAACGGACGTACGAACGGACGGACGAACACAATTAAGTTATAAGGGTTCCTCGTTTTGGTTCGTCGTTTTACTAGGAGACCCTAAAATTAACTATTCCGCACAAAAAATTAATTTATTCTCGACAAATGTATGGTTGATGTTTTTTTTGTACAATTTCGAGGCGTACCTAATCCTACTAATATTATAAACGCGAAAGTTTGTGAGGATGGATGGATGGATGGATGTATGGATGTTTGTTACTCTTTCACGCAAAAAGTACTGAACGGATTGAGATTAAACTTTGCAATAATATAGCTTATATATCAGAATAACACATAGGCTATAAATTATAATGATATATTGCGTATACGGGCGAAGCCGCGGGTAAAAACTAGTTATTTATAATTTTCAATGTATACCTATACATATTTCTAGAAGTACTTTGTACTTTGCAAAACAATACCTTGTAGTAAACACGTAAACGTCTTTACTAACTCGTAAATTCACAGTGCTTTTTTTAAAAGTAGAGTTAAGTTTTAAGTAGCTGTAAGGTGTTTTACAGAAATCTATGTGTTATTGAAAAATGCTATAATACTTGGATTATTTTATGTTTTACTTTTTTAACTCTTTTTGTTAGTTGCCGTGACAAACAATGGCCTATACTAAATCTGCAGTTTACTGGAGCTCAATCGTTTCAAAATAGCTGTGCAGTTTTCCTCAAAACAGCGTAAAAAATTCCTCGCTCAATTAGACCTTAAATAGTCACTAATTAGTGTTAATTTACAGACTCAATAAGTCTGGCTCGAGCCACGGCGGCGCAACATTGAGTTATTTCTCTAAAGAAATCTACCAACTCTTTTAGAAGCGGTAACATTGCAAATGAAAGTTTTCGTTCCTTTGTTCAAAAAGTTTATGAATCTAGATTCGGAGACAACTAGACTTTGAACTGGACACTAGAATGGAATTTATGGTTATGGTGTTCAAAGATGGTTAGATAGATAGATACACTCTTTATTGCACACCAAGAAATAAACTAAAAAAGAAACAAAGATACATAAATAGTGTAACGATGGGCGGCCTTTTCGCTGTTAGTGATCTCTGCCAGGCGATGGTTATGAAATGATAATTAATCATCTCAAGAAAATACGGAGGAATAAGATGCATCGATTGGTAATGATATTATGAAACGATAATGAGATAATGATAAAACTATTATAAAAAACTGGACAAGTGTGAGTCAGGCTCGCACATCGAGGGTTCCGTACAAACACATTGTTAAAATAATTAAAAACCTGTTTTAGCATGTGCTTATGAACTTCTTTTATATGATACCTTACATGATACGATTTACTCACTTTGAACCCATATTTTGTGAATTTCGAAGCCCTATTTTTTGTGATTTAATTAAAAATGTACAGTTTTCAGATTTATTCCTATATTTGTGTACTCTGAGACAATGCTTCTCGCCAAATATCATAGTTCTACGTCAACGGAAAGTACCCTGTAGGTTTTGATTTTTGTGAGTGTCGAAATATGCGGTTTTTTACGACATAAACGGCTCTAACTTTTTAAACGATAACTGAGAAGTTTTTCTTTTACACAACTGCAACAGATCATAGATATAGGTATACAGTTTAAATTTCAACTCGATATCTTTACGCGTTCCCTAGATAATGAGTCTTGACATACACACAGACGGACAGACGGACAACAAAGTGATCCTATAAGGGTTCCGTTTTTTCCGTTTGAAGTACGGAACCCTAAAAATTAAGACTGTGTAGATTTATCAAAATTATCAAAAGAGAAGTGTAAAAATAACTATAGTCATGCATCCAAATTTTAATTTGTCCTGGCGCTGGCTCTAAGGTCCATTAATTCTAGTTCCTTAGCGCTATATCTTTATTTTTCTTAAATAATAAAAAAATATATTTTTTACTGTACACGTGCATTATTTTTAAATGTTTCATTAGATTTCCGCTAGATCGATATGTGACGTCCTATCCACTAAATCTCTAGTTATGTAATCTTAGGATTTTTTTAGTAATTGAAATTTCAGAATTTTTAGTATGTCCTCAGGATTGTTACAAGTTGGGCCGCACTTTAACCAACAAGTCCAAATTTGGATAATTTTGTATTTATAAAAAGGAATTACGAGCGAAAAAGACACTCAAAGAACTGCCTCTAAATGACCTTCAAACCACTTGACCGCTCGAATGATACCTCCAACGAGATTCGTAATTAAATTAGCCAAGTCGAAACGGAAATTATAACAACACGAGTGTCGGTCGTTGGGCCGCGATTATATTTGTAAAGCTTTGATCCTCGAGGAGCGTTTGCTGAGAGGTTTTCATTTTGGATTCGTTGAAATGGCTCAAATGTGACGAATGCTTTATTTTTGACGATGAGGTTGCATACAAGCGCCATGTCACAGCCACAAAAACGCCTCTACCCGCAGCGTTTTCATACAATTTCGCACAAAAGTTAAGGTCTGTTTTCAGATAACGGTGTCCGTCATAGAGTGATGTAATACAGCGGTGAATGACTGTGTTAAATGTCATTCACTGTTAGTGTTGTCTATCGTTTCTTAACGAGCGGTAATAAAAGAGAATTTTTAACAAATATATATATATATATATATTACGGTCATTATGACGGTAGGTGCCGCTATCCTAGGAAAACAAAGTTTAGTGTCCGGAATCGGCATTTGTAGACAGTGTGTTTCGTGTACGACGTGATGCTTTGCAAAATGCAGGAAGTTCCCGAAAATTCTCAACTATCTACTCAACATTATGAACAATTGAACACATTTTTCTATAGAAACAATTATGTATGCATAATGCACAGAAAGAGAAATACCTAGGCATTCTATTAATTTTGTGAAGAATATAAGAAAACTATTCATATGAAGCGATAGTCTGCTAAGACGTACCTATGCGTAGATGGTCGTGGGACCGAGTAAAACAAGAGTGAGCAATGAAAGTAAAAAAAAACTAAATTAGTGCAACCGGGATACGAATATATAAGTCATTTTCTAACGTTTAAAAAATTGAGCTCCTGCAAGACTAAACAAAGAGAAACTATTTTATCCACTTTTAAAATGGCATTTCATATACTTTGTTTACTCTTAGAATTCTAGGAGATAAATAAGTGGAAAAACAATCATTGTTTTCCCATTACATTATTTATCTATTTGCCTTAATAAGGGTGGGGGTCGCTAACTGCTATTTCATCAAACCTAGAACTACAACAACAACATTTTCCGAAAAAACAAAATAGACACAAGGAGATACCGTCCCAAAGAATAATATAAAGTAAATTAAGTCAATCAGCGACTCAATCCTGAGTCTCATTTGAGTTATTTATAAGGCGTATTATTTTTACACGCCCCTCACGTTTCTTCCGCCGAGGAAATGTAGGTACTCTTATAGAGATAAACATTTATGTCTCGCCCTCTGTCTTACTTTTTCTTTGTTTAATTGTCTGATTATAGAGATGGTGGACGTGGGTAGGAGAAATGTGAAAATATAAGCCGTAATGGGGATTGTTTGTTTGAATACAAAATATTAATATTCAGGAATTTGTTTGTAGAATGTTTTTTTAAGGAAAATAATGTAAACAGGTATGAGTTGAGACAGTTTTTAAGTAAACTTATTTATTACATTGCATAGCTGATTTTTTACATATAAGTTTAATAAGAACTAGATGAGAACCCGGCTTCGCTCGGGTAAAATGTGACTCATAATACACACAAACTCATCATAATTTTACTATTACTCGATCACTATCTTTACGAAGAGCCCTTCGCTCCTTCAATTCACAATTATGACAATGATTACCATATTCAAGGATCATAGATATATGGCAAGGAGATTAAGCTGATAACGAAATGGTATAGGTATCATCAAGCAAAACAATGATGAGAGACCAATGAAAGACATTAATTTTAAGAAATAGGTACTTTCGGCATGTTAACACCCATAACAATATACCAACGGAATTGCTCAAAATTAAAATTGCTCAAAAATAAGTTTTGGCGGGAACGCGGAAAAATTATGTCGCCTCATTGAACTATTATTTTGTTAAACTTGTGTTTTTATTAGTAAAAAAACCGGACAAGTGCGAGTCAGGCTCGCACATCGAGGGTTCCGTACAAACATATTGTTAAAATATTTAAAAACCTGTTTTAACATGTGCTAATGAAGTTATTTTATATGATACCTTACATGATATGATTTACTCACTTTGAATTTTGAACCCATATTTTGTGAATTTTGAGGCCCTATTTTTATGGGAATTAAATAAAAACGTACAGTTTTCAGATTTATTCCTATATGTGTACTCTAAGACAATGCTCTTCGCCAAATTTCATAGTTTTATGTCAACGGGAAGTATCCTGTAAGTTTTGATTTTTGTGAGCATTGAAATATCCGTTTTTTTACGACATAAACGTCTCTAACTTTTTTATACGGTAACTGAGAAGCTTTTCTTTTACACAACTGCAAGAATTTATAGGTTTGCGTATATAGTTTAAATATGAACTCAATATCTTTACGCGTTCTCGAGATAAAGTCTTGACATACACACAGACGGACAGACGGACAACAAAGTGATCCTATAAGGGTTCCGTTTTTTCCTTTTGAGGTACGGAACCCTAAAAATTAGTGAAACACTTTGATATATCGTTGATTATGAACTTATTTACGTGCATAAGTGTAGGCAAATTATATAATGTGACGTATCATGTGTTGTTACCAAAACTCCATAGACGTCTCTAGTAAAGTCTCCACTGCTTTACTGAGGTATGACTTGAACTATGTTTGGACTTGACCGGGACTTTTTTGGACTTTAATGTGACTACGACTGTGACTATGTTGATAAAAAATTATTAAAACTGAATACTTGACACTGTCAAATGCATAACAATGCGACGCCAAAACATAAAATAAGATGATTGACTGCTCAATTTAGCATATTTTCATCTTGTTTAGCATACACCATATTTTTAGCATGTTAAATAATTATACAATAAAAGTTTTTTATTCAGATTCAGAAATATCGTTTTTAACGCTACCACATTCAAATGCCAAAATCGAACGGGTTTCTTTTAGTCAAATGAATGTATTAAAAACTAAGCTACGCAATTATTTGTCGGGAAAAAAATTAAATGTTATTTTATACTTATAAGATTCGATTTAAAAAGGGCAAGGAAATGCTGCTACTCTTACGCAGTTCCAGAGAACGCACTGCGCTCTGGAACGGTAAGGTACCAAGGAGATCTAATGTACAGTCTGTGCAATGACATTAGCTCGTCTTCAAGCACATTAATTGTCGATGAAGACAAAGATACTTACATCTATAGTTATAGCATATAATAGTTCATAGTCGATTAAAACACATATTTTGTTAACTAACAACAATTTTATTATTTTTGTTACGTTTAATTTAATATTGAAAAATGTTATCACAATTTTTAACATATTTATTATGCCACAATTTTATTTGTGATTTTGGCAACACTGCTCAAGATATGTCATCTGGTGTCATTATGGAGACCGTTTTTTTGTTTATCAACACCGTTATAATTTGTTAAAATACTCGATAATACGAATTTTCCGGATATATGTTGTCGACTCGAAATCATCATTTTTTGATGTTTTATCATTCAGATAAAGTTTCGATCGTGTCTACCGTACCCCTTGACGAAATTATTAATATAGATAGGTTTAAGTTCACATACATGGATTTATTTAAAAATAAAGGCGAAAATAATATTACTTGCGCACGAAACAGCTATGTCAAGATACTAAACTGTAATACATTTAAATGTAGAATTTTTGTATATTATCCATGAAAACTCTACTGGAAAATAAGTAAAGACTAAAAAACTAGAAAATGATGAAACAAATAAAAAATAAATATATTTTTCATTGGCGTCTTATTACAAATAGAACCCTACAACATTTTTGCACAAAAATATGAATATACTAGTAAGAATGCAAAGTACAAAAAATGTAGCGATTACTTATAATACAATGTATAAAAATTGCATTTTATCCACGAACAAATTGAATTAGATAACATCTGTGTGGCAAAACTAAAGCGTAGATAGTCAACTAAGTGATTACAACCGAAACCAAGCACATATTAGCAGGAAATTAGGTCCCAATTCTACCCTCGCTCGTGCCCATATTTCGCACACCCATTCTCGTGTGCACACTATTAGCGGTGCAGGGCGCCGCTGTCGTCGCAAATTGAATGGAACCGCGCGGTCACTAAATCCCGGGCGCCCGCTGAATCAACTTTAAACTAATTTATTAACACCAAGACGTTTATTAGAGGCGCCATTCAGCGGCTCAACAAACAGTTACTTGGGGAAGAACACTGGCTCAGTAACGTCATTATTTAGTCCAATTTGCAGAATTAGCTTGATAAATGTATTTGTATTAGCGTTTTGAAGCGCTGCGCGCGCCGTAGGCTCGTAGCGCCGAGGCGAGACTACGAGCTCAGTATCACCGCGCCGCTGCGTGCAACGCTACGTGCGCTACGAGCGCTACGAATCGCTCCCGGTCCCGCTACGAATCGCGAGCAAAATTAGTGACACATACTCAGTGATAGTGTAGTGAAGTGTAGTGTGTAGTGAAACGAGGTGAGTTTTCTTTCAGAGAGGGAGATGACTATAAATCAGTTTTGTTGTTTTGGCAAACTGCCGTTTTATGTTTATGTCTTGTTTTAATACGGTCTAAGCGTATTATTATATCGGGTTACGAAACATTTTATGTGTTGTAAAGAGAGTTTGTTTTGTGTTATTTTTTGGTGTCTCAGCGCGTTGGTAGGTTATTGGTAGTTAGGTACTTACTTAAAATGATTACGATGCAATGTAAAAAAAAATACTAATAAAATATAATACATAACAAAAGGAACAGGAAAAACAATCGGTTTCTCTAACACACAATAACACGAGTCTTGCGATTTTTAATCTAACCTATTATAAAAATCAAATACCTACATGTTTTTAAAACTCTTTTTATTACTCCAATTGATAATTCTGAGCGAGTAATACCATTCTTTATTATGACTCAGACATTTACTCAAAAAATGACAAAATCCACATTTATACTGTTTTATTTCCTCGACAGTAAAATGTTCTTCGTAATTTCGTTTACATGTTCATTTGTTACCGAATACATTATTTTTAGTAATTAGTAATTGTTCGGTTTGTTATTGTTCTTGCTTCTTGAGCCCTTAATCCAGATTTTGAGTAGTTTACTTAAACTTTTGCGTTCGCGTGTGGCTACATTTTGGTTATTCTTCGTCGTCAGGCGCGCTGTACAAAAATGTATAGCGACACACGGAAACAGCTGTAGTTTCAATTTACGTGAAAACTTGGACTAACCTCTCTTGTAGCGCAATTTTCGAGATCCAAAATAGATACTTTACCAGGAAATAGTCGTCTAAACGTCTTAGATTAACAGCATTATTCTAGCTTGTAGTAATCAATGTATAAGTAGCACCAATTAGGTATCTGACAAACAATGTCTCACATAATACGCTTAGCTTTCGAAAAATAAAGAAAATAACAAGCCAACTTCCGAACATTTTTCCACAAAACCTTTTTTATAAAAACGCGTATAAAATAAAGAAATACGTTCCCAATAACGACATATTCTGATCAAATTAGACGTGGTATTGAATCGCGAATCCCGTAGGATTATCGAATGTAGTACCGTTTGGCGTAAAACACCTAATATAGAGGAGGCGTTCATGTGAGCTTTGCACGGTAGGAAAACAAGAACACGCTGTTCAGGATATTTGCTAGTGCTCATAGAGTAGTTTGACTAGGTCTTTGTAAGCGATCACCGAAGTTAAGTAACGTTCGGCACGGTCAGTCTATGGATGTTGTAAATTTTACAATAGAGCTCTACCGTGGTTCGGATGACACGTCAAATGGTAGGTCCTGTTTGTTTTAACCGCTTAGACATGTCAGAGGCGGTTCAGGCTGCTTAAAAGTCTCTTGCTGAACCAGTTAAAACAACATTCAACTTTACTTTTCTACTCTGTGATCAATGCCGTTATGATACACTTAAGTATACTGCGTAAAAAGCAAATAAATTGTAGCTAGCTGATTCGTTTTGTGTCAATTATTATATTACTAGCGACCCGCCCCGGCTTTGGACAGGTGTATTATACATAAATAAACGTCCAGTGTCAATGGCAATGGTCCAGTGATATAGGACCAGTTAGTAGTACATAAATAAACCTTCTTCTTGAATTATAAAATAAAACTATCTAGTAATTAAAACTACATCAAAATCTGTTGTGTAGTTTTAAAAATATAAGCATACTTAGGGATACTGTGCCTAAATCTACCTACATATTACCTATATTTTCTATTAGTTAAAGGTAGTTTTAACTAATAGAAAATTTGTTTAGTTTTAAGGTTTAAATATTGCTTTTATCTCATTTTGTCTTTTATTGTCTTCACGTAGTCGCGCGAAACCAAATACTACCTACCTGTAGAATTTGGGCCACCACACAGGCCTAGCCTAGTTCGGGGCCTACTAGTATCGAAAAGACAATATACCTAAAATCTCTTGTGTTATAATCGCTGCTACTTATAATATTAATAACCTGTTATTTATAGCGTAACATATTATCTTAAAATGTGTTAAAACTTACGGTACTATACCTACAATTATGTTAAATGTGTAATATAATAATAAAAAATAGTAAAAGTAAAAAATAGGATAGTCAGCGTGAAATAACTTTGTTTTATACTGTGTAGTAATAGTGATGTTTTTTAGTGAAAAGTTTTCACAACGCAACGCGTGCTTATTGTCCCATCTTTCCATAAATATCTACGTAAAACCGCCACTCGTTCCGCTAATAAAATGAAGGAAATCATTACAGAAAAATACCCATCTTGCTCATAAAGGATTATGTAAATCTGAAACGAAAGGTAAATGTATAAATTGTATAGAAAGATGTGGTTTAACGAACCGGAAAAGACGTTGGGTTTATGTACATTTTCCTATACGACTGAACTTAATCTTTACGTTGGTTTAGTTATTTATTTATCATTATTATTTTCAACTCCCGTCCCAATAAGAAGACAAGAGAAAAATAATGCAAATAAAATTAGTAAGTTCATATAGGCCGGATAGCCCTGGTATCAGTTTTTAAAGCCACCTAAACGGTTAAAACAACCGGGGCCTACAATTCAACGTGTCACTCGAGCCACGGTAGCGCTTAGTTTTAAATGCCACCCATGGTCACCCATCCGAAGACTGACCGTGCGGAACGTTGCTTAACTTCGATTAATTTACAATTCAATTCAATTCACAATTCAATAAATCACATACCTTAGTGCATTATTTTACATGTATTATATTATATCTAAAAATATCATACTCAATGTCAAATCTGTACTACATATTTCTGTTCTTTTTTCTATCTCTTCTTATATTCTAATTTTAATGTTTAAAATAAAAGCAAAATCCTAAATAAAAATGTGCACAACATAATATAGTTCCTTGAGTAGGAACTAGTTTCCGAAACACGGGTTCCCCTCACCAGTTTGGTAGCTAGAGCCTCCGAAAACTTGATGTGCTTTTCATAAATAAATACTTTTTGAATTTATTAATAATGATAAGAGAATATAGGCAAATGTCCGACTGCAAGATGGGTCGACGATATTGTGAAAATCGCGGGTCGAACTTAGAGACGATTAACACAGGACCGAGACAAATGGCACCGTGATAGAGAGGCCTGTATCCAGCTGTGAGATAGAGAAGGCTTGCGGATGATGATGATGATAGGTAAATAATAATAAGAGAGGGTCAATCTAGTCAAACTGATACACGTGTTAAACGTCAAAATTGCTCTGTGCAAAAATTCAACTGGACTAGTAAAATAAATATTTAAAATATTATTATTAATAAGTAAAACCGCGTAAAACGGTTAGTTAACCATAAAATTACTAATCTCCTCAAACTCCTCATGTCAAAGTTCTGCATAAGCATAAACAAGACAGACAAACAGGACGAATATTTACCCGAAAACCTTTCACATGAGACGACAATGTAGACAGACTCAGGGATGTACTAAGGATGAGCAGAGAAAAAAACTGTAATAATATAATTTGTCGTCATCGTCACTGTATACGTATTGGATATGATATTTATTGGTAATAATTATGTAAAATTGAATTATAAGTCTTACGGATGCATCTATATAATATACTAGCTTCCACCCGCGGCGCCGCCCGCGTGGAATTAGACATTTATGCTATCTCACAGGAACCTTTTATTTAAGTAGGTAGCTCATGTCACTTTCCGGCCCTCGAACTATATCTATGCCAAATATCAAGTCAATTCGTTGCTGCGTGAAAGAAGAACAAACTAACAAACTTTTCGGATTTATAATATTAAATATAGGTATATATAGGTACATATATATTATCAGTATGATGATATCCAAGGACTGCTCATCGATTGATTTGACAGATATTCGATCGACAGTTGTTTATTTTGACATTCTTGCAGTGCACGCTAGAGTAGCTCGCAGATGGCAGATTTTTCCTACTTACTCAACATTTATCTTTATATTTTGGACAATTCACAAAATATCTTTATATATTGTAGCCTATGTGTTATTCTGATGTATAAGCTATATTATTGCAAAGTTTGATCTCAATCCGTTCAGTAGTTTTTGCGTGAAAGAGTAACAAACATCCATACATCCATCCATCCATCCATCCATCCATCCTCACAAACTTTCACGTTTATAATATTAGTAGGAAGTATTTAACAGTTTTTAGCTAATGAAGATAAGCGTAGTTTCAATGAGAGGTTCGATTAAATTATATTCAATATGTTGGCTCAGTTGCGGGCTTAGTAGACACAAATACGCAACGTTTTTTAAAATGAATTTGGGCCAATTTGATGATTTCAAAAATTGGTAAATAGTGATGTTATTAAAAAATAATTCAAATAACAATATTTTGTAACAGACATTGTTATTATTATTTTATACTACGGGACTAATCGCGCACTAAAATTACGAGATAAATAAATACCTCCTCATCCCGACGTCGGGATGAATATTTTCCCGACGTCGGGATGAGGAGGTATTTATTTATCTCGTAATTTTAGTGCGCGATTAGTCCCGTAGTATAAATTAATAATGTGTTCAAATCGCGAAAGTTTAAAAACAGACATTGTTATTTTTAAAACTTTAGCGATTTAAGCACATAATTTATATACAAGGTTAGTTAATGTCAAATCTGTACTACATATTTCTGTTCTTTTTTCATACAAGGTTACTGGTAATCAATTACCATCATTTTAGGGGTATAAATATGTATCAAAACAAACATATTTGTGTTCTATGACTACTTAGAACTCGTATTTATTTTCTTCCATACAAAATTTAAAACAATCTAAACATAATTATTTAGATCTATGTAAAAATCGCCGCCTCCCGCGAGATTTGGACGTAATGCAATAACAAAACAATTTTTGTGCATTAATGTTTTTGGAGATACTGTGTACAACTATGCAAATAAGTGTAAATACTAGTTGGGTATGTAAAAAAACAATTATTTGTACACTAGTTTTTACCCGCGGCTGCGTCCGCATACGCAGTATATAATTATAATTTATAGCCTAGGTGTTATTCTGATATATAAGCTTATTATTGCAAAGTTTCATCTCAATCCGTTCAGTAGTTTTTGCGTGAAAGAGTAACAAACATCCATACATCCATCCATCCATCCTCACAAACTTTCGCGTTTATAATATTAGTAGGATATGCTACTTCCACTTTAAAAATAAAATTGGAATGTTCGTTGAGATTTGGGAAAAGTTGTGAATCAAAAGTTATTTGATTTGATTTACAGAATATTGTGCCCTTAAAAGGATGCTATGCACGCATTGAACTTGTGTGTACACATGACCATGATCTATTCAACTTAGTCGAAAAGTCGGATTAATGAAGTATTTATTTGTCTCATATTTTAGTGCGCGGTTAGTCCCGTAGTATCTACATAAAAATAATATACAAACTCTTAAAAAAAACTAAATCCAGATCAGGTTGCTGAGTGTTGGCAGATTGTTAATAAGTAGAATAAGTTTAATGGAGATTCTCGGTAATCTCCGCCCTGCAAACTTTTTAGCATAAATTATTTTACCGGGATTTCAAATAACAATAACATTTTTTGTTTACGTAACTTCGTCCACTTGACGTCACAAACGAGCCATGTACCCCTTTCCCAACTCCTACGAAAACCAGCTAACTTCTGGTTAAAAAACAAAAAAGTGACGAAAACACGAACTCTACAATTTTGATTGATATGTTCTATTTGAGAAGTATGAAATATAATTAAGTTAAGTAGTGCAGAATATTTTTTATCACTAATAATTCCGCGCTTGACAACCTATGGTATTTATAAATAATGTAATAATCTTAATTTACTCAGCATTTAATTTATCTCTTTTAGAACAAATTTCGAAGTATACTTTTTCCAATAAATTATTACTAAAATCACACCACTATGAAAAAAGTTTTGCGTTGTTATACATAAAAAAAAATATACGCTTCGAATTGTATACCTCCTCCGGTGGTTCGTCGGTCAAAAAGTTGTTAGTTTTGATCCACAGAATAAGCTCCTGAAATGATGCTAATCGATTAGAAATAACCCTGTATATCCTGAATCTGTAGGATTCACGTATACAGAACAAGTTACCATTAAAACCAATAATCAATTTTAATTTACCTAATTAGTGTATCAGATAAAAATAATATAAAACGTTGTTTCGGTTGTGTCCACTTCGATCTTAAATACAATCCCAAAAAAAAAAATTTCAGATGTTGCCAAGGCAGGACTATACTTCGCACTATCAAAAAGTTATCAAATCTCATGAAGAGCGAAGCTTCTAACTCTACGCCTAACTTTATATGCCCTAACTTCACAAACTTTACTTTACTACAAATATAATATGTAGCTTGGCCGTTTTGTTACTACAAGAACCAAGAACTATAATTAAGTATAACAGATCCTAAATCCAATATTTTAACCTCCATTATTCGGGCGACTCACGAAAACTTCAAATAACTTTAAGCGTGATTTATTAATGTTGTTTGCGATCTATTGGATTTAAGTAAAACAACTCAATTCAGCTATTAATTTATTATTGGACTGTTATCTTATATTAGTTAAATTTGATCCCTCAACCACATTAAAACCTTTATTTTTTAATGAATACCTTTTAGTCTACCGGTAGACCGACAAAAAATTTAACAAACAAGCAGAATTCAAGTAAACAATGAAGTCCGGTGATAAATCATTAGTATTTGGGAATGTTTAATTTTTATGCTATACCTACTTCTAACCACATACACACTACAAATTAAAAAAAAATTATCTCAGCAAGCATGACTGATTGGTAATTTAGTTTAAAAAATCAAGTAAACCATTTAATTCTGCGATTAGTCAATAAATGAATAATAATTTAACCGTAAGCTTTCACTTGGTTACCACGCGCAATTCAAATGTTATTGTGTTTTTTGTCATTTACAGAGAAACTACTCAATGTAAGTTCACAGAAACTCGTTTAGCGGCCATGAACAGGTATTATTTGCGAGGTACACACATCTAAACAAAAGACCAGCTTAGGCACGAAAGTGCATCAACTAAAAACTGAGATGAAAATCAGTCAAACTTCGTCTCCAAACTGGCCATTATTTTGGATTTTAGATATGTTTTAGATGTAATTATAAAATACATTCATATGCAAATGGCAAAAAAACACATTTTTTTAATTTCGCGTGATGATTTATTGGATCCACCATAACCTGGATCGAGTCGGTTCGACAAACGCATTAGTATCTTTACATTTTTAATAAATAACTCTCTTTTGCTCTGTTCACCAGCTGACTGATAAAAACTTCACCTTTTCAAGCGAGACTGATGGTTTCTGCCTTCAATCTATTGGATCTACGTAAAAGAATTAATTATTAAATCAATCATAACTATTAATTTACTACACGAGTGTATTTCTAGCCAAGAAAAAGATTTTTAAGTTGTGTTTGTTAGTCGCTTGATGCATGAAATTTGATAGAGTAAAAATGGGTTTTTACTCTATCAAACTCCATACATCAGGCGACTGACGAATACTTCCACTACCATCAAGCGTCTCATGTCAATGCTATCTGCGATCTATAGGATTCAATTCAGTCATAAATCCTACTAATATTATAAACGCGAAAGTTTGTGAGGATGGATGGATGGATGTATGGATGTTTGTCACTCTTTCACGCAAAAACTACTGAATAGATTGAGATGAAACTTTGCGATAATATAGCTTATATATCAGAGTAACACATAGGCTATAGATTATAATGATATTACGTTTTTTTTTTGATAATATAACGATAAGTGTAAAGTAAGATTTGAGAACTCTGAGAAACTATTCTAGAGTGCGCTTCAAAAGTCAAAAAAACAAAAAAAACAACTGTCGAATCGAACAACCGTCAAATCGTTTTTTGTTTTATTTTTTTGGATTATCCACTTCGTTTATTAAGGGAGGTAAGGTTTGAAAGACGGAACGTGACATAGTCTACTTTTTATCCCGGATAAATAAAGGGCTCCCATAGGATAGCACAAAAATCAAAATATCATGCGGGCGAAGCCGAGGGTTAAACTAGTAACTAATAAATGTAACCCCACAAGCGTATGAGAACCTTTAAATTTATAATGAATACCCCTTTCTCGTTCTAACTACGTCCACCGGTTGACTGACGAAAACTCCAACTCTTCAAGCATGATTGATGGGTGTTATCCGCGATCCGCAGGATTCAGGTAAACAGTGCAGTCCGGCGATAAATCATGTCGTGTGTAGCGGGCCTAAGCAAGCAGACGATCCTGACATTGTTTGGAACTGCCCTAACTTACGGTCGTAGCTCACGTATCGCAAGGGTTGAGTTAAACGATCAACTAAACTGTATTTTTAAGAGGATTAAAGTAAAAATATGTTTTGGTTAGCCTAGAGCATTATTGACATCATCATAATTCCTTCTCTAGAATATACAACGCGCTTATTTCATGTTAAGGCGATACTGAAACCTTGTATCAAGTACATCATTATGAATAAATTTTACTATGTGACCATTAAATGTAATATTGATTATAAGAGGCCTATATCCAGCAGTGGGATAAAGCAGACTATGGATGATGATGATGATGATGTGACCAATCCCAGAATTGTGAAAAAACACACCAAATGTTTCCTACAAAATGTACAGATTTGGTCGAAAAAAATGTGTTCAAATCGCAAAAGTTTAAAAAAAAAAAAAAAAATTTGAAAATCAAAACAAAATATTCAATTTTTTTAATCTGTGCATGAAATAGTCGCCGCTATTTTATGACGTTATCCGGCTGTGTAAACATTGAATAGTTTTTCCGATGTTTGTACACTAGTATTCCAGGTACATCATACCAATGATAACTCATTATTTATCATTTATAATAACTCATTTTCAACGTAAATCTCAAACTTACAAACAAAAACACAATCGTGAAAAATATTTACGGGCATTGTTAACATAGCCTAGTGACGTCATTCATGACCACAGAGTAAAATATAATCCATCCATAGTTTTCGTAAATTAATTAAAGTAATTAAGTAAATTCAAAATACACGACAATCTTAACTTTCTGACCGTTGTGATGCAGAAAAGAATTTAAGATTCACATTTGTTTGAGTTCAGATTCGTCTTTGATTAGCCGAATAAGACTGAAATAATATAAAATATATAGAAAATAAAAAAACCGGACAAGTGCGAGTCAGGCTCGCACATCGAGGGTTCCGTACAAACACATTGTTAAAAACCTGTTTTAGCATGTGCTAATGAAGTTCTTTTATATGACACCTATCATGATACGATTTACTCACTTTGAATTTTGAGCCCATATTTTCTGAATTTTGAGGCCCTATTTTTTTGTGTATTAAATAAAAGTTTACAGTTTTCAGATTTATTCCTATATGTGTACTCTGAGACAATGCTTCTTCTATGTCTACGGGAAGTACCCTGTAGGTTTTGATTTTTGTGAGTGTCGAAATATGCGGTTTTTTACAACATAAACGACTCTAACTTTTTTAAACGACAACTGAGAAGTTTTTTTTTACACAACAGCAAGAATTCATTGATATATGTATACAGTTTACATTCCGCGCGTTAGAACTAAGCGTTTCGAATCCTCATTCCTCATACGAACAGCCGGAATATGGAACGCTTTGCCTGGGTCTGTCTTCCCGTTAAAGTACAACGTGGGTGTCTTCAAATCCCGAGTAAATAGGTATCTTCTAGGTAAGCGTGCTACACCTTAGATCGCACATCTGCTTAACATCAGGCAGTGTGTAGTCATACGCGAACTTATTCGAAATAAAAAAAAAAGTTTAAATTTCAACTCGATATCTTTACGCGTTCTCGAGATAAAGAGCCTTGACATACACACAGACGGACAAACGGACAGACGGACAACAAAGTGATCCTATAAGGGTTCCGTTTTTTCCTTTTGAGGTACGGAACCCTAAAAATACCACGACAAAATAGGTACAAAAATGTTTCAAAATTTCAGCTGTCGAAAATTCAGAAAAGCGCTGAGCTTCCCTGGCAGCATATGGTTAAACGCAGGTCTATTTTGAATAAAAAATATCGTTTCCAACCAGTTTCAACACATTAATACAGAAGCAACCTTTCAGGGATAACCTGAAAGGCAAACAGCGTTCGCTCACCTGATACCAATTAAAATGTAAATTGCTTTTAAAATTTATTACCAACTAATCAGCGAGCTTATTTTACATAATAAGCAGTAGGTTTTTGAGGTTTTCTTGTTAGAAGTTAAACTCCCAATTAAAGTTGTATTAGTCTTAAACGGCAGTTTAATAAACTGAATGAAAATGAAAACTTAGTGTAAAATTCAAAATTAATTTACTCCATTGACAAATCACATGTGCTTAGAAACGTGTATGTAAGTAGTGTTTTGTACTTATTTTAGCAATTTAATTATGCCTTAAGCTACTGTACCAGTCTTTTTTATAGCCCTTTGCTGAACATCGACATATACGAAATTCTTATTCTTATTCTTCTGCTAATAAAATAAACAAATAAATAAATATTAGAGAACATCTTACACACGGTCTCTGACCACAAACTAAGCAAGGCTTGTGATATGGCTGCCAGAGACTGATATACTACTTATACATATTTTAAATACATACTTAAATAGATAGTATCTAAATAACACACAGACACAGAGAAAACACCTATGTTCATCACATAAATTTTTGTCCTTGGTAGGGATCGAACCCACATCTCTTTGATGCAGAAGTCAGGGTCACTAACCACTGAGCCATCGAGGCAGTCGAGTAATAATAAAAATATATTTATTCTCATAATAAGATGGGTTGATAATCGACTAATCGTAATTTTGCTTTTGTTGAATCTAGATAGATCAGCACATCTTCATATCTGGACTAAAGCAAAAATAAATAAGTTTATAAAACTGTTCAGAATAATAATAGAAAATTATTGAGAGCAATGATTACATCTGTATCCGACTTAGCATCATGTTCCCGTGTAACTTTATACATCTACATATTAAACGACACCACATACACAATCATACCTATTACCTACTGCTGACAAACCGACAATTTACATTCAATTACGCACCACCAACGCGTCCTAACATCAAACGCTCGTGTTAATGTTTAGATTAACAACAAAAGATGTTCCCGTCCCGATAGTTATAGAATTGGCAGGTTTCATGTTGTCTAGACATTGTATGATGTTGTTGACTGTATTGTTTTGTAAAATATCTCGACAGGTCTGATATTAATGAAGCATGATCAAGGTACAAAGCTGCTCAGATATTAATACTTTCAGATTGCTTTCGTTTTTAGGATAAGGTAGGCACAATTAAATTTAGATTTTGTTGACATAAATTGTTATAGCTAAAAACCATTGGGATTACAACACATCGAAACTATTCGCTTCGTTTAGAAGCTACGACACCACAGACACCCCTCTATTTAGTTGGCGTTAAAAAATTTGAGAGTTTTTGCTCAGAGTTATTTCGGACTTAGCATTATGTTTTTGTGTAACATTATATAGGTACATCTACATATTCAACAATACCACGTATACGATCATACCTACCTATGACTGACGGAGGCTGACAAACAGACATTCTACATTCAATTACGCGCCACCAACGCGTCCTAACATCAAACGCTCGTGTTAATGTTTAGATCAACAACAAAATATGTTCCTCCCCCGATAGTTACAGAATTGGCAGGTCTCATGTTGTCTAGACATTGTATGATGATGTTGACTGTATTGTTTTGTAAACTAACTCGACAGGTTTGAATTTAATAGCATTTTCAAGATGCTTACAGTTGTTTTCAGATATCAATTTCATATTGGCGAAGCTACCAGATTGGCTCCGTTTTTATAACAAAACTAATGTACCCAGTAAACGTTGTTTCGCTATATAAAAAAATCTTGTCAGGATCACTTAAGGGTATCAACAATATCTATGCATATTTTGACTGCCTCGGTGGTTCAGTGGTTAGTGACCCTGACTTCTGGATCGAAGAGGCGTGGGTTTGATCCCCACCCAGGGCCAAGTATTTATGTCATGAACATAGGTGTTTGTTCTGTGTCTGGATGTTATTTAGGTAGATATCTGCTGATCTATCTAGATTCAACAAAAGCAAAATTACAAAAATACGATAAATCTTTTATTTTTATTTTTTTTGAATAGGTTCGCGTTTGACTACACACTGCATGATGTTAAGCAGATGTGCGGTCTAGGGTGTAGCACGCTTACCTAGAAGATACCTATTTACTCGGGATTTGATGACACCCACGTTGTGCTTTAACGGGAAGACAGACCCAGGCAAAGCGTTTGTCGATAACCAACCCATCTTATAATGAGAATAAATATATTTTTATTATTACTCGCCTGCTTCGATGGCTCAGTGGTTAGTGACCCTGACTTCTGCATCAAAAAGGTGTGGGTTCGATCCCCACCCAGGGCAAATATTTATGTGATGAACATAGGTGTTTTCTCTGTCGCTGGGTGTTATTTAGATACTATCTATATAAGTATGTATTTAAAATATTTATATGTAGTATATCAGTCTCTGGCACCCATATGACAAGCTTTGCTTAGTTTGGGGTCAGAGACTGTGTGTAAGATGTCCTCAAATATTTATTTATTTATTTCTAGACCTAAAAATACACATAAAAAATCATGTAAATCAATCAAGTCGTTTAGAAAGAGTTCGGTAACAAGCACGGTGACACGAGATTTTTAAACTGTACATCCAGCAGCCTTATACAGGGTTATTTCTAATCAATTAGCATCCTTCGAGGGGCTTATTCTGTACATCAAAACTATTTGTTCTACGACTCAACTTTTGTTCTACGACTTTCTTCAACTCGAAAAAAAAATCTGCTGTTCCATACATTTTATAGCGGGTTACTAAAAACTATATTTTTCTATGGAACAACAATATTTTTTTTTGAGTTTTGACAAAAGTCGTAGAACAAAAGGTGTTAGTTTTGATGCACATAATAAGCCCCTAAAAGGATGCTAATTGATTAGAAATAACCCTGTATATTCCCCATAAGATCGACACAAACGTAGCCGTTTGTGTCGATCTTATGGGGAATATACAGGGTTATTTCTAATATAGGAGTTTTATTAACTTAATACTTACGTACTCAACATATCATATTCACAATACAATAATACCTTAGATACCGAGTTAGCACATCTCACATATCTCCAGATCTCGAAAGCAAGACCTCCCATAAATCAGTGTAATGACACGCGATAACATCGCCCTCATATTCGGCAAGTTGGTTTATCATAGAGATAAGTTGCAGTATAAGTAAACTCTTCGATTCGTGCGCCTTATCGGGAATCTTCACTCTATTGTTTTGGGAATGTGGAGCCCAGTGGTGCCAGAAATGTAGTGGTACGGTAGCGGGAGATAGGCGATTGATTTGCTAGCTAGTGTTTGCATGTACGTTTATCAAATTGATTATACGAGCTGCAAGGTGAAGTTTCTGAAAACGTGCTCGTAACATGCTCTAGGTAAGCTGAGTTTTGTTTTTAAGAAATCCGCGTGAAAAATGTTTATTCTTCAAATAAAATAACGTAAATTCGGTTTATACTCGTATTTCATTTTAAATAAATAAATAAATATTTTTAGGACATCTTACACACGACCTCTGACCCAAAACTAAGCAAAGCTTGTGATATGGCTGCCAGAGACTGATATACTACATATACTGAATATAATATAATATAATACATATACTTATTTTTAAATACATACTTATATAGATAGTTACTAAATAACACCCAGATACAGTGCAAACATTTATGTTCATCACATAAATATTTGCCCTGAGTGGGGATCGAACCCACGCCTCTTTGATCCAGAAGTTAGGGTCACTAACCACTGAGCCAACGAGGTAGTCAACGCAGGTACCTAATTATACTTACGTTTAAAAACATTTCTCTAGAAGTTATTCGCGGAAATTTAAAAAATACTTAACGTTTTATATTTCGTTTTGTCGATAGAGAATCAGGCACCTGCTAAGTAAGTTTCGTATTAATAGGCTGGCCCTGGTATCAGATTTTTTAAGCCCCTTGCCCTTAAGGCCCACGAGCTGCTTAAATCTCTGAAATATGCTATAATAGGTATTTACTTTTAGGGTTATAGGGCTAGTTATCGTACTGTACACTGCTCATATTCAGCAGTGGACTATGAAAAAATCAGTACAGTAAACTTATCCATGTAGGGTAATTGAGCCAGTTACATGCCACGCTGGCTCAATGTCATCGAGCTTGTATCTTTAAGTTACAATCGTGCAAATAAAGAGCCCGAACCAAAACCTTGCCCAAGCTACGTAGTGGGCAGACTTTTTAGGTAAGGTGATTGCAAGCCGACTACAACGCCACGCTATATATAATTAGGTGACATAACGTCGAGATTCGAGAAAATTAGTCACTGTGAATTATTTATTGTATATATCTAGGTAGGTAAGTATGACGGCGCTAGGACATTTTTTTACTACTTTCACTTAGAGATTGTGGCTCTGTAGATATTTGCTCGAAGCTCGATGTGGATAATAATAAATAAATAAATAAGTAGTGTTTAAGAGGATATACGAACCAGCGTTTTTAGTCTATCGCACGTAGTGTACAAACATAGTGCGTGCCACCAAAGATGAGACTTGACGAGCGTCAGTAGTGTGGATCTTGCGCAGGCACAGTCGTGTACAAACTAATTATCCAGAATTTGTATATCTATTAAACGTTTTATAAACGTTTTTTAATAGATTTATTACAAACCGAAGTGGATTCTCAAGTCTCATCTTTGGTAGCACGTAGTATACATAGGTAAAAAAAGTCGTTGGTTGCTTATACGGAAAAAACATTCTTTCATTGCATCTAGTTACGTACGAAGGGGAAAAACTCCTCATAGGTAACCAGATGCCAACATTGGTTGCGTTCACTTTTAATATGTTTAGTGCACTTTTCAGAAACAATCAGTTACCAAGTCAATCAAGTTTTAAGAATTATAAATAGAGAATTAGCATGTTTAATGAAAATTATAGCCAAGCTTATTTCCACCAACAATGAAGATAGGAACCAAGACATCAAACATAACTTGGTGCCAAGTTATTACAATGTTTTTCAAGTAGTCTCATTATTATACCCCGTTTGGTTACTGAGACGTATTTTACGACAAAACTTTTAGAAAACTCTCTTTTATGTCAAAATTCTTGCTCGGATAGATTAGTATTCAATGAATAAGTACGGAGTGCTTGAAAGTCGGCTAAAGCTATTTACATATTTATTTTGTAGCTCAAATAAATCATAAAGTAGATAATTATTTTTCTAAGTGAATTTTGAATTCTTCACTTTTTTAGAACAGAGTTTTATGAGATACTTTTTTATTTTTTTCAGCATCTAGATTTCGTACATTATTTATGTGCAATGTATATTTTTTTCAAGGAGCGAAAAATTGGTCCTCATTCTAGCACTGCGTGGTTAATGAATGAACACTTTATTGTTAACACAGAATACAGAAAAATATACAGAAATGAAAAAAAACAACTTAAAACTAGTGCAACAAAGGGCGGCCTTATTGCTTACAGCAATCTCTTCCAGGAAACTGATTAACTGGTTACCTATTGATTAGAAATGAGTAAATTTTTGGTAATTGTACATTACCATTTTTAGGGTTCCGTACCTCAAACGAAAAAAACGGAACCCTTATAGGATCACTTTGTTGTCCGTCTGTGTGTATGTCAAGACTCTTTATCTCGGGAACGCGTAAAGATATCTAGTTGAAATTTGAACTGTATACGTATATCTATAGTATCTTGCAGTTGAGTAAAAGAAAAACTTCTCAGTTGTCGTTTAAAAAAGTTAGAGCCGTTTATGTCGTAAAAAACCGCAAATTTCGACACTCAACAAAAATCAAAACCTACAGGGTACTTCCCGTTGACATAGAACTATAAAATTTAGCGAAAAGCATTGTCTCAGAGTACAAATATAGGAATAAATCTGAAAACTGTACATTTTTATTTAAATCACAAAAAAAAGGGCTAAAATATGGGTTCAAAATTCAAAGTGAGTAAATCGTATCATGTAAGGTATAGAGATTTTAACAACTTACTTCCCAATTTTGTGAAATATTCTGGATATGTGCGGAACCCTCGATGTGAGAGCCTGAGTTTGCCTGCCTTGATTATGAGGACTAATATTTTGTTTGTAAAGGAACCGCACTTAAGCAGCTCTGCGGCAGCGTTGCACGAAGCGCTACATATAGCGTCAAAATATTCTCTATGTATGATGTGACGCTCAGAGCAGTAGCGGCTCTGTTATTGACAAATAATATAGCATATTATGACAAGACTAAAGGAATACTTTAACGCTATGTGCTGCACTGTGACGTAGTGTAATATACTGTGAACTGCCAAATCTCCAACGCTAACAAGATTATTTTTTGCAAAAATTAGCATGACCGACTTCACCCGTGTACAGAATTCGCGAATATTTCGCACGGATCGATGTAGCATTTTTCACATTATTGTTTATTTATCAAAAATGGCTCAGTCGATTTTGATAACATTCAAATAAGACCAATTTCAAAGTATACTCTTCCCAATAAATTTTTTTTTATTGAAATCGGACCACTTTGAAAAAAGTTATGCGTGGTTATACATAAAAAAATATATACGCGCCGAATTGTATACCTCCTCCGGTGATTCGTCGGTCAAAAAAAGAAGAAGTAAAAAGCCCGCCTCATGCGTCTTGTTGAATTCATATATGTGCCGTCAAATTTTTTTCGACGGATATACCTTTTAGTATTTTTAGTATAAAACTATCCTTACGATGTTTTCCTTTACAGCATAACCTAGTGTGAGAATCCAGACATAAAAACTCATTGGTTCGAGACCGTGTTTAAAATTGATCTCAATTGCCTTCGGATTGGCATTTTTTCTTTTTACATTCTATAGCGGTTTGGATTTTGTTAGATATAGGTACCTATTGTTTTTTTAAAACATGTTTTGAGCAAAGATAATACAAAACTACGGTTTTGGGATACTTAGATACGTACATATATACAATGTGTTTGTCTACCGGTGTCGGAGCCTTAAGCGGTGACATATAAGGCAAATTTTGAAGAACTTTTACTGTGGGATCAACTCTAAAAACGCAAAAAAAAAACTTTCCCATACTTTTTTCGTAAGGTTATAAACATTGTATAGATCAATAGTTTTTTTTTATGTTTTCACAGTTGGTCCCATAGTAAAAGTTGTTCAAAATTTGCCATAGATGTCACCGCTTAAGCCTCCAACACGGGTAGACAAACACATTGTATAGTGTATATGTAGTCAAATGTAAATCTAAACAAAATAAAAAAGTAATAACTGTACCAATCAATGAAATTATTAGATTGCAATAGATTTCAATACACTAAATTCTACGTTGAAATAGCTTCGCATTTTCCTGGACAGTATACCTAATCTCTTTCAGGAAAACCGAGGAAACACTCAGGGCGACCATTGTTTTGTTTCTCCCTAATATAGCGGGAGATAAGAATGGTAGTGGACGTATATACAGGCTCAAACTTGATATTATCATTTATTACTGGTTAACAGTTAACAACGTTTGGTAACTATTTTGCTGCATGTTTAAGTTTTAGTCCGGTTTTTACCGACTTCTAAAAATGAGGAGATACATTGTTCGTCTGTATGTATTTTTTATTGTGTTTGTTCATCGATACGTTCGCCAATTGTCAACCGATTAAAAATATTTTATTTTATTTCGGAAGAGTATATTAATGATGTGGATTCTTATAAATTTTATCGAAATCAGCTGAGACGTTTTTAATAAATCAACAATGTAAATGGATTTTATATGAACACCGGATACAACTCACGATTATTTAAACGGTCGAGCCGCATAGCGTCCGACCGGTTTCTGAGTTGTTAGTACTCCTTCTTCAGGGAATACGCGCGCTCCCGACAACAGACGCTCGCACACACAAATAATCGTGAGTTGTATCCGGTGTTCATATAAAATTTTAATAATGAATCCTCACGCTAGTTTTAATGAAGTAAATGTAAATGGATGTTACATAAATTCGTGCAAACTATTCGAATACTGTATTTGTACACGGTGGAAGTCAGTGGTGCCATTATTTGCGAAATATAAGTCTTGTGCCTCATTCCAAGATTAAAACCGGCAGTAAAACTTCCCGCTAATTATTTCCCTACGAGCGTGGGCGACTCGCACTTGACTCGGTTTTGGGTAACGAGTCGTCCCGACGGCGCTTTTGTTAAAAATGCATGCAAACGACCGTAACCCGTGTGAGGGTTCTTACACGCCCGAGGTGTTACACTGTGCAGAATTAGAATGGTTGTGTGTGGCTAAAGACTAAACTATTTGTTTATAAATATCTATTTGAATTAGTTATATGTATTTCATAATTTTTTTTTATCATTTTTATGTAGGTAGATTAATTTATGTATGTACTTAGAAAACCACATCAGCAAAGACATTAAGTAAATGGTGGATAACGTAGTTGGTGGTACAGTTATTAATGTTATATATTAATTGTTTTTCATGTACTTACTGTATATTACTCGTATGCTATTATTTGTTGTCCCTAACGAATGAAATATAATAAAAACAGAACTAACGCTAGGATTTTTTCGTTTTAAATTTTGTTTACGTTGTGTTCCAACTTCACTTCATAAAAATAAAAACATTCATGCTTTTGGAAATATTAAGTTTTAATGTTGTAAATAAAATGTTTTTTGTTACCTACTTGACCATAATTAAAATTAAAGTTCATTTGGAATAGACAGGCCGTGTTTTTCTTTTTTTAAATTTTAATTCGATTGCAAAAGATAAATCGCAGACTAACTATTCCAAAATATATAACTGTTCGTCTATTAATATTTCATTTATTTCATTAGTTTGTCATTTATTTTTGTGTTGTATAATATTATTGTGTTATTTTTAATTAAGTGCAATATTAATTAATTTAAAATTTTGTAATCTTGCTGGCTCTTGGCACGCTTTGACGTAGCTGTAAGTGTGGCGAGCACTTAACTTTAAATTAAATAAAGACCGAAAAGCTCTTCAAGTTCAAATCGCTTCATATTTTATTTAATTTGATGTAAATTATGTACACGAGTTTTGTAGTGAATGAATAGCTTTATATATGGTTCTCAACCAAGTTTATTTTGTGTTTATTTTGTTGTAACGTACTTGTATGATAATATTTTGTTAACAATTTACCCAAAATCGCTGACAAGAACAGTTGCGCCCACAACTTCCAGTCCCATTCTACTTCTGCAGAGACGCTACCTGTTAGATAATACTTTCTTATAGCTCTGGGTGCTGTAGTTACTGATAAGACTTTATGTCTGCCTTTAAGAACTCTCGTTTTTTGAATTTTAACTTTTATTTCGTGTTCGATAATAATACTCTTTCAAAATATTATGGGGCTTAAGGCGCTGCCCAAAGACAAAAATCCGTATAACGCCTTATATGTTTTTCGTCGCATAGTTAGGCGTAACTGTTACGGATACAAACTTGAAAAAAATACAGAACACAAAATATCAGTTCACAAAAGAGACTCTTTCAAAAATATTTAAAAAAAAATATCTGGTATCTTGAAAAAAATTCACAAAAAAAGCTATAGAAAAAAGTCTTTCGTTTTCCATTTCTCAATATTTAGATCGATAACTACTAAATTTTATGTAATCATAAAATAGGAAATTTACTAAACTAAAGACATATTTATATATTTTATTGCAATTGGCTTCATTTCTTTTTAAACGAACTAAAACTGCGAAAAATTATCGAATTATCATCTCGAGTTTCGTCTAAAAACAAACGACACGCGATTTTGGACTCTATTTGTATACTGCAAGACATTACTGTAAAATACCTAAAAATATACTGTTGGAGCTTCTTAATGTTTCCCGTATAAGATCAAAATTATATCTACCTAATTCATTTGTAGTAATTAAATGGCTTTTTAAAACTTTATTATGTTGATATTTGTATTATTATGTGAATATCGTGAGTGTCAAAAAACTGCACGTTTTATACGAATTCTCAAAAATATTTTACTTACCAAGCACAGCTAGTTGCATTCAGTTTAAGGATCTTATTTATGAAAAACAAGACGTTGGTATTAAATACAGCTAACAAGTACATTGCAATGAAATTAGAAAGCTAGGTGCACATTGATATCCTCATAAAGCGAGCTCACCCGCCTCGTGTCCTTCGCCAATTGCGCACCATTCGTAAATAAAACGGCAGCGTTCGACAAAGCGATGTCAAGGCACAAAGCGAGAAACTCTGTCGATTGGTTACTGTTGAGTGAGGAAAAAGTGCAATACTTCTCAAATCATCAAAGATTTTTCTGAATAAGTACTCGATATTGCTAAGGAAACAATGCACTTTCTACACAAATTCTCATAGATTTTACGTGGTACAGATAGCTGCAAACAATTCTTTTTTCATATACTTAGAGCTTGGTGTCTTCGTGACACTACACACACTTTACAGTGCAATTAGAATACCAGTAGTATAATAATATTATCGATATCTGCATAAAGCGAGCCCGCCACCTTCGTCGCCAATTGTGCGCCATCCCGCAGATAAAACGGCAGCGTTCAACAAAGCGATGTCACGGCACAAAGCGAGGAACTCTGGCCACTCAATATTGTAGTAATAAGTAACCTGTTGAGTGAGAAAAGAAGCTATGGTGGTCTAGTGGTAATGACACTCGCCTTCCAATCGTGAGGTGGTGCGTTCAAATCCCGGTCCACCACTTAGTGGGTACCAATGAATTCCTTGGAATTTATGTACGGAATTTCACACCACTGGCGTTTCGGTGAAGGAAAACATCGTAAGGCAACCTCATACGCCCGCATACGTCCGTAGAATAAATTCGATTGAATTTCTTGGAATTAATGTACGGAATTACACACCACTGGTTTTTCGGTGAAGTATCCCAGTAGATTCCATTTCTATATGATATAAAATAAGATAGTGTGTCACTAAGTCTAAATTTACTAAGTCAATAAGTCGGCATCATATAGAAACAGTTTAATAAACTTAAACAATAGCCAGGATCAGTTTAGAAAATCAAGATAAAACTTTCAATCACCGTAAAAAGAAGTTAGATTTCGACCTTAGAGCTATCTGCAATGTCGTAAAATCCAATGAAGAAAGTAAGTAAATAAAAGTGATATTGCTCACCGTTTAGCATTTTTTGTGTTTCAATTAAAAAAGCTTTGAAGTTTGAGAACTGAATTTTCACGAAAAAGTCTATTCCTAGATTTTGCTTTACTCAACACGGCGAGAAATATTCTAAGAAATATCAGAAACCGGAGTATAAAATTAATTGGACGGATAATTGGATATTTCAAGTAAATGGATATTTCCAATATTTCAAGTTATTTTGATGGGTATTTGGTATTTCACAAAGCACGCAATAGTGACAATTACATGGAACAATATGTCTTCTAATCTTTTTAGAAAAATCACGTTTCAGTGTTTGCTATCGAACTCTTCGAAACGACTTGACCGATTTTTATGAAATTTTTCATACGTCAAAACAACGTTTGTTGGGTCAGCTAGTAGATAGTTTTTAGGATTCCGTACCTCAAAAGGAAAAAAACTAGTTCACTCAGTTTTCGTATAAAAAAGTTATATCCGTTTATGTCGTAAAAAACCGCATGTCCGCCACAAAAATCAAAACCTACAGGTTACTTGCCGTTGACATAGAACTATGAAATTTGGCGAGAAGCATTGTCTCAGAGTACACATATAGGAATAAATCTGAAAATTGTACATTTTTATTTAAATCACAAAAAATAGGGCCTATGTAGATTAAAAAATATGGGTTCGAAATTCAAAGTAAGTAAATGGTACATCATGTGAAAGAGCTTCATTAGCACATGCTAAAATAGGTTTTAATTATTTGTGTGTGTGTGTGTGTCTCTCTCTCTCTCTCTCGCAATGTATGCGCATTAGTGAAAGAGTGTATGATAATAGTGAACATCTTACTGATATTGTGATGATATTGATTTAGAACTTGATCTAACATTGATTACGTCTGTTAACCCATGACATGAGGTGCAAATAGACTTCCTGAAAGCTCTGTCTTCACCGTCTGTATTGACGAAGTCAATGGTTTTGTTCCAACTTGGGCTATTGTCGCTTTGACCCATTGTCTGGAGACAGCGAGCTAGTGTCTCAGAGGATACAATAAAGCCTTTAGGTATAATGGGAAATGTGGTCGCAAACTAATTTTGATTTAGGTGAGGAGGTTTTCTTTTTGTTCATTTTAACTTGGCTTTAAAGTTAAAATGATTTGGTGCAAAATGAATGGGGATACGGGCAATAAATTAATTGAATTTGTCTTTGTTACAATGTGAAACGTATTCGAAAAAATAAATTCTGTCGTCTAATCAGATACGAAATATGAAAAAAAAAACATAAGTTGGAACATAACGATTGATTGGATTGTTGTGAGTACCGATTGATAAATAATGTACCTATCTTGTGTAGGAAAATTAACCATTTCCTATGTTTTCGATTAAAACCTCGTTTAACAATTATTATTGTATTACAAATCAGAGTCTTTCAGTTTGTCATTCCTAATTTTTGTCATTGGCACAGTGAGTCTAGAGTCATCTTTGTCGAAGATGGACTGTTTTGATTGATTTTGGTTTTTTTTCTTCTGGGGAAGTGCCTACGCTGGTCCCTCTCAGGACCTCTAAAGTCTGGATGGTCCGAAGACGCAGTCCTGCATAAACCGTCTGAATTTTCTTGTAAAATATACCCTTTTCAGAATTTTGTCGCACCGTCTTCGCGGCCCACAAGATGCTACTACCTACTGCTCTCGAAAGCGCCTGCTGATTTCCTGAACCACGGCGCGGGGGCCTTCGCGTGCCTCAGGGGGAGAGACGTGGAAGAACGACCTCTGATAACCAGATGACACATACTTTGTTATTTACATACAATTAGGCATATGATATCGAAAAGTGTTCATGACTATATTTAATTCGACAAAAATTTTTTGGAAATTATTTTTTTTACCTTCACTCTTTTGATAGCCGGTATTTTTTTAATCCAACTAATAGTTTTGAATATAGAGAAAATACCTTGGTAGGTACCTTTAATTTGTTTTTGTTTATACTACCTGGCAAGCAACTATGTACGAATATGTCAATACAAGTTCGAAAACGATCTTATAACCAGGCAAAATTGGTATCTTAGGAAAGATATTTAATCACAAAATTAATCTTATAGGCTTGCCTTCAAAAAATTGTTTTTGACATATTTTAAATATAGTAAAAAATAGCCTTGAACACTTTTCGATAGGCCAGCAATCATAGGCTGTTTATAAATAAATAATAATGTAGAAAAAATACGTCTCATCACGTGGGTGAAGGTCGTTCTTCGGCGGCTCTTAGGCCATCTGCTGAGGACTCCGCCTACCTTTGCTTTGGGGTCCGCCCGCCGTGAGATGCTCTCTTTCCCGTTACACACTCCGTGTTTTATAGCTATGTTTACTTGGAACTCGGTGCTATCATGAACTTTAAAACGTTCATAGGTTTAAGTAGAGTAAGTCTAGTGACCTTATATCTTGTTTTATCTCTGTGTTTTTATAATGACCCTGTAATAAATACCCAATCAACTGAATTAAGACTTTATTTAGTGCTTGTTTCCTTGATAGCGTCTAGTCTGGGCAGGTATAGGACAAGCGTTTTATTACACATATTGAAAAAAAAAATTGTGGCTTATTTTCGTACCTAACTTTATTAAAATAATACTTTTAATGGGTGTACATTTTCGGAATTTAAAATGAAATACATAAATTCAGTACCTACATAAATATTTTTTATCAGTTTAATATAGCTTAATTATTATCTAAAAAAAATTAGAACAATACTTTGGTCGTTTCTTTGTTAGTTTTATAAGTTCACCTAGAGCAACTCTGTAATTTCATAGCATCAACTATTTGCCCTTTCAGGCTAAGCTAGCCCTTACAAGCAATCTAACACAAGTAACTAGAAGTTTAATCCTGTCGCAAATACCTACTACAAATCTGAACTCTCAGTCCAGATGGAAGCCTTAAACTGCGCTTAGTTTCCCACTTAGAATTGAATTAAACAATCTTAGACTAAGTTTAGGACGTATAAATTATACACAGTAACTCTAGTTGGTCAGGTTTGCAACAGTTTCATCCGTTATACTGTTGGAGAAAATGCAGGAATAATTTCAGAAGTTTATGTCTCAAGAGTTCTGTTATAGAGAACTGCAAAAAACGGTTATTTCACGTACTGCCAAAA
Source organism: Hypomecis punctinalis (assembly GCA_949316475.1). Taxonomy (NCBI): domain Eukaryota; kingdom Metazoa; phylum Arthropoda; class Insecta; order Lepidoptera; family Geometridae; genus Hypomecis; species Hypomecis punctinalis. The sequence continues at coordinate 5,028,428 of OX438800.1, forward strand.
TTTTTGCCATGGATATTTTGCTTTATTTCTACAAATTTCGGGTTGGAAGTAACAGGTGATTGTAATTATGAGTATCTTTACTAATATTATTATAAATCCGAAAGTGTATTCATATTCATATGTGACAATGAGTGTTAAAGTAATTATTATAATAATAGGAACAATCATGGATCCCATAAGTCAGGCCATTTGTTGGTTTGATTCTCTTTACGCAGCAACAGAACTATGAATAGACTTGATTTGGTGTGGTAATAGTTTAAAGGTTGGAGAATAATATAAGCAAAAGCTAGTATACATGTACCCATACACCTCTAAAGGTACACTTTGCACTGCAACACTATCTAAAATATTTATCTATTGATACTTCAACTCTTATTCGTCGAGTATTACGCAACAAGAAATAAAATGTACCCCATGGAAGCGTCTTGGCCAGAATACTGTTTTTAATAAATATCTACAAACTTCCAAAAACTATTGACACCTCGCACATATAATAATCTAATATCAATAGACAAAAATTACCCAATTCCACCTATATCAAAAAAAAGCATTAAACCTCTCTGAACTATCAAAACCCTCGATATCAAAGAAGTCAACAAATGTACACTTCTAGGCATTGATTTCGACAACAATCTAAATTGGTAAAGTCACATTGATAAACCAAAATCGAAAATGTTCATCTACGCATTATCTATTTTAAAGTCAAATAGTAATATTCAAACAGCAAAAACTGCCTATTACGCTTACGCGTTTGCCTGGCTCAGATACGGAATGATCATATTATTATGGGGAAATAGTTCCAAAACTAACGACTTGTTTATAAAGCAAAAAAAAAAAGCATTCGCATTATAATTAATGTACATAGACGTAACAGTTACAAAATACATTTTAAAACAGAAATTTTTAACCCTATCCTGCATTTATATATTAGATGCCGTACTTTTTGTAAAAAAAACATCCGTATCTATTTACTTCCTCAACCAACTCCCGTCAAAATAATCAATTATTAGAACCTGAACCCCTAATGAAAATTGTCAGAAAAGGACCAGAGTATATGATAATAAAGATTTTAATAAACCCCCCAAAATATTAAGAGAAGAACCAAACAAAAACGCCTTCAAAACAAAAGTAACTGACCTACTATTAAAACAATGCTATTACAACATACAAGAGTATCTTGACGATAAAACACAGTATCACGAGGTTACATGATCAGACATTATACTTACATATTAAAAATATTATAATAATATAAGAACAAATAATAGAAATTAGATAATATGTGTACTCCTAATTAGTTTACAAGTACAGAATTAGATTTATACGTGGACTGTAAGAATTAACTTTTGTATATTTGCGACGCCCTATAGAACAGGGTCCTTAAGTTTACTTTGTATTATTCATATACCAAGTGTGTTATAAATGTTAATATTTAAGTTAGTTTATATTTATTTAAGTTATTTTTGCAATAAATATATATGTGCAATAAATATTTGAATACTGAATACTTTCTTTTACTGTATCAAATCTGTAGTGTCACGTAGCAGTCTACAGTAATCTTGAATGCAACTTTGTTACTTTGTACCAATGTAAGTACAGTTATAAGCAGTATATATTGTAGCTGTTTATGTTTCTTCATAACTCAATTTGTAACATTATATACTGCTGCTTTGTTGAGGTCTCGGGAGCGCGATGAAATTTGGAAGATTTCGTATTTGCTGCCACGTTTGGAGTTAAGTTTGTGAATTAGTTTAGTCAATTGTCGGTATTACGAAATGGATACATTGTTGCTGTATTGGTGGAAAGTTTTGTAGAAAACTACTTGATGCTATTATTGGATATTTGTACCTGAAATGAAAAAAAAAACGATTCATTTTGTATTTTTTTCAGAAAGTAAATTTAGTTTTAGATAATTATGCCAGATCAGAGAAATTTTCTATTCTATTTTTACAGATTTTTTTACGGATTACTCTTTACTCGTTTTGTGGATTTTTTTTATCATCTTCCATAATTACCCATCGATTGCCTATTCCACTATAATTGTGATCATTTTAGATACAGGACCTTCGCTGACACTCACCATAGATATAGAGTATATAGACGATATAGAGATAAGTAGCTTGCATCCCACGCGATTCTGTGGTCTTCGATTTGTGATTATCCTACGCTACGCCTGTTCTTTCGTAGTCTTTACTCGAGAACTTTTCGTCCCCATCACTTCAGCTATCACGTTATCCATGCCAACAATGTTGCCAGTTTCAGTGGTAGTTTTAGTTGTGCAAGTTATTTCTATTGCCCTTACATTGTAGAGAGCGCGCTAGAGTCGGTTATAAACATAATGTGCGTGATATAGAGGCATCGTTGGCTCCTATTGGCTCGCATAGAATTTAAACTGCACTTGTGGATAGTGTTGCCATAGCGAGCTCGAAAAACTTGAAAAATAAAAAATGGAACACTTTACAATCATTTCCGCTTAACAGCTCTTGGCTTGCTCTCTGGCTAGAAAAACGTTTTGAATTTCAGTGGGCTTACATTAGCTTCGATTTTGCAAATTATGAGTTCAAACGATCGAATTATTCTACTTTCTACCTCAATTTTTTGCAAACATTATTTAAATCTCTAAATAATTAAAATATTAAATAAAATGTTGCACGTATGAAATGATTGCTATCGAGCGCATTTTTTGAATGGCTGTTTCGCGGGCGGCGGATGGTCGCTTGTCTCTGGAAGCGCGGTAGCGCGTCCGGAGTTTGGTTGATGCTTGCCGCTAGTGCAATCACAGCTATTTATTAATTTACTTATTTATACTTTTCAGTCTACTCGATCAACTTCATTTCAACTTACTTGTGGAACCCTGTAATTGCCCTGTAAAATAATAATTAAATATAATAAATTAAATTTCATTGAAAGTGCTTCAAAACTGCAGTATCAAAAAATCTAAATTAAACAAATTGTTTAATAAATTTATTTTAAACTCTTCAACAGATCATATTTAAAAGAATACATATGTACTGTAATGTACCAGTCTTTTTAGTAGTACACTGCGGGACGTAAACCTGTCAGCATTATTACTCATGTAGTTCACAAATACAACACAGGATCCAATGGTGAAAAAAATGACTAACATTATATCAAACACAAATACAAAAATAAAAAAATTAATTAGTTCTATCAACTTTTCGCCAAGTTTTCCGTAAGGATCAAGAAATTGGGAGTGCATCCTGGGCGCACAGTTGTTATCTCGATATATCTTCGAGCGACAGTCATATTAGATGAAGGAAATGTGAAGGCGTCATGATCTACTCAACGACGGCCGTCGAGTCTTCAATCCGAATCCCAGGCATTATCGGGGTTCTGCTGGTCGCTTTTTTCGCGTGTGTTCTTCAAAGTGTGTTGTTGTGTGACAGTTCTGACAAGTGGGGAAAACGGTTAGAGAAATCACGGCTTTCCATAGCAGTTCCCATAGCACTATGGTATAAGTGGCGCCATCTCTGGTCGCACTGTCACACTACGATAACGTTCATCTATCAATACACCAAACCAAGATTTCAACTTTACAAGTATCGATTCTTGGCCCTTGGTCAACTTGGCTCGGCGCGCAGCAATCAACTTGGCTTGGCGAAGCGCAGTAATCTAGCGCTCACACAATTTAGTTCCGGCCGTTTCCTGCAGAGGGCAGTATTTGGCTTTTAGCTAAAAGAAGATCGCAAGATTCAAGATCCAACTAAATATTACTTACATTTTCTAGCTAGTTATTCCAATAGCCTTGTTTTTAATAAAAAATATATTGTTTGTGACTTTATTATAATATTTATAATACAATGCGCATTTAGACGTTACATTTTAATTGTATTTTGTCTGAAGTCAGTTTTTTATCTGACTATTTTAATATTATTTATTGCTCATCTATTAGTATTATTATTTTTCTTACGCGATATTTTATGTTATATACGTAATTTAATATTTTTTATTCGAGATAAGTACAATAATGATTAGTCCGGCGCGAGCTCCTTGCCCTCACTGTCTCGATTCGACAAAGCAATATGCCGTGCCTCACGGCCTCCGTGTACATATCGGTCGTATGCATAGAAACATTTCGTTGCTGAATGCAACGGCCCCTACGCATTCCTCCTCTGTTACGCTAGGGGAAGCGTCGAGTGATTCTCCAGTTCTAGGTTTAAAAGATCTCCCCGACCTGAAAAAAAGGGTCCGTGTTCTTACACATGTGCCCAAAGGCGCGAGATATCTGGCGGCAGGAAAACTGGCAGCTGTCATTGACAAGTGTGTTCAATCCAACGGCGCAGAAGACTGGTTTAATTTGCTCTCATTCGCGTTCAAGGCCCTCAAAGTACCTGATCAGAGCGTAAAAAAATCGCTGACTGCCAAAGTTAAGGCTAATATAGAGGGAGACCTCGAGCCTGAAACGTCAAGCGAACGGCCGTCGGGTAAACCACATTCTGTTTACCGAGCTGTTCAGAGGAAGGTCTTTGAGGGGGACCTCAGGGGTGCGGCACGTATGCTCACATCGGACTGCTCCTTCGCTGTCCCTAATCACGACACGTTTTTGGCCCTTAAAGAAAAACACCCGGATACTGCTTTTCGCCAGGGCGCCCTTCTGGCTCCTGATTCCTCGACATTTTGCCTTTCCTTTAAGTCTGAAGAAGTGGCTAGTGCACTTAACTCATTTCTACGGGGGTCAGCGGCCGGTCCCGATGGCTTGCGTCCGGAGCATTTTAAGGAGTTAATTTCGCCATCAGCCGGTGACAACGGGCCTAAATTTTTGGAATCGTTGACACGGCTCTGCAACTTTTTGGTGGAAGGGCACCTCAATTCAGACGTGTGCCCATTTCTTTATGGAGGTTCTTTGTGTGCCCTCCGCAAAAAAGACGGCGGTATCAGGCCAATAGCTGTAGGTAGTGCCATTCGACGCCTGGTCGCCAAGTTGTGTTGCCGGGCTGTCAGGCACAATATGGCGGACTATCTGCAGCCTCACCAATTAGGCTTCGGTACCCCGTTGGGCTGCGAGGCAGCGATCCATGCTACTAGGGCATTCCTAATGCGTGAGGGCTGTGATGACGTGCTGTTGAAACTTGACATTAGTAACGCTTTCAACAGCATCGACAGAGGTGTTATGCTGGAGGAAGTGCGTTCATTGATCCCATCTGTGTTTCCCTTTCTTAATCAGTGTTATTCGTCACCAAGCAATCTTTCATATAATGGCGAATGCATCCTGTCTAAGACTGGAGCTCAACAAGGTGATCCGCTAGGTCCCCTTATTTTCAGTCTTGCAATCCACAAGGTCGTTACATCTCTAGAGGCTCCACTCAATTTATGGTACCTGGACGACGGGACTATAGGTGGGCCTCCATCTATAGTGGAAAGGGATGCCCGGCGACTTATCCCAGCCCTAAGAGAACTTGGTCTTGAAGTAAACACAGAAAAATGTGAATTTTTCGCATGCAGCCCTGCTGCTGCAGAATCGATAGCCACTTTTATGTCATTGATACCTGGACTAAGGATCTTAGATCGAAGTTCGCTGAGTCTATTAGGAGCCCCAGTCTTTGCAGAGGGCGTGCCTGGTAGTATGAGGTCTAAGACTCTAATTCTGAAATCACTTGCAGTCCATTTCGACCACCTTCCGGCTCATGTTTCGTTGTTGCTTCTCAGAAGCTGTTTCGCCATGCCAAAGCTGATGTATATGGTCAGAACGGCTCCGTCGTGGGAGTTCCCAGAAGAGGTGCAACGATTCGACGAGGCGTTAAAAGGAGTTCTCGAGATGGCTCTCAACATCCACCTTAACGAGTCCCAGTGGCTACAGGCAGGATTACCGGTTCGTCACGGTGGTCTGGGCGTGAGGCGGTTGCGTGAGACGGGGCCCACGGCGTTTCTGTCCTCCTCGTTCGGGGTTGCGGAGCTTGTCACTAACATTATTTCTGCTAACGGTGACACGATCCGCATCCCGTACGCTGCGGGGGCCTTCAGCGCGTGGCGTTCCCTTTGCTCGGACGCAGAGCCTCCGGAGAAGCGAGGTGTACAGAGAGGTTGGGATGACGTGCTGTCGAACAGCATTGCCATTGATCTCCGGAACAACAGCACGGGTGCCGACCTGGCTAGACTGCACGCCGTCGCCAAGGTGGAGTCGGGTGCTTGGTTACACGCGTTGCCGTCTCCCCAAATGGGTACTCTATTGGACAATGACTCCCTTCGTGTTGCGGTGGGCCTCCGATTAGGTTGTGATGTGTGTAGCCCTCATGTTTGTGTATGCGGTGCAGAGGTCGACGCGAACGGCCATCACGGCCTGAATTGCATAAAATGCGCAGGTCGTCGTCCTCGACACCACGCAATAAATGAGATAATCCGAAGGGCTCTTATTGCAGCGGATGTGCCGTGCGTCCTGGAGCCCCCTGGTTTGTCGCGGTCTGATGGCAAACGTCCGGACGGTCTCACACTGGTCCCTTGGAGTAGAGGGCGTTGCCTTATTTGGGACGCTACTTGTGTCGGTACTTTCGCATCCAGTCATCTTGCTGCTACCCAGCAGATTGCGGGTGCGGGAGCGGAAGCGGCCGCCAGAGCAAAGCGTCTCAAGTACGGTAGCCTCGAGCCAGTGTACGAGTTTGTCCCGTTTGCCGTCGAGACGGCGGGTTCCTGGGGTTCCGATGCCATAAAGTTTGTCAGGGAGCTCGGACGGCGCTTGAGGGAAAGAGGTCGAGATCCCAGGTCGGGCAGTTTCCTCACCCAACACATTTCTTTGGCGATCCAGCGAGGTAACGCAGCTAGCTTGATGGGGACGTTTGGGCGAGGGGCAGCACTTGACGGGCTATACTGATTGTGAATCTATATTTAGATTTTGTGTTGAAATAGTGTGACAATTAGTAATTAATTAGTGTTACTTTTAAGGCTGACTTATTATTTTAACAATTTTTATTGTTTTAGTTTTATGACATAATTTGTATAATTGAATAAATTATAATGTAATAAATAAATAAATATTAATAAAAAATGTAGGTAAAAAAAAAAAAAAAATAGTTTGACTACTAATTAGTTGGGAGGTTGTAAGATACCATTCTTGACTACTTTATCCAAAACCTAATTATAACCTGATTGTTACTGGCGTAGGCTTAGGTACCTATTTTATTACCCTATTTCCTTTCTCAAGACGCTTTGAAAATGCAAGTTATTCCCAAGGTAATTATAAAAACGCTAAAGTGGCCATTACAACTCTAAACGCAATGTTCAAGTCATGCCTCATTAAATTAACTGCAGGTAAACCTTATTTTTCTTTTTCAACTAAATGGGGCACGGATCCTAAGTGCTCCGTCTGGAAAACATAGTGGCAGTAACAAACATCGACACTTAAACAATTAATAGCATTAATAAAGTAATTGTACATCATTCATCTTGGTAAAGCTGCCAGCACGGTGAACAATGCACATGCTCCTAACTAGGGCATTTGAGTATCCTGTAGATTTTCAGTGGTATGTGGCTGAACGAGTAGCTTTTTTTATGTAGTAGCAGTTTATTTACTCAGTTTATGAGTATTTCGTTTTAGATGACTTATTTAATTTAAATAAAAACAATTTACAGAAACAATCTTTAGCTAGGATAATTGTTTTACTTACCAATTAAGTAGGAATCTGTTGCCGAACTAAGCCAGTGTTATGAGTTTCAGTTTACGTATTTTTTACAAGATTTTACTTAACTTGCAATGTATGTATGTAAGTTTGTAAGTTCGGGTGGAATCTTGCAAGTTAAACTTGACCAACTACCCGGTTTTCGATTAAACTGAAATTTTGCACGCATATGTATATTGCGTGACAATACAATATTATGACACCCTGAAGCTGATCTGATGATGGAGTCAGAAGGTCATAGGAACTTCTGTACTAAACAAGGTATACCCGTCGTGTTTAGGCTCGTATTACTTGTCTTGGCTGGCACTCTAGATATCCAGGATCTCAAAAGCTTGTATTTAAAAAGTTATATTTTTATAATAATTTATTTAAACTTTAGTCTAAGAAATGAGTTTTTAATTTTATGACGTAAAATTCCTGGTTACTTCCTAACCCTTAGCGATATGACTGCCAGTTCCTTTTAGCATTCATTTTCAAAATTTTTCAGTCTGTAAAAATGTAAGATTCAAAATTAAGTACCATCATTTATTAATTACCAAAGCCTCTAAATTTATGAATTAAACCTATTTGGAATCAGCCTGTATTTCTTAGACCTCTATATTTAAACAGGGTTATTTCTAATCAATTAGCACCCTTTTAGGGGCCTCGGTGCTGCCTCGGTGGGTCAGTGGTTAGTGACCCTAACTTCTGGATCAAAGAGGCGTGGGTTCGATCCCCACCCAGGGCAAATATTTATGTGATGAACATAAGTGTTTGCTCGATGTCTGGGTGTTATTTAGTTACTATCTATATAAGTATGTATTTAAAAATAAGTATACGTAGTACATCAGTCTCTGGCAGCCATATCACAAGCTTTGCTTAGTTTGGGGTCAGAGGCCTTGTGTAAGATGTCTCAAAAATATTTATTTATTTATTTATTCTGTACATCGAAACTAACAACTTTTGTTCAATGACTTTTGCCAAATCTCAAAAAATCACCCTTCGACAAAATGTATGAAACAGTAGATTTTTTTTAGTTTTGACAAAATTCGCAGAACAAAAATAGTTAGTGTTGATGCCCCATAGAAGGATGTTAATTGTTTAGAAAATAACTTTGTATACACGTACATTGCCACTCTGGTTTAAAAATGATTTAGTTGTGGTTTGGCGGAGAAGCAAAAACATCAATGACGTCTTTTTATATTATTTCGTGAAAACTTGTGTTTTTATCGGTGATAATTTTCGAAATATTGTGGAATTTCAGTTAAGTAATTATGTCTGACTAACGAGCACAAGCGTTGGCAAGTGATATATTGCGGTAAATCGTGACTTTTTGCCTCGCTAAATTTCATAGACGCATCTAATAAAGACTCCACTGATTTTCTAAGGCGTAACTTTTACTTGACTGTGAGTTTGTTTTTAAATTGGACTGTCTATGACTTTCAAGACAAGAATAAGAAGCGGCTAAAATGTCTTGAAACCTGGGCTATGACTGACTATAAAATGAAATCAGACTATAACACTAAAAAAAAAGATATAGTCTAGCGTCTTCGGGCAATACCTACAACATTAACCTCCTTACCACAGAAGATTTTAACACGCTTTAAACACTGCTTAACCGTACATTTTGTATTGTTAAACATTGTCTACACTGTGCGTAAAACTCTTGTGGTAAGACGGTAAGTTTCTAACGACTTTTCCTTACTGCTAGCATTGCCTTCGCCGTAACATAGTAAAGATGGCAATTAACTTACAAAAAGCTGTTTTGTGTTCGCTCTCAAAGAATAATTTTTATTGTAGAGCTACAATGGCGCTTTTGACGACAATTCCTTCAACATTATACCAGAGTTGATGTTTTTAATGTAAATGTTTTGGTTGAATAATTATTGCCTAGCTCTCCGAGAGGGTTGTTTTGTACGGCGTTTAAAAAAGGCGTTCCTTTTCATAAAAATGCCTACAAATTATATTTGAGAGAACCTGAAAATTTGCTTTAGCTAGAATGAAGAGAAACTCGTAATGTCAAAAAGAGGGTTCAATTTATGTATTTTATTATTCCAAGATAGATTAATTCATTTGGAATATTTATGAGCATAGTTTATATTTTATAGAATTTAATAATTCATATATGATAGAACGAAAAAAAAAGCTCTCAGTATTAAAAAGAAGATTAATTTTCATAGCACAAATATTTCATAACAGACAATCGTTTTTTTGTGCTGGTTTACCTATTTGAAATATGTTTCAATAATATACTGCTCTATTTTTTGTACACAGTATATATTTTTCGCCGTTAGTTGCGTCATGTATAAAAAACGGAATGAATAAATAAATAAAAAATAAAAATTATGGGACATCCTACACACGGCCTCTGACCCCAAAGTAAGCAAAGCTTGTGATATGGCTGCCAAAGACTGATATACTGTACCAGCCTTTATAATAGTCCACTGCAGGACATAGGCCTACCCACGAAGGGTGTTTGGGCCATATCCACCACGCTGGCCTAATGCGGGTTGGTGGATTCACATACACCATTGAATTTCATCTACGGACGTATGCAGGTTGCCTCACGATGTTTTCCTTCACCGAAAAACCAGTGGTATGAAATTCCGTACATAAATTCCAAATAACTCATTGGTACGAGACCGGGGATTTGAACCAACGACCTCACGATTGTAAGGCGGGTGTCACTACCTCTCGACCACCACAGCTATGCTAATATACTACATATACTTATTTTTTTTTTAATACTTACTTATATAGGTAGTAACTAAATAACACCCAGACACAAAGCAAACACTTATGCTCATCACATAAATATTTGCCCTGGGTGGGGATCGAACCCACGCCTTTTTGATCCAAAAGTTAGGGTTACTAACCCCTGAGCCACCGAGGCAGTCATTACAAGTAACAGTGCAGTAGAGTAACAAAAAAAAATTAGGTGTTATCTATGCATTGTCACACAAATGAAAAAAACGACGGCAGTACTGTAAAAATATGTTATGGTTACTTAAGATAGCTGAATTACAAAAAATAGGAGAAAGCTAATTTACTAACCTCTATTGCTAATTAATATACCAATGATTAGATAGCAATTTAATACTTAGGAATAATCTATCAAGAGTAAAAAATAAAAACATAGACATAACTTAAAAGTAGCATTTAACAAATACCACATGTCAAACATCTTCTAATCCACCAAATCAAAAAAAACAATAATATTTGAAAAACTCAAGCAATACTTTTTATTTAAAAACATTTCTCGTGTCTCGTTAAAAAGGGATAATCTCTTTACCAGACTGTTTATAATACAAAGATTAGTTACAATCTAGAGCTACAACCAAAAGTAGGTATAAAATGTATAAATACCTACCAGTCAAGATACAAGACGATAATACTCCGTACCCTCAGACAGGGCAATGCTTTACTTATATAACTAGACGCTTATCTATAGATAAATAGGACGAAAGCCAAAGCTATCTCTAGCCTTAGGTTAGGATATTAGTTTAGGTATACTCTAGGCCTTTGAGATCGTAGTCCGCAAGTTTAGTTTGCAAAGCCAATTTTACAGTTGAACAGTGACTAAGCTCTAGTGTATTGAATAAATTGTCAATGGACAAAAGTTTATTTGAAAAGAAGCAAACATGTTTTTGCAACGAAATAAATCTATTTCTGTTTTTTTTTTTTGCAAAAACATGTTTTGGTTCGTCTCTATTTTTTTAACTTTGTACAATAAACGATGATTATGTTAATTTTCGTGTGGCTTCCTACATTTTTAATTTAATTTTTCGCTTGGAGCACTGTACTATATCAACTTTAACAAAGTAACCTATATTTTGATTTGCCGGCCAACGCCTCTAGAACGGCAAAGAGATTAAATAATGTAATCCACTTTTAATGTCAGTTGTCAACGTCAATCCATACTCGTTTCCTCTTCAGAAGAATACTTTGGCGGAAAGTACAGAGATTCCATGGACTTAATAACGACACCAATTAGAAAGGGACACGAAAGGTATCTCGATTCACTGGCTGTTGCCAAATTTTTCGTTGAGGAACGTCAAATTTCAATACTTATCTTGATAGTTTTGATTAGCTAGCTGGCTAGATTTTTCATACATGTACATATATATATAGCAAGAATTGTCCCAACAGCGGCAGTGTTAGAATTATTTTAGTAGTTTTTATTCAGTGGTGAAATAGTAGATTATATGATAAGGGAGCAAAATCATATTTTTACGGCGAGGGCGCTTTTTTGAATCCAGAGCGAAGTGAGGGATTCTATAGTAGAATCCCGAGCGTAGCGAGGGATTCAAAGTACGTCGCCCGAACCAAAAATATATTTTGCGCCCGAGTGGTACACTCTACTTTTCATCACCTCTATGAGAAAATAAAAGGTGCCTCATATTTATTATTATTCAATAAAACATAGAGTAACAACTAAATTGAAATTAAAAGGTATCTAATAATAAAACAAATAAAAACTTAAGTATATTTACATTCATTTTCTTGGCGCTGAACATTACAAATACTTCCAAATTCAAAGATCATTCCGTCGCACTTATTTGTTCCAAATTCAAAAAATGCGCGGCAAAGATAATTCCGGCGCACTTATAAAGTTCTTTATAAAACACACCAACTTTAGGCGCACTTAAAAGCGAACCAAGTAGTACTTTTCGAATCGATGTGATGAAAAGACAATTTGCCTGCTTGCCGGGCTGGTTTGTAAGGCATGGTAGGGGTACCGTGAACCTGCTACTCTCGTGTTCATGTGTGGGTGTACATTAAATAGTAAGTACTGTGTAACTGAGCATTAAGTTAACCAAGCGCCTACTAACTCTGGCTCCGGCGAGCAACGCTCGTGTCAATACCATGCATGCAGTTTCGGAAGCTTTTCGGTAAATAAATCACAAAACTTTATACCTAACTTAATTTACTAGAGACCCGTCTTTTTTAACCCCCGAAGAAAAATAGGTGACTCTATAAATACTTACTTAACTAGTGTACTACTTACTTTTAGGGTTTCGTACCTCAAACGGAAAAAACGGAACCCTTATAGGATCACTTTGTTGTCCGTCTGTGTGTATGTCAAGACTCTTTATCTCGAGAACGCGTAAATATATCGAATTTAATCTGTATACGTTTATCTACGGTCTCTTGCAGTTGTGTAAAAGAAAAACTTCTCAGTTATCGTTTAAAAAAGTTAGAGCCGTTTATGTCGTAAAAAACCGCATATTTCGACAATCACAAAAATCAAAACCTACAGGGTACTTTCCGTTGACATAGAACTATGAAATTTGGCGAGAAGCATTTTATCAGAGTACACATTTAGGAATAAATCTGAAAACTGTACATTTTTATTTAAATCACAAAAAATAGGGCCTCAAAATTCACAAAAAATGGGTTAAAAATTCAAAATAAATAAATGTAAGGTAGCACATGCTAAAACAGATTTTGTATTATTTTAATAATGTGTAATTTTTGATGTGTAAGTAACGAATAAAAAGGAAAAAAAAAATTTGTCGATGGTTATAGAGATTTTAACAACCACAGATTTCCATAAAAAAGGTTAACAACTTACTTCCCAATTTTGTGAAATTTTCTGGATTTGTACGGAACCCTCGATGTGCGAGCCTGACTCGAACTTGTCCAGTTTTTTACATAAAAGAGGCAAAAGCGTAACCACATATAGTACCTACTTAGAACGGTGCTTGAATTTTTTTGTGATATTTTTATTTGTATGTTTCAAAGCTTTTGCTATCGGCGCAGGCAGCTGTGTAATTTTGTCCTCCGCACCGTCCGTTTTGTACATTGTCGTAATGGTCTGCAACGATTCGCAACGCTACGCAATGCTTCTCAACGTTCTGAAACGTTCCGCAACACTGCAACTCTCTGCGTTTCCGCGATTGTCACTAGTAAGCTTAAGTAAATTAAGGCACTTACATTGTAGTTAGCATTTCACACCAAAATTTCCAAAGTTTCCAAAGACTCTGCAAGAAGACGTCAACAAAGATTCAAAGCAAGATTAGATTAATATCTTAATCAAAGTCTGCGCGTTGCAATTAGTAATTTAAACAAATCAAAGCCCAACTGCAGCTTCACCTGCAGCACAATCAAGAAGCACCTCTAAACTTCGTAACAAACTATAGACATAATTGTATTCACTTTGTAAGGACCGGGTTGAGAAAATTTAAAAACACTAATCTAAAATTGCTTTTTGTGTGGTAGTAACTCAGTAGATTTGTAGTAGTTGATAAAGGTTGTAGTAATAAATAAACTTTTCGCGCAAATAAAGTACTATTTAATGGCATCTAATAAAATAGATAAATATAAAATACTAGTTTTTACCCGCTGCTTCGCCCGCATACGCAATATAATATTATAATTTATAGCCTATGTGTTATTCTGATATATAAGCTATATCATTGCAAAGTTTCATCTCAATCCGTTCAGTAGTTTTTGCGTGAAAGAGTAACAAACATCCATACAGACATTCATCCATCCATCAATCCATCCATCCTCACAAACTTTCGCGTCTATAATATTAGAATATTAGAGTACCCAATTATATATTTAATTCGTACATCCCTAAAGATGTGAAGCGACGCCTTCTATAAATATTGAAAAAAACTGTTACTTTACGAAAGCGACGATAATATAAAAAGTTACATTGGTTACTGTAAAATGTCGTGACCATCTCCACGTATAATATAAGTACAGGTGGGGTTCCCTTTATTGACCCATGTTAACTTTTTATAAATCTCGGATCACCGCCTCTAGGATATTATACCTCTCAATGTTACAAACATTGAATTCATCAGGATAATTGCGAAGTGTGAACTAGTTAGAGGCAGCTATAACTTTTGCCTGGGCACGAGATAAGTTAATGCTGTTGCCGTATTTGAGAGCTTAATCTTCGTTACACTTGATTTATACTAAGCGCCATATCGGCCGATGGGAAGTGAGCCGCAGATGACACTTCGCCGTGATTCGCTAATTATTGCGCATGTGAGCACAATACCGACACAAGTAGCGAAGTATTGAGCACGGACATAGGGAGCGCGTGGGAGGCATGAAGTTGACGGGCGGGTGTGCCCCGGCGTCTCGTTTCTCTGGCTCCCGCGCATACCTATATTTCGGCTTTTGCGCAGCGATCTGCGCATAACTTCCCATGCGCCTATTTGTGAGGCGCTTAGTATACAGAGAATATTGTGTGTGCTCTTACCTTCTGACTAAAATGGTGGCGTTTAACTAATGTTGTCGTTAACCTTAGGAAGGCAACAGGGGTAACCGTCACCCCACTCGCCGGAAAAAGTTTCAATATTTCATTGACGTTATTTTTGTCTCACTTTAACGCTCGATCTATTCTCTAATTAGAGTGAATGCAATCAGTCGCACGCAGCCACGTTTCATGGTAAGTCGTTGTTTTTGTTATATTGATAGTACTGGGGTGATGCGTCACCCCTGTTGCTTTTTACGTATGTATATATTTTACTAAAACTGATATAAATCTTTGTTTTTTATATATTATTTTATAAAAATGACTTCGAAATGTGGTGGTAAGAGCATTGCTTACAATTCAACGAAAGGCGGAGTCGATACTTTCGACAAAATGATGCATTCATATAGCACGGCTAGAAATACCAGACGTTGGCCGCTTCGATATTTCTATGGCATGCTGGATCAAGCTGGTATCAATTCTATGGTACTTTATGTTGCCGCTAAACATCCGAACACTCCTGTTAACAAGTTCCGAAGCAATTATTTGAAGAACTTAGCTTTACAATTGGCGGAACCACACATGAAGCGCAGTTTGAGTACAAATTTGCTGCGAGAATTAAGACTCACTATATGTGATATTCTAAATATGAACCAGGAGTTTCCTGAAAGAGAACCCCCCGTAATATTACAGAAACAATCAAGATGTTGACTGTCTCCAAGAAAACGAGACAAAAAAGTAAAGACTGTTTGCACGAAATGCCTTCAGCCCACTTGCAGTGGACACCAGAAAGAAATTTGTTTAAACTGCATTTAATGCAAAAAAATCATAATAGTAAAATAAAAGTGCCTGATTAAACGTCACATTCCTATTTTTAATTGTGTAAGCTATTATCCCATAATAAATAAGTTTAATTCTCTTAGATATTGTTGTTTTATTTGAATTTGAAAGGTATGGGGTGACGTGTCACCCCTGTTGCCATTCATGTATGAAAAAATAGTGTTTGTAGCCGAAGGTTAAGCATACTAATTAGTAAATAAAGAGTTTCGCCAGTCTGTCTGTTTAGTAATAATACCTAATTACGCAAACCAAAATTTTCCTAATTTTTCACCAACATTGGAATTTCCGAATTGAACCGAAATATAAGTTTCGAGAGACTCAATTCGATTATAATGAAGTGACATTCGAGCTCGATCGACCCGATTGAATCCAGGAACGGACGAACCGATACATCGGAAGCAGAGGATTAATCTCGCTCCGTTTTGATGAATTTAGGATCTGATGGGCTATCATTTTAGTCCAGACGTATACTGTAGCTATCTAGGGTTATCCAGAAATAACGTACTTAGCCGAAAGGGGGTGATTTAGATCATCATTATGAATAACCTTTACTACAGCGCCAAATCGGAATTCGAGAAAAAAATTGCCGATCCATACATTTTTTCGGTTCCTGTTTGTATTGAATGGAACACCAGATTTTTTTTCTCGAATGTTGAGTTGTGCCCATAGTAAAAGATTCGTAATGATGGTCTTAATCACCCCCTTTTGGCTTAGTTTAGGTTTAGCAGATAACCCTGCATAATTATGTAGAGACAAGAGGGATAATTAGCCTTAATTGTAGCTTCCTATGCTGTCTTATCAACTTTACTGTGTGAATGCGGTAATAAAATATGTTGGTTTGAGTTTGACCTCATCCTACCCAATGGTAACCAAAGCGGGTCTAGGGTGCTGCTTGCCTAGGATATACCTATTTACTTGGGATTCTGAGACTCTTACGTTATACCGTCGCCCAAACCATCTGTCTCCCCTTATTCCATATACTCCTCACGACCGTAATACCGAAGTGTGTTGCTACTACTTTGTGTAGGTACCCTCTTTAATAAGCGCAGCTAACATACCTTAGTGGAAAAACCTCAGAATAAGGACCAGGGACTTTCTCGCTGCTTGTATAGAGTGATGTTTTGATCGCGATTGGCAACTGTCTTGCCGTCTGCCCTCTTGGTAGAAGATAAGTAAATGAGATCAAATTGTGAAGTTTTGGGTGCACTCTCCGACATTTTGAGAAATTGAAGTATCATCATCACTGTTTTGAGAATTCAATATTATGGAAATTCAACACTTTATATTTAATTCAACATTATGAGCCGGAAGGTTCTAGACAGATTTATTTCATTGTGCCAAAACTCCGAATCGGACAGAGGCTTTTTGATGAGAAAAAAAAGGAAGCTTATTTAGTGAGCCAAATTAAGCTGTTAATGATAAATTAATGATTGTAGCTCACTTTAAACTTAAACACCTGTCTATTATATATATAGAAATAAGTTGTCTTTATCATTAAATTTAACTCCAGAAGCATTGCGCGTGTAAGAGGAAACGAGTTTTACTTGCTTTTTTACTTTGTAAAACCCTATTTCAAGTAAATTACGAGTGGGTCCTGATTTAAGAGCGTAAATCCAAATCTGTCATTCTTCTAAAGAGCGGGTATAGCCCGAGGAATAAGGAAAACAAGGGCCTTCCAAATCTCAGATATAGATCTGAAAATGACCCAAGAGATCCTTAGGGTTAACACTTTGTAGATAATTAGAAAATAAATAAAATTATTGAATAAAAGTAAGTTTGTATAGGCTGGGTGGCTAGCCCTGTCAGAGTTTTTAGGCCGCCTGAAGGCCCCTGATATGGCTCGTTAAGGTGATGCATTGATAAACTATTATTTCAAAACTTCTCCATTCACTCGGACAAATTTTACGCGGTTGCGCTCGACAGGATCGCGCCAGAGCGGCGGGCGGCAGTGAGTATTTAATTAATTACTCATAATGTACACATTCATTTGGTGAGGAATTAGTAAGTTTTTTTTTTAATAAAGCCGGTTACTTTTCAAAATTTTGTCTGATTCATTAAATTTTTCAAGATTTTCCCTTATTTATGATATTTTTTAAATTTGAATCAATATCATTCGTCCTCTCACATCGCGCATTCAAAAGTACTCGTTTTCGTGTTTCTCGACCCGATGCGATGCCTCGTCTTAAAACAACCGAGACTTACAATTTGACGTGTCTTCCGTGCCACGGTAGCGCTAAGTTGGAAAACAGCGTTCTTGATCGATTTAAAGACTAGTTGTCTTCCGAACAGTTAAGCTTGCGTCTGTTTAAAGAAATTTTCATAATCATAATTTTCATACCTCGACTCGTTCTTGACCCATTTTGGACATACTCATAAATCTCGTTAGGATTTAAATAATAATATTATAGCCGTGCCAAATATTTTTGATTTATGAAGATTTAATAGATAGTTACGTCTAGCCAAGTTACATCTTTTTAATGTTGCACGCCCGTAATGGGTCCACTATTGGAACTAATATTTATTATAACATCTTTGTACATAGTGTTGCAAATGTTGTTTTTAAACTTTCACGATTTGAACACATTATTATTATATACTACGGGACTAATCGCGCACTAAAATTACGAGATAAATAAATACCTCCACATCCCGAAGTTTCGGCCGAGTTGCATCGACCGTGGTCACAGGTAGACTCTACCCGTGACCACGGTCGATGCAACTTGGCCGAAACGTCGGGACAAGGAGGTATTTATTTATCTCGTAATATTAGTGCGCGATTAGTCCCATAGTATATAATAATAACACAGTGATGCAATAAACGATTTCTGATTTTAAATTAATTTTGAGTGAAATTTTAATTGATAAGTAATACGTATTGAAACATGAATGAGTAATAAAATTTGATTATAAAGCAAATACAATATAAACTTTGAAATGAAATAAAATATATACCTTTTAATGGAAACAAATATAAAAAATACGGCTAAAACCTTCCCTTTCAACGTCAGATGTACCAGGATTAAATAAAAATAAACATAAAGAGTTCTGAATTTCGAGAGCTAGTCAACCCTACTTAACAAGATTATTCAATTTGCGTCAAATTGAACTCTATCTGTCTGTCATAAGATTCATTTTAGGAGGTGTGACTGCTGAAGAATTTTTCTACATCGTTTACATCGTAGATAAATTCGGATAGAGGAATTTTAGGTCAAGGGAGGTCTGTATTGTCGTATATTGATGTGGACGGATTAAGGGATACTTTTGGGGGAGAATCATAAATCAAATATAATTTTCCGTTCATTCTTCTTATCCTAAGTCCCCACATCGGGGCAGAGGGCTGTTACAGTGTTACGCCATTCCTCTCTGTTCTGTGCCTTGCGTTTCACTTCGCTCCAAGTCAGTCCGATGCTTTGGGCCTCAGCAGTGATGGAGCGCCGCCATGTTTGTTTTGGGCGGCCAGGTTTTCGCCGGCCTTGTGGATTCCAATCCATGGCTTGCCTAGGAATGTGATCCAGCTCCCTGCGCAATGTATGGCCAACCCAGTTCCACTTACGGCGCCGTATTTGCAGCTCTATGGGATCTTCATGGCATTCCCTCCAGAGGTCTATATTGGCGATAGTGTCTGGCCAGAAGATCTTCAAGATTTGCCGTAGGCATCGGTTGAGAAAAACTTGTAGCTGTTGCGTTATTGCTTTTGTGACTTTCCAGGTCTCGCATCCGTACAGCAGTACGCTTTTTACGTTTGTATTAAATATTCGAAGTTTCACTCTACGAGAGAGGTGTTTCGACTGCCATACTGAACGGAGATACGCGAAGGCACCTTTAGCTTTGGCAATCCGGGAAGCTACGTCTAAGTCTGTTCCTCCAGATGTTGACACGACGCTGCCAAGATAGGTGAAGCTCGACACCTTTTCCACTACTTCATCGCCTATTAGTAGTGGACTGTCATCACGAGCTCCACTCCTCATGTCTTTAGTTTTTTGCGCGTGTATTTTAAGGCCGACCATTGCTGCTTCTCTTTGCAGATCGTCCAGTTTAGATTGCATGTCAATGCGGCGGTGGCTGAGTAAGCACAAGTCATCAGCGTAGTCCAGGTCTTGCAGATGACTCGTTAAGCCCCATTCAATTCCACGTGTTGGTATGCTGTTGACACGGGTCATGATACCATCCAAAACTATGAGAAACAGCAACGGTGACAGAAGACAACCCTGTCGAACGCCGGCGTGTACCGGTATCTTCTCGGAAATTAGCCCATCATGTCGTACTCTGCATGAGTAGTTGTCATAGAAAGACTTTATTAAGTTGATGATCTTTGCAGGTACGCCGATTGATTCCAGTCTTGACCAAATTGCAGACCAACGCAGCGTATCAAAGGCTTTTTCGAAGTCAACAAATAAAGAATATATTTCTCTCTGGAATTCTGCTCCTTGTTCTAGGATAATACGCAGCGTGTTAATTTGGTCAGTGCAAGACTTTCCGGGGCGGAAACCGGCTTGCTCTTTCCGAAGTAATGGTTCCACTGCTTTAGCGAGCCGATCTAGGAGAATCCTGCAAAGCACTTTAGAGGGCACAGATAACAACGTGATTCCTCTCCAATTACTGCAGTTGCTTAAGTCACCCTTTTTTGGCACAGTCACTAGTAGTCCCGTTTTCCACTCGTCGGGCATAGTTTCTTCTTGCCAAATTTTTTGTATGAGTGGGGTTAAAAGGTTGGTAGCTGTTGGAACATCAACTTTGAGCATCTCAGCAGTAATAAGATCTTCACCTGGCGCTTTGTTGGCTTTGAGACTAAGAATAGCCTCTCGTACTTCGGTATAGGTCGGTACATCGGTGTTGATATCCAAGAGTGAGCTGACCAGAGATGAGGTGTCTGTTATATCTTCAGGACTTTCTGCCAAAGAGCCACGAAAAACTTCCCTAAAATGTTCAGCCCAGCGCTGTAATTGGCCCTCTGAAGTCACAATAAGGTGACCACTGGTATTTCGTAGAGGACGTTTCTTTGGTCGGCTGTTACCTGACAAGGTCTTGGTTGCCCTGTATAACTCCCTCAGATTTCCCCTATTAACAGCTGCTTCAGCAGTGTTTGCCAGTATGTGTGCCCATTTACGGCGGTCTCTACGTATACTGCGGTAGACTCTTTTCCGCAAAGTGTTGTAGTGAGATCTCAGCATCTCGACGTCCCTGTTGTTAGAGGCTGAGAGGAGTTTGATTTTGGTTTCCCTTCTGTCATTTATCAGGTCCCATGTTCCTTGTGACATCCAATCCTCTCTCATAGGATGTTTATACCCAAGAATTTTGGAGCTGGTCTCTTTGTAAACCGTTTTAATGTTGTCCCACTCCCTATTTATATCATTGTCCGCTATGTCATTCAGGGCGGCAAAGCGATTCCGTAGCTCAGTCTTGAAGCTTTCTGCAATTTATTTGAAAATCATTAGCTAACATGGTGTGGATAACAAAGCAATATTTTAAACGAATTTCCAATATTCTTGAAGTTTAAAAACTTTACAGAAAACAACAAAAACTTTACAAAAACACAGAGTGAAAATTTTACATAAATATTCCAAAAGTTTAAAATACATTTACAAATAGATACATAAACAGTAACTAGGTCAGATATTTTAAATATAGTCCTGAAAGTGTATGGACCTATGATCTTCTATCACACTTCTGGAACAATTTTATTTTTATATACTGCGCACTGGAAACACGAGATAAATAAATACCTCACTATCCCGACTGAGTTGCATCGTTCGTGGTCACGACGAGTACGCGTAGATTGGATATGCGAAATAGCTGGTAGCGCCGATTGAACTTGAACTTCAACTTCTTCAACTGAAACTTCTGGAACAATGTCAGTCACAAAATTAATATATTTACCCCTACCCCCATACCTAGATCCTGCCCTTGCATATTATGTTAGAGAGCAGATAGTAGCGAGAATTGTTTCCAAAATGCCGATCGGAATGCTAATGCTTTACTACTGAGAAGAGAGCATGGAACTACTGAACAAACCTTGTTTTGTTTGTACATTGTCATACATAAGGTTGAATCTGCAATTTTTTCATAGCATAGTTACATGAAAGTTTGGTGACGTTAAGCTGAATGTGTTTCTACCAAGGAAGTTACATACGAGAACTATGTAACTTCCTTGGTTTCTACTGAGTGTCCAAAACATGGAAACCAGGGAGGAAAGAGTATTATGTTATTTTACATATTTCATGTTCGGTAAGTAGGTTCTTATTACCTCCAAATGGGGCTTGTAGGTGACAAATTACCGCTCTAGGGTAATAATGTAGCCAGAAAAGCCCTAGAAGTAAGTAATCTACTATTATAAAACCCAGGTAGGCAGGTATCACTAGTTAACAACCTGTTAAAATAATTATAATACATAATAACAATAGAAGTATCTATTTAATTAATTAATGATAGGAAAGATTTAGTTACTTGTCTTCGTGTGAGTATAATAGTCGTCAATTTTAAATATCGAACGGCGAAGCTCAATTTCAATGAAATGTTTTATTCTTGTAATGCCGGTTTTTTTCTGCTTACCTCACAATCGAGATGTAAAGCAGAATAGTTAGCTCGGGTGTAAGCACCAATTGTACCCTCGAACTAAATATCTCAGGCTGCAATTGATGCTTTACAGCCCATGGCTCCTAATCTACTATTATTGATTTAATATTTTTCATAGATTTACCAGGTTTTTTTTGCAGCACTTTCAGTTCGTTTGGATGGACTGGTACTCGCAAACAGGTTCACAAAATATGATCATGGGAGCTACTGGGCGAACATGTTTTTTTTGTGAATTGGTTACCTACGGAAACCTACTGAACCTACGGTTTAAATCAGCTATTTTTTCAGACCTACCTACTATAAATAGAAAGCTAAGATGATAGTCAGCAGTGTAAATGACTAAGAAGATTGGGATAAAGTGTATGAACTTATGAGCTTGTATCACGCTTCTGCAAAATAACAGTCATAAAATTATGTGATTGTTATACTTTCCCCTACCCCCGTACCTAGATCCTGCCCTGCATATTATGTTAGAGAGCAGACAGTAGCGAGAATTGGTTCCACTGCCGATCGGAATGCTAATGCGTTACTACTGAGCAGATAGCATGGGAACTACTGAGAGAACCATGTTTTGTTTGTACATTGTCATACATAAGGTTGAATCAGCTATTTTTCCATAGTACATCTATGGAAAAATACGGATAAAATGTAAGTTTGGCGACGTTTAGTTAAATGCGAAACTACTGATCGTTCAGAAACGCTAAACGAACAATATTGTTGAACTATTAAACAAGTTCTTTTTTGTAGACTTGCCGAATTTTTTGCAGCCTTTTCAGTTTATTTGTTTGGAATCGTACCTACTCGTACAGAAATACAAACTTGAATCATGGGAACTACTGAAAACTTTATTTAGTTTGATATAGATTTCCATACGTAAGATTGGAATCAACTGTTTTTTGAAAGAGCTATAAGATTACTTTGTATGACATTTTTGTAGAATATACCGGTGTTGTCGCTTGAGTCCATTATCAATCACAAAAATTCATGGAGAAACTTTCAAGCTGCTGTCAAAACTGTCCAATAAGTATTGGGATTTGACGTTCCTTGTCTAAAAATCCGACAACAATAACCGAATCGCGATATTTGTCATGTCTCTTTCTAACTCATGCCATATTAAAACAAAGCATCTCCTTTGGATTTTCTTGATTCTTGAGCTCTATGAGAACATAATTATAAAACTCGAATGACAAACGTCGCAGTCTGAACTAGTTCGTTTCATTTAGTGTAATAAGCATCTAAAATGAAAAACAAAATCATCGTTATCATATTGACAAAATATGTCTACTGTTAGAAATAGGCTTCTCCAATACATTTCGAATATTTATTAAATACGGTTGTAAGCGGCTTCCATCCATGTGGTTCTCGATTATTTTGATATCCTAGGTCTCATAGTTATTCGTTACTCATTACGCATAGTTGAAATGAGCTTGCACACGATTTCAAATTAATCGCATAATTATGCATTTCATTTCATAATTATGCAAATAATCCACTGATCGATCTCGACGTAATTTATTCCAATCGTCGATATTCACATTCGACGAGTCGTCGATTTTCGATAAATCGTTCCATCCCTATGGATGGCGTAAATTGGGCGATGCATGATGTACATTGATGCATCGGTAATCAGCTTAACAGGAGCTCGATGAAAAAAGTTAATGGACTGAAGAAATTCGAAACAGTCGAATTGAAAAGCTCAGTTTTAACGCCTGTAGCGTATGAATGCTATAACTATAAGTTGTATTGTATTTAGTTTTAAAAGTTGTTATTATTTCTATTTGCTTGAGTCTCTCCAGCGATGCCGGATTGACTATCGGTAACGCCGCTATGTAGGTCCGAGTACAGGAAGAGAGCTCCAAGGCAAACCCTTTAAAAATAGGCGTAAGACAGGGAGACTTATTTCTCCGAAATTGTTTACGGCCACTTTAGAGAACGCCTTCAAGCTCCTGGAATGGAAAGGATTCGGCATCAATATCAATGGCGAATACCTCACTCACCTTCGGTTTGCCGACGATATAGTAGTCATGGCAAAATCGATGGAAGAGCTCAACACGATGCTCAAAGGCCTCAACTGGGTTTCTCAACAGGTGGGTCTTAAGATGAACATGGACAAGAAAAAGGTCATGTGTAATTTCCATGTTGTACCACCCATATTTTAGGACTGATGACCGATGGGGTCGAAAAGTTCTTTAGTGGAGACCACGCACCGGTAAGCGCAGCGTAGGACGTTCACCTACAAGGTGGACTGATGATCTCATTTAGACCGCAGGATCGCGCTGGATACAAGCCGCTACCAATCGGGGATCTATAGGGGAGGCTTATGTCCAGCAGTGGACGTCCTATGGCTGATAGATGGATAATGGATTATTTTTATTTTATCTTGTCATTAAACGGATTCAAAGGCGAGTGTCTGAGAACACGGGGCGAGTCTATACGCAGTAGTCACAGAGGTACCAAATGAATAATGAGGTCGATCGAGAAAATCTGCAAGAGATGCTCCGATTTAATACGGCACGAGTTAGAAAGAGACATGGAAAATATCTCAATTCGGTGGATTATGCCAGATTTTTATGAAGATAACGACAAACTCCAATAGGTATTTGATAGTTTTGACAGCAGCTTTGCTAGATTTTCCATGCATTGTTGTGGTTGAGAATTGCTTCATACACCAGGCTCGATAATTTATGCAACCAAAAAAAATAATAGTAGGATGAAACCCATTAGAAAAGGAGGGGAATATTATAAAAATAAAAGGAAAAATAATTTACGGGCGATCTGAGGTCGGGAAGGGGATGAGGGGGGGGGTTTAAGGGGAAAAAACGGTTTTTCTCGATTTCCGGCAAAACTAAAAGTCCTATCGAAAAAAGTCAAATAGCAAAGTTGTAGGTAATAAAAAGATCTAAAACTTTTGTTTTGACACTTTTTTCACATAACCTCAAAATTTATGTGAAAAATCCAAAAAACCGAGTTTTTGGTTTTTTATTTTTATCTTTTACAATAATATTTTTTTTTAACAAAATTTGGTGAAAACTTACCTTTTTATGTCCCAAATACGCTGTAATTTATTTGATTAAAAATATTAATTTTTTTCACCTTATTTTGAATTAATATCGAAAAAACACCCTAATTTTCAATCGAAAATTCAACCGTCAAAATATATGCTTTTTTCAAAAAATTGGTATGTTTTCTGTTTGTTGAAATCTCTACTTTCCGATGGTGAAAAAAAATATATATGTTACTTTAGTTAATCTTCTCAGAAAATGCAAAAAATCGAAAATAAATATTAAAGAAATAAATGTCAAAATGTACAAAAAATATATTATAAATCTATTAAAAATGTATAAAATATATATAGAAATCGGCCAAAAGTTTGTTATTAAAAATATATTTACGATATATATTTTATATATTTTTTATAGATTTTTAATATATGTAGGAAGTACGGAGGGGTCCTCTACGTCATCCATATTGATTCTAGCAGGCGTGGGTATTCGGGCGAGGAGAATAAAACGTAGCACGTGTTTGAAGGTTCAATTATTATTCCACAGTGATCAAGTTACAAAAATATAGCAGTGGGCGTACAGTCCAATAATCGAAGACACTAAATCAGAAGACACTCCACCAAACGCGTAGCACGTTAATTCGATGCGAACCGATCGCCGTTCCGTTAAGTAATGGCGGTCCTTTCGTGTGCGCTAGCGCTGGGTGTTGCGTCAGAGCAAAACAACCGCACAACAGTGACAATTCAACGGCAACTGACACTGACATTCATACTTCATAACATTATGATAGCTGACATTGACATTGCCACCGACTTGTTTGCTCTTTACATCGAACGCGCCGTCACGGCCAGACTGACATTCGCACGTCCTCGTGCGTATCCGTCTTCTCTCGTGTTCCCTGACCTGAAATGAGAGAAAACCGCTGGGATCACAAATTTTACTTCGCTCGTCTATCCTGACAGTTTAGGTGGGAATCGTTCAGTACACATAAATCAGTATTCAAATTACACACACACACACACACATACGTAGTTTCAAGCTATTAAGATCAGATCAAGGTGTACTTTCGGCTAAGCTCGCCATCTCGTATGACGACCTAGACCGGACGGCTTCTAGTCCTAAACACTCTGGTAATATCTGACCTCTTGCAGATAGTACCTATCGATGCAAGGTGTCCCTTCGACCAAGCTCGCCATCTCATATGACGACCTGGACCGGACGGCCCCGCAGCTCGAGCACAACTCCCGGCAATATTTGACCTCATGCAAATAATGCCACAGCAGGGTGTGGTCATACCCCGCTTCGCGCCTCTACCCAACGTCATCTCATATGACGCGAAGTTGCCTGACTCGTAATTGCCTAAGTGGTGGTGTTAAAATGACACATAGTGCGCTACTCACGACTCAAAATTAAATGTCTTCTTCGCGTTCCGATGCTGGGGGGGTTGCCGAGCTGGCGGTCATAGTGTGTGAACTAGCTACCGAGATCGTATCCTCATCTGATGATACCGTTTCATCCCTTTGACTCTGACCCGCCGTCTCGGCCTCCTCCTCCTCATCATCATCATCATTGATCAAAGAGGCAGCAACTTCTACTAAGCCATCATGACCCCTGGGCACTAAACGCAGATTTTCGTGAGCGTATTTGTAAGTCTTATTAGACCTATCGATGTTTTTCAATTCGTACCTATCATTTTCTAACACGTTGGTGATTACGAATGGTCCCTTAAATTTTCTGTGCAGTTTGGTTTGGTTGCGCTCGTTATTTTTTATAAAAACATACTCGCCTTTAGAGAACGGTTTCACGACGGCTTTACCCCGGTTAAATCGCTTTATTTCCGCTGATGCCGTTTTCGCGATATTATCGGCAGCGTTTCGTCTTATCGTTTCTAAATCTAGTCGCGGTACCGGTGCGGAGCTTGGAGCTATTTTGGCCATACCTAACGATTGCGCTTTTATTCCAAACATTAGTTCAGTGGGTGTGTATCCGGTGACTCTAGACCTTGTGGTGTTCAAAGCTAACTGGACATCAAGAAGCTCGTCACGCCACGTTTTGTGAGGATCATTTTCAATAATTGTGAGTAGACTTTTCAGGGTACGCATTACTCGCTCTACTTGGCCGTTGGCTCTACTAGAGCCTGTGGCAATGAAGTGGAGTTCTATGGAGTGATCGCGACAGAATTCTCTAAACTCGGCACTTGCGTAGCATCGGCCTTGATCAGCTATAATGCGCTTAGGGGCGCCAAAAAGACACACAGCCTTTTTTAAGGCCTTTACCGCACTTGCCGCATCAAGAGAAGGAGTGTATTCAAGGAGGACATATTTGGTAAATTAGTCGATGATTACTGAGGCGTAATCTTTCTGATCACTTTTGCCGCTGAGTTTACCAGTGATGTCAATGTGAATAGTGTGCCAAGGAATGGGGACCTTCGGAATTGGGTGAAGCCTGACTTGAGCGGCACCAGATGGGCCTTTTGACGCTTTGCATACTATGCATGAATCTACGAATTTGCGGACGGATCTCGACATTTGTGGGAACCAATACTGTTCGTAGAGTTTGTCTAACGTCTTATCGGCACCTAAGTGCTTGATCTCAGTGTGGATATGATTGATTAGGGACCATGCGAGAGAGCGAGGTACAACTGGGAGCCAAAAACTACTCTTGTTTCGTTCGATTTTTCTGTAGAGCAACCCTTTGCGGACATCATAAGTGGAGGATATTGCTTCAGGGAGTTCACTGTTATGATGCTTTTCGACTAAGTCTTGGATCTCGCTATCTCTTTTTTGTTCAACTGTCAACCAGCCCTCGTAAAGTTCTACAAATTTTACGGGTTTTATTTTTGCAGACGCTCCAGCATCTGGAAATTCGGGCGGACAATCGGGTAGCGGGTTCCTAGACAAAAAGTCAGCATGCCCCATGCTGCTTCCCTGTTTGTGCACGATATCAAAATCATAGGCTTGGAGAAAAGCCCACCATCGGTGGACACGAGGAGTGAGATCGGTTTTAGACTTGGACGCTTTGAGGGAATTACAGTCTGTGAAGACAGTGAAGTGCTGACCGTACAGGTAATGCCTAAAGTGCTCTACCGCTCGAACGACCGCTAAGGTCTCCAACTCGTACGAGTGATAGCGGGATTCCGCATCGGTAGTTCGGCGGCTGAAGTAGGATATCACGCGAGGTAGATTGTCTTGTCTTTGGATTAGTATCGCGCCATACCCTTCTGAGCTCGCGTCAGTGTGCAGTTCCACTGGTAATTTTGGGTCAAAAATTGTTAAGACCGGTTCAGATGTCAATATTTGAACGATCTTTTTGTGAATTTCGCTGTGCGCATTCGTCCACGTTATCGCCCCCTTGGTCTTTGTCAAAGGGTACAGTGGGCCCACTAGGTGAGTGTAGTTTGGGATGAAGCGCCGGAAGTAAGACGCTAGACCTAAAAACTGACGAACTTGACTTGCAGTTTGTGGTGTGGGTGCATCTACCAAGGCTCGGATCTTCCTAGGATTTGGGGTGACATTTCCTGATTTTACTACGTACCCCAGATAGTCTACTTCATTTTTCATGAATTTGCATTTCCGGACATTCAGTGAAAAACCTGCTTCTGATAATGCTTTCAGTGTAAGATCTAAACGTTTCAGGCCTTGTGTGACGTCATTGGAATAGCATAGTACGTCGTCCATATAGGCTAGTGCTATATTATCCTTGAGAGGACCTAGGGCTTTGTTAATGCACCTCTGATAGACAGAAGCCGCATTCCTTAGCCCAAAAGGCATGGCTAAAAATTCATACTGACCCTCGGGGGTCACAAACGCCGTGCGAGCTACGCTGTCGCCCTCTGGATCGATTAAAATTTGATGATAGCCCGATGCCATGTCTAAAGACGAGAAAAAGCACGCGCCATGAAGCCTATCTATCTGTTCTTCAATTATTGGCAGAGGGTATTGCTCCGGACGAGTGTTCGAATTCAGTTCGCGGTAGTCAACGCACATCCTATCTGAGTCGTCCTTCTTTTTCACGAGAAGTATCGGGCTGGCAAACGCTGACGTGCTTTCACGGATAACACCAGCTTCGAGGAGATCCTTTATTTTATTTCTAACTACCTCTTTTTCCGCAGGGGACAACCTATAAGGACGTCGTTGAACAGTCTTACTCGGGTCAATAGGTTCTAATCGCATATGACCGGTTGTGACACGTCGCGTAGGTATACCGTCAGTAAAGAAGTCACTATATTTACGCAAAATTTCGATTAGAGCTAACCTATGTTCGCCTTGCAGATCAGTGTCGATGCTATCAAAATCTATTGCGCTCGATTTTTCTACGATATCGACTTCCTTACGCAACACGAACCGAGTTTGATCGCTATTTATTTCAACGGTAATGCCTTTGCCTAAAATATCCCAGCCTATAATTATCTGTTCGCCTATAGCTGTATCGGGGACCACGTGGAACAACACATCAAACGAGATACCCTGGATATTGACGATACTAGAAATTTGGGAGCTGCACTCTACTACATTGTCTTCGCCTATACCAGTAAGATAAACCAAATCGTCACGTGTAGTGCCCGGAAGTCTGGCAGCTGAGCTACTATTTACTAACGAGCAAGCGGATCCACTGTCAAAAAGGAAGGAAACGAGCTCACCGGAGGATGTAGTCAAGGTGCCAGTCGCTGGTCTCCGCTCGCACAGGTGGACTTCTTTGATCGCTGGCCGCTCGCTGCCCACCGCCCCCTTGCGGTCTGGACACGTTGACGCCACATGGCCTTGCTGACCACACACGAAGCAGACGACGGGCCGCGAAAAGCTTCGCGGTGCTGGGGAAAGCTCGGGAGCCTTCGATGTTGCAGGTTTAGTGACGGGTTCTTCTCGACGTCTGCGGCAGTCCACCGCACGATGGCCCAGTAGACCACACCGATGACAAGTTCCCAGGAAACGTAGCTCATTTGGACGAATCTTCTTAGGCTCGACGTCGTTGGTGTCCGGGGTTTCATGTCTCCGCTTCAAGGAGATGCCTTTCAGGATTCGACATAGTTGGGCCCGGGTGGTGATGTTACAGGTCTGCAATTCGCGACGTATGATGACATCCTTTTGACACAACACTGAAGATACGAAGCCGACCATGATATCTTCCGGCATCTCAGTGCGTGGGATTTGCTCTATCACTATCATGCCCCAGAGGCGTGCCGCGGCTTCACTTGCTGTTTCTTTAACGCCCACTTGAAATCTCAGTATATCGTCGAAATAGTCTTGCGGCAGCATAGGTTTTCCGAATTTCGCTAGAAGTAACTCTTTTATGTGCGGCCATGTTAGCTGTTGAGCGTGCAATTTGGTTAAGCACATTGCCGCGCGGCCTCGCAAGGCGTGTGTGAGGGCTATTAAAAGTTCTGCGCCCTCTAATTTCCTGCTGCTTACGACGATTTCGGTTATCCTGCACCAACCTTCTATATCTGCGTCAGTTTCATCTGGATCAAAGCGAATCAGCTGCGTCGTCGTGTTACTCGATGATCGAGGGGGATGCGGTGTCTCCAGGAGCCGCGATAGTAAAGCTTCCATGTTGCGTAGCAAACCATGTGATCCTTCAGGATTTTCGTTTCTTTCTCCTGGTGCTGGCCCTCCGCATCCCACTTCTGATGTAGGAAGTACGGAGGGGTCCTCTACGTCATCCATATTGATTCTAGCAGGCGTGGGTATTCGGGCGAGGAGAATAAAACGTAGCACGTGTTTGAAGGTTCAATTATTATTCCACAGTGATCAAGTTACAAAAATATAGCAGTGGGCGTACAGTCCAATAATCGAAGACACTAAATCAGAAGACACTCCACCAAACGCGTAGCACGTTAATTCGATGCGAACCGATCGCCGTTCCGTTAAGTAATGGCGGTCCTTTCGTGTGCGCTAGCGCTGGGTGTTGCGTCAGAGCAAAACAACCGCACAACAGTGACAATTCAACGGCAACTGACACTGACATTCATACTTCATAACATTATGATAGCTGACATTGACATTGCCACCGACTTGTTTGCTCTTTACATCGAACGCGCCGTCATATATTTTTTATGTATTTTGAATTTTTTTTTTCATGGGATTAACTAAGTTTGTTTGTGTAAAATTAAGGAGATTATTATTTTTCTATCTTGTACTAAAATATCATTTAATTTCAATCTTTAGGTTATGTTACGTTAAGCATACTATTTTTTAAAGAAAATATTACGATTTTTATGTTTGAGTTGATTGATACAGATATAAATAGAGATAGTGTTTACCTTCCTATGCAGATTCGAAAAGTTTTTTTGTTTCTTTAAGTTAACTTGTCACAGTTATCTTCAAGAAACTCAGCGTGCACGTGTATTTTTATAAACGATGTTGTATACTGTACTGTATTTCGAATACTGGTTAGGCTAACGGTTGTAACAGCTGCTACGAAATATATAGTATATAATAGTAGGTTTGTACGAGTATGTAGTAAGACCCAGACCAGCCTAGCCCCTTCCCCACTTCTCCACGAAATACCTTTTGATGGGCTACAATTTTTCGTAGGTCACTCAGGTATATCTACTCAGGTATATATAATTTATTTTAAAATAGTTATAAATAGGCACCTACGCATATAATTTAAAGAAGATTCGACAACTTTCTCCAAATATTGTAGATGTCTTATTAAATATTAATTTTATTAACTTACTTGTTTGTGAATTATAGTAGTTTATTTTTATTTGCAATTTTTTTTGTTATCAATGTAACATGTAATTTAACGTTTTTCGAGTAATTAAAGTGTAAATTTTAATAAATAGCTCAAAATTATCTATAATAATTTAAAAAAACTTTCGAATTCGAGTTTTTTTCGATTTTTTGCATTTTCTGAGATGATTTACTATAGTAACATATATATTTTTTTTCACCATCGGAAATTAGAGATTTCAACAAACAGAAAACATACCAACTTTTTGAAAAAAGCTGATATTTTGACGGTTGAATTTTCAATTGAAAATTAGGGTGCTTTTTCGATATTCATTCAAAATAAGGTGAAAAAAATTAATATTTTTAATCAAATAAATAACAGCGTATTTGGGACATAAAAAGGTAAGTTTTCACCAAATTTTGTTAAAAAAAAAATATTATTGTAAAAGATAAAAATAAAAAACCAAAAACTCGGTTTTTTGGATTTTTCACATAAATTTTGAGGTTATGTGAAAAAAGTGTCAAAACAAAAGTTTTAGATCATTTTATTACCTACAACTTTGCTATTTAACTTTTTTCGATAGAACTTTTAGTTTTGCCGGAAATCGAGAAAAACCGTTTTTTCCCCTTAAACCCCCCCCCCCCCCCCCCCCCCCCCCCTCATCCCCTTCCCGACCTCAGATCGCCCGTAAATTATTTTTCCTTTTATTTTTATAATATTCCCCTCCTTTTCTAATGGGTTTCATCCTACTATTATTATTTTTTCACTCTTTATTATTTTTAAAGGTTCTACTCTGGTCTATCAAGTGACATCAGCATTATCAATCTGTTGTTATTAAATATCTGTGGTAGTAGTGAATTCATATAAGCGGCTCAGTAAGGAGAGGAGACTTGACCAATTTGTAGCTTACTTCATAGATGCCATTTATGTCTTATTCGACTTAAAACCTTTTTTTTTTGCACAGAGATACTAAAGGGATAATGTGGTCGATCAAGAAAATAAAGAATGTGATGCATTAATTTAATATGGCATGAGTTAGGAAGAGACATGAAAAATATTTCGATTCAGTGGCTACTTGCCGTGTTTTTGTCCCGATAGTGTCAAATTCTTGTCGAATTCCAATATATATATTTGACAGTGACAACTAGTGATGGTGATTGTCCATACATTTTTGCGGTTGAAAATTGCCTCAAGCTACAACAGCGCTATCTCTCTGGTTGTAATTAGCTCTATAATTTTTTAAGATAGTAAAATTAAAAAAGATACTTGCAGGATATCTGACATCAAAACATTAGGTTCGAATATTCTTCATTAAATTTTGTGCGTGGACGATATAGTTCACAACTATAATTTAGCTCTTGATCACAGCAAACTTTAGTAGATTCTATGTCAATAAATCAAACTTTTAGGTCCATTTTTGGCCCCAACTAATCCCTACAAAATTTTCCAGACCCATGCCACCTCATCAAAGCTAGCCCGAATTAAATACATTTTACTATTCCAATCAGATAAAAGCAAATCGTCATGCCTTTAGTTCACGAACTTTCATCCAAAAACTCCCGATTCGTAGGAAAGTAGGCGTAACTTCAAACATAAATCGTGTAGAAATCGAAGGGAATCGAATAAAATGTCGCAAGCCGTAACAATGTTTAAGGAGACTCGGCAAACGCCCAGCTAATCGCTCGAGTCTGCCAAGCGACCAACTAACTATCTAGTAATCTGTGCCCCTGCCTTCTAATTAGGAATTATAGTCTCTGTGCAACTAACAAACAACTCTTAGCAAATTTATCGGCGAATTTCGACAATTGCCACTTTGTACTTAGTCCCTGTCTAATTTATGACACATTTCATGCTTTAAGTGCTGCGAAGTATGATTATTTTCCTATGGGAAAAGTTTATGAATTGTTTCAACTTTTAAGCAGATTCAACAATAAGTAGAAGTCAAGCTTGCCGAAGTTTGTCGCGATGATTTCGTAATGGATTAATTATTGTGTTCTTGAGAAGACAGATAATAGTAAATTGTATCATATGGGAGCAAAATAATATTTTTACGGCGAGGGCGCTTTTTTGAATCCAGAGCAAAGTGAGAGATTCTAGAGTAGAATCCCGAGCGTAACGAGGGATTCTTTAGTAGAATCCTGAACGTAGCGAGGGATTCAAAGTACGTCGCCTAAGCCAAAAATATATTTTGCGCCCGAGTGGTACACTCTACTTTTCATCACCTCTATGAGAAAATAAAAGGCGCCTAATATTTTATTGTAATATTATTATTTAATCAAACGTAGAGTAACAACTAAATTGGAATTAAATGGTATCTAATAATAAAACAAATAAAAAACATAAATTTACATTCTTTTCATTCATTTTCTTGGCGCTGAACACTAACATTACAAATACTTCCAAATTCAAAAAGTGCGCGGCAAAGATCATTCCGTCGCACTTATTTGTTCCAAATTCAAAAAGTGCGCAGCAAAGATAATTTCGGCGCACTTATAAAGTTCCATAAAGAAAACGCCACCTTTGGGCGCACTTAAAGGCGAACCAAGTAGTCCTTTTCGAATAGATGTGATGAAAAATATGTTTAGAACTCTTGACATTTAACGAGGTCACATCTTCATGTCATTGAATCACACATTTCCAGCAAAATGAAAAAACAACGAGTTGCACTCCGGGAGTGCCGGTAGAAGTGAAAAGTTGAACACATAAAGTACTATCATTTGTGTGGTAAAATACTGTTATCACACACGCACACTCGCGCAAGCGCCCTGTGCCGCTTAAACGAAAAGCAATAGTAGGCATGCATTTTCACTGCGTGGTAGAAAGAGAGGGGGATATTACTTCCTTTCTACGCCACGCCGGCGGTCTACTCTCCCTCCGTCTTACGAATTTTCGATCAGGTCACGTGTCCTGATGTGAGCTTAACATTTTT
Source organism: Hypomecis punctinalis (assembly GCA_949316475.1). Lineage (NCBI taxonomy): Eukaryota > Metazoa > Arthropoda > Insecta > Lepidoptera > Geometridae > Hypomecis > Hypomecis punctinalis. The sequence continues at coordinate 5,063,270 of OX438800.1, forward strand.
TACCCATTCCAAAAAGTGCCTAAAGCCGCTAAAGAAATTTTTAGTTCAAAAAATTTAACTACTGTGACTTAAAAGGTTTAATTGGTTTTTGGATATGAGCTCCCTTGTATAAAATCTGTAGTGTAAACATTTTTACTTTTACTTTTTTACCTTTAGAAATGTTTAGGGTTCCGTACCTAAAACGGGAAAAAACGGAACCCTTATAGGATCACTTTGTTGTCCGTCTGTGTGAATCAAGACTCTTTATTTCAGGAACGCGTAAAGATATCGAGTTGAAATTTAAACTGTATACGTATATCTATGGTCTCTTGCAGTTGTGTGAAGTAAAGAAAACATTCTCAGTTATCGTTTAAAAAAGTTAGAGCCGTTTATGTCTTAAAAAACCGCATATTTCGACACTCACAAAAATCAAAACCTACAAGGTACTTCCCGTTGAAATAGAACTATGAAATTTGGCGAGAAGCATTGTCTCAGAGTACACATATAGGAATAAATCTGAAAACAGTACATTTTTATTTAAATCACAAAAAAATAGGGCCTCAAAATTCACAAAATATGGGTTCAAAATTCAAAGTGAGTAAATCGTATCATGTAAGGTATCATATAAAAGAACTTCATTAGCACATGCTATAACAGGTTTTAATTTATTTTAACAATGTGTAATTTTCGATGTATGACGAGAAAAGTGATGGTTATGGTAGAGAGATTTTAACAACTTATTTCCCAATTTTGTGAAATAATCTGGATTTGTACGGAACCCTCGGTGTGCGAGCCTGACTTGCACTTGTCCAGTTTTTTACTTATAGATATTCTACTTTCTATAATAATGCACCGGCGGATAATTAACCTAACCAAATACACATACATGCTTTGAAGCAAAATGATTAGTCAAACCAAAAACATCTAACGAATAAACTTCAAAAATCAGCCAAACTTTTTACAACTCTCATTTCACTTAATAAATCCATTTCCAACCCGAACTTTATAACAAAACCTACCAACTAAACCGCACGACAATGGGAAAACATCGGTACAGTCAGTGCCATAATTCAAGCCATTCTTTCAACTCCTAACGCCCATTTTTCATATTACACCGTTTTATCTGTGAAGTCGCCCGGCGCCGTTCTGAGTGGCCTTTTGACTCGCAATGCTGAGTGTCGACTTTATAATAACAACTTTAATTCGTGCAGTTGGGTTTGTTTACGACTGTAGTCTGGTGACGTCACTCGGTTTAGTGGTTTTGTTTTATTTACGCTTCTGTTTCATTAGAGTTGCGAATATTTTTGCTCTTTTATTTGAGTCAATTACAAAACACAGTAAACGCAATAGGTACTTGTGCGTATATTTTAGTTTTTTTTGTATGGAACGTATAATAATTCTAATCCTTATCCTTACTAATATTATGAATTCGAAAGCATATTTGTTGGTTTACTCATCTTTCACGCAGCAATAGAGCTACGGATTGACTTGATTTTTGGCATGAACCATAGTTTGAAATACGGAAAGTGACATAGGTTACTTTTATTCCCAGATAAATAAAATGTTTACATAGAATAGCACAAACGGACGGACAACAGAGTCTCGTTGTTTTTACCCGTAGGGTACGGAACCCTACTAATAAATCCTACTAATATTATAAACGCGAAAGTTTCTGAGTTTGTGAGGATGGATGGATGGATGTTTGTTACTCTTTCACGCAAAAACTCCTGAACGGATTGAGATGAAACTTTGCAATAATTTAGATTATTTATCAGAATAACACATAGGCTATAAACTATAATGATATTGCATAAATGTTAAATAATATAACGATTAGTGTTAAGTAACCAAGAAAATATCTGCTATCTGCGAGCTATTCTAGAGTGCGATTTAAGAAATGACAAAAAAAACAACTGTCGAATCGAAAAAACGTCAAATCGTTTTGTTATTTATTTTCCACCTCCTTTATTAAGGGTGGTAAGGTAGGGCCTCGGGTTTAAAAGACGGAAAGTGACGTAGTCTACTTTTTATCCCGGAAATCAAAATATCATGCGGGCGAAGCCGCGGGTAAAAACTAGTCAGTAATAAATAGTAGTAAAATAAACTGGTATAACATTATCATTATAGACGGTAGTATATAAACGCACTTACGTTTACTGCTGTCATGCGACATACAAACACTCCAACCATTATACGTGACCGGTAAAATGTTGGCCTAATCGGAATATCCCACTTATTGGGAATATTATTTCAACTACACTACAAAATACAGGATTATTCAGAAGTACTAAGTAAGCCGAAAGAGAGTGATTTACACCATCTATTACACCATAAATTACCTATGGGCATTTTTTCAATCTGAAAATGTAATTTAAAATAGTAAATGTTGAATCTAATAAATGTAATCATAATATTTTAGCTTACCTGGAAGCTTTCTATATAGTTACACTAACTATGTAGTCATATTATATTACTATAGTCATACTATATTACTATGTAGTCATAGTATAAAACAAAGTATGTATGTCCACATGAATGCTTATATCTTTAAAACTACGTAACGAATTTTGATACGGTTTTTTTTAATAGATAGAATGATTCAAGAAGGAGGTTTCTATGTATAATATACTAATGTGCAAAGCCGGGGCGGGTCGCTAGTTTAAGATATTAAACAGATAAACTTAATAAGTAATTTGTTTTTTTACATGTCATTGAAATCTTAATGTTAAATGATTCAGAGTTGATTAATTAAATAGTTTTCAATATAGAGGTACTGAAATAATCAAAGAAACAATTAAATTACTAACAGTGACAGAACATATACCCGAGTACCTATTAACTGGGACCATATTAATATTAAAAAACTGTTGAAGTTTCAGCAAAAACGTAGTAAAAAATAAATCAATGTCGCTTTCATGTTTCCGGTGGAACCGCACCTTAACAGAAACAAAACATAACCTCCCTATTGATACACTATAAAACATAAACAAAACGGATACAACTCCATGAATGACTATTTTATTAGCGTAACACGGATGAACAGCCTGGTTCCCATTCTCGCACGTTCGAGATTCTATCTGTCACTGTCTGACATTGGCTATTTCAACTTCCACTAAAATGGAATGTTTATTTCAAGTTGTCTTATCTCAAAAAAAAAAATTATATCTGTACCTATCTACTGTGCTGTATATAGCGGCTTTTAAATAGGCCGCTTCTGAACATTTGCCTCCCCGCGTAATCCCCGTTGACCCACTCTGCGCATGCGCGTACTGGAGATCTTCTTCGTTGACATCCTGGTGTCTTTTGGGAATGCTCAAGCACACAGAATTCATCACTTTTTTTTTTTTGTGTTTTGATCGTGCAATCAGTCTATGAGACTATAAGCAGATGAGTTGCGTTCTTTTTGGCGTTTATAGGGCAGCTCCCAGCGGAGCTAGCCTATTTATTTTATGGATTATTGTTAATCCTTATCAAAAATATCCCGCCGCTTTTTGAGTCGACGTATGGTTTCAGGGAGAACTCATCACTATAGTAGACATTTTGTCTTAAAAATATAGCGTAAGTAACGCCTGTGTCAAAGGTCATTTTCTGTACATGAAAACAAACAACTTTTTCCAAATGTAAACAAATACCTTTCACAACTTTACTTTAGAGTTGAATCCGCATATCTATAAATAATTGTTTTTTACATACATAACTAATATTTTCCGTTGTTTGCATACAAATTTACAAAGTATCTCTTCTGAAATCCAAGTCTTGCGGGTAGCGGCACGCACGTTTTTTACATAGAGTTAATTATGTTTAGACCGGTCAAATTATCTTTTTTCAATTTTGTATGAAAGAAATAAACGCGGATTTTTAGGAGTGGTAGAACAAAATATGTTTGTTTTGAACGACTTCTAAACATCCGCATTTATTTTTTCATACAAAAAAAAAACACACATTAGACTCTATTAAGCCCGATTACAGAGGCGCCAGCGTACCTATATTAGCTAAATAGCATAGTTCTGTCTCTTTTTCACTTTAGGCATTCGATAGAGAGAACGCTTTTTACGTTGCTATTTAATTTACGCTGGCGCCTCTGTCATCGTGTTTATTATGCCCTTAAAAATGCTAATTTATTACCAGTAACTCTGTATTGTAACTAAAATGTGCAAAAATCCCACTGGCTTACGTAATCAAATTAAATATCTATTACGCCAGAATAGCACCGTTCCGATTCAGTTCCGATCCCGTCCTACCTGTCCCGATAGCAGATCCCATCTGAAATTGCCACCGAGATTTATGAAGCATTGTTTGTGCCATTTTGATTTGTTTCTTCGTCATAAATTCATGAATGAGCGAATTTGGGAAGAGACGTACGAGATAAGGCGGAATAAAACGGGTTATTGTGTGAGGAGTGTCCAGATTAGTGTCGATTTGTTTTGTGGCCAATAGCATTTGAATAGTTTGGTTTGTTTAGATTTGTTTTACTGGCAACCCAACCCCACAACTGGGGTAGACCAACCCGCTCTGTGCCAGTGTGGTGGATATTGCCTAACCGCCTTTCGTGTATGTATAGGCCTATGTTCAGCAGTATACCTAGTAATAAAAAGGTCGCATTCATTACTATTATTTATTGCAGCGATATTTACTGGGTTTTTTTGTAGACGACGTACACAACATATATCATACGTTTCATTCGTTACGTACGATCAGGTTTTACTATGGGATCTACTTCAAAACCTCTAAAAACTCAGCAACCATAATGTGTTACACAATTTTCTTCCCATATTTCAATCTCCGCCATCTGATTTGTGTAAGATTTTTTCCATTACGCACAAGATACCGACTGAAAAAATGTTCCATAATATATTTATGTCAGATATATCGAATATGCGTTTTTTAGTAATAAGTCCTTAACTTGTTTTCATAATGCCCATCAACTATTATACTTACTCGTATTAAGTAAAGCTTAAAAAGTTCGTTAAAGTTTAATACGCCAAAGTGGCTACATAGCCCCATAAAGTACCCAGTTTTGTTAAAAATAGCTAAATGGCTATAAAACATTCCCCAAAAGTGTCATGCAGCTATAAATTTTCACACAAACCGCCACAATCGAGCATTTCACGGAGCTGTTACAACTCTTAAATATTAAAATAAAAAAATCGAGTACTCCTGCATTTAAACAGAACACAGGTAGATAGTGTCAGAGCAATCGGGTTGCCCCGAGCCGCGAGTGCACGAAATTATACACATCGGATGGCGAAAATGGCGAATTGAGGCGAAAATGGCGAATTGAGGTGAATTTCGCCGCGATAGCACACCTAGCCCTCGAGCCAGGTACAAATATTAGTACGTCAGTTATTGCTGATAACTGTTTTTTTCGCTCATACAGTATCTCACTAATCCGGCACCCTCCCACCCGCGCCACCCATGCTATTTTACGCTTATGCACTCCATCCAGCGTCGTCGCCTAGCAGTCTAACCTCAAAACTTATCACCTGTACATGCATTATATTCTCTTTATGCACGAGTATACATACATTGAATTCTCTTCTTGGAATATTTATTATATTTATGTTTTTTTCTCTCTATAATCCAGTAATCCGAACATTCCAATTATTCGGCACCCTGTGGTTTTTAATAGTGCCGGATTAGTGAGATTATACTGTAGTTGTATTAGGAGTTCCCGTGAACATATTTTAGCAAATTTAGCCTTATGAGCCCTGAAGGCAAAATGTTCTGCGGTAGAACTATCGGTACAATTTGTTACAGTTTGTTCTAATGTTAGAACGAATAGTAGAACTTACGGGGACGACTCAACGTCAGCTGCGGTTCCGTTTGGGCATCAACTGTTAATACTTACACAGATATATACTTACAATAGCATATAAACTGTCATCTGATAATTTTTTAATTCAGAAAAAATCATTAAAAATAGAAAGCTGACTGTTTTGATCTAAACGCTAGATAGTGTGATACCTAAAATATTTTCAATAACTGAAAACACTTCTGTCACTTTATATCTTGGAAGTGGCTTACTTTGTAAAAACTAACCAACACTATTTTCCCCTATCGAAAGACAAAGTAATTCGTAATAGACGTAACAAATATAAACTTAATATAGACCAACGTAAAAAAAGATAACATTTATAACAGTATTTTCTACATGAGACCTGTAATCTACAACAAAATACCGAACACTCAGCCACAGTCTATTCAAAACTAAATTAAAGAAAGTCCTTCAGACTAAGTGTTACTATACTATTAGTGATTTTATGACTGACAAAATAATTAATTGGAATACTATTATTGACTAATCAATCCATGACATTGCAATCTACTAATATAACATTATAACTAACCCATGACATTGTAATCAACTAACATTATATTGACTAGGTAACTAAACCTGACATTGTAATCAATTTAAATATAATTTTAGAATTTTTATTTTGTAATAATAATTTGATTTCACTTCATCCATCAGCCAAAAGACGTCCACTGCTGGACATAGGCCTCCCCTATGGATCTCCAATAAGACCGGTTGATAGCGGCTTGCATCCAGCGCGATCCTGCGGCCTTAATGAGGTCATCTGTCCACCTTGTGGGTGGACGTCCTACGCTGCGCTTGCCGGTACGTGGTCTCCACTCGAGAACTTTTCGACTCCACCGGTCATCAGTCCTCCGCGCTATGTGCCCTGCCCATTGCCATTTCAACCTGCTAATCCGTTGGGCTATGTCGGTAACTTTGGTTCTTCTACGGATCTCCTCATTTCTGATTCGATCACGCAGAGAGACTCCGAGCATAGCCCTCTCCATAGCTCGTTGGGCTACTTGGAGCTTACTAATAAGGCCCATAGTGAGAGACCACGTTTCTGTGCCATAAGTCATCACTGGCAACACACACTGGTCGAAAACTTTCGACTTGAGGCACTGAGGTATGTCGGACGAGAAGACACTACGCAATTTTCCGAACGCTGCCCAGCCGAGTTGGATTCGGCGATTGGCCTCTTTGTTGAAGTCGGACCTACCTAACTGGACTACTTGTCCTAGGTAGACGTACGAGTCAACGACTTCAAGAACCGAGTTTCCAACAGAAATTGGGGTGGGTAATACATGGGAATTAGACATGACTTTCGTCTTGTCCATGTTCATCTTAAGACCCACCTGTTGAGAAACCCGATTGAGGCCTTCGAGCATCGTGCTGAGCTCTTCCATCGATTTTGCCATGACTACTATATCGTCGGCAAACCGAAGGTGAGTGAGGTATTCGCCATTGATATTGATGCCGAATCCTTTCCATTCCAGGAGCTTGAAGGCGTTCTCCAAAGTAGTCGTAAACAGTTTCGGAGAAATTACGTCTCCCTGTCTTACGCCTCTTTTTAAAGGGATCGCCTTGGAGCTCTCTTCCTGTACTCGGACTAACATAGTGGCGTTATTATACAAGCACTTCAACACTTCGATGTACCGATAGTCAATACGGCATCGTTGGAGAGACTCAAGCACAGCCCATGTCTCGACCGAATCAAAGGCTTTTTCATAGTCCACAAACGCTAAGCAAAGTGGCAGATTATACTCTTCGGTCTTCTGTATAACCTGCCGCAGCGTATGAATGTGGTCCATGGTGCTAAAGCCTTTTCGGAAACCGGCTTGTTCGCAAGGCTGAAAGTCATCAAGCCTGCGCTCGAGACGGTTCGTAATGACCCTTGAAAACAGCTTATAAACATGGCTCAGAAGTGAGATGGGTCTGTAGTTCTTCAATAAGGTGCTGTCACCTTTCTTGAAAAACAACACCACCACGCTTCTGTTCCATGCTTCTGGCGTGATGCCCTCGAGGACGACGGTGTTGAAAAGCTTCTGGAGGACTTTTAGTACCGGTGTTCCACCCGCTCTCAGCAGCTCTGATGTGATACCGTCGTCACCCGGCGCCTTGTTGTTTTTAAGCTGATTCAGGGCCATTCTAATCTCGTACAGGCTGATGTCCGGGATATCTTCGGTGAAGTGTCGGGTCAGCTTGGCTCTTGGATCTTTGGCCGCGCTGCTAACAGGCTTAGCGACCGAAGCGTATAGCTGTCCATAGAACCTTTCGATCTCCTCTAATACCTCTGCCTTGGTCGACGCTACACTGCCATCTTCTCTCTTCAGCTTTGTCAACTGGCTTTGCCCAATACACGAATTCCTCGCGAACACTTTGGAGCCTTTGTTCTGCTCTATTGTCTCTTTAATATGTTTAGTATTAAAGAGACGAATGTCACGCCGCACGGATTTTGAAATTTGTCTATTGAGCTGCCTATATGACTTTGCATCATCGGAATACTGCAGTCTCTGTAAGCGTCGTTCGGCCATAAGATTTAGAGTTTGATCGGAAAATTTTTGAGGTCTATTTGTACGACGGGGTCTAAAGAATTTAGCACCCACCGCCTGGACAGTTTCTACGAGCCCGTTGTTAATCTCGTCCACCGACGCAAAGTTCTCCAGGCAAGCAAAGCGATTTGAGAGCTCGAGCTGAAAGCTCTCGGGGTTCTGGATATGGGCACGAGTAGGCCGGAGCGTAGACTTCATCAGGCGTGACCTTTCGAGTTTAACGTTAATATCCAATGTGCCTCTTACGATTCTGTGATCACTACCGGTTTTCACTCTGTGGATCACGGAGACATCATTAAATATCCGTTTCTCAGTGGTCATGATGAAGTCTATCTCATTTTTGGTGGAACCATCGGGGCTCATCCAGGTCCACTTCCTGTGAGGCGGCTTCTGGAAGAAAGAGTTCATCATGAAGAGTTCCTCTCTCTCCAGAAAGTCAGCCAGCCTCTGGCCCCTGGGGTTCCGTTGTCCATATCCAAATTGCCCCACTCTCAGCTCATCATCGCTTCTTTTGCCCAACTTTGCGTTGAAGTCCCCCATAACAACAGTAAAGTGGGTCTTAGACGTATGTATGGCCTGACTTACGTCTTCATACATAGTCTCCACTTCGTCATCTGGGTGTGACGAGGTCGGTGCGTATACCTGAATGACCTTCAGCGAATACCTCTTGGATATTCTGAGTATTAGATATACAACCCTGCTCGACACACTTTCGATGGTGATAACGTTGTTAACGAGGGACTTATGAACGAGAAAACCGACACCACCTTGGGACCGCTGATCACCTTCCCGGTAGTAGAGCAGGTTGCCGGATTTCAGAGTTATCGTGTCCTCTCCCTCTCTACGGACTTCAGACAACCCCACAATATCCCAACGCAACCTACTCAACTCTTCTTCCAGCTCAGCAATCCTCTCGTCAGTCCTCATTGTGCGCACGTTGTGTGTTACCAGGGCCAGTCGTCGTTTGCGGGAGTGGTAGCCGGGCGTCTGCCAGGGATTCTTAGCACCCCCTTCTCCGCCGTTACCGGGGCCGCTACCGTAGCCCCGGGCTAGCGGAGCTGCTGGGGACTGGGGGCCTGGTCTATCTGTTTTTGCCATATATTGGGGGTATTTGCCCATAATCGCCGCGCTGGGCAAGCGTGGTGGCGATCGCAGAAAACGTAGCTTCGCGACAGAGATGCTGCTCCCCATCCCTGCCCTGTGCCATTTTAGCTACGTTTTTATTTGAATGGTTATACCGCCATTAGTCGGTTCCGCTGTACCTCAGTCGGCTCTTACGACACCTGGTACTAGAGGGGGGTGCTATTCTACTCTGCCGGCACCCCACGGCATTCATTTTCATGATTTCACTTAGGTAATAATAATAGATAATAAAGCTGCCAGTAACGTTGCACGCCCTGCATAGGCAAGTTTGTATTGAGTCATGATTATATTATATCTATACCACCTTTGTACATGCAAACTGCAATAAAGATTTTGACTTTGACTTTGACTTTGAAATTATTTTAGGAGCGAGGGCTCTTTGCTGTTGCTTTCACTCACTTATGGAAACGCAGCTGAGATTCAACGGTTTTTATTTTACAACTCAGAAACATTTTCGGTAAAAATTATCTCCTGATAGGTTAAGAAAATCTGTTGCTGGCTCGCTAACTAACCGATTGTGACTGTGGTTGTTTTGGCGTGCCATTCTTTTGTAATGAAGTGTACATTTTTTGTTTTTATTCGCATTTGATAGGGGTTTATATCTTGACAGCTCGTTTCGTTTATTTCGTTTATTGCTTTTAGAAAAACAGTTCTGATATTGTTAAACGTGTTTTAAATGCTTAAGTTTTTTATGGCTTTGGATAAAAATTGTAAGCTAAAGCCTACATCATTCTGTCATTTATTTTGAAACACACGTCACGAATTTAATATTGCAAAGTTTAATCCTTTCCTATTTTATACGAAATCGACATGAAGTATGACTTTGATTAGTTAAGAGTAGTGTTTATATTAAGTAATTAAAAGTAAGTCATTGCAGAATTACCTACTTACTTTCAATTACTTCTACTATCTTGCGAAAAAAACGTGATTGAAAATATGATTTGAAACGTTTTTTTTAGATAATTTTGACAGAATATCTACAGCGACAAAATAAGTATTTCACATTAACTTTTGGGATGATTGGTCGTGCATTGTCCTACTAATACCTATATTATAAACGCGAAAGTTTGTGAGAATGGATGGATGGACGAATGTTTGTTACTCTTTCACGCAAAAACTACTGAACGGATTGAGATGAAACTTTGCAATAATATAGCTTATATATCAAAATGACATATAGGCTATAAATTATAATGATATTGCGTCAAAAATCAAAATGTCATGCTGGCGAAGCCGCGGGTAAAAACTAGTAGAACATAAATTAATATCTACCTTATATGTCTTTAGCAGGTTTTTTTTTCAAATAGGTTTGCGTTTGACTACACACTGCCTGATGTTAAGCAGATATGCGGTCTAAGATGTAGCACGCTTATCTAGAAGATACCTATTTACTCGAGATTTGAAGACACCTACATTGTACTTTAACGGAAAGACAGACTCAGGCAAAGCGTTCCACATTCTGGCAGTTGGTATGAGGAATGTGGACTCAAAACCTAAAAAAAACATAACGCGTGGTATGTCCACCATAAAAGAGTGGCGCTTTGGTCGCGTCTGTCTAGCCGTACGATAGAAGAAAGGGGCAGGTGGGACCAGATTGTGCAATATTTTATCAATATTTATCGTTAACTACTATTACGATATCATATATTTTGATAGAGACCTTAAAAATCTTATATAAATTAAAGCGGTTACATACACAGCCCCGAAAATACTCACAAACAATAATTTTAAAAACTATTTCTTTTTATTGCCAGTTTGTTTCAGCACTATTGAACGCAATTTTATTTTACCTATTACATGAACGACAACAATTTTATCGTCGATCTTTTATTAGACAGATTAAAAGATTTGTTGAGACATCTTTGCATCGTCTCATTGAACCGGGGGCTTAAGAAGTTTAATAAGCAGATTAGCTTTAAGAATCTTGCAGACGAGAGAAAGACAGATGAATAACTGAAGTTTTTTAACCCATGATGAAAAACGTTGCTGCAACCGGTTGAAAGAGGTCTATTGAAAGGTAAGTAAGGTAACGTCACGGTAATGATATCTAACCATAGAATTAGAACTAAAGTAATAAAATACTAAATTTTTTTCAAATAAAAACTATGTTACAGCTGTCTTCATATCTGGTTATACAGGATACGCGAGAGTGAGTGGAATAAGACAAACGCATTGTCTGTAGGCATACGTCAAAATCACAAGTTGGAATTTCAAAATGGTTAAAATTTGGTTCCACTATGTCTCTTGCGAGATGATCAGAAATTTGAACCCCTGGAACTAGAGGGTTAGGGTAGAGTAAGAAAGTTCAAATCTCTGATTGTTTTACCTTCCTGATTGACCTTTTTGAATTTGGACAGCCGAGATAGCTTAATGCTAGTTTGTCGTTTGTTGAAACCCTTCGAAATTACGTAAGTTTGAATGTACTTGCATCATTTTTAACACCTTTTAAATTTCATATTTAAAGTGGGACGAAGTGATGTGTATTGCTATTTTAGCACGGTTTCTATTACTTTAGTTATAATTCTATGTATCTAACAGTCTTGTGACTCTGCCCTATCCTTGAAATATATAGCTACGGTGTCACGTGGCCACGCAAAACGTATTACGCACGAATGAAAAATATTTCACGTTCATTAATTTTCGTGGTAAAACGAGGAACCCTAAAAACGTTTATTGCACGCTTACTAGTTACAAACCTACACGTTCATTCTCACTACTGCGCGCCGCGGCTGACTAGCATACCGAAAGCATACCGATCCCCGAGGCGCGTGGGTATAATTCGCGTTCCGGCCGTTTGTTTGAAGACGGAATTCTGTTAGATATCATTACCGTAGTAACGTCTTAGTCTAGCAGGTCTATGTCTTGTGGCAATAATAATGATGACAAATGAAACTGGTAATCAGCATCAGAGCTTATTATTCTGATAGATTTAATATTGTACTTCAAAGTCAAAGTCAAATTATCTTTATTTCGTAGACAAATTACATGTTCGTGAAAACGTCCGATAACAATGCTTTTGTAATAATTATGCTTACTATAAAATTTAAAATTAAATTTTATTTAAAAACACTTAAAATTTATCAAAATACAACTAAAATTATCAAATACCTACAACAAATTAATAATAAAACAAGATTAATACAATAGAAACAAAAATAATAAATGTCAGTGCCATTTGACAATTTGGATGTCAACAGGTACAGATAAGAAACAAGTAGCATTTAAGCACGTTACGTTATCGTTATCAACGATATCATAATAATTATAGTTACGATATCGGCACCAATATTATTATGTTAATATAGCAGAAATTACTAATAATTATTAAAAAAATATCATGTCAGAATTAGAATATAAAAATAGGTATCTGCAATAGCATCGTCAAGTTTATATTAAAAAACTTATCTCTACCATGAGTTTTCTAATCATATTCGATAGCGTCACGGTAAATGATTTGTACTTATGGCATATTTCGTTTTGGTTTTGATCACTTCTCTACTTTACTTTTATGTACTGTACCAGCCTTTTTAATAGTCCACTGCGGAATGTAGGCCTACCCATAAAGGGTGATTGGGCCATAGCCACCACGCTGGCCCAGTTCGTGGCGGTCTAGTGGTGGTACCACCTACCTTGTAATCGTGAGTACCATGAAGTTAGAATTAATGTAAGGAAATTCACACCACTCACTGGCTTTTCGGTGAAGAAAAACATAGTTGGGCAACCTGCATAAGTCCGTAGAAGAAATTTGATGACGTATGTAAATCTACCGCTTCTCTACTATGTGACGGTATTTAAGTTAGTCCAATTGTTGAGCTTCTTACACGTAAAGTATACAGAAAGAAATTGCAATCAAAAATGCACACTTCTATTCATAACTATGCCTTATGTCACTAACAAAGAGCTCAAAAAAGAAAAATCTTACACAGTTATATTATATCACCATATTTACTATCTGTCTATTTCTGGTCAGTGGTCGAGATTTCACGATCCCGCGGTCTAAAGGACGTTTGATGTCCAGCCAGATAGAAAATGATGAAAATGCAGGGCTCTGGCAAGTTCCTGATTAAACTGCTGTTAAATCGGAACGGACACGGAACCAACTCTTTACTACCTTCTACTACTTCATCATTATCATCCACAGCCTTCTTTATACCACTGTTAGGCATAGGCCTCTTTCTTATAGTCATAGTCATAGTCATTTATTCATAATAATAGTATTACATGTCACAAAATAATCAAAATAATAGAAAAATAATAATAATAAGTAAATTCAACAAAAAAAAGCAATAATACCTACTTACAAAACATCTAAGAGAAACACCACAGTCATACAATTTTAATTTTAATTATTTCATCGAAACTGTAGAATGTCTTTTCGACAAGCCATTTCTTTAATTTGTTTTTGAATGATTCCCTAGGAGGAGCGTCTCTGATGTCTAGTGGTAGCTTACTGTGCCATCTGCCTTGGTTCTGTCCCTATCGTATCCAGCCGGGCTAAGATGCGCACCACGAATCAAAGTGCCACGATCATATTGTCTCGATAAAGTCATTAGTTCACCTCGTGGATATAGGCCGAATCATACAAGTCGACGGATGTGAAGTTAGCTACAAGCTGCGCAATATCCAATCCTGGCTGGTGCTCACATAAAGCTGCGCGTTGATAGGGTTTCGCACAGCTTGTACCCAACTTCACATCCGTCAACTTGTATGATATGACCAATACGCAGCGCTTGCCGGTATAGAAGATATGCAAGTATCATCACAACCTAATTTAGATTATAATATACTAGCTTTTGCTTGCGACTTCGCCCATGCAGTATTTTACACCACCGTCTACGTCAATTACATGTTTCCACACAGTAGAGGTTGTCTGGAAGAAATCGCTTTTAGCGATAAGACCGCCTTTTGTACCATTCTTCTGTCGTTATTTCTTTTTTTGTTATGTTTTACTACTTGTGGTGTCAATAAAGTGTTTTTGTATTGTATTGTATTTTAATTTTTGTGGGATAAAAGTAGCCTATGTCACTTTCCGTCAATCAAACTACGACCATGCTAAAAATCAAGTCGTTGCTCCGTTGCTGCGTGAAAGAGAAACAAACCAACAAACACACTTTCAGATTTATAATATTAGTAAGGGTAAAGATTAAAAAAGACTCAACAGTTATTTTATAGACGGCGCAATCTATGCACAACATCAATTAAATCGTTTACCTACCATGGATAAAAAAAATTAATAATTATAGAGTAACTCATTAATAAAATCTCAATTTCAACGTTAAATACTTTATTATCATCATGCGATTCGGTCGAGGAGCTCTCCAGCAAATGGCCCCGCGAGTGTAAATCCAGAATTCATTAAATGTCCCATCTCTTCACCCCATTACTGTAGTTCCTATTTCAATTGACATTTCGTGGGCTTCATTATAACTAGAAGCACTTCTTTGACGCTATTCAATGGCTTCACTGGCTCTGATAGTTTTGTTTAGAGAGTCATGAAAGAAACTCGTTTAGGAATACTTTAATGCCTTGTACGATTAAACTATCTAAAGATATACTTTCGGCACGTACACCTTATAATATAGGGTTATTCTTAATCAATTAGCATCGTTTTAGGGGGTTATTCTGTACATCAAAACTAACAACGTTTGTTTTGCGACTTTTGTCATAACTAAAAAAAAGCTGTTCCATACATTTTGTCGAGGGTGAACGATATTTTTCTATGAAACACCTTATTTTTTTAGTTTTGACAAAAATCATTGAACAAAAGTTGTTAGTTTTAATGTACAGAATAGGTCCCGTAAAAGGATGCTAATTGATTACTAATAACCCCGTTATATTATGTAACATGTTACAGTAATGTGGATATAAAATTTTATTTTATAACATGTTTTACAACAAAGTTAAACAGCATGTTACATACCGGCTACGCACCTTTAAAGTCCCACTAAGTACCGTGTCTCCTACTTCTATTGACATATTTTGGTGGCCTTTGTAGCCTTCATTATAACTATAGATGCACTTCTTTGACGCCATTTAAAGGCTTCGCGGACTGTGATAGTTTGGTTTAGAGAGTCATGAAAGAAACTCGTTCAGGAGGAATGTTTTGCTATAATTACGATTAAAATTATCTAAAAAGAGAAAAGGGAGATAGTGCTTACTCGACCAAAGCAATGCAAAGGTATTTGCTTCAAGTTGACGATTTTGGTTTCGTCTATAATGATAATCCCACGTTTTATTTCCATTTTTTTTTCTTACTAAGATCTCTTAAATTCAGAAAATTATCAAACAAAATAACACGAACAAGGAAAACGAAAATCTTAATTAACTTCCTACTGAACCTTTGACCACTTCGAAACGAATTAGCGTTCGATCCAGCCCCACTCAAAACATAAAAAAATAACAACATTCCGTAATGAGCACCACTTTATTCATACAATCCAATTAATTTTCAGAAACATCAAAAATTCAGAACTCTTTGTCCACTCGAATGCAATAAAAAGTTGGCATTCATTACTGGAAATAAAAAGCGGTACCGGATAAAAAGCGGTACCGGAAAGGCACTCGTCCCCACTCGACCGGGCCATAGTCCTATGGGGCACTCCGAGCACTTAGACGTCAATCCTACCACCGGATTCCGGATTCTACGACATCAATTGAAAAATGTCGTGGTTCAAAACGGACCTGTTTAATTAACTTTTCCGAGCATTATGACCGGTTTATATCCGGGTTTTTATGTTCGAACCGGCATTGTGCGAACTCAATATCGGTTGGTTTATTGTCGTTCGGGATTCTTTGTCGAGTGGCTGGTTTCAAAGTCGCAGTGGGTTTAGACAAACAGTATGGTAGGTTATGCGATTTTGCTGTTAAATCGTGTGTTAGAGATCCAAACAAAACATTGCAACCATTTAAGTGTGTAATATTTTTTGAATCCAGAGCAAAGTGAGGGATTCTTTAGTAGAATCTTGAACGTAGCGAGAGATTCAAAGTACGTCGCCCGAGCCAAAAATATATTTTGCGTCCGAGTGGTACACTCTACTTTTCATCACCTATATGAGAAAATAAGAGGCACTTCATATTTTATTGTAATATTATTATTTAATAAAACGTAAAAAAGAAATTAATACTTATATTTACATTATTTTCATTCATTTTCTTGGCGCTGAACACTAACATTACAAATACTTCCAAATTCAAAAAGTGCGCGGCAAGATCGTTCCGGCGCACTAATAAAGTTCCTTATAGGAAACACCACCTTTGGGCGCACTTAAAGGCGAACCAAGTAGTCCTTTTCGAATAGATGAGATGAAAATAATTTTAGATTCGAGTAACTCGAGATACTGTTTTGCGCTGTAACAAGATCTTCCATCTGGTTACTTTACGTCGCGTTCAATTGTTAAAGACTTAAGTAGAATAGAGATGTCTAGACATTAGAAATGAAAAAAATGCGCAATTAATGATATTTAAGTTAGCACTATTGCCCTGAATTCATTTAAAAAAGCAATAAGCCTAATTGTATCTAATTCGTATCCATTATTATTTCGCCCGCTCCTAAGTCGTAAAAGAAAATGAAACGAGAACATTACTTTTTTTACGAAATTAGGGACGTATGTTGGACAAGGGTTAAAAATAAATTTGTGTAAAAACGGAGTCGTAATTGGTTTCTTCATTTTTAATTGCCCAGTTTTAATTTATGCTTTCTTAATTGGCTGCTGGAAAAATGGCCGAATTTTACAAATGGATGTTATTATTTTTACGTCTACAGCTCTAGTATGAATTGAATGATTTATGATTCGCCGAATTAAATTATTTTTTCATTGTGTAAATATTTGATGTCTGCGAAATTGAAGGGAGATAAAGAATTAATGTTCTTTTTGTGAATTATGAATTTTAGAGATAGGATGGAGTGGTTTGAGAGATGATAAAAAGTAGGACGGGTCGTGGCGTTGTTATTGAGTTATGGTGAGCCTTAAATATATTCAGCAAAATTATATTTGTACATAAAATGTGTACTTTAATTTATACATATATTATAAATAAATTCGTATAATAAATAAAGCCATGGCGGTCTAGAAGCAGTCACACCCGCCTTACAATCGCGAGATCGTGAGTTCAAATCCCGATCCCGTATCAATGAGTTCCTTGGAATTTATGTACGGAATTTACATCAATGGCGCCACCACTTGTGAATCCACCAACTCGCACTGGGCCAGCGTGAAATGGAAATGTCCTAATCAATCTTCGTCGGTAGGCCTACATTCTGCAGTGGACTATTAAAAAGGCTCGTTACAGTACAGTGAATAAATTTGTTATGAAACAGTTAAGATTTCTATGAGAAAAATCGTCATTTTAGAGCTAAGGAGCCTCTAAATTTTGTTTTGTGGGCAAAAGTGCCTTTATTAACTACAATAAGATACAATACTACTTTATATGCTAAAACTACCTACAGTACTACTACATAGAAAGCAATTGAATCATCTACAGACCCTTGAAGGTCTAAATGCCTCTAAATGCATACTAAAGCATTATTTTGTGATCACGGGACTCAGCGCGCAACGACTTCTGACAATAAGAAATACCTACATACTTAATGTTGTTAAATGATGATAATTAGATAGCGGAACAAAAAAAAAACATGAAACGTAGTTAATCAACTTTGAAAAAATAATTTAAGCCATGTGATTAAACATGAACAAAATTATTGGGTTACGACAAAAATCTGCCCTGACAATTATTACAGACATTTACACACAAAACAATTTGAAAATAAAACCAGCGACCTCTAAAAGCTCTCAGATCTCGAAGAAAAACAGCCTATTATAATGGCCTTATAGCAACGTCCCGTAATGAAATTATTACCCACCTTAAACTGCGAACTTTTACTCTAATACTCTCCTTCATACATAAATTTACTTAGGGTAAGGTCAGGAAGGTCACCTTCAGCCCTTTTAATTAAAATCTATCTTCTATTGTTACAGGTACCGAGAAAAGGCGGAGGGACAAGAAAAGGTCACAATGACATGTTTCAGACAATATTTAACAAGATCATAACAACTCTAAATCATTAGACACAAAATCTAAAATTGTTTGGCACAATTGCTATGGAGTAACTTATACCTACTAACAACTTAACTGTGGCCTCAAACGAACAAAATAAAAAAAACTCTAAATCGTTAAACATAAAACCTAAAATTGTTTATTACAGGTTTGCTATGACGTGACTTAATCTGTGGTCATATACTGTTCAAACTAAGCCCCAAATCTTGTTCATAACTACAGATGTGGTTAAGTTTAAATAGTTGACTAAGAAGTGAAGTGATGAGAGTGAAATATTGGTTGTGATTGGAACTTTAGTGATATAAGTGTAAAGTCAATTTAGTAAATAATGGGGACGCTCAAAATAAATGCTTTGAAGATCATCGGATTGGTCTTCCTGGGCTGGATCTCTGGTAAGTACCTAGTAGAGTCCACATTCTATCTCTTTTATAAAACAAGTCGTTCAACAAAAAAATGGTTCATGGACCAACTGTGTAAGCACAACTAGTTGTGACACACCAGATATATGTTCCTAATGGCACAACAGACTATGCACACCTAAGCACAACTCTTTGTATCAGACGTTCCTTATGTACCAAACGTGTTAACTATGTTTATCTGTGTATACACAACTAGTTGAGCCAAAATCATTTTCTTAATCTATTGACAAATATTCTTGAAAGATTTTCAAAGAATAAGAATTGGTCTAAATTCTATTACTATTTACACATCTTTAATTTATTTTGACATCTTTTAATACTAATCCTAGAAACATAATCTATTTTAGATGTACGTAAAACCTAAACATACGTCTCAGAAACGTACATATTTCAATTATTATTAAGGCTAAAATACTTTTATTTATATCACGGTTTTGATAGTATGTTTAAGATTGGGATTTAAACTAATAATAAAAAATAATTTTTCAATTAAGAAATAATAATAATGGTTATTAATTATAGCAACAAACAATATGTAGATTAATTTTGATCAGAATGACGTCATCACAAAAGTATGGGTAATATATTTATTTATATTAAATTATGAAATATATTTTAAATTGATTTGTTTATTATTGCAACAATCTGTACAAGTATTCAAATTTTCGATGATTAGCTATAGTTTTAGATAGATCTACTGACACATAAACTTCATGCTCTCTTTTAGTACATAGGAGACAGATTTTGACCCTGTTTTCTTTTTATAAGAGTAATTATCATAAATTTTTTATGTTTTTGGACTTAAGAATTCTAAATTAAAGTATATAAAGTAATCATTAACTTTTTTTTAAAATTCAGTCAAGACATCAAGCCTTTGTTCCACTCAAGGCTAGACTAAACTTTTAATGATTAGTTTTATAAATTTTATTTATGAAACGATTTTTTTTTACTCGCCAGCATATTTCGGATATAAATTATAACAGAATTTACCAAAGACATGTTCAGGATGCCATAGAATACCGTCATTGTTCCTCTGTTAGTTTTACGACCACCCACAGTATCATCACAGTACCACTTCATCAAAGTACACAAAAAAATATTTGTGCCAGTGGTTAACTATGAATTTGAGTCAGCTTTTCTATAAAAGCAGCTTTTTGTGAAAGATAATTACTATTGCCATAATTATCATAATTATCTTCGATTTAAACGTTGTGCAGAACCTGGTAATTCACATCTTCAAGAGCTGACTCTTTTGTTAATGTTTTTATCTTTCACTGTGAAAACTGCTAAAATCTGGCCATGACACATTAATCACCTAAACTGTGACACTTCGACATCTAAAACAATTGCTTAATTTGCTAAAATTAAAAATTATAACCTACCAATGTGACCAGTTAGTAGGTGCAATGTGACAAAAAATACTTTAAAAGTGTATCTAATTGGTAAAAATGCTTTTATTTAACAATTTGGAGGTTACTTAATTAGGATTGATAGAGATAAACTACTTATAAAATTAAAATTAATTTTAAAAAAATCGGAGGGCTCTTTTGTTTTAACTGATGTAATAGACTCAGAAAAATATGAACTTTATCGAAATGTAACGAGTGTTGTGGTTAGAATTTTTGATTATTATTATACCAGCTTCCATACATTTTGTGGACATGTCCTTTCGATTTTATGTATGTCTCGCAGACGTAGATTAGGCTTTTAGGGCTAGTAATAATGTGACATAATATTTCGTCAAGTTTATTCATATGTACCTAAGTTTAAGTTTTAAGACTAAAACGTAAATAAATATACTTACTTTACAAGTAGGTGACGAATAAATTAAATGATAAAGAAAATCAAAAGGTCAAAGCACCTGTAAAACTTTAGGCTAAAGTACCAATTTACATCATATTTTTTGTGTTTTCTGTTATTTAAACAGAACAAAAAATAACAAAGAAAAGGCCTATCTCTATTACACCCTCGCTTCACCCACACTTATACCATTGAAAACATTGAAAATAAAAAAACAAAACGAGAAATATGAGCAGTACCAAAATACTTAATTAAACAAAAGCAATTTTGCTAAAATCACTTAGTACCAAGTTCCTATTTCAATTTCAAAGAATCAAAAATGTAAAAAACGTCTTTTCCTCACTAATTAAGGAAATAAGGAATATCTCTTCAATTCACCATAATTTAACTCGTTCCTTAATCTGAGTAAAAAAGGCTTTTAGTTGATTAACTTTTTAGTATTCTGGATGGTTTCCAAGGAATGTAAATCAAGTTATAACACAATTAGGTACAGCTAGACGTTTGATTAGTTTGCTCTAGCAAATATTTTTTTATTATAGTTTTACGTTAGATTCTTGGTTAGCTTGAGGAAAGCTGTTGCTACCTTGTAAGACATGATAATGTAATGAATACGATTACAGAAAAGACCACGGAGGGCAATCTTAGATCAAATTAAAATTAAAAGAATCTGATGCCATCGGATTTCTCTTTATAACATTGTCGTACAGGAAGATAAAGACATAGAAGACCGCGTGACGTGCAAATTGCTCCACTAACTTTTAATTTCTAACTTTATCTTTACTAACTTTGAACTTTCAGCCTTGCTCTAATATTTTGAATGAATCATGTTTATATTCTTACGATGATTTGACTAGCTGTGGCAATAAACCGATCGCAAACGAGCGTATCGGAATAAATATAAACACTGACGCTGGCGGAGCAAGGAAACTATTGACAACTACTGTCTGTAATACTCCAAAAATACCTATGATTAATAGGATTTTATTGTAATAATATATTTCATCTTGCTCGCACAATCATACATGAGTAAAGATTAAAATCAAATTAAGTGATTTTTTAAAAACTATGAAGTACTAGTTTTTGCCCGCGGTTTCGCCCGCATACGCAATATATCATTATAACTTATAGCCTATGTGTTATTCTGATATATAAGCTATATTAATACAAAATTTCATCTCAATCCGTTTTGTAGTTTTTGCGTGAAAGAGTAACAAACATCCATCCATCCATCCATCCATCCTCACAAACTTTCGCTTTTATAATATTAAGTAAGATAATATGTTAATAAATTGTTTCAGTTACCATCCAGCGCTGAATTCGAATACTGGACTGGAATACTGTAAATTTTTAGTTACACAAAATAAATTTATAACAGCAGATATAACAGATTTTTCCTTGTATTAAAATATATTTTGAAGCAATAATCCAGCTAAACATCTATCAGCCATAGGATGTCGACTGATGTACATAGCATAGGCCTCCCCTTGGAGATCTTCCAATAAGACCGGTTGGTAGCGGCTTGCGTCCAGCGCGATCCTGCGGTCTATACGCCTGAACTTTGTTATACTATGTATACAACAGTATAGACTGAGCCCGTGAACTGCGCTGGTTTCCGCTCAGAAGTGGGATTTTGGCCGGCGTAGATCGCGGAAGTAGATTTTGACTGAAGTAATTTATTGCTAAGTGCCTGCAAGTTATAATGCGTTGAGTCTTTCAATGATTTATTGCGCAAGTTACACTTCAAGAAATATTAACAGAAAATTCCCTCTATTCTAGGTCACGTCTTGTTTTTATTTAATTGAGGGAATGTATGAAAATTTGAAGTACCACGATTAGACTTACATAAAAAATATGGTTAAAACCACAGAGATATTATCTGCATCCAGAGAGATAGCGCTATTATCGCTTGAGGCCATTCTCAACCACAAAAATGTATGAACGATCTTGCCTAGAGCTGTCAAAAAATCAAATATGAATAGGAATTTGACAAGAATTTGACACTATCCGGAGAAAAACACGACAATAGCTACTGAATTGAGATATTTTTCATGTCTCTTTCTAACTCATGCCATATTAAATCAATGCATCTTCTTCAGATTTTCTCGATCGACCACATTATCCCTCTGGTATCTTTGTGCTAAAAACCTAATCTAATCTCTATAAATATAATACTTATGTTTTGAAAATTTTTATGCATTTCATATTTTTATCCTAATCTGCACAATACATACAAATACATAATAAAAAACTAACACATAAGGGTTAGTATGAGGTAAGTAAGTTCGTATAGGCCGGGTGGCTAGCCCTGGTGTCAGATTTTTTGAGTCGCCTGAAAGCCTCTGACATGGCTCAATGGTTAAAATAACCAGGGCCTACAATTTAACGTGTCATCCGAGCTACGGTAGCGCTCAGTTTTAAATGACCCGCGGTCACCCATCCGAAGACGGACCGTGCTGAACGTTGCTTAACTTCGATAAATAATCTAACGAACAGCTAATCATACTACGCTTTGAGCAATGTCTATTAAATTGAAAATACCTGAATAACCTTAATATGATTAAAAAAAACCCAATTAAGTAGAGTTGGTAAAGTGACGTGCCGTTTTCAATTATAATGTGAAAATATTTGGGAGAATTTAGCAAATAAAAATAACTTAGCAAGGATGACCAATTGATTCATATCGAGGGTTCCGTACCCGGAAATCGGCTATTTTCTCCAAACCAGAAAAAACGGCGCGACGTCGGCATGATTGAGCGGGGTCAAACGTGTGAAATGTAGACTAATATCGCACACTAAACGACAGTATGGGTAGTTCTTCAATAAGTAAGTTATAAGTCCGGGATCTAAGCGCAAAAAATGTATGTAACTACTTTATAAAAGTAGAATTTTTGGTATTACGTTATTAAACAGCTGGGTTCCTTAGCGTTTGGTGGAGTTATCAATTTGTTTTTTTTATGTAGAATAGGGCTACATTTATCCACCAACTCGCCAGATGGAGAGCGAAGTTGTAGCAAAAGATGGAGTATGTAGGCCTTAAAGAAACCTATTACATATTTAAAAGCTTTTTTTCTCTTGACTTTAAGATTATTAAAATTAGTTGATTGCAACTACTACTAAAAGCTGAAGTAACAGGGCCTGTCAGTCAGGTTGTAAAGTGGTGCTTACTGACTGACTCCGGGGTATTGTTGTACACCACCACCACCGGCCAAGTCACAAATATTGACTAAGCTGTAGAGTTTGTGAAATAAGAACTTGTAGAGTAAGGCGTGTAGAGTTAGAAGCTTGGCTTTACGTGAGATCTGACAACTTTTTGATAGTGTGAACTGTGATTTAGTCTTGGCTCCATTTCACATGAAAATGTTTTTGATGGATTATGACTACACAATTTTTCGACAAGATATGTATGCAGAACAACTTTAGGACAAACAATTATTATATTAATAGGACACCTTAAATTTAATCGAAATCGGCGGAGCCTTTTTTGATAAATCATCAACATGGATGTCACATCGATTCATGCAAACTATTCGAATCCTGTACACGGTGGAAGTAGGCACTGCGATTTAAAAAAAAAATTATGATAGAGTACCTCCCTTCTGCTTGCACCACAACAAAATCTTAAAAAGATAGCCACCCTACTTCGCATTACGGTAATGCCCGCATCAGATTATTCAATTTCGCCGGACAAAAGTCAAATTGTCCTGGAACAAGTTCGCATAAGTTTGGACAAAAAAGACATCAACCGACGGTCCGATATGATTATACCGCGGCGTCTGGATCCAATAATTCCTTATATTGAAGAAAGTTTTTCTCGCCAAGTCGGGAATCATCTTTGGCCATTATTATAGTATTCTTCTCAAAAATGTCGCGAGATTTTCTTTGTCTTTTCATTTCGAGAGGTGCGGGTTTTTTGCTGGTTTGAGAGTTGGAATATTCAGTTCTAAAGAGAAACCATTTAAATGCAGTAGATAATTGAAATTGATGCCTTAGGATAATACCATTAAAAAAATGATAAATCGTCATTTGTTCACCAGTTTCAGGTACACGTACAATAAAATGGTTTGTTTTTCTTTTTAAAGTATTTCATTACAATACTATGAAGTATTTTATCAGTAGGTTAACAACATAGTTTAGTGTATAGGTAATCAGTTACAGAACTAGTTTTTTTATTATACTAAGATTCCATTGTTAAGCTGGAAACATACTATCGGACGCGGCTGACAGACGCGACTGACAGCCGCGGTTAGCAGTGTGCACAGTCTTCAAACATCCGGCGCGCCAGATCGCTCTCGGACTTCCGACCGCTCAAGGTCGTCCGAAGGTGACGTCCGTGACTTATGTCCGATAGTGTGCACGGCTCAGTGTACTTTCATAGTCTAGATACCTATCAGTCGCGGCTGTCAGTCGCGTCCGTAAGCCGCGTCCGATAGTATGTTTCCAGCTTTATAGTGCATGGTGAGTGAATGCCTACCAGCACAAACCTATTTGGTTTATTGATAGGTTTAATATAAGTTTTAGTTGTTATTTGCATTGATTAATAAATTAAAAAAAGAGTACTGTTGACATTTGCTTATTTAGGCCCTTAGAAAAGTTAGACCTACGAGTACGAAACAAAATACATTTTCATCACATATTTCCTATAACATACTCATAATATTTATAGTTATTCGGTTCACTACAAACAAGGAAATTTAAATAAGGTTGTAGAAACAAAATGGCTGCAATGCAATGAATCACTTAAAATGGTCCGGTTGTAAGCCCGTTAAGAAAAGCAATTTTCTATGTTTGAGATGATGATGATTACGAATGCGCTAAATGGAATGATTACCTGTATTTAGATCTAAAGGGCTACTGATCATACTTCAAAGGTAGGCCTATGTGTAGCTGTGGTCTAATAAAAGACCCATAGGGCACTGTAATGGTGTCTATACCTACAGTTTTCCGTCTTCATACAAACTAAACGGTCGGAACATGAATCACACATACGCGCCTTGGAGTTCGGTACACACCCGGTACACCAACAGTCGCTGATGCGCCGTAGTGACGAAAGAAGGTATTTGTTTGTAATCAGTAACAAACAAACAAACAAAACTTTTTATTCACAACCACAATATGAAAAATAAACACTATTTACACATATACGACAAAAAATATGATTATAAAGTGGCGGCCTTATCACCCATGGCGATTTCTTGAAGCGTGCGTTTTACCTACCAGGCGCGCTACTTCGTGACCACGGGGGCTGTAGGTATTTATTTCAAGGACAGAGCCGAGTCGTAATACTCTATAGATACCATTACCGTGTTCAAAGAGGCTACTGCTACGGCTACCCAATACAAATATTATCTTTAGTAAAATGTGACGGCGTTGCACGTCGAGCCGTTGTAATATCTCTGTGGTTGTAAACGGTATCACGGTAAAGCCCTCAGAAGAATGACAAGTAATAGAAGTATTGCTAAATATGACTCAAATAAAAACTACGTAACAATCTTATTCATATCTGGCTAAACAGCATACGCGAGAGTGGAACAAAAAAAAGCAATATCTGTTACATACGTCAAAATCACCAGTTGGAATGTTAAAATTGTTAAAATTAGGTTCCACTTGGTATTTTGTCTTCTTCGCAAATTTTAACCCTCTAATTCCAGTAATAGGTTAAAATCTCTGATCATTTTACCTTCCTACTTTTTACCTTTTTGAATTTGGACACCCGAGGTAGCTCAATGCTAGTTTGTGAAACCCTTCGAAATTACGTAAGTTCGGGTACATCTTTTTCTAACACCTTTCAAATTTCATATTTAAAATGGGACAAAGTGATGTATATCTCTTGCTATTTTAGTACGGATTATATTACTTTAGTTCGTAATTTATGGTTGAACCTAATCTGTAGAATCTTCATATCAAAGTAAACGTAAACAGTGCGTAAACTCCTACACAAACAAAAGACAGGCAGGGTCTGGGAAAAAATAACTTCATTTAGAAAGAAAGCTCCAGACTTTTCTATAAAACCACGCCTAAATCAACTACCTACATTATTTTCTGAAAACGTCTGTCATTACACTATTACAACACAAATCGCTCATGTTTTCTTTTGCCTCAAAGATCTAAAACTTACTCGGCTGTAATCTCCCTCTTTGACTAAACGTGTGCGTACTCATAAGAACAAATCATCAAAAAATCTTTGGCCTTTCTCTACCCTTATTTCCCCAGGAAATATTATTCTATTGAGCAGTCAATGGGTCCTTTGAACCACGATTTGGGAATAAATTTTTACTTCAAAGGTTTCCGTATAAAAGCTACCTGATAACGGGCTGTGTCTATATTATTTTTAATATTATGGTATATATTTTGTACATAAATGTAGCGCTTATAGTTTAGTTTGATTAGGTGTTTGTCAGCGATCACCGAAGTTAAGCAACGTTCGGCACGGGCAGTCTTCGGATGGGTGACCGCGGGTGGCATTTACAACTTAGCGCTAAAGTAGCTTGGATGGCACGTTATTATGTGGGTTCTGGTTTTTATAGCGTTTTGTCATTTTAGTGCCTGTGCCGCGCAGGCGAGGACTGAGTTAGATTAAACGCTAGGATTATAATTTATTATTTTGTTAGGGACTGTGAATAAGTACCTACACGTTCGATCAAATGTATCGAAGAAGATTTACGAGTGATCTAGACATATATATTAACCAGTACTATTTAAAAATATACTAGTTATACACATACCTGGGTCGGTACCACCTTCCGGAGAATTCGCGGATCTAGGTCCCTGCAACTCAAACGAAGGAAAAACTAACTCAGTACGCCAAGATCGTCCTCCTTGGGAGAAAAATGAATTCAGTCGAGGCCTTTCCCGAAATCGAAGAGAGTAAGACATGACATTTGGTGATTAGGTGGTGCCTGCAACAAATATACGGCGTTTCATCTAGGTATCTTAGTGGAATAATCATGAATACATAAAATTAAAATTAGAAAACTGACACCAGAGCGAGCCTCGGCCTATACGAATTTTACTTTTTTAATGTTACGAGAAATTTGCTTTCACTGTAAGTTAATGTTCTTTGGAACAACACTGAATAGTTTGGCTTTTGTATTGTTCTCGGATGGAACTATTGTTCTGCTTTGAATTCAGTGAAAGGGAGAAACAGTTGTAATTTATTTTTAGTTATTATAACTATTATGTCTTTCCTGCTATATTAAATAGCAAAATAGTTTTGATGGTGACGTTATAACTCGTATAACCTATAGTAGTAGTAGTAGTACGTATAAATAGTTCCCTTTAAAATCCCTTGTTTTCTTTCCAACTTAAACTAAAAGAATTACAAAATACTTTAAAAAATACTTAAAACAAAAATTATCTACTAAAAAAATTAAAGTTTTCCAATTTAAGTACTTACCTATATAGTAAGTACTTAAAATTTATTTATTTATTGAGATAAAAACGATTTTACAAACATTTACATTCATCTCACATTAATTAGGTAGAACAGAGTCAAAAATTCAAAAACTAGAAATACAATAAAATCTATAAATCAGTTCAGAAGTCAATGGTATACAACATTAGAAAAATGGTAAATAAAATAATAAAATGTCAAATTCCAAAAATCAAATTATACATCATGAATTTCATCATCATCGAGCTGTTAGCACGATTACTTTTGTCCCATTGGTCAGTCAAATTTTCGCAATAGGTCCTAAAAATAGAAATAACAGTTGTTCAATTATCAAAAATAATGTCAAAATCAGTATTGGCGAGCAGGAGCGCGTTGAAGTGGTTGCGAGAGCGTACATGTTCGCACAATGTGAAACAAATTCGGCAACCGGCCACGCCTGTTCACCGGGACACCGAGTCTATCCGGCACAAATAGTACACAGTAAATCATGCAGTTCAATCTTAACATCAAAATTAAAAAACTGGCATTGCAAAATTTATTACAATTTTATGTGGGAACCATTACTTTAATAATAGCTCCTAAAAATTCAAAAAAATGCTGAACAGGAAAGATGAGCTCTTCTGTGGAGTCCAGGCAAATATCATCCGCTCAGTTCCGTCACAATCCTCATAGTTTTACCATAACTCTGGCTCTATATTAAAAGAGAAGCAGTTATTACTGCCGGTTCACACAGCGTGGTGCGGCATCACATCGCAAGTTATTGCCGCATGTAGATACGACAATATAGGTATAGACGTATGTCATTGCGTAGACAAACACCATATCTACTAAGACCTATAGAGAGGCTCTCTCTCTCTGTTGCGCGAGACACGAGTGTACCAAATATTAATACACCGCAAAATATAAGTTTACAAAACAACCTGATTTGTTGTGTCCCATGAGTAATAATTTTAGTATTACGAGTAATATTTTAACATTAATGATTGGTGTTATGTAAATTACTAGCGACCCGCCCCGGCTTCGCGCAAGTGTATTATACCTATATTTTAAACCTTCCCTTTGAATTAATCTATATATTAAAAAACCGTATCAAAATCCGTTGCGTAGTTTTAAAGATGTAGGCATACATTGGGACAGACAGACACAGGGAAATGACTTTGAGTAAAGATTTAAGCATACATAAGGACAGACAGACAGGGAAGTGACTTTGTTTTATACCATAAATGAAGTGATAATGATGATTTTATTGCTTCGTTTTGCTGCGTAGTCGTAAATGGTGACAAGACAAAGTTAAAGCAAGAGCGAGCATTGAAAATATATGTTGTTGTGAGCAACATTAAAAAATTGAGCTCAGGTTCACGGTATCGTCGGCGGCAGCCATCGTGTGGCATACCATCGTTGTTGTATGTTGTAAGTTTACCTATGTAAGATGACGCAGGGACAAAGGCGCTGCTCAGGTGCCGCACCATCGCCGCACCGCACCGTGTGGACAAGTCCTTATCGAGCTCCGATGACCTCATCTCCGGGTCAGCAATTACTGCGAGCAGGCGACGGCAGACGAGCCTACGATAAATCTCCTCGGAATCGCTTCCGAGTTCAGCGCCGCTAAAATATGGCCAGATTATACGTTACATGCCTATCTGCTGATCTAATCTCAGATAGATGGAGATGCCAGGCTATGGACAAACAAATGTACCTTGTATTGGGTTTGTTTCATGTTGTTGATGTCTTCAAGGCTTCTATGAAGAAGTAAATATTTTTTAGACTATAACGACGCTTTTCATCAGCTGCATTTCTGGCTAAATAATCTAGGGACGCAATGTTTACTTTAGTAAATTGAGACTAAGCCTAAATATAATGATACTGAGAATACTTACTTACTATAGTATAATGATACACAGGTTTAGGCTTAGGAAAGTATTTTATCTGAATAAAGATCTATCAGACAGGGTCTATGTAAAATAAAAGTATCCACGACTAGGCTACATAAAAACTTTCGTTTAAACCAAAAACACAAATTGTTCTATTTTTCAACGAGGGTATAAATGCACTATAGTTCGCCACGTATAGGTAAGGTATAAGCACCCATAAAATAAAAATTGTGAACGTTTTACAAAACACAACCAGTATTTATTGGAAAAATTTCACCCACCAACAGTTTACGATTCTTAAAATGAGCATTACTTACTATTTTTTTATATTACTTGACTCATTTTGTTTACGAGTACACTGTCTGCAGCTGTCGCGTTGTGATCAAAGTGTGTATCATTGGAAAGTCTCGAAGAAAACTTCATTGATGGTGCAAAATTGACGGGATTATCGTAGAATCACCTCAAGAATCAAATCAAAAGTCCTTTAGTATTGTCTATGATTATTGAATCCCAATCCCATTGAAACACCGTTCCACTATTTTATCTGTAGAATTACATAATTATTTTATTGCAAAAAATAGCATGACCGACTTCACCCGTGTACAGAATCATTATATACCTAGTATAAAACAATGTCGCTTCCCGCTGTCTGTCGCCACGCATGCTTATATCTTTAAAACTACTCAACGGATTTTGATGCAGTTTGTTTTAATAGATAGAGTAATTGGCGTAGAACGTAGTCGTGCAGTAGTGCGAAGCCGGGGCGCATCGCTAGAACGCAAATATTATGCACTGATCGATGTAACATTTTTCACATTACTGTTGATTTATCAAAAATGGCTCAGCCAATTTCGATAAAATTTAAATGGAACCAATTTCAAAATATACTGTTTCTAATAAAAAAAATTATTGAAATCGGACTGCTATGAAAAAAGTTATGCGTGGTTATACATAAAAAAAATATATACGTACGCGTCGCATTGATTACCTCCTCCGGTGGTTCGTCAGTCAAAAATAAATGTAATTTTATTACTAGACTCTATAAAATTTAACTTGATCTCTGCGACAGCTGTCAGAAAAATCACGCCTATAAAGTCCTGAATTTCTTAATAGTACAGACAGTACCTGTCAATGTCATACTTTATGGACATGCCGATTAGTGATGGGCGACGAATGATCGTGACCACAGAGTTTTAGATAGAGTTTTAATTAAAATATCGATAGTTCATACTGACGATATTTTAAATAAAACTTGATTTATCATTAATTTTATTGTATACTCGTATTTTAATATCATAACATTATCTACATCTGTAATTAAATTAAACCCAATTATATGTTACATTAGCATCGATAATAGTGAAAAACGTCGATAAATACTATCGTTACATTATTATGAGTATATAATTAATATCATAACATTATTTACATGTGTACATACTTGATCTTAAATAATAGTAAGTAAATGAAATCCAATTTCTCACCTTCAACTACTCATTCGATTTCATTACAACATTGTTTGAAAATCGATTTTTTCCACCACTATCCCAACTCTAAAAATGTCAATCTTCTACTGTCGCAGAGATCAAGTTAAATTTTATAGAGTATAAAGTCATCCTTAAACCCGTGACAACTACTCGTAACTGGTGACAACCGGTGCGAGCCAATTATCTAATGATCTGTCAATGCCCGTGCGTCCGTACCTCAGAACTGCCACACAATTTAAATCTAAATATAAGTCTGTAAATAAAAGTGAACGGCAATAAAAATCAAATGGCCGGTATTCTATGTATAAATGGTGTGTGAGTCGCAGTGCCAATTTGCACGTGTTTTTTAGGGTTCCGTACCTCAAAAGGAAAAAACGGAACCCTTATAGGATCACTTTGTTGTCCGTGTGTCCGTCTGTGTGTATGTCAAGACTCTTTATCTCGGAAACGCGTAAAGATATCGAGTTGAAATTTAAACTATATACCTATCTAACCCTATGAATTCTACGTTTTGTAATCACATGCAGTTGTGTAAAAGAAAAGCTTCTCAGTTACCGTATAAAAAAGTTAGAGCCGTTTATGTCGTAAAAAACGCATATTTCAACGCTCACAAAAATCAAAACCTGCCGGGTACTTCCCGTTGACATAGAACTATGAAATTTGGCGAAGAGCATTGTCTCAGAGTACACATATAGGAATAAATCTGAAAATTGTACATTTTTATTTAAATCACATAAAAATAGAGCCTCAAAATTTACAAAATTCGGGTTCAGAATTCAAAGTGAGTAAATCGTATCATGTAAGGTATCATATAAAATAACTTCATTAGCACAGGCTAAAACATGTTTTTAATTATTTTAACTCTAAATAAATGCACCGGGAGACAATAGGCCACTATAGGAAACAATTGGCTGTAATTTACGTGGCCGCACGGTATGAAAGTCGCAATACCAATGTATATGTATCTTTTTTCTGCCTGTTACATTTAAACGCTGCAGTTGGAGTTCTTATTCTCCAATCTAATCGATCATAGTAAAAACTATAGATGGCGCTCCAGTTTCTGTGCGTTTGTACCACGGAACCGCCATAAAATAGCCTCTAAATAAATGCAGCGGGAGACAATAAGCCACTACAGGGAACAAATATTATTGGCTGGTAATTTGTGTGCCCGCACGGTATATGAATCCTTTTATCAGTCTGTTACATTAACATCTTATTATCCAATTCCATCGATTTTTGTAAAAACTATAGATAACTTTAACTGGAACTGGAGTTCTAGCTCCAGTGAGTTTGTACCACAGAACGGCGATAAAATAGCCTCTAAATAAATGCAGCGGGAGACAATAGGCCGCTATAGGAAACAATTGGGCGGTAATTTATGTGCCCGCACGGTATGTGGGTCGCAGTGCCTATTTGCATGTATCATTTTCTGGTGTAGTCAGCGGCCGACCTACTGATGGCCTATTCTGTAACCTCAGCCTCCCCGATGAATTGGAATGGGATTGTTTGCGAAATCTGGATGATTGACCACGTTCAAATGTAAATCTGTACGGGTGTTGTAAAGAGAGCGTCGATCCTGTTTGTTTTGTATATTTGAGGGTTATTTATGTACGCAATCGCTGCACTTCGGAGAGTGCTTTTGCTACTGGATAGTTACGTTATTTCGATTTTGTAGCCAACCGACATTATAATGTCGGTTGGCTACACAATTTAAACTCAAGTATGCCGGTGGATCAATAAGGCGTTTTCTAAAAAAAAAAAAATTGTTTGAAATCGTCGATCCTTTGACTATGGAAATCGTACTGCCATTGTCAAGATGTCTTCTTCTTCTTTATTATGTTTTGGCGTCGCATTCTTGTGCATTTGCCAGTGTTAAGTATTAAGTTTAAATAATTTTTGATAATATTTTATCAAAATAGTTACTTACGTCATAGTCCAATAAAGACGCGGTCAAACGTAGTCCCAACTCATACCTCAGTAAAGCATTGGAGACTTTACTATAGGCTTTTCTCTGTTACCCTATTCCAGTTGACAATGACAGATCAATTTATATGACTATAACGCCATCCAGTAAGTTTTGTGAAACAATTTTTTTTTTCTGGAAAACGCCTCATTGTAATGTTAATTTATATATTGGATGCATCTTCTCTCCTAATAGCAAAACATCTTATTGACACACACAGCACACCGTGATCAAAATTCTGTGTCATTATATAAAGTTTCTTATGGTCAACCAATGTTAACATAATAGGCTATTTGACAACATAGAAAATATGCTATTGATTGTGGTAATCCTATAAGATGATAGCCTGAAAAAGACATATTTCACTTTATTTAAACTAAAATATGTCTAATTTTCGCAAATCGCACGAAATAAAATACGATATTATTTTGATATTTTATCTGTGACGTAAACGCTCTAAGAAGGGCGGCAACTCTGGTGACGTCACATGATAGTAAACAAGAATTTTTCGATTGACTGTTTTTTGTGTAATTTGTGTTTTGTGATTTCGAAATCATATTACAGGATCTGTAAGTTACTTTTAAAGTATTTTTTGTCAGTTTTTAGATGTGAACTAACGTATTTACTGGTATTTCCTAAAGTTAGTTAGCAGTGCGTGACGTCAAAGACCAGCGCCATTACAGAATGTCGTTTTTGGTGGGATCTTGAATATCTATTCTTTAACACTGATTTTCATTGTTAATCTCAGTACAGTAGATCTCTCGGAAATATAAATGTAGTATGCTTATTATGTACTAATGAATAATTTAAAATGATTTCAAAAAACTAGTCAAATACCCTATTGAAATTCCATTAGTATTCTATTTCCTACTTTTAATCATTTCTAAAACATGTGATTTCACCATAAGTAACTACAATCAAACCTGAGTAAGTTACATTACAAGCAACTAAGCCACGAGACAAGAAGAGCAGCCCTAGCAATACCAATCCAATTCCAATTCCACTGTCAGAATAGCTCTTCCACCGTATTGGATGCCTTTTCCTTGTATGGCGGACATGCTACAGGGATTTCGCCAATTCCTGGACTTGTGCACGACTGCCTGAATTCGGAATCACCGAGATATTGTGTGGACTCGGCATAAACACTGCTATACGATGTTTGTGCACTGATCCGCTCCAACTCCGGATATTTTGGATAAAATTATGCGTTGAATGCTTAGGCTTCGGCTCTGGGTTAATTGGGTTCATTTGTGGAACTGTCAGCCTCATTAGAGTGACATGGAAGTTGTCTCGATTTTATCTCATCTAT
The DNA here is from genome assembly GCA_949316475.1 of Hypomecis punctinalis. Taxonomy (NCBI): domain Eukaryota; kingdom Metazoa; phylum Arthropoda; class Insecta; order Lepidoptera; family Geometridae; genus Hypomecis; species Hypomecis punctinalis. The sequence goes on from OX438800.1 coordinate 5,098,034, forward strand.
GGGAATAATATTTTTTGACTAAAATATAACAACAGCTCAGCTCAAGCCCTCCTAGATGACGCCAACAAGTTAGTTGCTTTGTAAGTAATAATTCTTGCCATTAGGTTTTTGAAGGCAGCGCTTCACAGTGACTACTAAAATCTGCTTTTCACATTGTGTCAAAATTACAAAATCAAACTAAAAAGGAATTTAGTACGTGAATCAATGTACATACTACATATACACACAAAACAAAAATAAACAATGAAATTAGAGGATTTTCAACTACATCTTTACTACTACGTTAAGATTAGGTGTTTGCACTGTCCTGACGTCACTACTAATCAGCAAATACAACTACATCGAATTCTGCCTACATATGTCTCACTGTGCATAGGGTATATCGTGCTATACAAGGTTATTTCTAATCAATTAGCATCCTTTTAGGGGCTTATTCTGTACATCAAAACAAAAACTTTTGTTCTGCGACTTTTGTCAAAGCTCAGAAAAAAATTCGTTCTTCCATTGAAAAATATCGTACAATCGCGGCATAATGTATGGAACAGCTGTTTTTTTTGAGTTTTGACAACAATCGCAGAACAAAAGTTGTTAGTTTTGAAGTACAGAATAAGTCCCTAAAAGGGTGCTAATTGATTAGAAATAAACCTGTAATAAGGCGCTTTGAACTAAGTCACGAAAACATTTTATAACATTCGTGTCTAAACAAATGCAATACTAGTGTTGAATAGTTAAAAGTCTTTTCACATGATCAATTAAAAATATATCTTGACTGCCTCGGTGGCTCAGTGGTTAGTGAACCTGACTTCTGGATCACAGAGGCGTGGGTTCGATCCCCACCCAGGGCAATCATTTATGTGATGAACATAGGTTATTGCTCTGTGTCTGGGTGGTATTATCTATATAAGTATGTATTTAAAATAATTATATGTAGTATATCAGTCTCTGGCAGCCATATCACAAGCTTTGCTTAGTTTGGGGCCAGACACCGTGTGTAAGATGTCCCCCAATATTTATTATTATTATTATTTATCTTTCGGTAAAAAAAGACACTCACAAAGGAACAACAAAATATTTTTGTCAGAATAAAAGTTTTACAGTCATACTTAATCCATTGGCTCCTGAACTAGTCTAAGACTGTATCTGAGGAGCCAATAGCTTCTACAGCACAACCTATAAAACATGCCAAAATATAAACAGAGTCATATTTACACTTAGTAACTAATTTTGAAAGTTTAACAGTATATATAAGAAATTCCACTGAAAGTGATGATGTTGACAGACTTGAAACCAAAATTTCACAACGTAATAGATTCGAAGCCAAGCGTAATGGGATTAAAACAATTTACTGGAGCTAAAAAAAAGTTGTGACAAGAGATTACGAAGAGTTTTTACTTTGACAAAGTTGAGGAATGAGGGCTATCCATTATCTTCTGATTAGGAGAGATTGAGCAGTTAGAGCGTCTGTTATGAGTGCTCGTTTAAATCGTTTTTTTCGTCGCTTTTATCATATTTTAGATTAGAAAAGTTTATTTGAACTAGTTAAGTATTTTCTTACGTTAGAAGATTTTGATGTAGATTTTGTGGGTTTACATTATCACTATGACAGTCATACTATAAAGCGAAGTTGCTTGTTTTGTCTGTCTGTCTGTCTGTGTGTCCGCCTAAAAATAATATCTTTTAGAATATTGCCCTCGGAAGGTTTATGTCTACAATAAAATTCATCTGTAGCCGGGGAAATCCGGGATGGGCAGCTAGTTATCAATAAAAAAAGTTATGGAAAAAAAATCCCAATATTTTTTAACAAATAAGCTGGTAGTTATTTTTTTAGTTCTAATGTTGATCGGTTAGTAGGTCAGTACAGTGAACTATAGTGGATTAGTATTATATACTACGGGACTAATCGCGCACTAAAATAAACGAGATAAATGAATACCTCCTCATCCCGACGTTTCGAGAGACCCGTGACCACGGTCGATGTAACTCGGCCGAAACGTCGGGATGAGGAGGTATTTATTTATCTCTTAATTTTAGTGCGCGATTAGTCCCGTAGTATATAATAATAATGTGTTGAAATCGCAAAAGCTTAAAAACAACTATAGTGGAACCGTAAAGTTCTCGAGTGAAGTCTACGCATTAAAAACCACAGTGTAAAATAACTATTTTTCGCAAAAAAATTGCAATACCGTCTTCCACCGTGTACAGAATTCGAATTGTTTGCATGGAATGGTGTGACATCTATGCACATTATTGTTGTTTATAAAAAATGGCTCAGACGATTTCGGTAAAATTTAAATGGTACCATTTCGGGAGTATTTCCTTTAGAACTAAAAAAAATATTTGTAAATCGGTTCACAATTGGCGAAAATATCAATTTACAGTTTATAATATATTTTTCGCAATAAATCGCAATACCGACTTCCACCGTGTACAGAATTGGAATATTTTGCACGAAACGGTGTCACATCCTTGCATATTATTGTTGCGGCTGAGCTGTTTTTTGATTTATCAAAAAACAGCTCAGCCGATTTCGATTAAATTTAAATGGGTTGTCCCATTTAAATTTAATCGACCTGGAGAGTATAACCTGGAGAGTATATTCCGTACATCGGTTCACAATTGGCAAAAATATCGATGAACGTTTACAAAAAATACATACAAACGAACATATTAGGAACCTCTTCGTTTTTCTTTTTGGAAGACGGTAAAAATAACGTCTCTCAAAATGGTAGGCAGGCGATCTGCTAAATACTGCAGGAATACGTTGGATGCAAGCCGCTTACGACTGATAACATTGGAGATCTATAGGGAAGGTCTCACTGGACATGCTACGGCTGGCATGATGATGATAGCTTGGTATCAGTGGCTCACAAATGGCCCAATAACGTGTAACACCAGTGGAGCGCATTAGGAGCGCAGCGGAGAGGTGCTATCAATATTCCGCGCGCGATGCGATCCACAGACATGCTATTATCTCTGGCCATGACGCAAATAACAAGAACATGAGGAAATGTAATATTTTATAAGTTACCTACTTACAGTTACGTCACTGTGCCTCAATAGTCTACTGCTGAAAATAAGTCTACCTTGGAAGCACGATTGGGCCTTATGCACTACTTAGACTGGTCTAGTTGCGGGTTCAAATTATCAAATTTCAACTCTATGCGTATAAACTACAGGTTTGCTCGCGATATTTTTTTCACTGATAAGCCAGCAGTGTGAAAATTCGTACATAATTTGAAGAATTAATTGAAAGACGCAGACAGCCCCGACCTGCGGCTGTAGCATAGTGTCCAATCAATCATAATTATTGGTATAACAATGGTTAAAACTAAGACCTGTTCTGACTGGATGTTGACTAGGATGTAGCCGCAGACCATAATTTTTGGCGAGATGTGTGATACGGTGCCGGAATTTGATTCCACGACTTTAAGTTACGATTGTAAGGTGAGCATTCTCCTACCAGGCAATTATGACCTCGTTGTTATTTTTATTGGATATCTGATTAGAGCAGTTGGCAGTGGTCCTACCGACTGCGCCAATAAAATCAATAAAATAAAAGCCCTTAGGTAGTTGTAGGTAAAAGTATCCGCTGCTATCTGTTCCTTGCAAATCTTGCCAAAGTGTAATAACTAAATATTTGCCCCCGGGATCCTTGTATCAAAGTCTTACCAACTGCCACAATAGATATATCAAAATAAAAGCTAATATCACTATATAGTACGAAGCAAAACCGCTATTTTTGTGTGTCTATCTGTGTATCCAGTTATATCTTCCAGACTAGACAACAGATTGTAATGCGGTTTTCACTATCTTTTAGAATAATTATTTCTTCAGAAAGGTTTATAGCTATAATTAATCCGTAACCGGGCAAAGCCAGGACGGGCAGTTACTAAAATATACAGGGTTATTCTTTATTTGTCGCGGGTGAACGATATTCTTCCCTATAGAACAACATTTTTTTTGAGTTTTGACAAAAGTCTCAGAACAAAAGTTGTTAGTTTTGATGTACAGAATAAGCCCCTAAAAGGATGCTAATTGATAAGGAATAACCCTGTATAATATATGTAAAAATGTCCGCTGCCATCTGTCCCTTGTCCCGCACAGATCTTGTCGAAGTGTAAGCAATGTGTCGGGTGATTTATCACTAACCTCCGCTCAATGGGCTGAGCCCTCCGTACTTACGTAAGAGTTTCCAACCCGTCTTCAGGAATGGCCTTGGGAGAACAAAGGCATTCAAATAGAACACTTCTACGGAATGTTGTTGGACAAACGAATGTTGGTGCCGTTTTTACAGTTTACTCGTAAGTTGCTTATCTAACACCTCAGTTAATCGCAATAAATAGTAAAATAGTAAATCAAGAAAAATAATGACTGAATTAATTAATAACGGCCCAGAAGGACTATACAGGCTGTTATAGTTTAAAAATCGTACATTCGCCTTACTGTCTGAAGTCATTTAAACTAAATAAAACACCGGTTTTCACTCACGTATGATATACGGCCGGGCCGCTGGGAACCCGGCCGGTTTCCGAGTAAATTAGTACTCCTTCATCAGGGAATACGCGCGCTCCCGTCAACTGGCGCACGCGCACGCCAGTTGACTGTCGGTCGGCAGACATCAGTCGGCACTGATGGTGTTTTATTTAGTATAATGATTTTTAACGCGAGTTTTAATGAAGTGATTGAAGTCATTTATGTTCAAACCCGATCTCGTCCAAATAAGTTCCTTGAAGTTTATGAACGAATTTATACACCACTGGCTTTTCAAAGAAACATCGTATGTAATCTGTGCCCGTACAGTTAATTTAAAATGCAAATTCCCTAACCCGCATTGGATATGGTCCAATCACCCATCTTGGGTGAGGCTGTGTTCAGCAGTAGACTGAAGTGTTCCAAGTACAAGTGAGTTACATCATGATAAAGTGATTCTGCTTTAGATTAAAATTTTAATTGAATGAATTTCCCACCGCTTGTGGAATTTCCCTAGAGAGCTAGAGATATTTTTACCGATTTAAAACACTACAGGGTTGTCCAGAACTGGTATGTATTAAGCCGTTAGGGGGTGATCAAGATCATTATTATAAAGTGTTTTTTCTATGGGGCCAATCCGACATTGGGGAAAATAATCATTTGTTACATACATTTTGTCAATTCCGAGTTGCAATTTTGTATGTAACAACTGCTTTTTCTCGAATTCCGGTTTGGCCTTATAGTAAAAGTTGTTCATAATTATGGTCTTAATCACCCACTTTCTGCTTAGTACAGGGTAAGCAGATAGCTCTGTATAGAGAATCTGTTTTCCAAGCTTCGCCAAGATTCGTTGAAAAATGCGACCTGGATAAGAAAATCGACATCTGGACGGACAAGAGTTGAAAACGGAGACCTCTCTCATTTCGTTCGCACGGTCAACAAATAAATATTTAAGAGTGAATTCTCCACAACAAATAAACAAAATTATTTGGAGTTCGGAACTCACCAGCATCAAATTCAAAGAGTAGTTTCACGAATTCCTCACCTGCCGTGAGTTGAACGTGAAAAAACAACGCGGCCATGAGAGAATTTTACTAGAGAAAGCCCAAGATAACCCTACGCGCAACTAGTAGCGCCACGTACGTTACATTGCAAGTATTTTGAATGCCCTGACAACATTGAATTAGTTTCCAATTTTGGCCGTGCACAAAGTTATATTGCGCGTGCTACGCGGTAGAGTCGGGATTTTTCAAATATTTGGGTAAACGTTCAAACAGATTCACTACTTTGAACTCTCTATACCAAAACGCTTTCAATTTCTTTTGTTTGTGCATTCAGATTGGTAGCATGAAAATAACTTTTATGTTAGGTTTTCCTGTTACAATTCAGTCAATTGAGTTTCAGGATTTAGATATTGGCATCATCCGGGACGAAATCAAATGTATTCATGGAAAAACTCGAATGAAGACAATGAGGACTAAAATTAAATATTAGTTTGTTAAAATAAATAGCACATTTCAATATAAATGTTTACAGTAACCAAACAAAATTGAAAATGATAATTTTCCCAAACTTTATTCTACCTATTCCGTAAGTCAATGTAAGTTTAGGTATTGTTAACTTGGTCGCATCCAAGAGCAATGTACAATGTACTGAAACTACAGTTGTTTCCATCTATTTGCTAGAGGATGTTGACTGCTAGACATAGGTCACTCCTATGTTATTATTATTGTTGTAATATTAAATTCTTGTGTATATTGATATGTATGTATATTTATGACTCTTTCTTCAAGTATATTCATTTTTGTTTCAATTAATTCGCCATTATTGTACACCCCGTCCCTTACCTTCCTCTATAATCCTTTCCTCTCTTAATCAGGTTGCCTGGAAGAAATCGCTCTAAGCGATAAGGCCGCCGGTTGTCGCACTATTCTAATTATATTGTATTATTTTATTGTTATATTGTAAATTGTGTGAACAATAAAGCGTTTTCTATTCTATTCTATTCTATTCTATGGATCTCCAATGAGACCGGTTGGAAACGGCGTGGATCCTGAGGTCTTGATGAGGTCATTTTTTACCTCGTAGGTGGATGTTCTACGCTGTGCTTGCCTGAGAAGTTAGTCCAGGTTTACACGTAAATTGAAACTACAGTTGTTTCTGTATGGCTCTATTCATTTGTGTACAGCGCCCCTGGCGGAAACGAGGAAGAACTAACCAAAATATATGGAGCCACACGCGAACGCGAAAATTTAAGTAAACTAAGCAAAACCTGGACTAAGGGCTCTGTACGTAGTGATAAAATATCTCATAATATAAAGGTCACACAGAAAAGGATTTGAACTGTTACAGTTCTGTAATTGTATCATTAATGAGTTTAAACATGTATACTTCACTTGATAAACAAATAGCATTAGGTTAGTGTGTATTTTTTCTTGTTCATAACTTTGCTATGAAGCTCCCAAAAATAAACACACAGGGAAAAATCTAACTTCCATCTTGGCCCGAACTCCCAACCAATATTTTCTGACACATTGAGTCATGTTTCATGCAAAAATTATCAATTTTTCCATACATCGAGACAAACACGCAGTTGACGGATCCTAACCAAGCGGAAACAGACTATAGGGTAATTTAGTCGTACTTTTCTTTGTTTTTTGGTAACTCTGTGCCGAAAATTAAAATACTTACATAGCGAAGGTAGAATTCAGCATGTCCTTATTTTTACCGACTTCTAAAAAGGAGTACTATGTTCGTCTGTATGTTTTTTTTGTGTATGATCATCGATATTTTCGCTAATTGGGAACCGATTAAAAATCTTTTTCAATTCAAATGAGTATACTTCCGAGGTGTCAGCTGATTTCGATAAAACTCAAATGGGACCCCATTTGAGTTTTTCCCAATTGAATTTTATCGAAATCAGCTGAACCGGTTTTGATAAACCAACAAAAATAAAAATGGATGTCATAACGATTCCTGCATTTTTTTCGAAATCCGTTGATGTCGGTGTTGCGACTTTTTGCGAAAAAAAATTATAGTATATTTTTATGGTATGCTTTATTTGCACGAGAATAAATGCCTTGTAAAGGGCGTTCGAACTTGCTGCAGGATTTTAATTTGAAAGATTAAACTTTACTTTTATTTTCATAAAGAGTGCAGATAAAGAAAAGCACAAAGTCTCACAAGCACAATAGATTAAAACTATACCTACTGCCTTCTGTTTCATTCTCGTCACCATGCTTCTCAACATTTAATTATGTCCCTGTGTTGATCCATATTGGATAAAAATAGCGAAATAAATGTTAAAAACATTTTCATATTATCATCGTCTGTAAAATTATAAATAATTTTCTTACTAAAAACGTGTCATGAAAGAACATAGAAGATTTTTTCCTCAACCTCAAATGCTTCCAAAATTGTACACAAAGGCGCAGTTTACACAGCATTGGTTCGCGGGCCACGTGCCTCAATGTCACGCTGTCACGCGCCGCTCACTCACGTGTAACCAAATTGATTTGATACGAAATACACCAACTTGTGTTGTTGCTCAATTTTCCCGAAAATAGCTAAAGAACGCAAAGTTTAATGAAGCTGAATAAATTTACAGCTGCAGAGCTTGGAGCAAACATCTACAGAGCCCTCTACTGTGGCTCTGTAGATATTTGCTTACTTTGTATTTCTTTCAATTAGGCAAGTGAAATTAGTAAAAAAATCTCCGAGCGCCATCATAGATACTTACTAAGATATACCTACATTAAATAATTCACCATGACCCATTTTCTAGAATCTCACTTAATTAGTGCTTTTAAACGAGCACTTTGGCATCGCGCAGCATTATAGTCAGCTTACAATAACTTCATTAAAACTCGCGTGAGAATTCATTATACTAAAGAAAACACCGGTTTTTACTCACGTATAATATCGCGGCCGGGCCGCTGGGAACCCCTAGTGCGCTGGCTAGTGCGCGTGCGTCAGTCGACGGGAGCGCGCGTATTCCCTGACGAAGGAGTACTAATTACTCTGAAACCGGTCGGGTTCCCAGTGTCCCGGCCGCTATATTATACGTGAGTAAAAATCGGTGTTTTCTTTAGCTTACAATAACCTTAAAACTGAGTGAAAAAGCCTGCCAACTACGTAGTTTAGGCAAGGCTCGGACACTTTTTTGCATGAATGTGTCTTTATAGATACTCTGCTTGAAGCTGTAGAAATAGATGTTCCGCATAAAATTCCGTTTTGATCTGTAAAATCGTGCACTAATGTTTTGCTTATTATAAAGATTGATTCATTTATCGCTTTATTTAAAAAAAGAAAACTAACCGTCTTACCACAAATGTTTTGCGCATGCCTTAGACAGTCTTTAACAGTACAAATTGCATGGTAAAACAGTGTTTAAAGAGTGTTTAAATCTTTTGTGTTGTTCAAGTACCTACTAACTCTCTTTGTACAGTATAATCTACCAATTGTAATTTTAGTTAACAAAGGGCACAGACCCTGGAGTCTGTGGTTTGTAAAAATTTTCAATAAAAAAAAAAAAAAAAAAAAAAAAAAAAAAAATCTTTTGTGGTAAGACTGCTATTTTCGGTTAGTAGAGTTTGTGCAAAAAGAGAACTGTCGTGGCGTTGCGGTGAACTAACAATAAGATTTTTATCAGCAGCCAAGGTACCGACTACTACGAGTAGGTCTTCTACTGAAGAAAACACAATTGGTGTCTACCAAGTATCAAACACTTTTAGTGGTACTAGCAATGACAGAGCAGTGTTGTCAACGTAACAAAATTAGTAAAATGGCACACATGCGACCACAGATATGACGCTTCTCTTTTTGCACAACCTCTGTATTAAACAATAGGCTGAATCAAACAACTCGGCAGCTTTGAAATTAGCTACAAGTTGAGCGAAATCCATCCTGGCGCAGCTGTTAAGTGAGCTTCAGTCAGTATTCGGTTATCCGCAACTTGAATAGCTAATATCACAACCGCCGAGAAATTTGATTTGGTCTATCTATATGTTACAGTCAAAGTGATTAGTCCTTTGTTATTAACCAGTTATTATACATAATAAATAATCTGCTTATTAAATGTGATAAATCAATCACATTTACTATCTATTTATTCTATTTTTTTTATTTCACACCTAATATATCAAGGCGGTTCGCTTCTGGCACTTCGCCGGTCGCGGCACGCTCGCTTCGCTCGCTCGGCTCGTGCGTTGTTAATCATGTTCTTACTTAACCTAACCTATTTTTTGTTTCACACCTAATCTATCCAGGCGGTTCGCTTCTAGCACTTTATTAGAAACTAGCTGCCCGTCCCGGCTTTGCCCGGGTATGATTGGCTATACATATACTTACCACGTAATGTTGGTATGCGCCACACACATGCTAGACATACCGGATGAACCATTATGATGAGTTAAAACCTACCCAAATCGCGAGAATTTCCGTAGTCTTAAACTGTTCGAAGTTTATGAAAAAGAGATAGTAGGTATTGGCATATCTAAATAAAAGTGAGTTCGTATGTGTTGGGTGGCTGTACATAATTATATAGCCCTGATTTCAGAAAATGACAATGATGAGAATGGAAGCGACGTTAAAATATTACAGACCCACAGTCTATACAATCTACCCATGTAAGTTAGTTTCTTGATCTTGTCTTCACTCGAGAATTTTGAAAAACATTTGACATCAGTTCTACTTCTACGAATTGTGTGCCCTACCTAAGGCCTCTTCAACTTGCTAACCCAAAGAGCTGTGATGGAAGGAATCGAAGCGCTGGCATCCAACGTGTTCCGGACGTCACGACCAGATCTTAGATTCACGTGAAGACCTTCGCTACACTTGCCAATACATTGTCTACATTCGAGAACTTTAAGGTCCCATCGACAATTCGTTTCACATACTATATGTAGGGGCGTAGCTACCGCAGTATCAGCCGTGTCAATAATACGGGGCTCCCGGGCTACAGGGGCCTTAAAGTGTGTAAGCAAAACCTAGTAAAATGTTATCCACAATGTCACTTAATCTCGTGCTTCCCGAAAAAAAATCATCTCTTTTTTTCCCGGGTTAAGCATTCTTCCAAAAGTTGTCCTAAGAGGCAGAAATTTTATAACAACTGAAATCGTCTTGAGCTAAACTTACTTAGCTGATATAGGTAATTATATTCTATTCATTATCAATTTCCTGAAAAAAAGGCAAGAAAAGTGTATATTTCATTTGAATTGTTTGGCTAGCTCAATTTCTAGGAGGAAGTGACAACTTATAAATAACCGTTTTACCACTAAAGTTTTAACAGTACAAATTGTACGGCTAAACAGTGTTTAAATCTTTTGCGGCAAGGCGGTATATATTTATTTCAATTTAATGCAAGCATATTTGGTTCTTTTGTGAGGAATGAGTGATTTGGGCTCCCCAACTATGTTTGATTCTGGGCTCCTCCAAGGCACGCTACGCCACTGCATACCTATTTACTACCAATAAAACATAAATCGACACACTAATGGCGGAGATATATAACTTTGGTGGTCTAGTAGTAGTAACGCCTGTCCTACAATCGTGAGGTGGTGGGTTCAAATCCCGATCCTGTATCAATGAGTTTCTTTGGAACTTATGTACGGAATTTCAAATCATTGGCTTTTCGGCGAAGGAAAATATTGTGTGGCAATCTGCACCAACCCACACTGGGCCCTGGCACTGGTGGTGGATATGGCCCAAGCACCCTTCTCAATTCTCAATGACCCGTTTCCTCGAATCTCGACGTTATGTCACCTAATAAGTGCCTGTAACCGAGCACTTTGGCATCGCGCGGCGTTGTAGTCGGCTTGGAATCGCCTTATGACTAACTAAAAAGCCTGCCCACTACGTAGCTTGGGCAGGATTTTGGCTCGGACACTTTTTTCACGATTGTGACTCTATAGATATTTGCTCGAAGTGAATTTTGTATTATGTACATTGTACAAAGTACATGAATTGCCAAGCGGAGTGAGCGGCGAAACGAAACTTTTATAATACTTACATTTTTGAACTCGTAATATCTTTGTAATAAAATGTCTGAATTAAATAATTTAAAAAGTTGCATAAAGCTATTGAAACAGTCTTGAATATGAAATAATTTATTTTGATAAGGATTAATACCAAGATACAAATTAAGATCCTTTTCCTGCGACGGTATTTCAATTAATTTTTAAGAATAAAAGAACAGTTATTACGGCTTAACTATAATAGTTAGATATATGCTGTCGCGACATTTTTTGTAAATTATGGTGTTTTCTATAAAGTCGTAGTACATTATTTTATTCCATCATCAATAGTTTTCGCAGCGCACGCGACGTAAGGAATTTTTCAGGTCTTTTTTTTACACCTTATGTTACATTATTGGAGTTTTAGTAAGGATCCCTAATTTTTTTTAAATATAATATAACCTATGTTACTCGGGGATAATTTAGCTTTCCAAAGGTGAAAGAATTTTTGAAATCGGTCCGGTAGTTTCGGAGTCTATTCATTACAAACAAACAAACAAACAAACAAATCTTTCCTCTTTATAATATTAGTATAGATATAGATATAGATATAGATATATGATAACGTTGAATATAAAAATGATTATTATTACTTAAAACCATGGATTTAGATAGTATACAAAGTCCTTGCTTAAAACAGAGTCAAATCAAAGTTTTTTAATCTTAGTTAATTTATTTTATTACATTAACTAAGTCGTCCCAGTAATTATATATAATAACTAGTTAAAGTGATTAATTCTGTGCCATTTATCACTTTTACTAAATCAAGTAATTTTTTTTACTAAATCAAGTAATAACACTTTGAGTGTGACATATACACAATTAAACATATTATATTATAGGGAAAGTGTTTTATTTTACACGAAGATGCCCGTTTCATTTAATAAAGTTAACGTTTCTATAGAAAAACTCATTGATAATAATGGAACTGGTGATTGGGTCATTTATACCAGTACCTACCTATATTTCAGCACAACATACTAATATTACAAACGCGAGTTTGTATGTACGGATGTTTATTCCTCTTTCACTCAAAAACTACTGAACGGATTGAGATGAAACTATGCAATAGTAATGTTTATACATCAGAATCTCAAGTCGAATGTTTCCGATCAGTGTGTTTTGCTAGTGATGACTTATGGCACAGAAACGTGGTCTCTCACTATGGGTCTTATTAGTAAGCTCCAAGCCCAACGAGCTATGGAGAGGGCTATGCTCGTAGTCTCTCTGCGAGATCGAATCAGGAATGAGGAGATCCGTAGACGAAATAAAGTTACCATCATAGGCCAGCGGATTGGCAAGTTTAAATGGCAATGGGTAGGTCACATAGCACGAAGACCACGTACCGGCAAGCGCGGCGTAGGACGTCCACCCACAGGGTGGACGGATGACTTCATCAAGACCGCAAGATCGCGCTAGATGCAAGCCGCTACTAACCGCCCGCGGTCATATTGGAGATCGTTAGGGGAGGCCTATGTCCAGCAGTGGACGTCCTATGGCTCAAAAGAAGAAGAAAATACATCAGAATAATGCTAGTACATTAATATTTTGATACAATTTTATGAGTATGAAACTGATAAAGAATTTAAAACATGTTATAAAAATGTTGTAGAGTGAAAATACACAACAAAAACGTACGTGAGAAATTTTCGAAAATCGGTAAATATTTCACCAGCCTACTCGTACCGTAATAACCAGAGTCTCTTCAAAAGCACAAAATAGATAAAAGTACTGCCGCGCTGAAAGTGTGTTTAAAAGGAGACACGGGTCGCGAGCGGCTTATAAAATCACTCTTTACATGTAAATGTTGGCTCGCGGTTCAATTACGGCACGTTTGCGTCTCGTGTGCACTCCCCTTTATAGAGCACAAGTGATATTGTAGAGTTTTGTCCTTAGAGGTAGGTAAGTAAGTTTGTATAGGTCAGGAGCTAGTCTATTCAAGGCTTTTGTTTTGTATCATCTAAGATAGGATACGTTGAGTGCAAAGTTAAAGAATCTACCTATAGCTGTTTAATTTTGCCACTACATAACCGTGATTTCGTGAAATTCTATCTTATCTGGACTTCCAACTGGAGTTCCGAGTGTAGCGTAAACCCGTAAGTCCAGTTTTACTTCATGGCTTAGCTTCACAAATACAAATACAAATTTCTTTATTGAGGTAAAAACGACCTGGATCAATAACATTTGCCTCATAATATTAAAATGAAAAATAATGGCTAGTTAACAGAATAAAAAACTATTTAAAAATTATACAATCAAAAATCAAGAAATTAGATTACGAGTATAAATTGAAAAAACATGAGTCAATTATCATAATACAACGTCAATAATAATAAAATGTTAAAAAATTGCAGATCTAGCGAGGTCAAAATTTGGTTCTATGGCACAATTGAATAAACATGATTAAATTATGATTATAGAATGTCAAAAAATACAATTATAAAACGTCAAATCATAATAAACAAAAAGGAAAAAACAGCAAATACAATGTCAAAATTAGGCCGTTCACAATCACGTGGCCACCATGTTGTTATACAGGGTTATTTCTAGTCAATTAGCATCCTTCTAGGGGCTTATTCTGTACATCAAAACTAACAACTTTTGAACTTTTGTTTAGCGACGTTTGTCAGAACTAAAAAAAAAATCAGCTGATCCATACATTTTGTCGCGGGTGAACGATATTTTTCTATGAACCTACAACTTTTTTTTTGAGTTTTGACAAAAGTCGTTGAACAAAAGTATTTAGTTCTGATGCACAGAACAAGCCCCTACAAGGATGCTAATTGATTAGAAATAACCCTGTATATACCTACTATTCTGTATTGATGTCCGTACCTCACAAAACAAGTAGGCATATCTAGTAAAAAAAACGTGTAATAAAATAAAACAGCATCACAAGCACACAACCCAAATCCATCTATTCATAAGCCGTCGTGGATGTCCACTGCTGGACATAGGCCTCTTTTATAGATTGCCAATATCCCCGACTGGAAGTGGCCTGCAAGTAGACCGACAATTTGTGTTGGCCCACCAAGTCGGTGGACTTTACATTTTGAGCTTGCTGGTACGTTTCTCCATTCGAGTACTTTGCAGCCAAATCGATTCAAATATCCTATGGTTACTATTAAATTTCATATTCTTAATAAAAATTAATTGAAATAACCATAGAAAATGTGATGACGACGTCGTCATTAAATACTTTCATTTTCAACCGAAACTTGTAAAATTACCTAAGTACGGCAAGACGGTCTACGTTACGTCCAGCAAGGGCATTTTGCAACTATAGATAACTAGCGACCCGCCCCGACTTTGCAAAGGTGTATTATATATATATATATATATATATATATATAAACCTCTTGATTCACTCTAACTGTTACAAAAAACCTCATCAAAATCCGTTGCGTAGTTTTAAAGATATAAGCATACATAGGGACAGACAGGGAAGCGACTTAGTTTTATAGTATGTAGTAATAGTGATAGTGAAGTAGTCTAAACTAGCCAATTCGAAAAAAAAAATCTCATAAATAAAACAGCATCACCACAACCCACAGGATTTCAAGTGTACGAAACTTAAGACCATCTGCCACTTCCCTGGCCTCTGGTGACGCGCGGTCCTGCGGGACGACCCTTTATTGTTTGCTCGCTGGATGAATACAAAGCAGTGTCGAGCCTCGAGCTACGAAAAACATCAACAGGATTGCTCCAAAAACGCCGGCAAACGAAAATCAAAAACATCTACCTATCTGATCTTAAGTCCTAGTGAGCGTCAGTGTATTGTTAAGATATTTTTGAAATTGAATACAATTTTCATTTTTACCGTCGTTTTTTATGGCTCCGTACCCAAATGGTAAAAACTGGACCCTATATGGACTTCGCTGTCCGTCCCTCTGTCTGTCTGGCTGTCTGTCACCAAGATGTATCTTATGAACCGTGATAGCTAGAAAGCTGAAATTTTTATTAATGATGTATTTGTGTTGCCGCTATAACAAAAAATACTAAAAACAGAATGAAATAAACATTTAAGGGGGATTCCCAGACAACACGTTTTTTTTTGCCGTTTTTCGCTCGATATCAATAACGGCTTGAAATATTTACAGAATATTTAGTTAAATATTTACTTTAGAAATAAATAATTAAATTGAAGTTAAACAAGTATTTAAGGGGGCTCTCATACAAGAGATGTGTTATTTTGCTCGATATTAACAACGGCATCAGATAGATGCTTTAAATATTCACAGGATGTTTAGTAGTTTGTAAAATAAATAATTACATTAAAATAATATAAATTAAGGGGGTTCCCAAACAGCACGGAACCCTACATGCGCTAGTCCGACTCGCACTTGGCCGATTATTTATGCCGGGGCCACACATTGGACGGTGACAAGTCTATGGCTACGAATTGAATAGCCACAGAGCTAGTACAACCCTCAGAGCAAATAAAAAAATCAAGAGAGAATGCTGTGTACAAACAAGTGAAGCCAACCAAAACTACGCCTCGCCGTGTACAGACAATTACACACACATTCAGGTAACTATGAAACTACGCCTTGGCTTGTTATTCAAACTATGGCTGCGCAACAACGACGCACTCACACATGTATAAAAAACCGGCTTCACTTCACTGTTCAACGACGTTCCCTCTGGATTTTTTTATTTGCTCTGAGGTACAACTAGAGAGGTTGCGCTGTTGTCGCTTGAGGCAATTCACAACCACAAAAATGTAAGAAAAATCTTGCCCAGAGCTGTCAAAACTATCAAATATGAATTGGAATTTGACATTGTCGGGAGATAAACACAGCATCAACCACTGAATCGAGATATATTTCATGTCTCTTTCTAACTCATGCCATACATCTTTCAGATTTTCGCGATCGACCACATTATCCCTCTGGTAATAGCTCTGTTTGAATAGCCAATCAGAGTCCATATTATTGTTCCGTTTATGTCCAATAAGGCTCAGCTGAATTCAATAAAATATAAATGGGACCAATTTCAAAGTATATTCTTTCCAATAAAAAAATAATTATTGAAATCGGACTACTATGAAAAAAGTTATGCGTGGTTATACATAAAAAAAAAAATATATATACGCGTCGAATTGTATACCTCCTCTGGTGGTTCGTCGGTCAAAAATAGATTTCGTATATATAAGATCCGATACACACATTGGAGTGTTGCAAAGACTACAGTTTTTAGCCAACACAGCCAATGTTGGACCCGGCTTTTGTACATATTATATTCGTTCTAAGTAATTTTTGTTATAATATGCATATAGGAATATTTTCAATTCAGTTTTCACTCTCAAGTTGTTATGGCGAAAAAAGATTTAAACATGACAGTGCTTTTTGACCGACGAACCGGAGGAGGTATACAAATTCGACGCGTATATTTTTTTATGTATACCACACGCATAACTTTTTACATAGTAGTCCGATTTCAATAATTCTTATTTCATTGAATTGAGTACTTATGAACTGGTCCCATTTAAATCTTATCGAAATCGGCTGAGCCATTTTTGATAAATCAACAATATTGTGATAAATTCTACATCGATCTGTGCGAATTATTCGCGAATTCGAAATTGAAGTCGTCAACCGTGAACGGAATTCGCGAATAATCAATCTCTCATGACATTTACTGCAAAAAATAATTATTGAACTGAATAAACAGAACACTCATAATAAATTGTCACTAATAAAATTCTTTAAATGCTTTTGATTATGTTTTGATTTCAAAACTGAATCTTATTTACATCGCCAGTACATTTTACGCTTTCGACGGTCAAGGTAAAAAACATGTATTACATTGTATTACCTACACATTTACGTCACACAAGATTTAAATATTACATTAATTTCTCAATTTACCTAGTGTCCTTAAAAACAAACAACAATTTTTTCAACCTTAAGTACCTAAATATGAACAAGAGTTCTAAAGTTTTTTTTTCTAAAAATATCGAACCTTGAAAGTCCCGCGGGATCGGACTCAAGTTTGGTGACAGCACGCAGTCTTGCGGGACCGCCCTTTATTGTCCATCCACTGGCTGAATACAAAACAGACGCCTAAGGGTTGACTCGGATGTAAGTGATGCCAGATGTGTCATATAAAGTAAAAATGAAGTCATAAAGTATTATTTCAACAATTAGGTTTTTTTTTTTTCGTATAGGTTTGCGTTTGATACTATCCGATATTAAGCAGATATGCGGTCTAAGGTGTAGCACGCTCACTCTCCTTTTGAAGATCCCCCATTCGGCTCGCGGGGTGAAACGCCGAGAACGGTGAAGGAAGAGGTCGTTTCGGCCCACGTTGTTAAAGAACAATCACACATTACACGTCATATTTATAACACGCTTCTCATTTTTGTACTAAAGAATAACTAAAATAAATGAAGTTATTACATTATCACCTATTATAATAATTACAGGATTAAAAAAATAAATCTGTAACCTCGGAGGAAGGTAGTAGTAGAATCGGGAAAGTAGACTGGTTAATTAAGATTTCTTCTCAGTTGTAGAACATCAAATGTTGGACATGCTACAGTTGACGTTCTACGACTTCGTTGTAAATCTCCAAACAGTCTGGCAGAAAGCAGCTTCTATCGAGCGCGATCCTGCTACCTTGTGAGTAGACCTTTTAATCTGCGCTTGAACGTACGTATGTGGTGTCCATTTGAGGGCTGTACAAGCCTATAGGTCATCAGTCCTCCGTGATAATTATACGATCTGGCCACTACATTTTAGCCATTGGAATCGTCCATGTCCTCTGGAAAATGTCGCTAACTCATTCTTTTCTACATATCTCCTCTTCATTATTATAATATATTACGGGACTAATCGCGCACTAAATAATATAAATAATATATTATAATAATGTGTTCGAATTGCGATAGGTTAAAAACAATATCTCCTCTTCATTTCAATTAACTAAGATTCTAAGGAGGAAATCCGGCCGCAGAAGAAAGTCCTGGTTGCTGAACATACCTTGCCAAGGACAAAAAGAATCGCTCCGCATTGTTTGGAGCTGGCCGAATGGGGAGCTTCAAAAAGAGTCTTGGGCGATTCGCCCCGCGGGCCCAACCGCTTGCGGGGCGAAACGCCGCAATACTCGAAATATGAGCCGAGCTGACTGCCAACCTTCACTAGTTGGAGAAGCACTCAAAGAAGAAGATACTCAATAAAGTCAATTACAACAAAGTTACTCATTAAGATTATATACCTACGCCAAAACATGACATTACCATTTCAAATTCTCGAATACGAATTAATTTCCTGCCCGTGACACTTCCATCAATCACGACTCTGTGGGAGCTCTTTCTTTCCTATTATTTTCATTAACAGACGAACGCGTGACCAAAATAAAGTGGTCCTTGCTGTATTTTTGATGGTTTTCAAAACAAAAATCAGCCAAGTACAAGTCGGACTCACGCATGAAGGGTTCCGTACCGTATGGAAGACCCTTCAAGCGTCTACCTGTTGATGTTATTAAATATTTGTTTTAATCTGTTTTTAGTATTTTTGTTATAGCGGCAACAGACATAGACCGGTACATCATCTGTGAAAATTTCAACTATCTATATCACATGCGTCATTTCTCGTTAATGGTAAGAAGTTCTAATAATTTCACATTAAGTGAGACTGACTGGTTTAAAGCAGTTCTCACAAATGGCGCTTCCAACAAAGTAGTAGTTAGTAAAAATGATAAACACTTTCACTAATTCGGCGCCTTCGCAGAGAGCGTTTTAGCTTAATTGGACAAAGCATCTGGGCCGGAGTCCCAGAGGATGCAGGTTCAAATCCTGCGAACGCGTCAATTTTTGAAATGTTAATCACATAAAGAAAATTTTTATCTATATCACAGTTCTTGAGATACAGCCTGGTTCAGACAGACAGACGGTCAGACGGACGGACAGACAGCGGAGTCTTAGTAATAGGGTCCCGTTTTTACCCTTTAGGTACGTAATCCTAAAAAAGCTTACATAGGTCAAGGGTTACTATTGAATTATTGTGGTTGTTAAAGACAAAGGGGCAGGTAGCGGTTTGTTGATAAAGAAAATTCACTAACAGAAGGAAAAAATATATTTATAACATTAAGGAATTCGTAAAAACATATTCGTAAAAAATATCGCAAAATTTTCTGGTTTTGAGTGGGATTAACTTCATATAGCCTCTGGATTACTTTTTGAAGCTAAATTTAGCTCTAAACTACTACGTTAAGGTACTAATTTCAATGGTTGACGAACTAATCTCGCTAAAACATAGACACGAAACCATAACAATCAGGTAGATTATCTTCAATTGTATCGATGTATTTTACTCTAATGGCTAATTACCTAAATGTATTCTTTTACTCTAATGGCTAATTACCTAAATGTATCTATTTTCCGTGACGAGACAAATTTAGCCGCAAGGCACAATTATAACCAATATCCGATTCTTTGATTGTATCCTATGTCATTGATATTAAGGAAAAAATATATTTATAACATTAAGGAATTCGTATAAATATAGTCGTAAAAAATATCGCAAAATTTTCTGGTTTTGAGTGAGATTAACTTCATATAGCCTCTGGGTTTTGTTTTTGAAGCTAAATTTAGCTCTAAACTACTACGTTAAGGTACTAATTTCAGTAATTGACGAACTAATCTCACTAACACATACTCGTAGACACGAAATCTAACAATCAGGTAGATTATCTCCAATTGTATCGATGTCTTTTACTCTAATGGATAATTACCTAAATGTATTCTTTTATCTAATAGCTAATTACCTATCTAAATGCATCTATTTTCCGTGACGAGACAAATTTAGCCGCAAGGCACAATTATAACCAATATCCGATTCTTTGATTGTATCCTATGTCATTGATATTAGCAATAAGTTATGGAGTGCGTGTCAAGACACGCGTATGATAGGCTTCCGTAGATGGTGACGATGATTATGATGATGATAAAAACCAATTTTTACGATATCATTACATAGTTGACTATTAGAAAAACGTAATTGATTATGAAATATGTTTGTATATGGTCAACGACCTTCGAGCTATGTGCATATTTAAAATGTTCAATTTTCCTTTATAACTCAATCACACAGTGCTCAAAATTATTTTGAGGGAAAGTTTTTGATGTGTTCTATCAACTCAAAAAGTTTAAACATTATATCTTGCATATTTTGCAAATTAAGGGGGGGTCACTCTTTTTTCAACATGGCGACCTATATCTCACCAATGGTACATGTGACAAAGAAATTTTACATTAATTTTAAGAACCCTGTTAAGCAATACACAATATGCGAGTGTGTTTACTTGTTGTTTACCCACTTTACATGTACGGGAGTTACCCCTTGAATACACAGTTTTAATTTTTTTAAATGTTTAAAATTGAGATCTGTACCCAAACGGTTATTATAATAAATCTAATGCAATTTGGTTTATAAATGTTGAAGTTATAAGGCTTTGTATTAATGGGACGGACGGAAAGACGGACACAACGAAGTTATTATGGTTTTTCATTTTTCTACGGAACCCCAAAAAAAATGCAGATTCTAAAAATTGTATGTAATTAAAAGCTTTTATTTAACTTGCAATGTCTGTTCGGATGAAATCTTTGAACTCAATTTTGATGTTGATATCTTCCACCGATTGAGCTGAAATTTTGTAAAGACGTTTAGTTTGGATGACAATGCACGAAATGGTGTGTGACATCATTCTAAATCCAATATGGCGGACCGCCCAAGATGGCGGAATAGTTATTTTTGATACACTTCTAGAAAATGGGTATCAACTGAAATTAAATAGTAAATTCATAATTAAATATTTTTGGTACCGTTTTTATTGGCTTTTGGTTTTGAACGTGTACAAAGCTTTATGATTCAGCAAGTATACTACTACACGCACAATATTTTTTCTGTACTTTATACTACATAAAGAGCAATTGGTTGATCTTCCTGATCACTGAAAGCAATTAGATAATCTAGATGTTCAAAATTACTAGTTTGCTAGTTGACGGTGTTTTAATATGCTGCCATCATCAGTACGCAGAATGGTAATGCTTATATACCTACCTTGAGCCAAAGTTAGTCTATATCGACGGTTGAAAGGCAATAATTACCAAGCGACATATTGGCAACTTTACACCAGAGCATTTTAAAGTTTTATTTTTTGGAAAAAAAATCATATAAAATTTTCTATTACTCATTTCTACTCAGTTCTAATAGATTATAAATGAAATTTAAAAGCTTTATGAACTGTCATTTAAAAAATATGATTTTTCTCAATAATTTAAGAGATAGTGTCGGTTAGTAAAATTTTGATCAAAATCACAAACAGGTAAAAATTACTAACCAAAAACAAATTTTTATCATAAAACATGTAAAATTAACTAAACCCCAATATTTTATGATTATAGTTGAAGCAAAATGATGCATCCAGAATAAACAGATGTTTAACACATAGGTAAAATGATCGAAATAAAAAGATAAACCACTTTACTGCCAGGCAATTTTAACCATAGTCCTATTTAAATAAGGTAAGTGTAGGACAAAAAGTCCTACACTTACCTTCCAAAAAGGAACAACCTAACAAAAATTCAGGTTTGTACACTACATTAGTTAACTTTTGCAAAAGTTTTCAACGGATATCGTCATCACCAATTCTTAAACAACCCTTGTAGTTATCTACAATCACTCTCTACTGAGTATGAACCTCATCTGATGATGAATGAAAAAAAATGCTATCAAAAATATTGTCACATTAAAAACTACTTAAAATTAAAACTATAAAGTTGACATCGGTTTCTGGAAAACCTATCTAAATACCTATTTATAATAAAAATCGACCATGTCAAATCATTACCTATTTTATTGTTAACTATTGTTTCTATTAATTTGTCGTCGTCGTTGTCTTTGCAGACATTGCACAGCTGGACTAAGGCCTCCCCTATAGATTTCCAATAATACCGGCTGGAAACGGCTTGCTTCCAGCACGATGCTGCGGTCTTGATGAGATCTTCCGTTCACCTCGGAGGTGGACCCATAATCTAGATATCAAGACTACGCTGCGATTAGGCCCACAGTAAACGATCACGTTTCGGGAACACACAACTGTTGCAACTTTCGTCTTGAGGCACTGAGGTGTATCGGATGAAAAGACGTCATGTGGTTTTCCGAACGCTGCCTAGCCGAGTTAGATTCAGCGATTGACCTCCTTCTTGAAGTTGGATTTACCTAGCTGGACTACTTGTCCTTCTTTTTTCCAAAGAAATATTTTATGGATACCACCCCGCTGAGGGAGCAGGGTGGTTATGTGGGAGTTCCACTGATCGGTGTACCCACTACAAACCCCGGGGATGTTGCTGCCTATGTGCTGGAGCTGCGGGGACGCGTTCGCACTCGTTCGCGGCTCCTAGGACCTTGCCCTATTTAAGGGTGGATTTTCACCCTTCTTTCCTTAAGTGGCGCGGGGAAATACCGCACGCTCTTCCTAGCGTAGCCCTCGGGCTACGCTTTTCATGCAACGAACTCCCTCGTATTCGTTGCCCAAGCCACCTGTTACGGGGTCGAAGGAGAGCGTGGAAAATCCTCCTCCGACGCCCAGTTCTTTGGCGGCGCATCGGGAGTTCCGAAAAGTTCTCCCTTTCGCGCTCCACCGTTTCCTTTCGACACAAGCGCAACATAACTTGTCCGCAAAAGGAAACGGCCGTCTCCCACGATCTCTCACAACCAAGCATTGACTGAATCAATGCTGGAAGCGAGAGATCAGTTCCTACACGTGCGACGAGGCTTTGGCGCTCATTTGCCCATGCTGAACACTCCTTCAAAGTGTGTTGCGCCAAATCCTCGTCGCAGCCGCAGTGGTGGCACTCTGTTGTCGGTTCTCTTCCGGCTATGCGGCACAAGTACTTTTCGAAGCATCCATGCCCAGAAAGCACCTGCGAATGTTGCACGAGCCGGAAGATAAGTGACCCATGCGCCCTGTCCAGCCAGTCAACGAGGACGGGCTGTATAGCTTCAACGGTCCAGCTGCCAGCTGTATGCTTGGCCAGCTCCTCGAGCATGCATGCAAGTGCCGGATTCTGCCCGCGTTGGCGGAGCTCCGTGCGCCACGAGTATGTTCGCATGTACCTTGTGTTTACTGATTTTAACGATTTACTGTGTTGTCTGAAAATAAAATTATTTATTTATTTAAGTACCTCCACTTCTAAATCCCATTGAGGTGACCCAGCGAAAAGGCATGTCGCGTCACACGAAATAGTGCGATAACCTCTGACTACCCCGATGGCCATTGCGCGTTGTGGTCACTTTAGAAAAGCGACCGTTTCTCGGTTTGGGGCGTCCGTCCATATAAGCACCCCGCACAAGGCCATCGACCACACCACTCCAAGATAAAAAAGACGACTAGCGGCAATTGGTTAAAGAAAGATTAGGAAGAAGGCGTTTAAGTGACCCAGCCGCACCCATTATTCGAGGAACTAACTGGGCGAAATGCTCCCAAAAGTTCCACTTTTCATCGAAGTGTAGCCCTAGATACTTCATCGTAGGCTTCACCTTAATCGATTCACTCCCTAGTGATTCCAGCTCGTCGAGGGCCATGGAATACCAGGGCCTCTGACTTGTTCAGCGCTACTTGGAGTCCCAGTTTCACTATCCTTCTCGCCACCACCTGCACCGTTGCCATCGCAAGACTGGCAGCCTATTCGTAGGTTCTCTACACCAACCCATGGCAGTGTATTAAATGCGTTGGCGATATCTAGAGACACGCCACCAACACTTGACCATGAGCCACCCCCTCGTCCCAGAGGGCTTTGACACGTTTAACAGCGTCGATTGTAGACCGGCCCGCCCGGAAACCAAATTCCTCGTCGGACAAGTGTGGACCAATCCTATCAAGATACTGGATGAGGCAAGCAGCTATCACGCATTCGAACAGCTTGTCCACCTCATCCAGCAGTACTATAGGGCGGTACGCGGAGGGAGAGTCCGCAGGGCGCCCATCTTTCCTCAGAAAGACTAACCTATCTGTCTTCCGTAAATTTAGGAACTTACCTGTCTCCAGACCGGCTGGACTACTTGCGGCATCGCTGGATAGACTCAAGCACAGCCCATGTCTTGACCGAATCAATGGCTATCTCAAAGTCCACATATGCTAAACACACTGAAACACACCAAATTACCAAGCTTCTATCTCGCTTCAATCTACTCGCTTTTTTCGATTTTTATGTACTTTTAACAATAGATTTAAATTAATGTAAAATATAAATTTAATAATCTAATATAAAGTCATATCTGAAAATCTATAAATATAAAGTCATAAAATCTTAATAATGCACTTACCGAGTACACAAACAAGCTACGAGATTAAGCACTTTGCACCATGCGCGCACGCATGCGTGTTGTCTAAGCGACAGTTCGGTGAAGACGTAATCGTTATTTTGTTACCAACAGCCACTTAGAATCTGATTTACAGTGCGGATAAGTGACAAAACAAAAAAGGTGCTGCATGGATAAGGTCACTTTTAGAGAAATCTCATATCAGAAATAGTTATCTAAGTAACATAAACATTAAAAAAATCGGCGGGTAGAAAATTACTTAACGACAAAATATATCCTGTTTTAGGCAGGTAGAAATTCACTACTTCACATTTTTGAATAAATTATATTTAGGTAAAAAGTACTAAATGACAAAGAAAGTCTATTGAAGGTGTGTTAAAAAGTCTTAAATTACGAGAGAGAAAAACAACAATTAGGTAAATATTCTTAAGTAATGCTAATTCCTGGGTACTCGCAAGGCAGAAAATACTTTATGTTTGGATGCATTATTTAGAGTCAAGGCAAAAATTACTTAGTGTAAATTATAAAAATCTAATCCTTACTATGTGAAAAATATTCATAAAACATTAAAATTTTAGTCGCTTGGACGCCGAAAACTGTGAAAATGTGTCTTTTTTTAAATTACCAAACGACAACAAACTTCGTCCTAGCGCCGTGAGAGTAAGACCAATCGACGCAGTTTTTTTTTCTGATTTCAGTGATATATATAACTCAATATCGCCCAAACTGTCGCTTGGTAATTTTTGCCTTTCAAGCGTCGATATGTATTTCAATAATCAATATCCTTCAAAATCATCTACTTCTGTATCTAGGTAAAAGTACTGTTCTTTACAATCTGAGTGGTTGAATGGTTACAAGGTCAAAACAAAATCCCTTCAGCAAAAGTGAAGAGCCCTCAAAGCTCAAAAGTCACAAAAAGAGCAATTATACTCGAACCCTGTTTGGATGACCAGCGTCGTTTGCCAAAGGTCACCCCGCGTGAGCTATCGCCTATTTTTGCCGCACATTACGCCAAATGTTGGGAAACAAGCAATTTATATGGAAAACAACAGGGCTTAGGTAGGGAGCTGTTGTTTCATTTTGTTGCTCTACAAGATATAATTTTTGTAAAACTGTAAAAGAATTCATATAGAATAGAAATATGAAATCTGTTCGAAGTTATCTTTGACTTTTAGCTTAAGCGTGTTTTTCATTTATTACTGCGTTAATGATTCGTATTTCTGAGCGATCACCAAAGTGTCCTACAGTATATCTTATGGGGTGCTGACGGTTGCTGTTTACACATTAGCGCTAGTATAGCTATTATGTCAAGTTAAATATCTAGTTCGGTTAAGGCCTAGTTATAGGCCTTCAAGCCTCCAATAATTAAATCTAAATCTGACACGATTCATTAGAACTTTTTAAATTTTGCGGTGTATTGCCGGTACACAAAAAAGTTGAGTTTTAATCATTACTAACTGAGCAGTATTTACGGTCTGAAATCCAAATCCCAAAGTCTGGTGGCAAAGTCACTAGAAGTGTCGTTAAAACATGTTATCGGTTCCGAGACATTAAAATACGTACGGGAAAAGAACTTCTAATTATATCATTCCAATCTTAATAAATACACTTCCAAACGATCTTAAGAGTAAGCTGAATCATAAAAATATTTAATTTATAACAATTTTATTTAAATTAATAATATTATAACGCAATAAACATAAAGTGGAAACGGAGCATCATAAGTGGACACGCGCACAGCACTTATAATAGTCTTTTGCTTGATGGATTTGTTTGGAAATATTAAAAAATAAACGACATTGTGTTAAATTATATAATGATAAGAACCTATTGTTAAAACAAACCAAATCTTGGTTTTTATACAATATTCATTGTAATCACTATGTTTTAAGTTTTTGAACAAATAAAACAAAAAAACAAGAAGCTTTGTTTGTGTTACCAAAGTCACATATTCTATGAATAAGTAAAATTATAACAAAAACACTCCACTAGCTCCCACATTAAAATGTATACAATGCGAGAGATAAGACAAACAATAGTTACGCCGACGTTTGAAACAAGAAATTCGTAACTTGTAGTTGGGCCCGAGGGACGCGTCGTCCGCTCCATTGCTCCTTCATTGAATACTTGAAAGTACTTGTATTTATGAGAATCTATACTTATTCTTCGATATTTTTAGTAAGGTGCAACTTTTAGGTATATAAGTATTTTGCGCTTGTTCAGTTATATTGAAGATCTAAGTTCGGAATTATAAATAACTAGTTTTTACCCGCAGCTTCGCCCGCATACGCAATAAACCATTATAATTTATAGCCTATGTGTTATTCTGATATATAAGCTATATTATTGCAAAGTTTCATCTCAATCCGTTCAGTAGTTTTTGCGTGAAAGAGTAACAAACATCCATACATCCATCTATCCATCCATCCATCCATCCATCCATCCTCACAAACTTTCGCGTTTATAATATTAGTAGGAAGTAGGATATTTTGCGCTTATTCAGTTATTTTGAAGATCTAAGTTCGGAATTATAAATAACTAGTTTTTACCCGCGGCTTCGCCCGCATACGCAATAAATCATTATAATTTATAGCCTATGTGTTATTCTGATATAATATAAGCTATATTATTGCAAAGTTTCATCTCAATCCGTTCAGTAGTTTTTGCGTGAAAGAGTAACAAACATCCATACTTCCATACATCCATCCATCCATCTATCCTCACAAACTTTCGCGTTTATAATATTAGTAGGATGTGTTATTCTGATATATAAGGTATATTATTGCAAAGTTTCATCTCAATCCGTTCAGTAGTTTTTGCGTGAAAGAGTAACAAACATCCTTACATCCATCTATCCATCCATCCATCCATCCATCCATCCATCCATCCATCCATCCTCACAAACTTTCGCGTTTATAATATTAGTAGGACTAGTTTTTACCCGCGGCTTCGCCCGCATACGCAATAAATCATTATAATTTATAGCTTATGTGTTATTCTGATATATAAGCTATATTATTGCAAAGTTTCATCTCAATCCGTTCAGTAGTTTTTGCGTGAAAGTGTTACAAACATCCATACATCCATCTATCCATCCATCCATCCATCCATCCATCCATCCATCCTCACAAACTATTAGTAGGATATTTTGCGCTTATTCAGTTATTTTGAAGATCTAAGTTCGGAATTATAAATAACTAGTTTTTACCCGCGACTTCGCCCGCATACGCAATAAATCATTATAATTGCATCATTATAATTTATAGCCTATGTGTTATTCTGATATATAAGCTATATTATTGCAAAGTTTCATCTCAATCCGTTCAGTAGTTTTTGCGTGAAAGAGTAACAAACATCCATACATCCATCTATCCATCCATCCGTCCATCCATCCTCACAAACTTTCGCGTTTATAATATTAGTAGTATTACGGGCTCACTCGATTCTCCGAATCGAGTGGTGGCGGCGCGAACCTAGCAACACTACGCGCCTCGAGAACGAGACAACAGGAGACGCTAAAGTGGCGCGCAATGGCGCGGCTGTGTATTTATTTTACTATTCTAATATTATTGATAGTCTTGTCAATACAGTTGTGGTCGATGTGATAATAGTATCCTTTCTAGTAGTACGATCATCCTGACGTGGAGGCAGCCTTCGGGCTTTGCCTCTAACAGTTTTCAGAAGTGGGATAAAGAGCCTAACTGCGCCTACTCATTGTTTTTAAGTTTTAGGTGAATCCTTTGGCAAAAGTGACGAACACGGTTATTGCGTCTTGTGCCGGTACGCATGGTACATGTGGATCCTGGGTAATCCAGATGATTGTGAAAATTGGTGAAATACCTACAGAAAAACCAACTGCGTCATCGACGTAATACTACCTACGCTAACAAGGTATCACAGTGGCTAACAGTACTGAAATATCATCAAATAAAGGTAAAAATAATGATTACTTACATAATCTGACGTCACATGATGCTAAACGTAGTTATCTTAGCATAGCAACAAGATAACCTATACCTACCAGTGCAATATTTGCTTGCATCTTGTTGAAAATGGTCAAAGTATCACCGAGTACTTGGTGCTAGTGTGGCATGTTTGCATTAACAGGATTTGGCAACTAAACCGTCATTAAATAGTTGTGGATTCATGCAAGTACTAATTCAGTACCTAACAGTGAAATACCTATTGCTAAACTA
This sequence comes from Hypomecis punctinalis, assembly GCA_949316475.1. NCBI lineage: Eukaryota > Metazoa > Arthropoda > Insecta > Lepidoptera > Geometridae > Hypomecis > Hypomecis punctinalis. Next base: position 5,127,041 of record OX438800.1, read on the forward strand.
TACCTAGATGGATGATATTAGGTATCAAGTATTGTGAGGTCATTGACCTGCACAGTTTATTATCAAAGGTCAATGGTGTATTTACAAGCTTGCAGAATGATCATAAAGGATCATAAACTAAGCTATGAATTGCAGTGGTGCTATAGGTATTATTCTTTACCAGTTCTAATCTGCAACATGATATTGTAAGTAAGAGTGTTTTATTACCTGCAAATAATTAGTTGGTAGCCTGCCAGTGGTGGCATGAATAAGCTGTATTAATTCCTATGCAAGAAACTATGGAATTAACATGGTAAGAGCTATATCACTGCAATGCTGCTCGCTCATTGTATAAGAATTAAGCTTAGGATTTATAATTTGTCCTGCGATGGCCTCAGTGCATAATATTACATCACACATCAAGTGGAGCCGTCTGCTAAAGGTATAATATTGGTAGTATATTATGGCGATAAGGATTGCATGAACAGCTGTGATAATAATTTTAAATTGTATTGTGTTTGTATACAAACTGACTGGTAACAAGCAGTCACTGAGAGGTGACCCGGTCTGTGATTGTTTACTGCAAAGCTGACATGTTTGTATGGGGTCAATCACACAAATTGCTCTGTAAAATACTGTCACAACATCGCACATATTCTACAAAAGTATTGCAGTGTTCCCGGTCCAGTATGAATACAGTATGGTATCGCACAGTTGAATATCACTGAGCACAAATCCAAAGCACTTTGGAAAATGGATAGTCACTCCGGTACACATAGTGTCATTTCCAAGTTGGATGGTACCAATGGATTATTGAATACTTCATACTGCCAGCGATTAATCTGGTAAGACACTCCTGACCTGTTGTACTGAATAGTGGTACTGATTATACTGTCATGTTTAATACAATTTCATGTCAAGGTTGGTCTGTATAATACATTAGTACAATATGCAACTTCATCTCAGTGTTGGTCTGTGGACAAGACATTATATTACCCGAGGTGAGAATGTAAGTTTGGCTACTGTGTTTCACTCACACTACCATGTGCCTGACTGTAATGATAATAGTTTTAGCCCGCTCTGATGTGATTGGATATTATGGTCATATCCATAAAAGTTCAGTTCTGAATGTTGACAGTGAAACGCAAAGTTGCAAAAGTAAGTTCAAGACATTGCTTATACTTTTCGGCAGAAGTACCTATACCGTCTACATGTATTGCCAATGGGCTAACTGGCGAGTCCTAGTGTCAGAATTGTGGATGTTGACATTTATCACCATATAACTGTTTGAAATGTTTTATGACTAGTCTGATTAAAGACTAAGGGTGAAATCACCACGGCAGTGAAATTGATAGTACAAATCTTATGTTATATTCAGTGAATTGCCATGACATTTTCCAAGGCGTCTTGAAATTTTGATGATTGTTTCCTATATGAATGGAGACAGTGTTTGAATGATTTTGTACAGTATTATAATGTATTGTTTATTGTTTACATGTCCTATGGATTGGAACATGGTAATGTGTATGAGAGCGACACAAATGAAACACACTCCTACCAAAGCGAATGGACCTTGCTGGCTGAACTTCACCTCTGACGATTGAGATCGATCGAGCCTCCTATGAGCACCGGTTCAGCGAGAGACCATCATCATCATCATCATCATCTACAGTATGTGTGTCTGACTCATAGCATCACATGAGGTAAACAATATTGTTTATTATTATCAGGGCTTATAAGGAGCATGATGTACTGTGATCATAATCAGTCATCATCATCACGATATTAGCTGGTGAATCGTAATCCCTACAGCTGACTTGTCTGATTACAAGAAGAGTCATTGTTCATAAACAAGGTCTGTAAGGACATGTGATCGTCGTTGATCAGGATTTGAGCTGCTATATATTATTACCAGCATGACTACTGAACTGAATTTTGAGAGCCTACTGCTAAATGTGAGCCTATCCACAAAGGTGATTACTGCTAAAATATGTTTTCATTCAGCTCTCTGTCCAATGTTAATGATAACTATTGTCGGTCATATCAAATAGAGCCTCTTAAGAGCATGTGGTAAGAGTACATTATCATTGTTGATCACCCTTACTTTAAGCCTTCCACAAGCAACTAGTATGATGATCATTGTTAAAGCATGTTTGATGTTCTTGTTATTAATGAACCTGTGTCTAGCATTGGTACTACGCAGAGCCTAAGCTGTCCTAGTCCAAGACGTGACGAGATTGTGACCCCTGGCCATTGTGAGCGGTGCGGTAATCTAAATTGGACTTCAACATTGTAAGGTGAACATTTCTGATTAAGATAATTTAAGCCTTCCATAAGCACATGTGTGGATCACAACAACTTGAGCCTTCTATAAGCACATTTATGAGTGAGTATGATAATTTAAGCCTTCCATAAGCACATATGTGGGTTATGACAACTTGAGCCTTCTATAAGCACATTTATGAGTGATTATGACAATTAAGCCTTCCATAAGCACATGTGTGGATCACGACAACTTGAGCCTTCTATAAGCACATTTATGAGTGATTATGATAATTTAAGCCTTCCATAAGCACATGTGTGGATCACGACAACTTGAGCCTTCTATAAGCACTGTGGTGAGAGGTCCTTGACCCTCACGGGACGATCACGTGATTTGAGCCTCCTATGAGCATGGTATTGATCGTCAACCACTACTATATGGTTACGTGATTTGAGCCTCCTATGAGCATGGTATTGATCGTCAACCATGGGTCTATATGGTTACGTGATTTGAGCCTCCTATGAGCATGGTATTGATTTGAGCCTCCTATGAGCATGGTATTGATCGTCAACCATGGGTCTATATGGTTACGTGATTTGAGCCTCCTATGAGCATGGTATTGATTTGAGCCTCCTATGAGCGTGGTATTGATCGTCAACCATGTGTCTATATGGTTACGAGATTTGAGCCTCCTATGAGCATGTTATTGATTTGAGCCTCCTATGAGCACGGTATTGATCGTCAACGACCACGTGATTTGAGCCTCCTATGAGCACGGTATTGATCGTCAACCACTACTATATGGTTACGTGATATGAGCCTCCTATGTGCATGTTATTGATTTGAGCCTCATATGAGCACGGTATTGATCGTCAACGACTACTATACGATCACGTGATTTGAGCCTCCTATGAGCACGGTATTGATCGTCAACGACCACGTGATTTGAGCCTCCTATGAGCATGGTATTGATCGTCAACCACTACTATATGGTTACGTGATTTGAGCCTCCTATGAGCATGGTATTGATCGTCAACCACTACTATATGGTTACGTGATCTGAGCCTCCTATGAGCATGTTATTGATCGTCAACCACTACTACATGGTCACGTGATATAAGCCTCCTATGAGCAAGTCATCAGAGACAATTAACCTTCTTCCTGGCGATAAGCCTCCATGAGCTCGCCTTGATATAGGAACTACAAAACGAAATCACAAGAGAACCCGAGAATATGACATCGGGTCACGGGATCTTCGAGCAGCGCAACAACAGCTGCAGCTACTCTGCTACTGCTGGCGAGTCCAGAGGCGCTGTACCTGCTTCAGCGCCCATGCCGGTGATGGTGCTCCAGAGCGGTTGCTAACTACGGCAACATCTGGACGTGACTGCATCACTGCACTATGCGACTCTCCACGCGACTACATTGCACGCTTGGAAAAATACGGTGACATTGTTCTATACTGTATGGTAACATCTACTCATGGGTCTGTATATCATTGTTTTCTAAATTTAAAAGTGAATGTCGTTTAGAATTCTAATACGAGTTCTGCCAGTCGTTAAAGCTAAAGTAAATACTTTTCAGAACTGGACGACATGTTGATAGAATTATATTCCTGATGTGGCGATGATTTAGTTCATCTGGTGGACTGGAGATTCACAAAACATCCAGTCCTTGTTAACTGATGTTAATCAACAGAAACGTAAATCCCGATATTATGTGGACTGGAGATTCAGAAAACATCCAGTCATTGCTCTATGATTTTAATCAACAGAAACGTGTATCCTGATGTGACTCACAACACGACTGAGGTTGAGTATGTTAACAACCTCTGCAGGACGAGGACCTGATTAACGTTTGTTGTTTGTGAACAGTTGCTGCTCATGGTCCATGCTCCTGTGTTCAGTGCAGGAGTCTAGCTGCTGAGGGTGCCACGAGGTCGTGGACTATCATCAGGAAGGCCGAATCTATTACGGGCTCACTCGATTCTCCGAATCGAGTGGTGGCGGCGCGAACCTAGCAACACTACGCGCCTCGAGAACGAGACAACAGGAGACGCTAAAGTGGCGCGCAATGGCGCGGCTGTGTATTTATTTTACTATTCTAATATTATTGATAGTCTTGTCAATACAGTTGTGGTCGATGTGATAATAGTATCCTTTCTAGTAGTACGATCATCCTGACGTGGAGGCAGCCTTCGGGCTTTGCCTCTAACAGTAGGATATTTTGCGCTTATTCAGTTATTTTGAAGATCTAAGTTCGGAATTATAAATAACTAGTTTTTACCCGCGGCTTCGCCCGCATACGCAATAAATCATTATAATTTATAGCCTATGTGTTATTCTGATATATAAGCTATATTATTGCAAAGTTTCATCTCAATCCGTTCAGTAGTTTTTGCGTGAAAGAGTAACAAACATCCATACATCCATCCATCCATCCTCACAAACTTTCGCGTTTATAATATTAGTAGGATTAGTGATGATGTTACGCTAAAGTTTGTGCAAAAAGAGAAGCGTCGTAGGTGAGGTCGCCCGTGTGCCATTTTACTAATTTTGTTACGTTGACAACACTGCTTTGTCAACAACTAAAAGTGTTTAATACTTGGTAGACACCAATTCGGTTTTCATCAGTACTCGCGTCTACCAAGTATAGTGGGTACCTTGGCTGCTGATTAAAATAAATAAATAAATATCGGACATCTTACACACGGCCTCACAAATTAAGCAAAGCTTGTGATATGACTGCCAGAGACTGATATACTACATATACTTATTTTTAAATACATACTTATATAGATAGTAACTAAATAACACCCAGACACAGCGCAAACACTTATGTTCATCACATAAATATTTGTCCTGGGTGGGGATCGAACCCGCGCCTCTTTGATCCAGAAGTTAGGGTCACTAACCACTGAGCCGCCGAGGCAGTCATCTTATTGTTAGTTCACCGAAATGCCACGATGGTTCTTCTTGCACATACTCAACCGCCATGCAGTGGTGTGCAAGCATTTCTGTTTTCCGGATTGAAGAGTAATGCACCTATCTAGTAAAATATCAGAGTACCGTAAGTTATACCGTGGCGTGCAATTTTAGATAGATAGATAAATGAACTCTTTTATTGTTCACAATACCATAAAATTAAAAACAAATATCCAGACTTGAATAAAAGACTGACTAAATACATGATAAAAGAAAATTTAAAATTAGCAATTTCTCCCTATGATTCCAAACCGGTTGAAAATGTTGGGTGACTTTGATATAGACATTTTTAAGAGATCGTACTAAAATTGCTCTAAATTGAAGTGGAGTGATCAGAGAAAAAAAAGTAATTTATTGTGGTCCGAAAAAAATGTGGAGAAGTGCTTTCAAACTTCCAACATTCAATAGAATAGGAATCATATACGAGTATATCGCAGTAACGCGCTGGATGCAAGCTGTTGCCAACCGAGCTTATTGGACATCCATGGATGGAGTACAAAAATTATAACAGAACTTATTTTGTCCCTACACATTACAATTTAGGTGATTAACCACAAATGTTGTGCCAAATACTATTAACTATTGATACGCTTCGTCAGAACTATTTCTCACTCACTGAACACACACATTCAAACTTCCCACGACCACAAATATAAGTATCCAGACAACTGACCACCAGCAAAAGCAATCTCATGCCGTTTACCATAACAATAGCGGGTACAGTCGGCGACAAAAGACGTATTGTCTGATAGTTCCGCGTCTACATGTAGGTAGAGGTAGTGGTAGCAGCGCACAATAAGTTTGTGGTTTGCGCGCGGATTGTCACGCTCGCTGTGAGGGTTCTGTTTTTGAAATCTGTTTTCTGAAAATAAAAGTATGATACGTTGCATGAGTTTGAAGTCACAGAGGCACAGAGGTTGTAAGGGAATGGGATGGAAGGGGGATTATTGTTCTTTAACATGAAGGAGGCCTTAAAACAGTTACTCTACGATTGAATGCACTGTAAACGATTATTAGTAAGACTTAGTTATCTGTTTAGAGGTTTCGGTAACAGGAGCATATCAGACGAACGATGGAGTCGGAGTTCTTGAAAGTAGATCATTTGTCAGCAAACGCAGTTTAGGACATCCACTCGTAAGGTGGACGGATGAGTTTTTTACGTCCGCAGAATTGCGCTAGATGCAAGCTGCTGCTGCTGCTTCTTACCCATCTTATTGGAGATCTACAGGGGTGGCCTATGTGCAGAAGTAGACGTTCAATGGCTGAAGCGACGATGGCGAGCAAGTCGAGCTGCATCTTAAATTGGGATGGGATTGAATGACTTTGCCAATTACATGTAGGTACAATAATATGAAGCCGTGGTGGTCTAGTGGTAATGACTCCCGCCTTACAATCGTGAGGTCATGGGTTCAAATCCCGGTCCCGTACCAATGAATTCCTTGGAATTTATGTACGGAATTTCACACCACGGGCATTTCGGTGAAGGAAAACATCGTGAGGCTACCTGCATGCGTCCGTAGAAGAAATTCGATGGCGTATGTGAATCCACCAACCCGCACTGGGCCAGCGTGGTAGATATGGCCCAATCACCCTTCGTGGGTAGGCCTACGTCCTGCAGTGGACTATTAAAAAGGCTGGTACAGTACAGTACAGTACAATAATATGATACAAGAAATACAGGTGATATGTAATGCTGCTACACAACGCAAAAGAGCAAAATGTATTTGTAAATGCTTGTACTAAAGCTGTAATTTTGTATTAAATTAGGTAAATAAACCCATTTCTGAAGAAGAGAAAATTGTAGAATACTCATGATCATCTTCTACTCGATGGAGTCGACATAGCACGTTTCTTTTTGGTACTTCACTCTGTCATATCTACCTCATCATCGACTCCTTTCTGCCGCAATACATCTTTTGCATAATTCATCCACACTTCTTAGTTTCTCTCCCACTGTACAGCTATTGCTCATTTAAATACTATTTTTAACCGACTTCCAAAATGGAGGTTCTATGTATGTCTGTCTACGTTCATCGATAATTTCGCTAATTGTGAACTGAATCGAAAAAATATTTTTAGATCGACAGGGTATACTCCCGAAGTGGTCCCAATTAAATTTTACAGAAAACGGCTTAGCCGTTTTTGAAAAATCAACAATAATGTAAACAATTCGAGCGATATATTCCAATTTTGTACACGATGGAAGGTGGTTTTGCCATTTTTTGCGAAAGATAATATAGATAGTGTATCTGGAGCACACCCCTACTTCCAACACTTCAAAATATACGAACCTTTTCCAACTAAGTCAAACTCCAAAAGCCGTCACCCTCGAGCCGTGAGGGAAAATGAATGTCAACCATAGACCTGTATTTTATTCTGCAAGGACAAGGTTTTGGAAATTTAATGGAAAGTTAAGTTTTTTAAAATAATGCTTACTTACTCCTCTGGCGCAACGACCCAAAATGAGTCTTGGCCTCCGACACCAGAGAACGCCATTGGTCACGGTCCAGCGCTGTCTCTTCCCACTCGTCCGCCTGGAGCTCGCGCATGTCGAATCGCACGGCGTCAGTCCAACATGGTCTAGTGAAACATAACAACTTTTGTAAATAGTGCAAATTAGTTATTATACGCACTAGTAAGAATAACCAGTAAGATCGTTGGCCAATTTTGGTTGTGGATAATGAATGTCAACCAAAACATTGCAGGCATCGACTTGGTTGATGCTTGTAGGTATTTCATAATTATCGGTTTCGTAAACAGCGCGAGATAGCTATAGCAGAATCGACTGAACCAATTTTGATTATACAAAATGAATGTTAACCATAGACTTGTATTTTATTCTGCTAAGAATAAAAGGAGGCTTCGGAAATTTTCTTCGCCATCATCATCACCATATTTCGGCCCATTTAGATGTCACGCCACCGTTCCAATCGCGCGAAGCCAAATGCAGATAATGGGGAAAGAAGAAAAAAAACCGGGTGGTAATATTGTTGAATATAAAATAATTTCTTCATCTTATTATGAATGTGTACAGCGTACTCTTGTGTAGTTTTTAAAATTTGTAGGAGTGGATTGAGTGGGTTTTTTTAAACATTTTCATTATTAGGTAATAATCAAATGGTCACATCCTAGAATTTAAATTATTTCAGCGAGCTCTCCCCGCGCAGTATTAAAGTGTGTGCGTTCTTGTAGCCTCTACAATGTGCGCAAGTGAACCGAGTGGAAAGCAATTTCCTCATTCATTTATCAACATGCTCGTCTCTTCGACGATAACAAATAACTTGAGTTATTCTCGGTTGGCTATCAAGGGTGGGTAATTGGATCGTGGAATATTTTTCTAACGGAGTTTTTAGAAAATGTTTCTCGATGGTTTTAATTCAATATGTAGGTTTGGAAATAGAGCATATTTCTAAATAATTAAAGATAAAGATTAATTTATTTGCTAAATAGGTCTTATTTAAGTAAATTATCTCAACATGTTTCTACCCTATGAGAGGGCGTGCATAAGTGAGAGGCGAGTTGCTCATTAATTACATTAGTAGGTACTTACATTACAAATATAGATATTGATAAAATAAAATAAATAAATATTTTGGGACATCTTACACACGGCCTCTGACCCAAAACTAAGCAAAGCTTGTGATATGGCTGCCAGAGACTGATATACTACATATACTTATTTTTTTAAATACATACTTATATAGATAGTAACTAAATAACACCCAGACACAGAGCAAACACTTATGTTCATCACATAAATATTTGGCCTGGGTGGGGATCGAACCCACGCCTCTTTGACCCAGAAGTTGGGTCACTAACCACTGAGCCACCGAGACAGTCAAAGATTAGTATATAAGATATTAGTTATACATGTTTGATATCAAATCAAATTAAAATAGTGATGGACAAAAAAATTAATGTCAGAGTGATTAGATTACTATTTTTTTAGATAATGCTTTTCATTGGTTAATGTCTGTATTAAGTTTGGAGATAATAATAACGTTTTTGACTTTGTACTTGAAGTAATCAAAAACTGGGGCCTTATTACGAAGTTATGTTGGTTATATGGGAGTCTGTTTCCTTCTTCGTCTTTCAAATAATAGGACAATCTAAAATCGATTGTTATTTTCATTTTACAGCTATTCTACGTATATTTTCCGTTATTAATGGACTAATTAATGTGTTATTTTCAATATGTAGAATAATTTCGCGACGATTTGAATCAGTTATTTTTAAATTGCTTTAAATTGGCCATTGGAAAAATTAGTACAATAATGGGATGACAAACATTTAGTAGCAACTCCACTTTTTTGCAGTTTTGGTATCATTTACGATTACTCTAGCTCCGGGCGCCTTTAAATGAAAATGATGAAATGCTACGAATAATGTATACACTAAGCTTTTTAGTATTAACTACTTCAACAAGTATATGCCTTTATGAATTTGTCTAGTCATTCCCACATTTTGCTCTCAACAACGCAGGCGTTATACAGGTTCTCTTACTGATTATAAATTATCAGATGTATGACTTAATCATAATAATATCTTTATTTTTTGTTGATATTGGTATTATTATTTCTAAATATTCATCCATGTCACGAAAGATACTTTCATCTAATAATGTCACGAAATACATTTTCTCATTTTGGTAAATAAATAATATATAGTAAATAATATTTTTGTATTAAACAAAGATACTTATATATTTCGTTTTATAGCTAGATTTTTATACTATTATTATGCTCTCGATATTTAAAAAAAATAAGTCAGTGTTACCACATTATTTCTGTAGTGGACTTTGCGTTTCATTTCGTGCTATGTAAGTTGAAATAATAGTCTAGATGATTAAAAAAATATGAGGCGTTTTCAAAAAAAAAAAAGATTACACAAAACTTCATAGATGGCGTAACAGTCAGAGAGAAAAGCCTATCGTAAAGTCTCCAATGCTTTACTGAGGTATGACTTGGGACTACGTTTGGACTTGACCGCGACTTTATTGGCCTATGACGTGACTATTTTGATAAAATATTAACAAAAATTATTCAAACTTAATACTTGACACTGGCAAAAGCACAAAAATGCGACGCCAAAACATAAAAAAGAAGAAGAAGACATCTTGACAATGACAGTACGATTTCCATAGTCAAAGGATCGACGATTTCAAACTATTGTCGCCATCTATTGGATACTTTCATTACTATATTTTTTTTAGTAAACGCCTCATTATTCCATCAGATAGATCATTAAAAATATTAGACACGTATTTTTTATTTTGTCAATATAACAAAAATTGATGAAGACATAGCCCGTTAAAGTTCCACGTCACGTCATTCCTTCGTGAAAAGTATAGCACTTTTCTCGTAGTCGTAGTTTTCTTGTAGTGACATCACGAGCCCCCCACTCTTAAACTTTGACAAGGTTTATTTATGTAATGAATTTATATATCATATTATTGTTTGATTGAGAAAAGAAAAATACGCGTCCAATGTTTTTTGATAATCTAAGTAACGGACTAATTATAACTAGTAGTCCGCTCCGAACTTGGTTATCTCGCGCTATTCCTATTTTATATTATAAATACCTAGTGGGATTAAAAAAAATGCAACAATATTTCTCTGAAAGTCCACGATTTATTTAAAAAAATGTTGAAAGACATAGATAACATTCGGTGAAATGTTTAAAATAGTCATCTGTAACTCTCGCAGAAAGTGGCGCCGTTTGCCTCTTTTTACCACGACCCACGTATCTTCGCAACCACTGAACAGAAGATGTTCATATTCGAACTTAAAAATTCTATAAATATAAACTACGTTCACGTTAAATTTCATGGAGATCGGTTGAGCGGTACTTGAGTTATCGTCGAACAAATATATGTGGTCGTCACGGACGATTTACTGTTTTTACCGGGTGGCATTTTCTAACTGAGCGCTGCCGTAGCTCGGATGACACGTTAAATTGTAGGTCCCGGTTGTTTTAACCGTTTAGCCATGTCAGAGGCCTTCAGGCGGCCTAAACACTCTGACACCAGGGCTAGCCTCCCGGCCTACATGAACTTACTTACTTTTATCAATATATTATTAGACATAATTTAATGAATTAATCAATATATTATAAGACGGTCGTTTGAATTTTAGCGCCAAATATTTAAATTATAAACTAGTTCAAAGTGGCGCTAGTGATAAGTAACTTTGCTTTGTCGTTCCTGTCGACGTACATTCATAAAACAATTTAAATTACAATCTCATTTAAAAAATAATAATTAAACCTATAGAACTTTGAAGTGGTAAATAAGTGGTATTCAAATAAAACATTAATATTAATTTATTTTAGGTGAAACTTGTGTGAAAATAATAATTACATGAGCTAATGACATGACAAGGGCTTCATCATCGCCAAAATATTGCGTAAGTTGAAACGTAAGCTGATTGAAAAACTTAATTTAAAAAAGAAAAGAGGAATGTCAGATTATTATTGTTTTGAGCTTGGAAAATAACTTCTTATTTTTGGTTGTAATCGTTCCATTTTTAGTATTTAATCAATAAATTGTAATTAATGGTTTCTATTTGTATTATTTAGGTTCCTGTCGCCGAAATATACATACAAACATACACCCAAGTGCCGGCTCGTCCCAGTAAATTATGAGACCTCACTTACGCTCGGTCAGTAATGTTGTTTTCTACTCAGTCGGGTAGAAAAATACATTACTGCATTATCGTATTATAAAAAATAAATTGAAATTGAGCCACATGCCCAGTAGGTTTTTCACACTTTTTGTCTTGGCGTAGTATGTAGTATGTATGGATATAGTGTAGCGCCAGTCTGCTTATTGTACCATTTAAGATTGTCGGAATATCCAGGGCAGTTTTTCCAGTAGTACATTGGGTTTTGCGCAGCTTGTAGCTAACTTCACATCCGCCGACTTGTATGATTCGGCCTAAATTAAGGACTCTGATCTTCCCTATTCTGCCAATATACTCGGCTCTACGACCCTTTTGTTCGGAGTCAACCAGCGGCCTCAGTGACACCGTGCCATAACGAGCGCTCTCACAAAAGGGTAACAGTTTCGAATAGACGGCGTCATTTACACCGCAGCGTAACTGCAATACATCATTACTCACTATTAATGAAGGCTTTAACGAGCGACGCGCATTTCGAAGCCGCTTTTATGTGAGCTTGTGGTTATATTACGTTGCGAGTATTTTTGTGTATGTTTATGAGTAACGAGCTATCAGCATCATCTTTCACCGTCACTCAGCCGGAGAAAATTCAATTTTAGATTGAATCCAAAATTGTATTGGAAATCGTCTATTTTACTTTGATGCACAGGAGTAAATACAATGGCGCTCTTTTTTATCACCTGTAATTTATAGCTTTGCACTTGCACTAAACTTATTGAGGCGTGGTCGTAGCCCAACGAGCTATGAAGAGGGCTATGCTCGGAATTCCTTTGGTAGATTGAACCTTTGATTTTGATTGATCCTTTGGTAGGTTGAGGTCCGTAGAAAAACAAAAGTTACCGTCATGACCTATCGGATTGGCAAGTTGAAATGATGGTGAGCAGGGTACATAGCACAGAAGATTTATGACCAATGGGATCGAAATTCTCGAATGCCTCAAATTGCTGCTCCAATAAATAAATAAATCTAAATATTGGGGGACATCTTACACACGGTCTCTGACCCCCAACCAAGCAAAGCTTGTGATATGGTTGCCAGAGACTGATATACTACATATACATATTTTAAATACATACTTATATAGATAGTATCTAATTACACCCAGACACAGAGCAAACATCTATGTTCACCGCATAAATGCTTGCCCTGGGTGGGGATCAAACACACGCCTCTTTGATCCAAAAGTCAGGTTTACTAACCACTGAGTTACCGAGGCAGTAGGCATACTGAGGATAACAATAGGATGTAGGGGTTTTTACCAGTGAAAAGCGACTTGTCCGAGCTGTCTACCTTTTGGCCGGAATTTCTACTTTAAGTTTACTTTAGGTTTTTGCCTTTAAGTTTTGCGTTTGGGAGCTATGAGACTCCAAACTTAATGTGTGTCTCTTTGACCTGATTTTTTTGGAACGGGGCCTGAAAAATACTACTCAATGCTAATGAGAAAGGTTAATTAGAGTAAACTGGCTGAAACAAGCCACAAACTTGATGTTAATTTCTCGATAAACGCTTATGAGAAAACAGTACAACCGAAACATTTCAAGTACGACGCCACTATTAAATTGTAATACTCGGAAAAGCAATTTCATCACTGTGATTGACATCAAATAAATTCTGAATTGAATGAAGCTATATTTGAATCGTGTTCAATTTGAAATACCCGTAATTCATATTACAAATCAAGTTTCCATTGATAAAATGTGAACGAAAATATTTAAGGTCGTAGATATTTAATTACATATATTGCTGATGCAGAATGTATTTTTAAAACGAGCCGTATGAAACGGTTTTTGTTTATTTTTTTTGTTCCTCTTGTACTTCCCCCGACCTAAGTCGGAGACATTGTCAAGCTGAACTTTTGTTTGCTATTTTTGTCAAAACAAAAAAATGAATCAGCTTTTGCATACAAATGTATGAGGGTCAAGGGTGAACGATATTTTTCTTTGAAAACCAATTTTTTTTTAGTTTTGACAAAAGTTGTTAGTTTTCATGTACAGAATAAGTCCCTAAAAGAAAAAGTAAAGTCTGTAAAATCTTATTGATTAGAAATAACCGTGTATGGTATAAAATATAATATAGTAGTAATACGTATATTACGTTGCAAATAAAAATGAAAGCTATGAAACGGTGTTACTATCCTGAAAAATCAAGCTCGTTATGGTTTTAAAGAACTGTTTTGTTATCTGACTGACAGTGAAATTTTTCGATAGGGTATTCATAGACCGGTGGATTAGTAAGTTGAGATCGCTGTGGGTAAGATACGGAATGGATGACATATTCGAATGGACACCAAGTACCAGTAAGTGCAGCGTAGGATGCTCACAGATATTCTGGATAGACAATATGATCAAGACCGCAATACAATGCTAGATGCAAATCAAACAAAATTTGCAATTACGCCATTCAATGGTGTATTTTTTATCAATAACGCCATTTACTGATGTTATTGATAAAAAACCGGACAAGTGCGAATCAGACTCGCACATCGAGAGTTCCGTACAAATCCCACAAAATTGGGAAGTAAGTTTTTAAAATCTCTATATACTATAACCATCGACAATTTTTTTTTTTCAGTTTTCTCGTCATACATTGAAAATTACACTTTGTTAAAATAATTAAAAACCTGTTTTAGCATGTAACCTGTTTAGCTTTTATATGATACCTTACATGATACGATTGAATTTTGAACCCCTATTTAGTGAATTTTGAGGCCCTATTTTTTGTCATTTAAATAAAAATGCAAAGTTTTCAGATTTATTCCTCTATGTGTACTCTGAGATAATGCTTCTCTCTAAATTTCATAGTTATATGTCAACGGGAAGTACCCTGTAGGTTTTGCTTTTTGTTAGTGTCAAAATATGCGGTTTTTTCGACATAAACGGCTTTAACTTTTTTACGCGATAACTGAGAAGTTTTTCTTTTACACAACTGCAAGAAATCATGGATATACGTATACAGTTTAAATTTCAACTCGATATCATTACGCGTTCCCGAGATAAAGAATCTTGACATACACACAGACGGACAGACGGACAACAAAGTGATCCTATAAGGGTTCCGTTTTTTTACGTTTGAGGTACGGAACCCTAAAAATAAAATACAAGTCAAGCCTAATACTACCACTGGGCGATGTACGGCTAAAATGACGATGATGTTGCTAAAACGGTCAAAAATATGAAAAAAAAATTGAAATTTTCATATTTTAAATTTATCCACAATTGTCTGCTTTCATCCGCTAAAAGGCAATCACAAGATAGCAAAAATACGTCATTAATAAAGCATTCCCTCGTTATAAAACATCTTTTATCATCTTTACACTCTATTTATTCAATCAAACAAACGTTAAGATAAGAAAACGGCAACAAAACGCCGACGGGAAGTTAAAACAAAGACCGAAAAACGTCCCGATGTTTTCCTAACATCATTTCGTAAAAACAATAGGAAAAATAGCCTGTCCACTGAAATGCGATATCAAGCTGTAAGACTTGAAGGATAGAGTTTAATTTTGAGTTGGCAAGGATAGAACTATAGCTTAACTACGTGGGATAGCCAAATAGCCATTGCCCGAACACGGTGATTTATACCAAGCATAATTGGTTTTGTTTTGGTCAAGGGCAGTATTAACGGGACTTTTATTCGCCTAATGGCTGCAATGGGCGAGGACGTCGCTTTAATGGCTTGCTCTAGTATTCCCTGGGCTTTGTGATAGTGTAACATATGATATTTACGTAATAACGTATGTAACTACGCCTTGTGGTCACACTTACATATAATTGGGGGATGTAGAGTCGTGGCTCAATTATAATGTGCTTGTTTAATGTTGGGTGGGATTGAGATGTGTGTTGCGGAAGTTTTCGTTTTGTGTGAGTTTTGCGAAGGCTGTTTGTATCGGTTGAGCATTTGAGTTGTATGCTTTATTCCATTACGAAAAAAGCTATTTAGTAACACTAGTGAACAGAAACCTAATGTTCTGATCTTGTTATAGTATAGAAGGAAGAAAGGTCTACCGCATTCCGTCGTCACACGTGGACATAATTACTATAGAGAAGTTTATCGACCTCCTGGGCTAGCATATGCACCACGACAAAATTTTATCGACGTGTCAGAACGAGACAGAGTTATTGCGAAATATTAACTGTCACTTTTTTACATAACGATAAAAAAATTGTCTTGCTCATATGCTAAGCTATCTGCAGTGAAACATATTTTTACCTCTTGAAAACAATACTGTACTGTAGCAGCCTTTTAAATAGTCCACTGCAGGGCGTAGGCCTACCCACGAAGGGTGATTGGGCCATAGCCACCACGCTGGCCCAGTGCGGGTTGTTGGATTCACATACGCCATTAAATTTCTTCTACAGACGTATGCAGGTTGCCTCACGATGTTTTCCTTCACCGAAAAGCCAGTGATGTGAAATTCCGTACATAATTACATATATTCCAAGGAATTCATTGGTACTGGACCGGGATTTGAACCCAAGACCTCACGATTGTGAGGCGGGTGTCATTACCACTAGACCACCACGGCTTGAAAACAATAATAATACCCAATCATATAAGCTAACTTTATTTTCTTAACGACATTAAGATAAGATAAGATATTTATTTCCAATAAAATTTTAATTAGAGTACAGAGCAGAGTTTCAAATTTTAAAGTTTCAAAATTTATACATAACAAAAACAAACTAGTTACATTATACTAATAAGTAAGTAAGTAAGTAATTTATTTATGATAGAATAGTAAAAAAATGTTTATAAACAATAAAAATAAATTTAACACTACACTACACTAAAACACTAACTAAACATTATTTTACTTCTGTGACAACTCGGCTCCATCTCAGCATAATGCCGGCTAACTAATAATTGCCGCTACAAATCAATTATGTAATTCAATTGACATACTCGTGGTCTGTGAATTATCAGTGGGCCCCAAACTAGGCTAAGCCTGTATCTTGGTGGCCCTTGGTTTAGACGGGTACTGATTTAAAGTTTCGCGCGACTTCGTGAGAAAAGAAATTATTAGTGGTAACTAAAAAGAAACAAATATTGCCGTGTGTAACACTGCAATACACGAGATCTCATTAGAGTCAAGGCTCTCGCTGATTCCAAGATCTCTACTCGTGAATAGGTAAACTCCCTAATTCACCGTTAGTGCGTATCATTTACTACAATTGCCGCGAGCTAATCACTAAGCAAACATAATGGGTAGGTAATCAATCTGCTGGTAGTAATTATGCTTAGCTCTATCATGCATGCGTCCAGTGTTACGAGCTTTACATTTTAGGCACTAAAGATCAATTACAATGCTTAGGTCAACGAAATCGTTTTTATTGTTAAAATATATTTAAATTACATCTTTGACATTCAACTGAGTTTCAATATCCTACTAATATTATAAACGCGAAAGTTTGTGAGGATGGATGGATGGATGGATGGATGGATGGATGGATGGTTGGATGGATGGATGGATGGATGGATGTTTGTTACTCTTTCACGCAAAAACTACTGAACGGATTGAGATGAAACTTTGCATTAATATAGCTTATATATCAGAGTAACACATAGGCTATAAATTATAATGATATTGCGTCAAAAATTAAAATATCATGCGGGCGAAGCCGCGGGTAAAAACTAGTATAATCAAATGATTACTGAAATAACCATAGAAGAAATTCGACGGCGTATGTGAATCCACCAACCCGCACTGGACCAGCGTGGTGGATATGGCCCAATCACCCTCCGTGGGTAGGCCTACGTCCTGCAGTGGACTATTAAAAAGGCTGGTACAGTACAGTTTGAAGAAAATCTGATTGCTCAAAGTAGGTCAAAATCGAGCTCAAAGGGGTTGGTTACAAACATACAGGTGAAATTAAAAAAAGCGTGTTAAAAACGGTTATTTCAATATTACAAACAGACACTCCAATTTTACTTATTTGTATAAATTATAGTATGCTTCGATCAAGAAAGTTAGTAAGGAAGTAAGTATATTATGCTATGTCAACGCAAAAAGCCAGTGCTCGTTTATACTCGTACATTGTCACATGATCTCGCCGAGTGCCAATGAAAAGGAAGTGAATACAATCATCGCCTCGTGACGCGTGACTGCGACATCAAACGCACTGACAGCCCGATATCCAATAAATTGGAGTGCTCTCGGCACACGGCGGGACGACAAGCGATCGTGGCATAGTGCGAAAAAAGGCCAGAAGGAAAACTGCGACAAACTTCAGAAAATACACGTACACACACACACACACATACACTTTATGCTGAATTTGCTTTTAAGCAGTGTATCGCTCGTTCGGCTACTTTATATAATAAAATTAACAAAGACTTAGATATATATCCTAAATTGTTCTTCGATTGTAAGAAATGTATCAGCAAGTGGGTAACTCCACTTAGCTGTAGTGAAGTAGAAAGGCTACTGCAGGTTCAATAAATAAGCACACGCACAAACAATCACACTCAATACATACACACACGCGCACACACACCCACACACACACTAACACACACACACACACACACACACACACACACACACACACTCACACTCACGCACGCGTACATACACTAAATTAAGAAATAAATAATTATTTCGATGTTCTATATTTTGGAGGAGCGGGGATTCCTGAGACAGGCAAGCCTTTGCTTAAAGGAATCCCCAATATACTGTAATTTAAAAGATTATTGTGAAACGAAATAAAAATTGTTTAAATTGTTTAATTAAATCGTAATAGCAATCGTTTATGACTTCATTTTAGTCATTTGGCACCGCCTATGTGACGTTAGCCATCAAAGTTGTTCATTGATTGCTTTCGCAATCCGCGCAAAGCAATTGATGGCTAACGTCATGTAGGCGGTGCCAAATGACTGTCATAAACGATTGCTATTACGATTGCTATTGCTTAGCCGGTCGGGGGGCAGGTAGAGAACAGGGAAACCTGAAAGTATTAACATTGTTCTCTAATATAATATAGCATGTTAGTAATAACTTAGGTACCTCTTTTTATAATTGGTTAAGAAGAATATTGCGTAGTCTGAACGCACCAAATCAAACATTAAGTAGTAGTAGTAGTGTCCCCGATATAAATGAAGCATGAAGAAAAAGAAGAAAGTCCCAGCTCAGTATGTATCAGAAATAGAAAGAAAATAACAAGAGAGTTCTGTTTTGCTTTAGACGATCTATTGGCATTACCTCGCATGATGCGAATGGCAATGGGAAAGAAGTAAATTATACAATCATCAGTCTGTGCCGTTTTAACCGAAACGTTTAACGTAAGCTGGGAATAAAGATTTTTTCATCACATCTATTCGAATAGGACGACTTGGTTCGCCTTTAAGTGCACCCAAAGGAGGTGTTTTCTATAAGGAACTTTTTAGCGGGCAGTAATGAGGTTTTAGTCCTCATCATATTTTACTATTAATTTAAAATTACTTTGTAAAAGAATGTACAATTGTACATTTAAGTTTTCAGTTGGTTTAAATACATACCATTTAATTTTAATTTAGTTGTTATTCTGTGTTTTATTAAATAATAATATTACAGTAAAATATGAGGCGTCTTTATTTTCCTATAGAGGTGATGAAAAGTAGAGTGTACCACTCGGGCGCAAAATATATTTTTGCCTCGAGCGACGTACTTTGAATCCCTCGCTACGTTCAGGATTCTACTAAAGAAACCTTCACTTCGCTCTGGATTCAAAAAAAGCACCCTCGCCGTAAAAATATTATTTTGCTCCCATATGACACAATCTACTATTGTTTTATGACTCTGCTTCCACTAAATAGGCTTTAGTGGGAAAAATCAATGATATTTGATTTCCGCTCGTAGTTGATCTTCTGTAACTTTCCAACCTGTGACCTGCGGTGTGATTGAAGCGCTTGCGGGTTGGTTTTGATAAGCTGTATGTTTGTGTATTTTTGGAAAAGAGCGACGACAAGGGTGAAGTAGAAAGCATCATGTTAGATGATAGGTATACAATAGTGTTATTTTTGTATTTATTAAGACAATAAACTTCTCGGAAGCTGACAAAAAACGTACAAAAATATGATGATGCATACAAAGAGTTCTTCTAATACGTGGATATTTTCTTAGGTGAGTGGGAGCCGAAAATAGAGGTGACTGTAGTATTTTTTTCGGTATTATTTTATCAAAATAAATATTGTTATGAATTAATTTCTTGTCAATATACAATAATTATATATGGCTCGCGACGGTCCGCATCGAAAGACATATAATAAGTCGGAGTGTATAACGCGGTCACATTAACTCGACGCATCGCATTAAATTTTAAGCAATTTTTACTCGATCTTAATAAACAGTTAGAAACTTATCTTTTATAGAAGATGGTTTGGAACCTTTCGTGTGGGAGTCCGACTCGCACTTGGCCGGTTTTTTTGCACACCGCACTTGAGCGCCAAAATAACGTCACATGGTCAAGCGTCTAGTTAATGAGATCGCGTTGTAACTGCTTTCGTTACGACACGTAACAATTCTGTAATTAATTTAGTTTCATTGACATTAATTTGAATTAGAATTTAATATATTTTTTGTACTGTGACAGAATTACATTTCCAATTCAATATTAATCGTCAAGTAGGTACTTGTGACAAACAAGGAAACATGTAAAAGAAGCCCCTCGCGTGTGGATCGTGAGCCGTGACCCAAACGTTCCCGCTAGCGGCATTTGCCACAGCCACTTCAACTTTCCAATCCGCTATGCTATGTCAGTAACTTTGGTTGTTCTACAGATCTCCTCATTCCTGATTCGATCTCGCCGAGAGACTTCAAGCATAGCCTCTGCATAGCTCGTTGAGCTACGGTCATAGATATAACATAAACATATCTTTAGAGTTACATAGGTATTCCGTAACAGTGCCTAGTGTTCAAGGGTCGCCGGTCTGTGATTGGTCACTGGCCGGGTGTTGTTTCTCCGGATTATCTCTGGTGACAAACGCTTATAACAAAGGGGCAGCTTGGAGCAAATCCGAGAGCTCTGGCTTAGTTAGGCCGTCTACAATCCAATTGTGACCGGACTTTGATTGCAACTCGGGCCGTTGCAAGTGACAATAATGTGGATAGGAGCTAGGGCATGGTTCAAACAATTTTGACTTAGTTGAAGCGGGCTTTAGTTTAAAATTATTCTTGATTCGATTGACTGCATATAGATCTATTATAAAAAATATACTTTATGTATGTCTGATGTCAATTCATGTTTAGGTGGGCCACTATTGACATGTATTAAATATGTAGTACCTACCGGCAACGCCACCCACAATGTAGATAGATGACTTTATTAAGACATTATCGTACTTCATATAAGCCACTACCAACCGGTCTTATTGGAGATTTATATTATAAGGCAGATCTATGTTCAGCAGTAGACGACCCGTGGCTGGTGAATGGATCGATGGTTCTCCAGTAGGAAGACGGTCTCATCAGCATCCTGGAAAACTCAGGGCTTATTATGTAACCACAAAACTTACTTAGCGGATTGTAAATTGGACGGAAACTGGATCTGTCAGGACGAGCAGCGCAGGAATTTACCCGTTTAACAGTAAACCTAATTATGAAGGCGCCATCGTAAATTTAACAGCAACTTAAAAAGAGTTATCTCTATCAAATGTAAAAAAGAAATACCCTAAATTGCTAATAAAACTAAACAAACCCCAAAATTGTGAAGTAACATAAAACTCATAGACTCTCGACAAACGTCTGTTTTTTCGCCATTTTAGGTTTGACCCCAAATATGAGTACAATGATATTCTACAGTTTTTAAGTAGTCTCGAGAAACACTCAGTAGACGTAAATAGACAGTAGTACAGAATACAGATAGTACTCTAACCCAACTGCACAGAGAAAGTTGTTCGTTGCTTCAATTCCCACAATATTTACAAGGCAGCCGTCACACTAACCTATTTTCGAGTTGGTAACAATGTAGCCGCGAGTTGTTGGCAGCTAAGCATCTAGTTTTCACGAGATAACTGGGCTGCGGTGCGATACTCCTAATTGTAAAATTATATTCTAGCGGAATTTCATAAACGTAGTCTGTTTACATGTATTGGTATTATGTAGGTAGGTACATTATTAATAAGCTCTAAGTAGCTCAACGAGACGTGCAGAGGGCTATGATCGTAGACTCTCTGCGAAATGAAGAGATCCGTAAAAGATTCACGGTTACCGACATACCAGCTTTGAAATAAATGTACTTCATCATCATCAATATCAGCCGTAGGACGTCCACTGGTAGACATAGTCCTTCCCTATGGATTTCCAAAAAGCCCTGTTGGTTTAAAGTGAAAGCGGCCTGAATCCAGCACGTTCTTGTGGTCTCAATTATTTCGTCAGCCCACCACGTCTAGGTGGACGGTGGACGTCATACGCTGTGCTTGTCGGGGTTACCTGAAAATACCTGTACTTTACATACAAACAAACAAACAATAACACTTTATTAGACAACCACATTACCTAAAAACAAATTACAGGGACAAAACAGTACAATTTATAGGTTTCTAACTGGCGGCCTTATCGCTTTAAGCGATTTCTTCCAGGCATTACATATCAACAGCTGGTATTTTTTTAAAGTTTCATCACAAAGGTATCGTCAATAGAGTCCATTTTGTTGTTTGTTCTTATTAGTACAACGGTATATATGTACGTTTCGCAAATTATGATACAGAAAATCTCTTTGAAAGAAACACTACACATTTGTGTTCCCAGTCCTACAAATTCTCGCAAACAAGAAGCAAGTATTTATTATACTTCTCTATCATATTGAAGAGGACATTTTGAGCGAGGACGTACGAGTAGTCAAGTATACATAAGTCACAGACTAGAGATGTACAGATTTGTTTAAAGGTAAAATATTTTTATGTAAAGCGCCAAACAATGACTTACAGGTGTATGTTGCATATGTAAAATTGCAATATTATTAGATGTGTTAGTTTAGGTAGAGGCGTTACTTACTCTTTAAAATATTATTATTGTATTTATAAATATATAGTAAAATTATGAACGACTTTTTTGGGAAAATCTGTATTACTGGCATTACATGGGTGGTATATGTACCTATCACTCATGTGTTGTTTAAAAGTGAGCTGTATAGCATCAACTTTAGTATCAACAGCATTAAGATTGTCATTGAAAATGAAAAAATTAAAATGAAAAATAATTTATTTCTCATTTATTTCTATCTTTATTTATTTATACATGAAATATGTAGCCATGGCCATCAAACTAGGTGTGAGAACACTGTTTTTTTTATGGATAGCCTTCCTAATAATTACATCATTATGAATTGTACAGTTTTATTATATAATTAAAGGTATCTAAAAATTCTTAAATTCTTAATAAAAAGTTGAAAGTTACAGTGTTTTTTTTTGTTTTTCATTAGAATGAATGGAATCTGTTGATATCATTAATTTAGGTCAAGTTTCAAAATACACTAGAAAATTACTAAACTATGCTGCATTGTAGATCAAAACGAGTTCTCCACTTTGAACTCAGAATACAAAGCTGAATAGAAGACCTATGTTCTGTAATAGACATCCAGCGGTAGGAATGAGAGTAATAGTAAAATTTTATCAGGTTGATAATAATACTTGATTTCTGCTAACGTTCCCTGTGTCCTTGAGCCGCCAGGCCTTAGTAGATCTGACGGAAAGAGGCCGGATGGTTTGACTCTGGTGCCGTGGAAAAACGGCAAGTGCTTAGTTTGAGATGCCACTTGCGTAAGCACTGTCGCGGCCACGCACCTGAGTCGCACCATTCGTACTCCAGCGGCAGCGGCTGAGGACGCCGCCAATAAAAAGAGGTTGAAATGCACGCGGCAATGGTGCCCAGCTATTATTTCGTGCCCTTTGTGATACCATGGGTAGCTGGGGCGCTGAGGCCAAATTGTTAATATCTGAAATAGGGCGCAGGATTCGGGAAAGAAGAGGTGACTCTCGTTCTACCTTGTTTCTGATGCAAAGAATGTCCATCGCAATCCATCGCGGCAATGCAGCAATCGTTATGGGCACCTTTGCACCAGGAACGATGAGGGGCGGGTTATTTGATTAATTTTTTAAGTAGGTGTACATATTTTATTTTCTGGTATTGTTATTATTCATATTTAACAAACTTTACTCTCTAAGCCTTGTATATATATGTAAATAAACTATTATATTACAATACTTGTACCATAATTGTATAATATAATATGTCGCAAATATTGTAAACCTCAAATTCTAAGTTATCTCTCTAATTCTTTCAAAATCTGTAGACAGATAAGAGCCGACACGACTTGTAGCAATGTTTTTGACGTTATATTTGCGGAGTAAACAATGTTCGTACGTGAAATTGAAGTGGTGAGACTGGCAGGAAGTACGGGCTTCAGTTTACTATCTGCAGGACTTTGAATGTACTCGTATACATCGTGTATACTAACATTAAAAGCGGTTAAAGATTTTCACAATTAAATAAATAAAAGCTTACTTCATTGTAAAAATCTTAAAATATATCTACAGTAACAAAATATATTAAAATTTGAATACTGAAGTATATTGTTCTTAAGTTTGAGAAATTTATCTACACAAAACTTATATAACAACTACTAAATAAACTTAACTATATATTACAACTACTGTGAATAATAATAATATTTACAAACCTAAACAAATTATTAAAAAAAACACTTGAACTAAAAAAATTAGTATCTTACCGTACCTTGTATAGATGACGATGAAAACCTTAATCTAAAAGCCTACAGTTGTCTGAAAGACCAGAGATAAACTAAATATCAAGACTCAATGTCAGTCAGCTGGCAGCAGGATAGATCAGCTCATTATTGTTCACATCAAATGAAAACTAAACTACTGGAGAAGAAAACTTAAACCATGTCAAAACCTTGGCAAAGGTTGGATGTTGAAAAGAAATGACGAATATACAAATAAAAACACCATCATTTTAGACGAGTTGATTCTACCAAGGACTCAAAAAGGTCTTTGAAATCACGACGAGTTCCTGGTCTCTGAAAATTAATGTCGTAACACCGAACGACTCAAATATTACGAAACCACTGCAGAGATTAGCAAATTTAGATTAAATTTTGCTAGGTTAGATTTATTTCTAAATTTTGTACTTTTGTGAGGTAAATATAAGCTGGTTTTTTTGGAGAAATATTTCTTTTATCGCGCCTTAGTCCGCGCTTGACCACCAACTCGCCTGATGGTAAGCGACGTTCAGAGTGTAATTCGTGAAAAATATCTTGGTTTGTTGTTTCGAGCATCTAAATTTAATGATTGTGGCACACTTTTGGTTATAATTTTCTTCGTTCCGATGTTCTAAAAACATCATAAATATAATATGACATAATCTCCGGAAAGCCCACAACACGTCTCTATCAATCTCGCCAAGATACTTGAGCTTGTTTATTCTTCTGTTGTTAATAGTTTTATCTTCCCCATAAAAGTAAGGGCCACAAATGAATCGTAGCCTCTTAATGTCAAGCAGTTTGTTGTTTAACTTTCACGGATTGCCTTGTAAGAGCCGTTTCAGATTAGCGTATTTTTCTGCGCGTACCTATAAGGTCGTTTTGGCATAAGCGCTTAAACGCGCGCTACATTACACACTTCGAAAAACTGGACTCGAGTGAATGGGCATATTTTGGCGTGTTTGCTCGTACTGGTAGCACAGTGGTGTCGTTTCAGGTTTCAGTATACGAGCTTAGACGTGCATCAA
Source organism: Hypomecis punctinalis (assembly GCA_949316475.1). Lineage (NCBI taxonomy): Eukaryota > Metazoa > Arthropoda > Insecta > Lepidoptera > Geometridae > Hypomecis > Hypomecis punctinalis. The sequence continues at coordinate 5,152,667 of OX438800.1, forward strand.
CGCTCGTACGAGCTGCACGTGTGCTAAAAGGCGCGCCTATATACGCGCTTTCATACGCGCATAGAAATACGAGCTTGGAAACGCCTATGAAACGCTAATCCGAAACTGCCCGAAGTCGGTCACTAGGTGAAGAAAATGTGTAAGAAAAGCTATAAATACCTTACTAATAAAAAACTTGGAATAGTAAAATAGAATATGTCAAGGAAATCACAGAAGGTTAGATATTCTGTGATATAGTCGAGTTAGAGAGATATGCTAAACAATTTTCAGTAGCTAGATAATAAATAGCTTTCTATAAGAGCAAATAGGTATTTTCCAGCTAAGCATGCTACATACTAGACCGCATATCTGTAGTAGTAAGCATATCCTGCCTACTAGTCAGGCAGTAATAGGTTTGCTTTTGGCTGTAATACTGCCTGATAATCAGGGCAGATATTATGGTCAAACGGAAATCTATTTTACATAATTATAATAATTATTTTTTGCAAAAAATAGCATGACCGACTTCACCCGTGTACAGAATCATTATCATTACATAGTATAAAACAAATTCGCTTTCCGCTGTCTGTCCCCATGTATTTTTATATCTTTAAAACTTATCAACGGATTTTGATGCAGTTTATTTTAATAGGTATAGTAATTCAAGAGAAGTGTTTATATGTATAATACACCTGTGCGAAGTCGAGGCGCATCGCTAGAATGCAAATATTATGCACGGATCGCTGAAACATTTTTCACATTATTGTTGATTTATCAAAAATGGCTCAGCCAATTTCGATAAAATTTAAATGAGAACAATTTCAAAGTATACTCTTTCCAAAAAAAAAAGAATTATTGAAATCGGACTACTATAAAAAAGGTTATGCGTGGATATACATAAAAAAAAAAAATACGCGTCGAATCGTATACCTCCTCCGGTGGTTCGTCGGTCAAAAACCAAAGGGCATTTACTTTTTGGCTCTTATGCCATCATAATTTTTACCTTGCCTAGAACAATTTCATTTTACTTATCGACTTACATAAAGTTATGATTTCGATAGAGTAATTACCACTTTCATGTTCATGCTATTACGAGCAAAACCAATAAGAACTATGTCGTAATAGGTTTAAGTTAAATTAGGTAACCAGAAGGTAAGGAGTTGTAAGTCGGAATCGGCGTCTTTTCACAAGGACTCGTCCAGAGAACTGAAACTGACTTTTCTAGATAGTTATTTCATGAAGGAGCTTTTTTGTATTGATCCATTAATATTGAAGGTCATTATCACCTATTAGAACGATTGATATTTTCACCCAATAGAGATCCCCAATTCAAGGTCCTGTCAGTTACGTTACGTGCCCAGTAATGTAATCTATGTGAAATTTTCAAATTAGTGTATTTTGTATGTTAAAAGTTTAAATCAATAGCTTTTTCACAGTTTTACATTGAATCTTTGACTTTGCATGTAACGGAAACAAAAAATTTCGTGTTTTTTCGTGAGAGCACCGTTTTGATTTTCGTCAGTATGGACAGCTTCTGTGTCGTCGAGGTCAAGTATAAATCGGATCTCATCCATCCAGTGTAGAGGTCTTTACTTTCAGTCATTTGCTCTCTGTTTTCCTGGTGTTGGTAAGTTTTTGGAGATTGTCACTGAGCTTAAAAGGATAACCTATCGGTAAATAACGCGTATCAAAGGCCTTCAGAAATTTGCGCAACCCGCAAACTTTATGACCACAGTCTATCAAAATTCGCCCGAAAAATATCAACAGCTTTGTTATATAAAGTCTAGGCGTTATCGCGTACAGGCAGCCGTCGGAAGGGTCACGAATAAATATGGATTAGCTAAGAAAAATATGAGACGGACATAGTTCTAGTAAACCCTTGTTAGCCGCCCAAAAGCTGGATAAGTGGATAGATAGCTCATTGTTACGAAATCACGGTTACAAGAGACGTGAATGGGAGGCCTTTATGTTGAACTAGCTTTGGGGTAAAGTTCTGTTCATTTTAATTAATATGAATGGGGAGAAAATTAGAGTCAGGTCATGAAGACGGTTTTAGTAAACATTGTTAGGTATAATCGAAATAGGTGAAGTTTCTTTATTTTTTCTTATTTATATTTTGGTTTGTTGTTAAAAATAAAGAATGTATGAGTAAAGAAAAGAAAAATCAAGTCAATAGTTGCTTTATAAATTTTGTCGAATATTATAGTACGTTTATACGATAGAGCTAATTTTTAAACGATTTTGCCATGAGCACGTCGAAATAAATACCTATTTGGCATTTTGATACCCATTTGGTATACTAATGACTCATCAGAACTACATAATCATGATGGATGCAAGCTGCTTCCAACTGCTCTTCTTATTGGAGATCCATAGGATGAGGCCTGTATAAAGCAGAGGGTTGTCTTGATGCTGATGCATAGATGTATGAATTTTTTAGACAAAATATATCTACAGAAGCTTTAGTAGTTACATAACACTTAGGATTTGCAACGGTTACGAAAATAGTCGAAAATCCCACCCTCATTTTATTTCCGCACACAAACAACAATTCACACTGAAGTAAAATTTCAGCATTTTTATAGCACTTGCTCTCTTACATTAGAATGATAATATTTTCTGCATTTTAATAAAATTAGAACGAAAGTGGGTAGAAACGTAATTTAATAGAAGGAAGCGTGCGAGTTTCGAAATGGTTTATGAGTGACTTTTCTTCCGGAGTTCCTTTATATTGTAAAAATTATACGCATAATAATTTTCTTGTAAGAATCGAGGAAAAATTGGATGTTTTTAATGAAACACCGTTAATAATACGTTGGAATTAATTTTATTTGATATTATGACTCATTTCTATATTCAACTGTTTTGAGAATGACGATGAAAGTGATGTATTTCTACTTAATCGTTCCCAAATGATTGTAGCACAAAGCTAGTTGTAGCACAAGCGTAGCAATTTCGTAGCTGATCTGTAGAATATTCGTAGCATCACCGTAGCACTAACGTATAGTCCGGAGCATAGAAGTTGGCTGATGTGAAGTTGAAGATGTGATATGAAGCTACACAGCAATTAACAGATTTGATTTTTGGCCTTCAAAGTTCGAAAGTAGGAGGCTACTTTTTATACCGGCAAAATAAAAGGTTCTTACGGGAAATCACAAAAACTAAAATATCACACGGATAAAACCGAGGGATAGTAGCTAGTTTATTACAGCTTAGCGTTCGACTACATTCTGGCTGATACAGAATTTCAAAATATTCTCATACGTTGTTGAGTTCAAGATTGTGCTCAAAATTTGGTAATTGGTAACATGGTTAAAGGTCTCCAGCGGACCAGGGCCCTTGCTGCGGTTCGCCGGACCTCGAGTGGAATATGTTCGGAACAAAGAGCTTAAAAAGTAGGATAGGCCCAGATGAACAAAAATGGTATGGCTAGGTACATTTTTACAGACAGATTTTTGCGTAGGAACATACAGTTTGCATAAATGAATCAGTGGCAAGTTAAATTGTCGGGATGTATAGGTTTGGAGCTTTTAATATGAATATTATTAAAATGATTGACAATAACATGTATTAAGACATGTAAACGACTTTGTTGTTGTTACACTGTTACCATGTTTTTACAAATAAATGATCTTTAATGATTAAATATTTATTATTGAAAGGATTAGGATTTAAAACACTAACACTAAACTCCATTTGTAGAATTCTTTTAGTTCAGTCTAATCAGAATTAGACTCAGGACGCCACGAGCACTATTTATGTAAGCTGGCGCTCGAAGCCAAAATCATCGTGAACTGTGTCACGCGATTTTCGACTCTAAACAAAGCAGCATAGATAATAGCGGGCGATGTAAGAAGCGCGGGTGAAATCTGTTTTTTTTTCGTGGCATTAGGCGCACTCTTAACGCTAGAAAGACTGGAGAAGTCAATAATGACCCTAATTACATTTTTAATCAGTCATATTTCTGAACTTATTGCATTAAGCTCGTTCTCGTTTTATGACTTTTAATTATTCATCTTTGTTTACATTATTATAAAAATATTGTTATGATAGCTGTCTAGCTGCTATCACAACAATATTTAAAGATGATTATAAAAAATGATTATATATCTACTTAGAAATACCGCTGTGGCCATTTAACCTACAACGGCTTATATTTCGCTTTATATTTTTATTATACACGTGTACTCAAAAGGTATTAATGTCAAATTTTATTAGATCTTATCAAAGCAATGACTTGTGATAATTATTTTTGCTAGAAATTATTTCCTTCGCATATCTGAAATACTAGACACACTTCAAAACATCTAAGAGGACAAAATGTTCAAATGTAATGCTTCATTCATGAGCTATATTTTTTTTGAAAAAAAGAAAAATTGTTTACATGTGTTATTTTAATGTAACAACTAATAGAACACAATATAGTTAAAACCCAATGCATTAATAAAATCATTAAAACTCATGCTAAGTCATTTGATCTTTCTTGGTCTTGCTAGGTAGTTCAAAATTTCGGTCTATCTAGTGTTAAGATTCTCCCACTAATTGAAAGTATTATGACAGGATTCTAGCTTAATTTAGACAAAGCATCTGGCCCGAATTCCCAGAGAGATGCAGGTCCAAATCCTGCGAGCGCGTCAATTTTCGAAATCTTTATCACAAAAATAAGTATTATGATGTCTGGTCCTTGCTATATGATGTACATATAAGTCTATGATTCAGACCCTCGAGTTTCTGTGACGCGAGACAAATTGGCCTAATTTTATTTTTTTCTCGTCGAGGAAAAGGTAGTTTTGATTAAATATATCTATCACTAGCCGGCTCCACAATTATGGACGCTTTTAGACATAAATACTTCTCGTTCAAAGCTAGATTTGTCCACCATCTTGCACCATACCTTTTGGTGGCAAATGCTTTGTGAAAAAACACATTGGTGTGTTGTTGACAAATTCAATTTCAATTTCGTTAAATATTTTTTATACCGTTCACTGTGTTTTTTGATGTATTTTCTATTATTTTTTTATTTACCACTACACGTAGGGTTTCATTTAATTTACTACAGTTATTAATTATTTAATATATAAATCGCGGCAAGTTAAACCCTAATTATATAAAAAAAAAACAACTGTCACCCGCACCATGCTACAGCGTACGAACTATAGCGTAGTAAGATTAAATTATTAATGCTAGCTTTTAGTACACTCTCATGAAAATCTTTTTTTTTTGTTTTGATTAAATTGTGTCCTATCAACATGGGCTCCATTCATTATCGGAAAGGCATCAAAAGTACATCAGTGTGGTAAAATGTTATCAATCTTCACATATTTTCCTTTATTAAAATAAATCAATTTAAATTGAAAAGCAAATGCGCGCTTTTAAAACAGTGTATATTTTAAAGAACAAAAAGATGAGTTTTTACAAATAGGTATGGATTTGCTTGTCACTAAAAATTCAAAAACAATAAAAGGAAATTCTCTCCGCTTTGGCGTCCAAACCTGCATATTCCCTATTTCAATATGAAATCCATCACGACACGCCGCTCCGCGACCGACGGGCTTTATTCTGGAATACACGTATCTAGATAAACGTCTGTAAAAGGCTGAATGATTAAAGCCATCGCCACACAATGAACGTTTCGTTCAAATACTTGCAATAAGATCGGTTGGCGTATAGACCCATTTTCAATATGTTAGTCAAATATCTAGTACTACTCTTACAATTTAACAGGAATAATATGTCGTACTTTTTGACCGACGAACGAACCACCGGAGGAGGTATACAATTCGACGCGTATTTTTTTTTTTTTATTATAACCACTCATAACTTTTTTCATAGTAGTCCGATTTCAATAATTTTTTTTTATTGGAAAGAATATACTTTGAAATTGGTCTCATTTAAATTTTATCGAAATCGGCTGAGCCATTTTTGGTAAATCAACAATAATGTGAAAAATGTTACATCGATCCGTGCATAATATTTGCGTTCTATCGATGCGCCCCGGCTTCGCACAGGCGTATTATACATATAAACATTTCTCTTGAATTACTCTATCTATTAAAACAAACTGCATCAAAATCCGTTGCGTAGTTTTAAATATATAAGCATACATGGGGACAGAGCGGAAAGCGACTTTGTTTTATACTATGTAATGATTATGTACACGGGTGAAGTCAGTCATGCTATTTATTGCAAAAAATAATTATATTACATAACTTTTTCAATTTTTCACTCTATATTGATTGATTTTTTTGTCTGAAGTAACACGGAGAAATATTGCTACTTATTGTTATTTTTAGTTTGACTTAGATTTGAGTTCGTTTGATCAGAAGTGAAGAAAAACAATGTGTTATTTATTTACTAAAAAAATGTTTGAAAAGTTCAATTACAGTACGTTAAGTACAACTTAGTTTATTTATTTTAAAACATGATGAAAAGTGGGTTTCGTAAGTTTGTATAGTGTCAAAATTTTTAAACCGCCTGATGGACTCTTACGCGGCTAAAACGGTTATTGTTCTGAGACTTAAACAACCGGGACCTACAATTTAACGTATCATCCGAACCACGGTAACGTTCAGTTGTTAATACCACCCGCAGACACCCATGCGAAGACTGACCGTGCTGAACGTTGCTTAACTTCGATGATCGCTAACGAAAATCTAGTCAGACTACGCCATGAGCGCTACAACATGATGAAAATACACCATGATTGAATTCCTGTACAACAATTATCAGCTGTTAATAAGTAATTTGTGTATTATCATAACAAATACGAGTACATATTTTAATGTATTTATTATTTTATATATTGAAGAGTACATTATTTAGTAAAATTGTGTACAGAAAGATACAATTCTTAAGACCAATTTATTTCTCGTTTAAAAATGCGCTATAATCTCCTTACGCTACGCTACCGCCCTCGCAGTTTGACAGCACCTTTATTTGTAAAAATCCGCCAAATAACAGCCAGTTATGCGTGACCTCTCTCTCCCCCTCAGGCGCCTGTAAATTGCACACAAACGGGGTTGAAAATAGAATTCTGGGGTGCGCAAATATAGTGGTTTTTATTCGGCCCGACGTTGTTCGACCATTTGGTTTTTAAAATGCAAATTGAATACTGGTTTAGGCGCATGTGCTTTGGAAAAACTGTCTTTTTATACAGGCCAAGTGTTTGGATAGAAATAAGCTGGAATGTAAATAACTTCCTTATAGTGGAGTGGGCGGTAGTGTAAAAGTTGGGGGTTAGGTGAATTCGTACAGATCGAGAGGCCAGCCCTGGTATCAGAGTTTTTAAGCAGTATGAAGAAAAAAGGCTTAAGGGTTGTAACCGGGACTGACAATTTAGATAATCTTCCCAACAACGGCATTGCTTAAATATAAACTCTTAAAGATTTTGACTTAAAGATATATCCACACTTGTAGGTACTTACGGACTTGAGTAGTCAGAATGGACTACAACTTTTTAAGGTTTAACATAGCTTTTAAGCGAAGTTAATAATATTATTTAAATTACTTACGTTTGAGAAAATCTTACTCGATACATTTGTGATTACATCGTATAAAAATTTACCCCTTTTACTCATCATCAAAAAATCCAGTGCATTTGATTATAATAAGGACTTTTCTTACTACAAAATTTGTATAAAATAATCACATTATTATAACTACATAGAGAAACGATAAGCTATAAAACAAAGATAATAAATAAACCAAACAATTTTGAATTTAACTATTAAGAAGTTAAATTCATTCGTCATTCGTAGTTTAAATTATTATAGTTATCCATTCATCAAGCTTATAACGTTATTGCTGGAAATAGGCCTCCTCTATGGGTCTCCGATAAGGGCGGTTGGAAGCGGCATGCATCCAGCGTGATATCAGCGTGATATGAGATCATCTGTTCACCTCGTAGGTCCAGGAAGTCCTACGCTGCCGATACGTGGTTTTCACTCGAAAACTTTTCGACCTCATCTGTCATCAGTCCTCCGAGCTGTGTGTCCTACCCACTGCCATTTTAACATGCCGATTCGCTAGGCCATCTCGGTAACTTTGGTTCTTCTACGGAACATCTCATTCCTGATTCGATCTCGCAGATAAACTTCGAGCATAGTCCTCTCCATAACTTATTGTGCTACTTGGAGCTTACTATTAGGGTCCATAGTGAGATACCACGTTACTGTGCCATAAGTCAACACTGGCAAGTAGCAACACACAATTATATACGTAATTTTCTTAATGAAAATAAATGGTACTCGTACCTGTACTCATCTGAACTGTTAACCTAAATTTACGTCTATATTAACCGATACGAACACCACACCTCGTGAAAACGGAACCTTATCAAATCTTCGACCCCTCAAAGCCATATAAGTCTATATATCACCTAATCTGTACCACCTGAAGCAATCTAATAACATAATAAGACCTAAACTAGCCCGTACCTAAACCTAACCACGATTCTAATACCTAACCTTAGTCCCATATTAACTGACACCTAATCTACTGCTAAGTACTTAGACGCAGAGATTGAATGCGGTTAAGGAATAATTATAGTTCTGGTATCAAACAACGGTAGCTTTCATTTATTGGTAGAGCGATTTTGGTTCAAGGTTAAATCTACAATACTGATATTTGCTGTTCGCTGTTCGGTATTCGCTGTCGCAATCTTTAAATTGTTCTTAGTTTTTGGGTGGTTTATTAATTTGTTGGCTTATTATTGGTTTAGTTTATTTTTACATTGTTTATTTGTGTATGTTAGAAGCTAAAAGTATTTATTTTTTTTATTTTACTATATTATTTATATGTGTATTAGTATTTACAACATTAGTATGTATTATGTCTATTGTAAAAAAAAAAATTATTCATATTATTTTGTTTTACTTTTAAAGTGTCCCCTAAATAAGCAAACTTCGTCGTATTTTCTTTTGTACCTATCTCTCTATCCTAAGGTTGCCTGGAAGAAATCACTTTCAGTGATAAGGCCGCCGGTTGCTTTACATGTTTATAGCATCTATTATTCTCTATTTTCTGTTTTATGTGTATGTGAATCAATAAAAAGTTTATTTATCTATCTGTTTATTTATCTATCTATTTTCATTTGTACCGTATAAAACTATTTTAAAATCGAATTAATTTCAGTATCAAAAAATGTTAGAGACTCGCAAAGTGGAGCTGATAGTGGTACGGAATCTTTGTAAAGATATTCTTTTTTTGATATTCTATGTCCACTTTTTGATAGTTTTGAAAATAGCCTTATCCATCAAAAAGTGACTGGGTCACATCCAGCATGCCGACTCAGTACCTACTGTATTACAGTGTTAGATCCACATACTCGTATTTTCTCAAACGTGAGCATGTTTGTCTACGATGAAAAAGTAACAGTGCGGAGTTTTTCCGGTACCCAAAAGAAAAGGTACTTCTATTTTCAGCTATCGAAATAAAACGGTAAGACGAAATATCGATAACCGTCACACCTCTAATATATAATATAATTAAATAACCGAAAAAAACGTTTTTTTTTTCGGTTATTCAATCCCTGATTATTGCCTAGAAACTAGTACCTAATCTGGGGGCCCTCAAAGCCGTAATAGTGGACAACCCACAGGCAATCAACTGGAAGGGCCTTAATTAACCCAATCGCTGGGAAAACAATGTACCGGCCAGATTGGTTCGAATCGACTGAGAATCGGCCAAATGCCCGCCTCATAGATTTATGAAGTAGAATTAGGAAGGACTAGACGGATTTCTGATGAAAGTAATGTATTGTAGTACCCAAGTATTCGATAAACAAAAGTGCTCTGGAGTCAGATATATTAGTAAAAAAATATTAGACATATATATTTTTTCGTCAATTAACTAAAAATTGATGAAGATATAGCCCGTAAAAGTTTCACGTGACGTCACTAGTAGACTGCAATGTATAGACTTTTGACAGAGATGTGACGTCACGTTCTTCCACTTACAAACTTTTAAAATCAGTCGAAATTTTTAGTCATATATGATTTGATTGACAAAAGAAAAAATACGTGTCCAATATTTCTTGATAATCTAACTGACTAATTAGAATAATGTTTTTTTCATCACATCTATTCGAAAAGGACACTTAAAGGCGAACCATGTAGTCATTTGGTTCGCCTTTAAGTGTGCCCAATGGTTTTGAACTTGGAAGTATTTGTGATGTTTGTGTTCAGCGCCAAGAAAATGAATGAAAAGAATGAAAATATGAGTTTTCATTTGTTATATTATTAGATACTATTTAATTTCAATGTTGTTACTCTACGTTTTATTAAATAATAATATTACAATAAAGTATGAAGTGCCTTTTATTTTCTCATAGAGGTGATCAAAAGTAGGGTGTACCACTCGGGCGCAAAATATATTTTCATCACATCTATTCGAAAAGGATTACTTGGTTCGCCTTTAAATGCGCCCAAAGGAAGTGTTTTCTGTAAGGAACCTTATAAGTGCGCCGGAATTATCTTTGCCGCAAACTTTTTGAATTTAGAACAAATAAGTGCGCCGGAATGATCTTTGCCGCGCACTTTTTGAATTTGGAAGTATTTGTAATATTAATGTTCAGCGCCAAGAAAATGAATGAAAACATGAGTTATCATTTGTTTTATTATTAGATACTATTTAATTTCAATGTTGTTACTCTACGTTTTATTAAATAATAATATTATTTTTATTTTCTCTCTCTTCTCACTCGGGCGCAAAATATATTTTCGGCTCGGGCGACGTACTTTGAATCTCTCGCTACGTTCAGGATTCTACTAAAGAATCCCTCACTTCGCCCTGGATTCAAAAAAGCGCCCTCTCCGTAAAATATTATATTGCTCCCATATGATACAATCTACTATTATACCTAGATATCATGCCTATTAATCGTATGAGCATACTAATATCTCAGAATATGTTTCTCGTCTAGAGAGGCAACCCGTGAAGCGTTCCGATTTCACGTCCCAATAGGAGCAGCTTTACTGCAGATTATGCACATACGTTGAGTTGTAACCAGATTATATACCTATCAGTTAATTTGAATCCTGAGGTAGATTAAGCACAAGTACGTAGGCATGTGCTTAGTTACTGGCAGATTAGACGACAGGTTCTAGAGGTTGGTAGATAATACGCACTCGTATGGAAGGATGCTTCTCCATCAGATATACCTACTTAGAATTTTTTATGAGCTTTTATTGTCCTACTGCAGGATATAAATCTTTCCATGAGTTTGCGAGTGGTGTGTAATTTGTGATGACTATCATCCATCCATCAGCCAAAGGACGTCCACTGCTGGACATAGGCCTCCCCTATGAATCCCCAATAAGACCGGTTGGAAGCGGCTTGCATCCAGCGCGATCCTGCGGTCTTAATGAGGTCATCCGTTCACCTTGTGGGTGGATGTCCTACGCTGCACTTGCCGGCACGTGGTCTCCACTCGAGAACTTTTCGACTCCACCGGTCATCAGTCTTCCGCGCTATGTGCCCTGCCCATTGCCATTTCAACTTGCTAATCCGTTGGGCTATGTCAGTAACTTTGGTTCTTCTACGGATCTCATCATTCCTGATTCGATTCCGCAGAGAGACTCCGAGCATAGCCCTCTCCATAGCTCGTTGGGCTACTTGGAGCTTACTAATAAGGCCCATAGTGAGAGACCACGTTTCTGTGCCATAAGTCATCACTGGCAACACACACTGGTCGAAAACTTTTGACTTGAGGCACTGAGGTATGTCGGACGAGAAGACGCTACGCAATTTTCCGGACGCTGCCCAGCCGAGTTGGATTCGGTGATTGGCCTCTTTGTTGATGATTATACCACTTCACATCTAGGTATGTGAGAAAAAATCAACTATTTGTCACACTTGGGGCTAAAATTCAGAAATTTTAGGAAATGAGCCTTAAAATATGAATAAAAATTAATATTCACATTCTATGCTATTCCGTTTGCACAGAATTTCAATAAGTAATTGCTCCTGCTCCTATTTAGTACCATTTACGCATAGGTATGTCCTAGAGGGCTATGGTGCTTTATTTGAAGCGATTTAAGGAGTGGTTATTTTCCTTATAAGTATGAGGAAAATATCCACTGCACATCTACATCTCATATTTGGTGGTTGTCATCAATATAGAAGAAAAAATGCCAAGTCTATAGTGGTTGTGTCAAGGTTGCCTGGAAGAAATCGCCATGGGTGATAAGGCCACCACTTTATAATCATATTTTTTGTCGTATATATGTAAATAGTGTTTATTTTTCAAATTGTGGTTGTAAATAAAGAGTTTTGTCTGTCTGTCTGTTGTGCAGTTTTATGTCAAATTTAAAAATTTGAGCGGCTGTTGTAGGTATAAAAAGTCATAAAATAAGTTCAAAATAAGTATTTTTGCTAATTCGACATTAACTTATATGAAAAAAAAAATCCATCACGAATGTCTATAAATAAATCAGAATTTCGTTAAGCCAGAAACCACTAGCCTTTGATTGTGGAGAGTTTTGAGGAGTAATAACTTTTGTGCAACCTAGAAACTAACGCATTTATCTCTCTCACTCTTGACACAAAAATAGCAGAACAGATAGAGGGAAAACATCTAAAAGCAATAAGTTACCTTAATCCCAGTGTGAGCGCGTTTTAATCGGCACTTCGCTCGAGTTGACGCAGACATAAAGTTGATTATTTCATGTCATTTTATTCAGTCACTCTTATGAGCTATGAAAGATTTTATTACAAACATAACGGGAATTATACATTTATAACAGTATATGTGTATAGCGATGGTGAATTTTATATTTTCCGCGCGGCGTACGTTGTCGGGTCTATAGCTGTTAAACAAACAGAATTGGAAAAATAAAACAAAGTACACCGTACGTTTTTTTTTTGCAAAAAATGTAACAAAAACTGTAAAAATCGAGCGTAGTTGGAATGCTTCTAGCGGCACTAAATTAACTCGACCAAATTAATAGTAATTACTAAAATATTGGTTTCGAATAGCTTTGATACCAATATTTTATGCTATACGATTTTTCTAGATCTTTAAACTTTTCTATAAATTTATTGAAGCTACTTTAAAACTACTAAAAATAATGAAATTATAATTAATATTTTTACAGTGTAAGTATTAGACATACTCAGTACAATTATAATATCAAATCCTGCTATTGTAACTACGAGAGCAATAATTATATGAAACGTATTTTTTTAGGGTTCCGTACCTCAAACGGAAAAAACGGAACCCTTATAGGATCACTTTGTTGCCCGTCTGTCCGTCTGTCCGTCTGTGTGTATGCCAAGACTCTTTATCTCGGAAACGCGTAAAGATATTAAGTTGAAATTTAAACTGTATACGTATATCTATAGTATCTTGTAGTTGTGTAAAAGAAAAACTTCTCAGTTATCGTTTAAAAAAGTTAGAGCCGTTTATGTCATAAAAAACTGCATATTTTGCACTCACAAAAATCAAAACCTACAGGGTTGTTCCCGTTGACATAGAACTATGAAATTTAGCGAAAAGCATTGTCTCAGAGTACACAAATAGGAATAAATCTGAAAACTGTACATTTTTATTTAAATTACTTAGAAATAGGGACTCAAAGTACGCAAAATATGGGTTCAAAATTCAAAGTGAGTAAATCGTATCATGTAAGGTATCATATAAAAGAACTTCATTAGCACATGCTAAAACAGGTTTTTAATTATTTTAACAACGTGTTTGTACGGAACCCTCGTTGTTCGAGCCTGACTCGCGCTTGTCCGGTTTTTTTCATAATCACTTGCTATGCTATTTATTACATTCTCACTATCAATGCTCGCAACACACATGATGACCGCCAGACAGATTATCAAAAAATATTAGAAACGTGTTTTTTTTTTGTCAATTAACATACATTGATGAAGATTTAGCCCATTAAAGATCCGCGTGACGTCACGAGTCACATACAAAATAGACTATAGACTTTCCTCAGAAAAGTGATGTCACGAGCCCCCACTCTCGAACTTTGACAAGCTTCACACACTAGGTGTATAAAAATTTTCTTTTTGTGATAAACATTTCAAAAAATTACGCGTTCGCATAATTTGAACCTGCATCTTTAATTCGGCGCCTTTGCAGACAGCGTTTTAGCTAAATTGGACAAAGCATTTGGGCCGGAATCCTAGAGAGATGCAGGTACGAATCCTGCGAACGCGTCAATTTTTGAAATGATTATCACAAAAAGAAAGTTTCTATACACCTAGTGTGTGAAGCACGATAAAAATCATTTCATTGATTAAGCAATGCGTCATTTCTCGTTAATGGTAAGAAGTTCTAATAATTTCACATTAAGTGACTGACTGGTTTAAAGCAGTTCTCACAAATGGCGCTTCCAACAACGTAGTAGTTGGTAAAAATGATAAACACTTTTACTAATTCGGCGCCTTCGCAGACAGCGTTTTAGCTTAATTGGACAAAGCATCTGGGCCGGAATCCCAGAGAGATGCAGGTTCAAATCCTGCGAACGCGTCAATTTTTAAAATGTTTTTAAAAAAGAAACACAAAAAGAAGGTTTATCTTTGTCATTTATTGTTTGATTGACAAAAGAAAAAATACATGTCTAATATGTTTTGATTATCAATCACGAACTAATTATAATAATGATTTGTTTACCATGCATCATGCCCATTGCACTTTATTAAGAGTAAACAAGTCGCTCATCCCTCATACAAACGTCGGAAGGTAATCACACCAGTGTTTGCTGTTGAATATCTTAAACTAAGATTTATATCAATTGGTCTTTACAAATTCTATGCTTCTTGCTAATAAAACTGTGAAAAATATTCTCCACTCAAATAATATAAGCCTTGGAACATTTGAATTTTAACCCAAATTTTTAAGAAACTTTGGATACATAACTAAACTGAGTCATATTTTATGAAAATAGCAGCCTAGTTTATATATTCGTTAGTTCAAATAACTATTATTTAAATAGATGCATTCAACAGTTTTTCCATAATTTACTACGGAGAAAACTTTATGCGCATTTAGTACGCAGCCGTGTGAGGTAATAATTATAGATATTTTAAAACAAATAAGAACAAAATTATATTGCAATGGGTGCACACGCACTATATCTACTGTATATCATCTCGAATCTATCTCTTCTTCAGACAATAGAGCTGAGATATGATTTATTTAAGCTATGCCAAATATGAGTTCGTGCCGTCAAATTGTTTCACCTTATGTGTCGTAACTATTTACGCATAATAATATGTTCTAATGGGCTATCGGTTCAAAAACAGAGCTCATGATTTCTTATTTGCTTTGATTAGATATATTATTATTTCATTTTTGTAGCAGGAAACAAACCAGGAAGTTTCTTACATATCCTTATCAGCTCTAAGGAAATTATTCCCAAAATCGATCTCAACAATAACCACTACGGGTTATTCTTAGCGTATTCTTATTCCTTCATGTTTATGTATTCTCAAGCTTCAATTAAGACGGTGGTGAGTCGCAGAAGGCAAAGCAATATCTTGCGGTTAACTGCTGTATTATACTTCGGATTGGACAGCTGACGGTAATACCTACTCGGTATTGATATTCTGTTGGGTCTCGAGATGACGGAGGGAAAATCGACGAGAGATGGGAGTATTGTGTATTGTTACTAGAGTATATGAATGTATATACTCAGACTAAATAAAAATATCAAGACAGAAAGTCATGAACAGACAAACTCTGGAGGCCGCTTTTCTATACACGTTTAAGGGGGCGCCTAATGCCAAAATCAAGCGAAAGGTGTATTTTTAAAGACGTGGTGTAAAGGTAACGAACGAATATGGATATTTAATCCATATTCAAAAAATACTATAGGAAAGAACAAACCTATAGTAGCAGAGTAATTGTGTAGAATTTTGGAAAGTACTATGGTTACTTTAGAAAAAAATTATAACTTCGCATCATAAAAAAAAAAACATTTTTTTCAAATGCTCGAAATTATCAGCGACAACATCACATTATTTTTGACAAATTACGTAAACAGACTAATGTTCTAGTAGAGTAATCGATTAGTTTTTTTATTAATAAATACTTAAATTTTGAATAAATAAATAATATGTGACCTAAATATGTAAGCTGGCGCTCGAAGCCAAAATCATCGTGAACTGTGTCATGCGATTTTCAACTCTAAACAAAACAGCATAGATGATATCGGGCGATGTAAGAAGCGCGGGTGAAATTTGTTTTTTTCGTGGCATTAGGACTGACGAGCTAAAGCATAGTTATATATTGTACGCATACATGTGTGTAATGGTGTCTGTACACGGCGAGGCGTAGTTTTGCCGGCCTCACTTGCTTGTTTTCAACATTCTGTCTTGATTGTTTATTTGGTCTCAGTGTATGTACACATGTCAGTGAGTATAATATTAGAAAATAAAGCAGAAATTGTTCAAAAAAATCAGAAAACTAGAACATAATAAACTATTATATTCTACTAGTGTTTGCTCGCGGCTTCACTCGCGTAATATAAATTTCGATATTTGAGCTATATCATTTGAATCTTTTATTTTAAAAGCAAAAAAGTAAGCTTTGTCACTTTCCGTCTTTTTCTTCCGTTGCTTCGTTGCTGCGTGAAAGCAACAAAACAACATAAACATACAATTTCGGATTTATATTACTAGTAACGATTAGATAACTTAAGGAAAATAGACTTGAACACGTTTCTTGACGTTAATATAAATATATTCTGTATTGTTGCTAGACGTTAGACATCTGAGTTTTGTGACTAAATTTTGCATAGTCATAAAGCAACAGCAATCTATTTTGTTTGTATGTTTTCCTAGAAAAAATATTACACCAGATTTGAAAACATTAAATACTATATACCGAATTTGCACAGGTGTATTAAAATAATAAACTTTTCTCTTAAATCACTCTATCTATTAAAAACCCGCATCAAAATCCGTTGCGTAGTTTTAAAGATATAAGCATACATAGGGACAGACAGACAGGGAAGCGACTTATAGCGTTTTATACTATGTAGTGATGATGATATAAAATGCAAACTTAGATAACAGATCAATCATCCCAATTGTTTATGATGAAACTGAAATGAAAACGCTATGTGCATAAAATAGAAAATTTTCGAGTCAGTAAAATATTATTCAGGCATTTTAAAAGACATCAGGTTTATATTTACACCTCTCCGGCATCACCAAACATTCACTAACAACATCTACAGCACGAATATCAACGGAACAATTTATTTACTTGAATATTACTATGGTTCTAATTATCCAGCTGTTTTGTTAGTCAATTCGCCATGATACCGAAAACAAACCACAGTGTTGCAGCTATAATGATAATTTACGTAATTATTTAGCATAATATTCCCCTGTTAATGCTTTGTAACTGCTCTCTCACATATTTAAGGTAAAAATGCACTAGAACATGCTGTTTGGTTAATAAATGCGATCGTAATTTGGTTATATAAGTTGTTGTTAAGCATCCTTACATTATTTGAACATAGGTTTACTCAGAACGAGCAACTGGTCCACATAAACGACGCAATTCGGAATGATAGATTTACTTACGACATAATTTTCATTCTACGAACGTAAGCAAATTCTATAGAGCTCATTGGAATGACCTCACGATTGTAAATTAAGTTTAATGTTAATATCACAATTACATCGCATTAATTTTTAAGCAATTTTTACTCGATCTTAATAAACAGGTAGAAACTTATCTTTTATAGAAGATGGTTTGGAACCTTTCATGCGGAAGTCCGACTCGCACTTGGCCGGTTTTTTTTGCACACCGTACTTGAGCGCCAAAATATCGTCACATGGTGAAGCGTCTAGTTAATGTGATCGCGTTGTAAATGTCAGAAGCCTGAGGCTTACGATACTTTTAGTCATTACGACTAAAAGCGTCAGGCTTACGATACTATGAGACTAAAGGTATCGTAAGCCTGACGCTTACGATACTTGTAGTCATAACGACTAAAAGCGTCAGGTTTACGATACTATGAGACTAAAGGTATCGTAAACCTGACGCTTACGATACTTTTAGTCATTACGACTAAAAGCGTCAGGCTTACGATACTATGAGACTAAAGGTATCGTAAGCGTCAGGCTTACGATACCTTTAGTCTCATAGTATCGTCATTACGACTAAAAGCGTCACGCTTACGACACTGAGACTAAAAGTATCGTAAGCCTGACGCTTGCAATATTTACCGGGATTTTCATTTATTCGTCATACATAACACATATATAAGTACACATAACTCACTCAACCTATTTTCATACATAATATAAAGATTCATAAACTTAAAGATGAGGGTTCTTAAAAAATATGTTATCTTAGGGTAAATGACAAATATCGACAATAAACATAATTAATATTAATGCAAAATAGTATGCTTTGCGAAGCAGCCCCCACTAGGAAAACCCGTGTCGAGGACTACTGCAGCCCACTTATACCGCTACTACATAGCAGAGGAAACGTATGCCGAGCAAACATAGATCTTTTTATTCATGGCTATATCAGATTACACCCATTCTCTATGATGATTTATCCTAGTGTGATTGGACCTTTAACATTATTTGGAATAAATAGGTCACCGGCAATTTGCTGTTATTGTTAAAACTTGGAAAACTGGAAACACTTGATATTTTGTAAATTATGAAATTAAAATTATCGACTGATACAATGTAGGTCTGACTATATTTTGAATTGATAATTGAAATATGTTTCATGCGGAAAGTTTTATTCATAATCAGTTCGATTGTTTACATGAATATTAATACGTTATGAAATTACACATTGTTTTTTGCTTCAATGGGTTCATTTTGACCGCATTTTGACTGATGTTGGTTGATCAGTGGTTGGTGCATTTTGCGGCCCATTTCTTTGCACTTATCACCTAAACCATACCACTTACCTACTACTTACTTACTAACCCATAGATAAACAACCCTTTTAAGGTTAGGGGAATAGTATTTAAACACTACAGCAAACACATATTTCAACACAGATGTGATTTAATAATTCATAATGATAGCCAATAGACCTTTATTGTGAACAACTTTTACTATAAGGTCAATCCGACACTCGAAAAAAAAACCGGACAAGTGCGAGACAGGCTCGCACATCGAGGGTTCCGTACAAACACATTGTTAAAATAATTAAAAACCTGTTTTAGGATGTGCTAATGAAGTTCTTTTAAATGATACCTTACATGATACGATTTACTCACTTAGAATTTTGAACCCATATTTTGTGAATTTTGAGGCCCTATTTTCTAAGCCTGCAACCAGCGCGCTCCTGCGATCTTTATTATACAGAGAGTACAATATTGATATCTGAACCATATAAACCAACAACCACTTACCACGAGCCAATAAAAAGCAGTTGAAGTATGCGGCAATGGTACCCAGCTATTATTTCAGACCCGTTGCCGTGGAGACCGTGGTCAATTTAGGCGCTGAGGCCAAAATGTTAACCTCTCAAATAGGGCGCAGGATTTGGGAAAAAGGACGTGACTCCCGTTCTACCTCGTTTCTGGTGCAAAGAATGTCCATCGTCATCCAACGCGGCAATGCAGCAAGCGTTATGGGCACCTTCGCACCAGGAACAATGAGGGGCGAGTTATTCGATTAATTTTCTAGCTAGGTATATATTTTATTTACGGCTATTGTTATTCAGGTATTTATTTAACATATTATTTATTGTCATTATTTATATTAACAAACGTTCCATCCATCCATCCATCAGCCAAAGGACGTCCACTGCTGGACATAGGCCTCCCCTATGGATCTCCAATAAGACCGGTTGATAGCGGCTTGCATCCAGCGCGATCCTGCGGTCTTAATGAGGTCATCTGTCCACCTTGTGGGTGGACGTCCTACGCTGTTTACAATATTTTGAGAGTAACAAACGTTACTCTCAAAATATTGTAAACAGGGTTATTTCTAATCAATTAGCATCCTTTCAGGGGCTTATTCCATCATAAGTAACAACTTTTGTTCTGCAATTTTTGTCAGAACTCAAAAAAAACAGCTGTTTCATACATTTTGTAGCGGGTGAACAATATATTTCTATGGAACAACATTTTTTTTTTTAGTTTTGACAAAAGTCGCAGAACAAAAGTTGTCAGTTTGGATGTACAGAATAAGCCCCTAAGAGGATGCTAATTGATTAGAAATAACCCTGTATATTATGGAAATAAACGATTTCCTTACCACGTTAGTATCTATTTATATATATGTAGGTACTAGAGCAAACACATACTTCAACACAGGTGAGTGACAAGTGACCTGACATCGGAACCCGATCTCTGACTCGAGAAGTGACCGAGGACTAGAGAGCGACTTGAAAATTCTATTACTAGACCTAACGATCCTCAAACTAGGATATTTCCTTTCTATAATGGAAAAGAAAAAGAAACAGAGTTTGCAAAGGACGGAAGCTATTGTTATTTTCTATAAAGATTGTAAAAGTTATATTTGTGCTACATTTTTGTCATCATCATTACCATCATCATGATGTGGACTAGAAAATGTCCATAACTGAACATAGGTCTCTTTAATTTTCAAGAAGATTTGTTGAAAATTGCTTGCTACCTGCTTGTTCCCGTGGTCTTGATTAACACATTATTTTTTATACATAATTTTTTTTTTATTATTTAGTGTCTTATGTTGGCTTTGTGTTCTTAAATCAGTGTTTAAGTATTTATTCGACTTTGTGTATATTCGTGGTTCATATATACGAATAACACAAATGCACCGCGTCACTTTTCAGAGTATTGTCGCTTTTTGACTGAGACAGGAAATTGATTTATAAACATAGATTTTAGTAAATTTTTATTTTATTGAATTACTATGATATTGAATTTGTTTTTTTTTTAACATTTATTTATGTTGCGATCTTTTGTTGGACGAGTCCATTAATTGGAACATTAATGAGCATATTATTTTATTTGTTTTCAATGTACTAAATTTGTGATAATAAATACTTTAATTTCATTTCATTTCTACACAAGCTGGCGAATACGAGAGTTCGCTAGTAGTAGTTTTTCCCGCGGAATAGGCAAATATAGGCAAAAAAGACTAGTCAGTCATCAAGTCATGTATTGTTTTTTTTTAAATCTTTATTAAAGTGCTATTTCACACACTGCCGTCCACAAGCTATAACACCGTTAAGCCACACGGGGTCATTTTTCACTTTTAAACACATTGTTATAGAGTTAAAATTCTCTATCGGTCACTGTAAGAATAATTTTTAAATCGTGTTTATAGTTTAGAAGATAAAAATTGTGAAAACACCGCTATTGACTTCCTTATTTCTACTTTACAAGTCAATAAAGTCGTCATCCAACAAAACATAACTTAAATACCGCTATGATCCCATAATTATTTGAAAACATCATTATTCTACAAATAATAGCTTACCTTTAAAGCCGTTTTTGCAAATAATTGTCTAAATCATAGTTAAAGTACTTTATCTGTCTAGTCCCGAATTTTTCGCTGATACCCAAAAAATTGGTTTTGTGGCTTAACGGCTTTTTAGGTTATAGACGGCAGCACAGCGAAAATGGCGCACAAGTCATTATTGTTGTCAAGTCCTCGCTCTTTTTGGGAAATAAGACAAATATGTACGCAAACTAATAATTGGATGATCAAAATAGCTTACTTGTAAGTGTATATCGATCCATAATTGTACAGCTTTTGCGAAGAGATTTATAACTCGTAGCAGCTCGGCTACACGACTCATTTCACTCGCATATAGTTTAAAACAAAAAAAAAAATAACAAATGGCATTCTCTTCTGCAGTCACCTTTCATCTATAAGTTCATTCGTTCGCGCGTGCGCGCTTATTGCATACAGGAAAAATCTATTAATTGGATGAAAAAACTGCCAAATAATTTCAAGTAGAAAAAATGGTTATCTATAGCCAACAAAATGACAAAAAATGTAGTATCGTATCTAAGACAATGATTATTAATAGCGATGTAAAAACCTAAAATAAAATAGTAATACTTAAGATAAAATATATTATGCTGTTTCTAAACATTGATTAACGCAAGACAAAACCACAACACATAATTTGTATCGAAAGTCTAAAATTGAAACACCATTATCTTCATTTTAGAGTAAAAAATAATCACTTTGTTCGACTAGTTAGGTAATTTTCGTCCACAAATTGCAAGTGGCTGTGCAATGGAGTAATAAAATTGAGAACCGGCGGCGTCCATTACCTTAATAGGTCCCTCGGAGGGATACAAAACCAATTATGTTATATATAAATCTAGTCGGTAACGTGTGGAAGCTGCGGTAGCTACAGATTTATTAGGAAATGATACTAATACAATACAGGTAGTTTTTACAGTTGTATTGGCTATGACACTATAAAATAAGTAACACTATAGAGTGCTAAGTGCAGTAAATTTTTTTATACAATTGAGAGACCAGACAAACAATTTTCAAAGTCACTTAGAATTTTGACCAGCTCTTGTGCGTCAAGTTTAGTGTTGGTTAGTGCGTTGGGCTAGTGATCCGAAGAGGCAGGTTCAAATCATGCTTTCGCTTCAGATTTTTGAAATGCTTATCACAAAGATAACTCTTTGAGATATGTTTTCCTTTTTTTTATTTATTCTATTAGTAACATTTGATTCGATATCGATACACTTTAATCCATTTTTATGTTATACAACACAGGATAGACAAGTTAATTTGATAATAACCGGTATTTGCATTAAAAATATCATTATCAAAGTTTGATTAAGGTAGATAATAAAAACAAAAAACATCACAATAATTCTCAAAGACCTTTCTAAGCGTCTGTTGGGCGTAACGCGGGTCAAAAATGCTGTTGTTTAATCAGGTCAATGCTCAATGCATTGCTATTCAGCGTAGTCCAATTGCTTTCAAAGTAGTAAATATAGGCAATTGGCCACCACAAAAGATATTTCATCTAATACTACAACATAAATAACCGAAAATAGCAAACCAAACATATTTTCCCTTCATACACTAACATCCCCATTCTATTAGTAACATTTGATTCGATATCGGTACACTCGACCCATCTTATATCTGATACAACGCGGCTAAATCAATTTTCTCGGAGCGTACAAAACATTTGGTCGGATGTCGCCCATTTTCTTTTTCTTTTGCGACAGGCGGTGTGTATTGGTGGAAGGTTCTATGCAGAGTTGCAGCGATTGGCGTTTTAATTGTCATCATTAATTTAGAAATATAAAAAAAATCGGTGGTGAAAAGACAGACCTGGCTCTACCGGTAAGATCCTATATTTTAAATTTAGAAAAAATATATTGTATATATATTTAATGTAGATCATTATTTATAAAAAAAAACAACGGATTGCACTTTGGGAGAGCCGGCAGAATTTCGATCAGGTCACGTGTCCTGACGGGAGTGTAACATTTTTTACCCATCACAAAAAGTGCACAAACTTATTTTTCCCGTTATAGGCTGTCCTTTTATATTAGTAACATTTATCGTCTATGAGTGTGTGACATTTGATTCGATATCGGTAAACTCGAGCCATCTTATATCTAATACAACGCAGCTAAAACATTTTTTTCGGATCGTACTAAACGTTTGGTCGGATGTCACCCATTTTCTTTTTCTTTTGCGATAGTTAGTCGTTACAAGTTAATTTTTTAATTTACTTAGAAATATAGCGATTAGCGTTAAATTTTTTAGTTTAATTAAAAAGATTTTGACTACGTAAAACTGAAAAAAAAAAATTTAAGCTAGTAAAACTCTAGTATTAGAGAAAAAATTATACAACTTCCGAAAATAACAAAAATCTAATAAATGTTTCTTTTATGTGAGTACCTACTAATTTTCTAAATCTTAAATACTAAGCAGCTCTTAAACATTAAGTAAAAAAAATTGTAAATATTGTGAATAATTTTTCTGAGTTGCTGTCAATAATTTATACCAGCGTAGCTGCAATATTTGGTTTGAAAATTAGATAACTAACCAAGGTTATGTCAGCTAAATTATCTAATTTTCATCTACAATTATTGCTAGGTTATAAATATTGTACATCTTTCATCTTTACCTACTGAACTTACGTTATTCCAATTTACTTGGCCTTTCGTTCTTAATTTCTGGTACTCTAAAAGAACTTACTGAAACATGACAGAATGAGCTTTAGATCCGAAATATGTACTGTTAGGAAAATCGAGGACTCAATGCAGTAAAAACACCAATATTATTACAATTAAACTTTGCAGATTTATTTCTTCCATCACAGTGTTCTTTAAGCTCTAAAAATAACTAATCTAGACTTGTTCTTCACTCCGACGGCTCGACCAGAATGGTCTCCAAAAAACGTACCAGTCTCTGACCACGATGTTATAAAAATATCCGCCCACTTCCTCTACAATTAGCCAACCACAGCCAGTTTCTTGCTGCATTTACTTTTTTAAAAGTCTGTGGTTGACTACCGCCTTCGAACTGTAGTTTTCGTCCAAAAACCACACATTAAGAATTTGCATATTCTTTGAACAAAACCCAACAGTACTAAAGAGATAGATGATAAAAACAATGATCATCACCATAGCCTAAGAGCAAAGCTCTTGTCAGTGGAGCAACTTTCACATTTCACGGTCTTCTGCTAGAGTTTTCACCCTGAACGACATGACAAAAATAATAACGAGAAAAAATATGAAAACACTGGTTCTTTGTCAATCCGCTCACAATGACACCACACCACATCCAACCACCGCGACAGTGGCACACCACGCGACAATTACATTAGGGCACATCAGTTCTGTAACACAATCAGCCCGCTAACTGTTACTGACACTTACTTGATTACATGATTAGTTGGCCTAAATGGACTTAGGCTGTATGCATTAGTCTATCTTACTAGTGATGTTACCACGGGACTAAGCCATGGTGTAGTGGTAGTGACACCCACCTTCCTATTTTGAAGTTGTGGGATAAAAAATCTGGTCCAGTACCAATAAGTAAGTGAGTTCGTATAGGCTGGGTGGCTAGCCCTGGTGTCAGAGTTTTTAACACTAGAAGCGCGGGCGTCCCAAATTTGACCCATTTCGATGTTCTTCCTATTTAATGTTTTATTATGCATAGAATCCTAATTTTTAATGACTTTTTATGAAATGTGATTCATTATTGTTTATACGAGACTTCAACTCTGTTCAAGTTGTAATTGCAATAAATATATATTTTTTTTAATCAAATTTACCTCAAAGCGCGGTTGGGTCAATTTTGACCCAGTCATGGATGTCAGCTTGTACAAAAACTGTTTGCAAGAAATGTACATCGAAAGAGTTTTCCATTTGCTCATTATGTGATTCGGAAGAGTAATTGCACAGCTTTTTTATAATTTTATCTAATTTTTAACTTGATTTATGTGTCATCAATAGCCCATTTACGTCCCCAGTGCTGGGGCACGATCTTCCTTCTAACATAAAAAAGAAATGCCGGAATTATTTGTAATTGTGATTTATTATTATTCTATTTTAAGCCAAAGTACACCAAAAATATGTGTAATCTATAATAAAAGCATTTTATTATAATTACGAGTTTTATTTGTATACAAATCTTTACATTACTCTAGCAAAATAAAAAATTGGCCAAAATTAACCCATCCGCGCTTCTAGGGGTGTCAGGATGTTCCGCGCTTCTAGTGTTAAGCCACCTGAATGCCTCTGACATGGCTATTGGGTTAAAATAATCGAGGCCTATAATTTAACGTCTTCCGAGCCACGGCAGCGCTCAGTAGGAAGTGCCATGCACGGTCACCCATTCGAAGACCGAACGTTGCTTAACTTCGATAATCGCTAGGTGTTCGTTAGCGATCATCGAAGTTAAGCAATGTTCAATTCGGATACCAGGGCTAGTCACCCGGCCTATATGAACTTACTTCAGATAAGGAAAGTTCCTTTACTCATTAAGAGCCACTTATAAACAAACAACCGTTTCTTTGCAGACACATTCGCCCTCCGCGACGTGCAGATGATGGCGCCCTCTGCCGTGAAACTGGGCGACACAGTGCTGCTCGGGTGCAAGTGGTCCCTGGAAGGGAACGAGACGCTATATAGTGTCAAGTGGTACCGAGGAAGGCAGGAGTTCTTTAGCTACTTGCCTAAAGAATTCCCGTTTACGCGGATCTTCGCGCAGCCTGGGATCGATGTTGATGTAAGTATTTTTTCCCATTATCAAACTATTTAATGTAGCTGCTTCTTTTTGAAACCGCAACTGCAGATAATATCACCTTCAAGCATGAAGCTTAAATAAGATTAGAGTTTTAAGTGTAAGTACAAATGGTTCCTGGAAGGCAACGAGACGTTGTAAAGTGTCAAGTGGTACGGAGGGAAAAAAACTCTCTAGCTACTTTAAAAAGTTCCCGTTTACAATTTATTGATCCAAAAACGAAATTACTTTACGTAACCTCTTCTTTTGGAAGACAGCACACATAGATTTATTCATCATATTGGTTGGGTACAAATGGTCCCTGGAAAGGAATAAGACGCTATATAGGGTTATTTCTAATCAATTATATCCTTTTTGGGGCTTATTCTGTACATCAAAACTAACAACTTTTGTTCTACGACTTTCGTCAAAACTCAAAAAACGAATACCTAGAAAATGTACAGAATAAGCCTCTATTCTAATAAAGATGCTAATTGATTAGAAATAACCCTGTATAGTATCAAGTGGTACCGAGGAAGGCAGAAGTTATTTAACTACTTATCTAAAGGGTTAGGTCTCGTTTATAAAGATCTTTGCGAAGCCTGGGATTGATGCTGACGAAAGTGTTTTTTTTTCCATAAACTAAGTGAACCTAAAGTAGCTGCTTCTTTTTAAAATGAGTAGGTAATATTATCTTCATTACTACGGCTAGGTGCAATTGGTTCCCGGAAGGGAACGAGTCACTATAGTAACAAATGGTATCGACGGGAGGAGTTCTTTAGCTACTTACTAACTTAAAAAGTTCTTATTATTTTTATAGGTCTCTAAATGAAATTTCTTGATGAAGTCTCTTCTTTTTGGAGATTTGCACATAGTGCCCTCAATTAAAAAGTTTATCTTCAACGTGCTACTCCCGCGCAAGTGGTTCCTGGAAAAGAACGCGACGCTATATATATAGTGTCAAGTGGTACCGAGTCAGGAAGGAGTTATATAGCTATTTGCATAAAGAGCTCCCTTTCACACGGATCTTGATGCAGCCTGAGATTAATGTCGATGTAAGCCATATTATTTGACCCAATAGGAAGTTACGTAAATTTATCGGTTTCTCTTTTAAAATGAGTTGATCATAGAACCTTCTAGCGTGAAGCTTTGTGATGGTGAGGTGTAAGTAGTTCTTGGTAGGGAACGAGACGTTGTAGATTTTAGTGAGAGCGAATTCTGTACACGGGTGAAGTCGGTCATGCTAATTTTTGCAAAAAAATATCTTGTTATTCTTCATGTCACGTTTTGTAATCGTCAATTTATTTCTTTAGTCCGTAATATTTCTGACAATTGTACTTCTTATATGATGGGTATGTCAATAAAAGATTCGTTTACTAATGTAGTTGTCGCCTCTCTGGTGTGTTTTACAGTATGATAGGTAAAATATTTTGATATATATGTTAGGTATATTAACATTATTTTAAATTTACTGTTAGAGGCAAATAATCTAACCTGACATTCAAACATTAAGCTTACAGTGCGGTTCGCTGCTCAATATACTTACAAATCTATTCTTATTCTCGTTTATAAATGTCAACTTAAAGCTTCATAAATCCCATATTTTTCCTAAATAAAATGAAGCATTTTAAGCACAATACCCATGTCGCGAGCTGACAAGCGAAATGAGTAGTATTATGATAATTTTAATAACGAAAATAGGTACTTAAATTCATTTTTCTCTTATAAACTTGAACCCGAACCTCTCAAGAAGTTTTTCTTGGCTGAAAAATACTCCGAGTTATTCATATAACGACTTGAGTAGTGGCAACTGAAAATATCTTATCCTAGACTGGAAGTTGCTGTTATCATAGATCACTAGGTAAGATATTTTATAACCACTATTTATTTTCATGAAACGTTGGACGTCTTAAGCTGGAAACATACTATCGGACGCGGCTTACGGACGCGACTAACAGCCGCGACTGATAGGTATCTAGACTATGAAAGTACACTGAGCCGTGCACACTATCGGACATAAGTCGCGGACAATCTTGAGCGTTCGCACGTCCAAGAGCGATCTGGCACACACCGGATGTTTTAAGGCTGTGCACATTGCTAAGTCGCGGCTGTCAGTTACGTCCGTCAGCCGCGTCCGATAGTATGTTTCCGGCTTAAGACTTGAAATGTTAAGGTTGATCGATTAATTCAATTTGATTTGGGTTTTTACCTTTTACAGATAAACTACTTGTATTAAGTTTACAAAAACTTATTTAGAGAATATAAATATGTAGCGTTTACGACTTAAATACACTATAAAACCAAATTAGTGGTCAGTTTTTGCTCAATAGTGTATCAACTGATTTTCACCTTGGTTTTTAACTAGTGGACGTTTGTGCTTATACTCTACCTTTTCTTGATTGAGTTTTTCACCTTTCACCTAATTGAGTTTTTGTAAACTTACAATGAGCAGTTTATCTATAAATGCCAAATAATTCAAAAATATTTAAATTTCGCGCGCTGACCTGGTGAATCTACCTTAATATTATTATGTAAAAGGCTATGGGTGAAATTGGGTCTATTACATGGGAAAAATAACTTTTCTTCTTGTTATATATCTTTTTTTAGTTATATTTAAAACAATTTTCGTACATTATTTTGCATAGCAACTGCAGTCATTCATCATAGCTCCGTCTGTATATTAATTATGTTATAAGCTTGCCACAATTTTCAAAAAATAACTTTTTCGTATTGTATCCTAAAATAGGAATTAATTTTAATACTTGAGTTCTAAAACAGTTGTAAAACTGAAAGAATTGTTTTTTTTTCATTATTCGTAATTATTTTGTTCCATAGCTCCCCATCTAGAAGTTTCGCTTGACTGGTTAAAGTTGGTAAGCCGGTCGTTATACCTACTATTTAAAAGTTTGTGTGCGGCCATCGGCTACTGGACAGCTACCGAGGGTCTTGATGGAATATGCACTTTCCTAACTTGAATTGAATGGAAATTTGCTGGAGTAGTTATAATATACCTAAATATGCACATTTTTTACAACGATTATAAAAAACCCGTTTAGAAAAATACACCAATGTTAATATATCGACAAACACTCAGAGAGTTAATTGTATAGAATTAATAAATTACATGCATAAATACGTACAATTATACATATAATTTATTTAGACAAGGTAATGAGATAAACAACATCACGCCTAGATTTAATAAAAATCTTTAAGTGTGAAGTGTAAAAGACATGTCCACAAAATGTATGGAGGCTGGTATAATAATTATCAAAAATTCTAACCACAACACTCGTTACATTTCGAGAAAGTTTATATTTTTCTGAGTCTATTACATTAGTTAAAACCAAAAAAAGCCCTCCGATTTTTTTAAAATTTATTTTGAATCTATCAGGATATATTTGGTTCAATAGGTAGTTTATCTCTAGCAAACCTGATTAATTAACCTCCAAATTGTTAAATAGAAGCATTTTTACCAATTAAACACAGTTTGTAAGAGTTTTTTTTGTCATATTGTACCTACTAAGTGGTCACACTGATAGGTTACAATTTTTAATTTTAGCAAATTAAGAGATGGATGTGGAAGAATCAGCTACGAATGCAAGTAAAATAACAATAGAACCACTTTATTATTGCTAAACTAGAAAAAATACAAAGCTGTATTATTATTTTTCATACAATTTATTTTTCGCATGTAAAAAAAATGGAGGGATAAAAAATTCTAAATTAAACATTTTTGAGAAGCCCATAAATGAAGCTTTTAAATAATGTATAATAATTATCATCTTGGTTCAATTTTCCTCTGAATAATATACCACTTGTGAACGTCACCTTTAAAAAAAAATATTTCTGGTAATGAAATTTGGAAAACCTTAGTTACTTTTCAAATGGATGGGACATTTTGAAATATTAAGGCTTTTTTGAATTTGAGATATTATGGCCGAGAGCCATGACAACTGATGCGATAGTTTTAAGGAAATCTAATCTAGATAAAATAATTTAACTTTTCATAAATTTCCATTTGGGAGCTATGATGGCATACAGATGTTACAGATCTCTTTTCGAGTCGATGGCGAAAAATTTGAATGATTTCATTTTAAATTTTACCCAATTTACGAAACAAAAAAGTACTTTTATGACAACCTCCAAATATGTAAATTAAAAGATATTGATGATATATGATATTTTTGACCGACGATACGAAGGAGGTACTAAATCAACGCGACTCTTAAAAAGTTATGCGTGGTTATTTTATTTATAACTTTTTCCGTATAGTGATTCGATTTCGATAATTCTTTTTTTATTGGAAAGAACATACTTTGAAATTAAACTCACTTAATTTTTATCGACATCGGCTGAGCCATTTTTGATAAATCAACAATAATGTGAAAATGCTACATCGATCTGTGCGAATTACGAGTATTCGCAAATTCTGTACACGGTTGAAGTCGGACATGTTATTATTTGCAAAAAATAATTATTCTAGTAAAAAATTTGTGAGTACTCACGTCATACTAGTAACCATCGCTCCTAAAAATTTAAAATTCTCCTCTCAGTCCATAAATATTTCGTCTTGCCACGTACAGTTACAAGAACTACAGGCCCCGACTATTTTACATAATACAAGCGATGCAGAAATACTACTTTGCATAACTTGGCCCAATAAGTATAGAAGTTGGGAACTATGTACAAACTTCCCGAATTTAATAGAGAACCCGGTGGCCCGAAAAACCGGCGCTAGTTTGCTAAGTAAATAAAATATTAACTTTAGATATCCAAAGGGTCTGTTTTCATGGGAAATTATCTTAAGTTTCGGCGCAAAATTGAAGTATCTTTAGTCTAATAAATACATTTGTTTCTGGGAAATCTAGTTAATGCTAAGATGAAATCAAAGTACTTATATAATTAGATTTAGTATTGTAGAGATTCTCTACAAAACTATGTAAAAATGTGGTAGGTAGGTCTGTACTTATGAATTGCTATCGTCACTAGTATTATTAATGCGAAAGTATGTTTCTTGTTTCTCTTTCACGCAGCAACGGAGCAACGTATTGACTTGATTTTTGGCATTGACGTAGTTTAAAAGACGGAAAGTGACATGTGCTACTTTCTATCAAAAAAAAAAACAAAAAGCTGAAAGCCAAAGCTAGTAGACCATATTTTCGTCTTCAGACGAACCAAAGTTACCGATATAGTCCAGTGGATTAGTAAGTTATAACTGTGTAACAATGTAACTGTGGGCAAACAGATAAATAGATAAACACTAAATTAATAATTTTGATTTAATAATTATTTATACTTCAGATTACAGAGTTGGTAGACAAGGCAAATAGTTCGAAGAACTAATGACTACTGAAACCGTGAATTTCTCGAATTGAGACCAAATACCAGCATGCATACAAGCGAGCGAGTCAAGAGTGAATAGGTATCTTCTAGGTCTAAATATTCCATCTTCGGCTACAACTTCGCTTTCCATCAGGCGATTTGGTGGCCAAATGTAGCCTTACAGACATGCCACACGAGCGTTGACGCCGCGTAATTGCACCGCGGCGTCACCGCCGCTGCACCGCCGCGGTGCAGCGGCGGTGCTGAGCGTCGTCGCGGCGTCACCGCGGTGACCAGTGTTGCCGGTAGCGATTTAGACATTAAATCTAGAGTATTCGAGTATTCTATGAATTTTTAGCGGGAAAAAAGGTTTTGACGACAACCGTTCAATCTTAAACTGAAGATGAGAAAAATCCCTCGTACACGTTAGAAATCAGATCGTGTAATTTGTCACGACGAATGTCACATCTACATTTCGGATGACAGCTGTCAAACGTCAAAGTGATTTATCACGGTTATTATCGATTCTAGACTATTGCTCTGTTGACAAAAGTAATAGAGCTCGACGAAATCTACATTTCGGATGACAGCTGTCAAACTTAAAAGTGATTTATCTCGGTAATTATCGATTATAGACTACGGCTGTATTCACAAAAGTGATAGAGCTTAACGAGATCTACATTTCAGATGACAGCTGTCAAACGTAAAAGTGATTTATCTCGGTTATTATAAATTCTAGACTACTGCTCTCTTCACAAAAGTAATAGAGCTTGACGAGATCTATATTTCTGATGACAGCTGTCAAACTTAAAAGTGATTTATCTCGGTAATTATTGATTCTAGACTACTGCTGTATTTACAAAAGTGATAGAGCTTAACGAAATCTACATTTCAGATGACAGCTGTCAAACGTAAAAGTGATTTATCTCGGTTATTATAAATTCTAGACTACTGCTCTCTTCACAAAAGTAATAGAGCTTGACGAGATCTATATTTCGGATGACAGCTGTCAAACTTAAAAGTGATTTATCTCGGTAATTATTGATTCTAGACTACTGCTGTATTCACAAAAGTGATAGAGCTTAACGAGATCTACATTTCAGATGACAGCTGTCAAACGTAAAAGTGATTTATCTCGGTTATTATAAATTCTAGACTACTGCTCTCTTTACAAAAGTAATAGAGCTCGACGAGATCTATATTTCGGATGACAGCTGTCAAACTTAAAAGTGATTTATCTCGGTAATTATTGATTCTAGACTACTGCTCTCTTCACAAAAAAAATAAAGCTCGACGAGATCTACATTTCGGATCACTTTGAAGTTTGACAGCTGTCATCCGAAATGTAGATTTCGTTGACCTCTATCACTTTTGTGAAGACAGCAGTAGTCTAAAATCGATAATAACCGAGATAAATCACGTTGAAGTTTGACAGCTGTCATCTGAAATGTAGATCTCATTGAGGTCTATCACTTTTGTGAAGACAGCAGTAGTCTAAAATCGATAATAACCGAGATAAATCACGTTGAAGTTTGACAGCTGTCATCTGAAATGTAGATCTCATTGAGCTCTATCACTTTTGTGAAGACAGCAGTAGTGTAGAATCGATAATGACAAAGATAAATCACTTTGAAAATTGACAGCTGTCACTTGAACAGCTGTTACTGTGACACTCGTGAAAAATCACATTATTCCTCTAGTATATCTGTGATCAAACGAAAAACAAAAAATACACTTTCTGATTTATAATATTAGAAAGAGTTAGCGAGGACAAAGTTGGACCGCTGACGCTACACACGATCCGATTTCGCGGTTGGCTCACACAAAATCAGAATGTATATGAGAGATTTTACCTATCTTCAGCTTAAGGTTGAACGGTTATCCCTAAAACCTTTTTTTCCGCTAACTGTCTAGATGTCATCAGTGTCTAAGGCAACACCGGGCGCCGCGGTGTCGCCGCGACGACGCTCAGCACCGCCGCTGCACCGCGGCGGTGCAGCGGCGGTGACGCCGCGGTGCAATTACGCGGCGTCAACGCCCGTGTGGCATGTGCCTTACAGACATGCCACACGGGCGTTGACGCCGCTGCACCGCCGCGGTGCAGCGGCGGTGCTGAGCGTCGTCGCGGCGTCACCGCGGCGACCAGTGTTGCCGGTAGCGATTTAGACATTAAATCTAGAGTATTCGAGTATTCTATGAATTTTTAGCGGGAAAAAAGGTTTTGAATTCATCAATCCGTTCAATCTTAAACTGAAGATGAGAAAAATCCCTCGTACACGTTAGAAATCAGATCGTGTAATTTGTCACGACGAATGTCACAGTAACAGCTTTCCAAGTGACAGCTGTCAAACTTCAAAGTGATCATCTCGGTCATTATCAATTCTAGACTACTGTTGTTTTCATAAAAGTGATAGAACTCGACAAGATCTACATTTTGGATGACAGCTGTCAAACTTAAAATTAATTTATCTCGGTTATTATTGATTCTAGACCATTGATGACTTCACGAAAGTGATAGAGCTTAACGAGATCTACATTTCAGATGACAGCTGTCAAACGTAAAAGTGATTTATCTCGGTTATTATCAATTCTAGACTACTGCTCTTTTCACAAAAGTAATAGAGCTCGACGAAATCTACATTTCGGATGACAGCTGTCAAACTTAAAAGTGATTTATCTCGGTAATTATTGATTCTAGACTACTGCTCTCTTCACAAAAGTAATAGAGCTTAACGAGATCTACATTTCAGATGACAGCTGTCAAACGTAAAAGTGATTTATCTCGGTTATTATCAATTCTAGACTACTGCTCTCTTCACAAAAGTAATAGAGCTCGACGAGATCTATATTTCGGATGACAGCTGTCAAACTTAAAAGTGATTTATCTCGGTAATTATTGATTCTAGACTACTGCTCTCTTCACAAAAAAAAATAAAGCTCGACGAAATCTACATTTCGGATCACTTTGAAGTTTGACAGCTGTCATCCGAAATGTAGATTTCGTTGACCTCTATCACTTTTGTGAAGACAGCAGTAGTCTAGAATCGATAATAACCGAGATTAACCACGTTGAAGTTTGACAGCTGTCATTCGAAATATAGATCTCGTTGACCTTTATCACTTTTGTGAAGACATCAGTAGTCTAGAATCAATAATTACCGAGATAAATCACTTTTAAGTTTGACAGCTGTCATCCGAAATATAGATCTCGTTAACCTCTATCACTTTTGTGAAGACAGCAGTAGTCTAGAATCGATAATAACCGAGATAAATTATGTTGAAGTTTGACAGCTGTCATCCGAAATATAGATCTCGTTGACCTCTATCACTTTTGTGAAGACAGCAGTAGTCTAGAATCGATAATGACCGAGATAAATCACTTTAAAGTTTGACAGAGGTCACTTGGACAGCTGTTACTGTGCCACTCGTCGTGACAAATCACACAAGTCCATATTCGATGGGCTTATGAGTTATTTTTCATGTCACTTTGCACAAATCAATGCATCTATTTCAGATTTTATCGATCGGCCACATTATTTCTCTAATATATCAAACGAAGAACAAAACACTTTCTTTCTGCGGTTGGCTCACACAAAATCAGACTGTATATGAGAGATTTTACTTATCTTCAGCCGGTTATCCCTAAAACCTTTTTTTCCGCTAACTGCCTAGATGTCATCAGTGTCTAAGGCAACACTGGGCGCCGCGGTGTCGCCGCGACGACGCTCAGCACCGCCGCTGCACCGCGGCGGTGCAGCGGCGGTGACGCCGCGGTGCAATTACGCGGCGTCAACGCCCGTGTGGCATGTGCCATACAGACATGCCACACGGGCGTTGACGCCGCGTAATTGCACCGCGGCGTCGCCGCCGCTGCACCGCCGCGGTGCAGCGGCGGCGACGCCGCGGTGCAAGGTGCCGGCGCGTCGTCGCGGCGTCACCGCGGCGACCAGTGTTGCCGGTAGCGATTTAGACATTAAATCTAGAGTATTCGAGTATTCTATGAATTTTTAGCGGGAAAAAAGGTTTTGACGACAACCGCTCAATCTTAAACTGAAGATGAGAAAAATCCCTTGTACACGTTAGAAATCAGATCGTGTAATTTGTCACAACGAATGTCACAGTAACAGCTTTCCAAGTGACAGCTGTCAAACTTCAAAGTGATTTATCTCGGTCATTATCAATTCTAGACTACTGTTGTTTTCATAAAAGTGATAGTACTCGACAAGATCTACATTTCGGATGACAGCTGTCAAACTTAAAAGTGATTTATCTCGGTTATTATCGATTCTACACTACTGCTGTCTTCACAAAAGTGATAGAGGTCAACGAGATCTATATTTCGGATGACAGCTGTCAAACTTCAACATGATTTATCTCGGTTATTATCGATTCTAGACTACTGCTGTCTTCACAAAAGTGATAGAGGTCAACGAAATCTACATTTCGGATGACAGCTGTCAAACTGAAAAGTGATTTATCTCGGTAATTATTGATTCTGGACTACTGCTGTCTTCACAAAAGTGATAAAGGTCAACGAGATCTATATTTCGGATGACATCTGTCAAACTTCAACGTGATTTATCTCAGTTATTATCGATTCTAGACTACTGCTGTCTTCACAAAAGTGATAGAGGTCAACGAAATCTACATTTCGGATGACAGCTGTCAAACTTCAAAGTGATCCGAAATGTAGATCTCGTCGAGCTTTATTTTTTTTGTGAAGAGAGCAGTAGTCTAGAATCAATAATTACCGAGATAAATCACTTTTAAGTTTGACAGCTGTCATCCGAAATATAGATCTCGTCGAGCTCTATTACTTTTGTGAAGAGAGCAGTAGTCTAGAATCAATAATTACCGAGATAAATCACTTTTAAGTTTGACAGCTGTCATCCGAAATGTAGATTTCGTCGAGCTCTATCACTTTTATGAAAACAACAGTAGTCTAGAATTGATAATGATCGAGATAATCACTTTGAAGTTTGACAGCTGTCACTTGGAAAGCTGTTACTGTGACATTCGTCGTGACAAATTACACGATCTGATTTCTAACGTGTACGAGGGATTTTTCTCATCTTCAGTTTAAGATTGAACGGATTGATGAATTCAAAACCTTTTTTCCCGCTAAAAATTCATAGAATACTCGAATACTCTAGATTTAATGTTTAAATCGCTACCGGCAACACTGGTCGCCGCGGTGACGCCGCGACGACGCTCAGCACCGCCGCTGCACCGCGGCGGTGCAGCGGCGGTGACGCCGCGGTGCAATCACGCGGCGTCAACGCCCGTGTGGCATGTCTGTTACTCTACATAAAAATGGCAAATAATTGAACGATCACCAAATAGGTGGACCGACGAGATAAGTAATTAAGACCGTTTTATTTTTTTATCCGTCCTCCTGCATCTTTTGTACCCTCTTTGGTTTCAGGGACCAAAGGCGTTACAATAGGTGGAGGAGGACGGATAAAAAAAAATTAAGACCGTTGGACCACGCTGAATGTAAGCTACTTCCAACTGATCGTTTTGGTTAAGGTCTGATTGTACCTACGATAAAAATATCCTAGGGTTAGTACAATGATGATAGAAATAAAGAGCTTTCAAAATTAGGTGAGATACCTAATTTTCTACCCTTATCTCATTAATCTTTAATTTGATTAGAAAAGCACACAAATCTTATTATGAAAAACTTGTTTATTACTTACTAAAGAACTTAGAAGTTTATAATCTACCTAATCTTTCCATTAAAAGTTGCCTTCTAGAGGCATTCAAACCTGTTTGACCACAGTATTTTAATTACTTCCAGCGTGTCCCAGCGATCTTGATTGTATAGCTAGTCAATGTCTCTTACGCTGCGCTTGCCGGTACAAGGTTTCCCATTTAAGAACTTCACGGATCCATTGGCTATCCTTTCTTTAACTCGGTGGCCTGCCCACTGCCATTTTAATTTGTTCATCCGCTGGGCTATGATAAATCAGGAATCTGTTTTATACTCATATTCAATTTATTCATAAAATATTTCATTTACATGTCAATACAAAAAATGTAAAAAATATTTAATTTACATTTTGGCTGTGGTGGTCTAGTCGTAATGACACCCGCCTTACAATCGTGAGGTCGTGGGTTCAAATCCCGGTCCCGTACCAATGAATTCCATGGTATTTATGTACGGAATTTCACACCACAGGCTTTTCGGTGAAGGAAAACATCGTGAGACAACCTGCATGCGTCCGTAGAAGAAATTTGATGGCGTATGTGAATCCACCAACCCGCACTGGACCAGCGTGGTGGATATGGCCCAATCACCCTACCTGGGTAGGCCTACGTCCTGTAGTGGACTATTAAAAAGGCTGGTACAGTACAGTACAGTACATGTCAATACTATTAGGTTTACACAATCACTATCTAGAAAAATAGCCAATTGTTGTCAAACACTTCAGCATGAGGATGTCAATAACATTAAATATTATAATATCATTGTCATTATACAAATAAATATGTCAAAAATTCAAATTAAATGTCTTATTGTAAATAAAATTTTACATCCAAAACATATCATATAGGTATACATGTACATTTTTCAAATCAAAGAACATTTGTAGGGAATAGCAGATTTTTTTAAGATTTTGCTGGTGTTTCCATAGTAAAAGTAGGCCCATAGTAGAAAATAGATACGTCTGAAGTCTGAAACTTATTGTTACAAAAAGATACCTTATATTGAGCTCTTGAAAACACCCTCTAGTAGGTATCCAAACCTGGCTGACCTCAGTATTTCGATTTTGTTTAACGACGCCCAGTAAACACGTTTTATCGCTCGTTTACGTACTTTTCATGTTTTATTGTCAACCATTGTTAGGGAGATCTGTTTTATGGGCGACAAAAATGCTACGTCTCATAATATAACTCCGCGTTCGTCTGTTTATAACATACCATTAACATACGCAGAGTCAAAAGGTTCGATGTTACTTGTATGAGATCGTCTATGGAAAGGTATAATTTTTAAATAATTTGGTTTTATTGAGAAGATAATAATATATCTTTTAAGCTTTTACAATTTCTTTCTTATTACAAGATTAAGTCGTTCACGTTTTATGTATTTCAATTTTTGTATGGATGAAAATTCTATAATGCTATGCAATGTTTTTGAAATTGTATTAGTGCAATGGCACATTAATATAAGAATGACAATAAAATAAAGATATAATACTAGTTTTTACCCGCGGCTTCGCCCGCATGATATTTTGATTTCTGACGCAATATCATTATAATTTATAGCCTATGTGTTATTCTGATATATAAGCTATATTATTGCAAAGTTTCATCTCAATCCGTTCAGTAGTTTTTGCGTGAAAGAGTAACAAACTTCCATACATCCATCCATCCATCCTCACAAACTTTCGCGTTTATAATATTAGTAGGATGTGTATGCGCAGTGTAGGATGCGTATGTCACCCTTCGTGGGTAGGCCTACGTCTTGCAGTGGACTATTATAAGGCTGATACAGTACAGTACAGTATGCGCATTAGTACAATAGTGAAAGCTGCAAATGATGGTGAAAAGGGGACTTAATGTTATTAATAATATCCACAAATTTTTAACTCAGTCACTCTATAGAACTTAGTTATAATACAGAAAATAAATCAAAGCCAAAATGTGCTTCACTTAGTTTTGTTTACACCTTATTTACACAAACGTAGAAAAAGCCAGGCAAGTCGCGGAACGCTAGTTCTAGCTCCCTCGCTTCTCGCATCAGAAGGTCTCCCTCAAAGTGCTCAACCACAGTCGCTTGTAGCCATTAAGTACTGAACCAAAATCTTTGGTTAGATACTTAGTTTAGTAAGTAAGATAAGATTTAGTAAGTAATGCTCGTGGCAAACGTTCGTCTTTCTAAAACTGCGTACCGACTTTCAGCTTGCGTGTCGATACAGCTGAGTTAATTTCAAGCATTTTTCAACACTCTAGTCGAGCCGTTTAATCTGAGCCGGTGATAACGCTTCACTTTACACTCATTCGCAGGTCAATATGCAGCATAAGATATACAAACTGTGATACGAGCGCTTGACGAACGGTGAGGCGAAAGGCGAGAGTGTAATAAGCTATCATACTCGTACCTACGCATTTCAAATTCATTACCAGAGTAAGGATAGGTACTCAACAAGACTAATAGCTACACTCAGTCTTAGAATGTGTAATGTAGATCGCATGAACAGAAATTGCTTTAATCGCCTAAAACGGCCTCCCGGGCTATGAAAACACAGTTTCAGTTATTTGATGTAGATTACCACTATAGAAACCGTATTACTAAATTTTGAAACAAATAAAATACATAATTAGCATGGAGAATATTTTAAAGTTTATCGCTGTCTATTGTTTTGACGTCAACTGCTACATATGGATCACTACCAAAAATCGGAAAAAATGTATTTTGAATTGTAATTGCTGATATGAATGTAAGTCCTTCTGACTTTTATTTTGGGACGGAAGTTATATTTTGATTGGGTTTTACGCACGACTGTGACTTTTACGTTTTACGATGGGTGACCGCGGGTGGCATTTTCCAACTGAGCGCTACCGTGGCTCGGATGACACGTTAAATTGTAGGTCCCGGTTGTTTTAACCGTTTAGCCATGTCAGAGGCCTTCAGGCGGCCTAAAAACTCTGACACCAGGGCTAGCCAGGCCTATACGAACTTACTTACTTACTTACCTATATAACAAAAAAAAGATTAAATTTGAAAGTGGTCTTTTGCAGTTTCGAAAAGAAATCATAATTAGAAGTACCTACATTCCTAACTACGTTTTTACGAGAAAGAACAATAAACACTAAAAGATATACAAAACCTACTTTCATATTTATAAGACAAAATCCTACCGTGCCCCCTTTTGGTCAGCGTACCCCTTTGGAACAACCCAGCATTACAAGTGTGTGTGCTTAAGTACCAAAACACGACCCCCGTCAGTATCCGAGTGACCAAGTAATTAAGCAACAAACTGTCAGCCCATCCCGGCCCAATTAGTACAAATCTAAATTTTAAACCAACTTTCAACCGATAAGAACATCCGAACTTCAACCCGTTGGGCTTTGGTTGGGAGCGCATCTAGGATGGCAAAAAGTGGTCGTTAGCCCCCCATCCTCTCATATCTTGAGTGCAAGGATTGATATTTGGAACACAATCATACAATTGTTGCTGTATTCCATGTAGACGAAGCATTTTAGGTATTTGATTAAGTTTTTTGGTTTGTTGAAATGCTTCCCTAAATATGATTATGATTATTGCTTAAATGTGAGATGACAAGTTGAACAAACGACCTAAACGCTGTAGGAATACAACATGCGTTATATTTTTGCTGGATACTTAAAAAAATGGAATCCTACGTCAAGCAGGATGTAACGGTGTAACGGTGGAGATTTTTTTAATTTTTTTTATTATTAATCCAGGGTTTTATGACATGACACCATTGTATACTTAACAATTTTTTTTTTAAATTAACAGTTGATTGCATTCTGCAAGAGCTGCACGGTATGCGTCGTACAGCCCTCTGGCATCTTTTGAATCAGGTGTAGATAACAAGCCATTCAAGCCACCCACTTGCCAGATTACATGATTATTGTCAAAGAGTCGACGACGCAGTCCTTGGTTCCAGGCACATACCATTAAAACATAGTACACAACTACACATCTTCAATCGAGCCACAGCGGTTCACTCGAGGGTGATTCTACTTTTCCCATAATATACGCCAACATGTTCAATGGGACGTGCCCAGAACGATG
This sequence comes from Hypomecis punctinalis, assembly GCA_949316475.1. NCBI lineage: Eukaryota > Metazoa > Arthropoda > Insecta > Lepidoptera > Geometridae > Hypomecis > Hypomecis punctinalis. Next base: position 5,193,891 of record OX438800.1, read on the forward strand.
AGAATGTTGAGCAACCTACAATAGTAGATTAGTAGCCAAGGGCTGTAAGGCATCAAATGCAGCCCGAGATATTCGAGCCCTCGCTGCGCTCGTGCACCCATAGTTCGAGGGTGCAATTGGTGCTTACACCCGAGCCAACTATTCTGCTTTACATCTCGATTGTGAGGTAAGTAGAAAAAAAACCGGCATAACATAAATAAAACATTTTATTGAAATTGAGCTTCGCCGTTCGATATTTAATATTGATGACTGTTATACTCATACGAAGACAAGGCTGATTAATTGAATTTGCGTAAGTACATTACAATACACATGCTTAGTAATAGTCTTTTTTGACAGAGTAAATCAAACAAATCTACAAAAAATATATATGTCGATCACTTCTGTTTAATTAATAGTAGACTACTTTTACCCTAGGGCTTTTCTAGCTACATTATTACCCTAGAGCGCTAATTAGTCACCTACAAGCTCCATTTAGAGGTAATAAGAACCTACATACCGAACATGAGAGATGTAAATATTATATACCTTACATTTTTCTCTTCCAAATCGATCTTTACAAGCAACATTAATCACGATCTGATTTTGCGCCCCCTCGTAAAATCCTCACTCCGTCCACACCCTGACCAGATAATCCCAAGGTTCGCGGCCGCCCTAAACAAATATTTGTCTTGCGAAGCATCCCTTTAGTGCCCTTTAACCTAACGTTTGTAGATAATGCGCACATAAGAATAATTTACTTTGAATGGTGTCCATTACCAGTTGTTTATACCGGCTTGTACCAATTTATACTGGATTATGGCAGTTATTTATAAAGGTGTTGTTAAGGCGTTCCTGCCCTTAAAAACCCTTTTTTGGTTTATGTCGGACGCGTGATTCGCGTGGTTGCGGGAGATTGGAAAGGAAACAGACGTTTTGGAAGGATTTGGTATTTTCGGTACTGTGTTAGTATTTATTGTACGTGTACGGATTTTCTTACCAGTAGCTTTTTGGTGAAAGAAAATGTCCCGAGGAAACATGTATTTGAAGGAATTCGGTAGTAGGTATATGTGAATTTGCCAGTTCCCATTTGGCTAGTTTGATGGATATGCCCAAACGCCTTTCTTGCCAGGCCTTTATTCGGCATTGAACCAAAAGGCCAGTACTTATGAAAGTTGGTGCTGGAAATTGATTTAAATATGAAAATTATGGAAATTCTATATATAGAATGCCGCAAGCGGCATTGTATCGTATACTCGGTTCTGGAACTGTAAGTTTTGCGGCATAGTAGTGACCCCGTCTAATCTGCCGTAAGGAGTATGCATTGCCAAATAACGCGACCGTTTAAAGAGCCGCAAAGTTTGTACTGCATAGCACTGTCAATTGGTATTTTAATTTTGCTCGTGTGTTAACTTGTTACCGGCTTGATTGGCGCTGTATCCAACAGCATTATGTTTCCACTTACGGCTATTTAAAATTATGGGCTATTATGCCGTAAGATCCGGCATCGTAACCGATCGTGATACCCTACCGCTTGCAGCACTCTATACTGCCTTTAAATATATGACCGAATATCGCATATCTGGCATGACAGTAACAACATGTGATCTTGAAAAATAAGGTACGAAAGTAGGTTCCATAATCAAGTAGGTACGACTTCTGATATAATTAGCTATATTCAAAATTATACTACTCTGAACTAGAAATAATGGCAAACCCGTGGTTGTTAAGCTACTATTACTACGAGAAGGTAACTTAAGTAAATATTATCTTTTAACAGATGCCCTGTTAAATTCAATTATGTAGGTTTTTATTCAAATACCATAGCTTTTTCATTTTGCTAGAAAACTAGCCTGATGAGATGTTATCACATCTTCTTTGGCTAGTTTTTTTAAAAATATTAACCTGGTATTTGTCAAAAATCCAAAAATTGGGTTATAAATAAAATACAAGTATTTTTTTCCTACAGTATAATTTAATATTTCTGTACAACTGAAGATTATTTAATACCAATTCTAGGAATTTACTGAATTCATTTGGCGACCTTAGTGGGGTTGAAAAACAAACTTGTAACAAAGTAAATTAATTTAATATGCTGACCACTCAGACCTATTTTAATTTTATTACATAGTTTACATCAGTAATGTAGTTAATAGGTTATATTTTAGAGCTGAAAGTATCAGATTTGAACATGTTCCAAGTTTGCTCAGTAGATATTTTTGATTGTGTTTTTATTTTAATTTTAAGAACTTGCTACTTTGTCCGTCGTGATGGCGGAACATTGATTTAGAATCGTGAAGTTTTCAAGTTTCTTAGGACTTATACAGGGTTATTCCAAATCAATTAACTTCCTTTCTGGGGCTTATTCTGTACTCGAAAAAAAAAATCAGCTGTTCTATACATTTTGTTAAGGGTGAACAATATTTTTCTATGGACCAACAATTTTTTTTGAGATATGACAAAAGTCGCAGAACAAAAGTTGTTAGTTTTGATGTACAGAATAAGCCCCTAAAAGGATGCTAATTGATTAGGAATAACCCTGTACATAATTATGTACAAATTTTCATACTACCACAGGTTTTATGAATCTATCATCCCAATTAAGTGGTCGACTCGGGCGTGATGAATCCCGAATATTCATTATATTTAATTATCTTAACGTACTTTAAGTGTATGACAATTAAACAACAGTGGTCTATTAAAATCTACTGCATAGTCATCGACTTGGCATTTTTTTCTTAATTACATAGTGTCCTAAGAAATATCAATATTCAGTAATAACATGATTAGTATTTTCCCAGAATCATAACAAAAGAATGCCCGTTTAAAATCCGTGCGAAATTCGAGAATAAAAAGAAAATTCAAATGTTTCGAATCAAATTAAAACCTGAAAATTGAATAATTATGCTAAAGCCTTTTCACCCGTAGCACGAATCATTTTACGAGAGTTTAATATTTTTTACTGCCGAATCGTTTACATTTCCATTTCAACCAACCGATCTGATAAAAACAACAATCCTTTGGAATATTACCTCTCATAATGTAGGGGGAATAGATTTATGAACAATTGCATGTCAAATGTGGGCAAAACTTTAGATTGTTTAGGTAGGTAAATTGCTTAGTTTCAAACGAAATAGTAGTCAAACGCAGATTTATTTGTAATATAAAATGATAGGTAGGTATGTAGATACTGTAGCATCAGTAGCATATGATGTTGTATGGACAGTATAGATAAATATATAAATGCTTTATTGTTCACACAATACACAATAATACAAAAAACAGATGAGTATTTTAAATTAGTGCGGCTAATATTTGCAACTTGATTAGGAGAGAAATTGAATAAGGAGAAAGGTATAAGACAGGAAGACAGAAGTGTACAGTGATGGAAAAATAAGAGGATGGTAAAGGACGGGGTGTACAGTGACGGAAAAATAAGAGGAAGGTAAAGAACGGGGTGTACAGTGATGGAAAAATAAGAGGAAGATAAAGAACGGGGTGTACAGTGATGAAAAAATAAGAGGAAGGTAAAGGACGGGGTGTACAGTAATGGAAAAGTTAATTGCAAATAAATTCCGTAACGTCGCGTTGTCGTAGTCAACGTAGCGCCTACGACGACGGCACTGTTGTCTGTTATATATGTGCTGCTTTATATAATGCATGTAATGATTCTCTCATAATATAATTTTGATATTTTTCACCCGGTTTATTATATCCAATTAAATCTATGCCTTAAAAAATCTACGGTAGGAGGTATCAACCGTAACATTAACCAATCAGAGCTCGGCAATAACATCGCAATACCGTGTAACGGATAACGAATAAAACGTATAATCGTTATCGTTACAATTGTAAATCGTTATAACGTTACGATTACTGTAACACCTTCATTGCGTTGAATGCTGTAGCGTTTATAGCGTGTTTATTAGATTCGGTCCCGTTTTTGGTGCGAAAAAGGTGCTAAATTGTAATAGGTAGGGTTTTAATGGCCAACCGCTGTACTATAAACGCAGGCGTTATGGTAGATCCGGTAACACATAATGTAGGCCAATATTCATGCCTATTATAATAAGTAAACAAACTCGCTTGCGCTCAACAGTTGAAAATTGAGCGCCAGCTATAATCGACTCATTGCTATAATAATTAGCAAACAAAAATAACACAGCCGTAGGGTTTTCACTTTAAGTAAGTATTCATATTGCCGTAAAGCAAATTGGTAGCAATTTTATCATAATTTGGTATATAAAGATAGGTACGAGTACTATAAGTATAGTGTATGATAAGTGAATAATAACAAAATTATGAAAACTAACCAAATCTGGCGAAAAATAAAGAAAATTGATTTAAATATGTAAAGTAGTAGGTACCTACAAGTACCTAAGTATGTAGCTTGTATTTTGCAATTAATTGTGTATTAGGTAATAAAGAGAAATAAATACTATGTGATAGAAAAACAAGTGCCTTCGTGAATAGACCCACACTTGGCGTGAATCCTTTTTCCTATTAATATTATAAACGCGAAAGTTTGTGAGTATGTATGGATATTTGTTACTGTGTTACGCACAAACGGCTGAACCAATTTGGATGAAATTCTTTATGAAAGTAGCTTAGACCTTGGATTAACAATAGGCTACTTGTTATCTGGGGCTAACGCAAGTAACATCGCGGGTCGCAGCTAGTAAAATGTAATGATGTATGAGCACACAAAATGGTTTTCCTACAGACGAGTAAAAGAACATGGAACCGTTTTCTTTTAAAACATCGGTTTGAAAAGGTAGTATAATCAAAGATGAGACTTGACGAGCGTCAGTGATGGGGGATCTTGCGCAGGCACAGTCGTGTGCAAACTAATTTTCCAGAATTTGTATATCTATTAAACGTTTTATAAACGTTTGTGTATCTATTATCTAGAATTTTTATATTTATTACAAACCAAATTGGTTTCTTAAGTCTCATCTTTGGTGGCACGGACTTTATGTGTTAATTAACTAGTTTATTAGTATCTTGTCACATCCTAGTTACCCAGGTGTCAGCCGGCGCGGGCGCAGAGGCGACGGCCCGAGGGAAACGCCTCAAATACTCCTGGATGTAAACGACGTAAGACTTTGTTCCGTTTGCCGTTGAGACGGCTGGTTCGTGGCGCTCTGAGGCAAAAAAATTGTGCGTGATCTTGGTGGGTGGCTCAGAAAGAAGGGATAGGATTCGCGGTCAGGGACTTAGCGCAGCACATCTGCCTATTCAGAGGGGCAACGCCGCGAGCATTCCGGTTTCAGACCAAGAGGTAAGCTAAGTTAACTTAGCTCGCATAGCTGACGCAGTTTTTCATAGATCGTGCATAGCTCGCCGTCTGTACAGATCTATGGAAAACTGTTTCAGCTATGCGAGCTAACCCCGAACTAACTTAGCTCTTGGTCTGCAACACGCATCATGGGCACATTTGGGCGGAATGCACTTTGCGGGGAACTGTTTGACTAGTGAGTTGTTGACTTTGTTCAATAAATCCCTTGAATGGACATTGTTTTTGACCGACAAAACAGAGGAGGTAGGTACACAACTACTCAATTCGACGAGTATATATTTTTTTATGTATAACCACGCATAACTTTTTACATAGCAGTCCGGTTTCGATATTTTTTGTTGGAAAGAGTATACTAAACTTCGAAATTGGTCCCATTTAAATTTTATTGAAATCAACAATAATGTGAAAAACCGGATAAGTGCGAGTCAGGCTCGCACATCGAGGATTCCGTACAAACACGTTGTTAAAATAATTAAAAACCTGTTTTAGCATGTGCTAATGAAGTTCTTTTAAATGATACCTTACATGATACGAGTACGATTTACTCACTTTGAATTTGGAACCCAAATTTTGTGAATTTTGAAGCCCTATTTTTTGTGATTTAAATAAAAATGTACAGTTTTCAGATTTATTCCTATATGTGTATTCTGAGACAATGTTTCTCGCCAAATTTTATAGTTCTATGTCAACGGGAAGTACCCTGTGGGTTTTGATTTTTGTGAGTGCGAAATATGCGGTTTTTACGACATAAACGGCTCTAACTTTTTTAAACGATAACTGAGAAGTTTTTATTTTACACAACTGCAAGAGACTATAAATATACGTATATAGTTTAAACTTCAACTGGATATCTTTACGCGTTCCCGAAATAAAGAGTCTTGACATACACACAGACGGACAGACGGACAACAAAGTGATCCTATAAGGGTTCCGATTTTTCCGTTTGAGGTACGGAACCCTAAAAATGATCATTAATTCACAATAATTGGTCGTTATCTAATTTTCTGTTGACATAATACAACTTTGAAAAATTTAAGTAATTAGATGTAACAATCGTACTTGTATTAATCATTAGGTACTCGTAATTTGATATAACTAACGTAGCGGATGTCTGCATTACCGCTCGGCGAGCACCGTGATCAGATAACCACGAATTAACAAATATCATATTAGCTTAACAGCGTAAATTTAGTGATAATTTTGAGATATTTATATCAATGCAATTTAAGAGTACCTTAAACGTAGTCATCGTCATATCTGAAAAGGTCTATATCATGTGAGCAACAAATAAAATAAACATTAGTAGATATCTTACACACGGTCTCTGACCCCTAACTAAGCAAATCTTGTGGTATGGCTGCCAGAGACTGATTTAATACATATACATATTTTTAAATACATACTTATAGAGATAGTACCTCAATAACACCCAAACACAGAGCAAACATTTTCATCACATAAATGTTTGCCCTGGGATTGAATCCACGCCTCTTTGATTCTGAAATCAGGGTCACTAACCACTGAGCCACCGAGGCAGCCAATGAACATATTATTTATTTTTGGGGTCAAGTTATTATTATTAACTAAAATTAAATTTACTACAAAGTATGATTACAAGTAATCTTATTAATTGGGTAATAATTATTTGAAGTGTTTTATTTTTTTCATGTAAAACTCATGTAAGTTTTAATTAAAATAACAAACAATTCCCTTCCGAAGTTCTTCCTATTTCCGTATTTTCTACAAATCCTTAAAACTAAATTGCAAATTGGCTACATTTATTTGAAAAAAAAATCCTAGTATTCCTGAGCAAAGTTCAGTATTCAGCGTTCGGAATTTAATCTACTAAGTACTTAATAACAGTCCAGTTGCTTCATCCAATTTAAGTCCAGAGCGGAAATTTCGTCACCGGAAGCATTATAACGGGATTTCCATTTAAAATATATAAACGATTCGCTAAAATAAATCTTCTTTATAAATTGTGATCAGCAAATAATTATTTATATTAGTTTTCGTCCAAAATGGCTCAACTGACTTCAATCGTATAAAATTAGCTCGAATCAAAATACATAATGTCATTTTTTAGGGTTCCGTACCTCAAAAGGAAAACCCGGAACCCTTATAGGCTCACTTTGTTGTCCGTCTGTTTGTCTGTCCGTTATCTCGGGAACGCGTAAAGATATCGAGTTGAAATTTAAACTATATACGTACTAGTTTTTACCCGCGGCTTCGCCCGCATACGCAATATAACATTATAATTTGTAGCCTATGTGTTATTCTGATATATAAGCTAGATTATTGCAAAGTTTCATCTCAATCCGTTCAGTAGTTTTTGCGTGAAAGAGTAACAAACATCCATCCATCCTCACAAACTTTCGCGTTTATAATATTAGTAGGATAGTAGGAAGTAGGATATCTATAGTCTCTTGCAGTTGCGTAAAAGAAAAACTTCTCAGTTACCGTATAAAAAAGTTAGAGCTGTTTATGTCGTAAAAAAAGTAAGTCAATTTTTCTGAATATTCTGATTTTTCTTGTTTTGACTGCATGTACACCTAATGCATATAATTTGTATAATGGTTGGTTAAACTTGTTTAAAAGCACTTGGGTATCAATAATTTTTATTATTCGTTTACTGCGGGGCAATTTTATTAACCAATCTCTTTACTGAAGTGAAAGAGCCTGCAGCCCACGACACAGGTCACCCTAGTGTGGGCTGCAGTGCACATAATATTTTGTATGTACGTTAATTTAGGATATATTTACTTGTGTATTTTACTATTAACCAATATGTACATAGTTCACAAGTTTTTGGAAATAAACAATTTCAAAACAGAATTTCAAAACTGAAGTGATACGTTCTTGAACGTCTCTCGTTTTTCTGACAGGTCTGACAGCTCAAAACTGTCAAAAAAACTAGAGAGGTTCTAGAAATTATCATCACCTCAGCAACGAGATCGGTTAACAGAATCGCCCAGCAGTTTTCTTAATTTTCGTATTGCCTGTAAATGTGTCTGCTTTTAACTAATTAAAAAAAGTGGGTCATAAGTAATAACTACGAGCTTTTGAAACTATATTTGTAATCCAAATCTAAATAAAATCACAGAACATTAAAAAAGTACCTTCAACGTGTTTGCCTAAACCATATACGACTAACACTTTCCGACAGTACTCTAACTAGCGTGTGACGTCGCAATGTTACTTAACTATTTTAAAGTATAACATTGTCACGTCACTTGACACTTGACTTAGCCGAGTTCCGCGGCTACGAATTATTTATTAATGTAGTATAACTTTATGATTACATTTAAGGAAAAATAAAATAAATGTTTTGGATGGAAACTTATAATTATGATCTTTTAATTTATCACAAAAAAAAGATGATGCGAAAGACGCATTAGAAGATGCGCGATTGCTCTCGCGCTATTTATGTTAATATCGATATTATTTAGTAGGATTGCTTAATATCTAAATCCTTTTAAAATTTACGAGTATAAACTAAATCAGTCAAGAGCAAGATGAGATATAAGGCTCTGAAGATTCAACTAAAGAAATGTGTCGCGAGATCTACTGTTTGGAAAACTACTAGTTTATAGTTGCAACCAGACATAGATGCTTAGCGGTAAGTTTATTTTCCTAACGCAAGTTATTAGTATAGTACCTATACTTTTAGTCACCATAGATGGTTATTTCTAATCAATTCGCATACTTTTAGGGGCTTATTCTGTACTTCAAAACAACTTTTGCTCTGCGACTTTTGCCAAGACTTAAAAAAAAATGGTGTTCCATTGAAAAATATCGTTTACCCGCGACCACATATATGGAACAGTTGATTTTTTTTTTTGAGTTTTTACAAAAGGGCTGTACAAAAGTTGTTAGTTTTGATGTACAGAATAAGCCCCTAAAAGAATGCTAATTGATTAGAAAAAACCCCGTATAACTGTGACTAAAACCAGTCAACTGCAGATCAAAATTAGTTCCTGCTGACCGATGTAATTTCACCAATTCCCATTAATTGTCGCGTTTTCTTAATCATACCATTCAAAAGCGCAAATATTTGATAGGCGAACGGCACTTACGGCCCGCGCGTGGGCCGAATTGAGCCGTTTTGGGCCGTTTTGGGCCCTAATTGTTTAAAGAGGGTCACTACACCTGACTACACTCATTAAGCAGGATTAAGTTGACAGCGAAATGAGCGGTTGGCTTTCTCTCAGTTTTTAGCCGATTACCTGAAATGGTTAGTGTTTTTGGCTCTACACAAATTCGCTTCATCCATAATTGGATTAAATCTCACTGAAAACAACCTGATGAGTACGGGAGGTCCGTAGCTACTGCGTAAGCCAGTCGTGGCGAGGAGCCGGTCAAAGTCCCCGCCATCAGATATGTTGAAGCCTTTAAGCAATATATTATGGTAAAAAAAAAACCTGATGAGTGCAATGGTAGTAAGCGGGGCACAAAGCATGCAACTATGACTATGATACTGGTCCTAATAGAGTAATGAATAATATTGAGAAAACTCTGGCCTAGCTTTTATGTTTAGTATTTGTTTACAAGACAGATATTCCGGGTCCAATTGTTCTGGACTTTTTAATAACTGGTTGTACATGCCATCTTTGACACAATAATTTATTATTATGGAGCATAATTTATTTATCTACTATTAGTTACCATTTACATTAACCTAAAAATTCACACTATTTTGTGAAGCATTTTCTTCTATTTTGGTATTTTTTGAGTTCTCTTTAGGGTTCTGTACCTCAAATGGAAAAAACGGAACCCTTATAGGATCACTTTGTTGTCCGTCTGTCCGTCTGTGTGTATGTCAAGACTCTTTATCTCGGGAACGCGTAAAGATATCGAGTTGAAATTTAATTCATATACGTAAACCTATAAATTCTTGCAGTTGTGTAAAATTAAAGCTTCTCAGTTACCGTATAAAAAAGTTAGAGCCGTTTATGTCGTAACAAAACGCATATTTCAACGCTCAGAAAAATCAAAACCTACAGGGTACTTCCCGTTGACATAGAACTATGAAATTTGGCGAGAAGTATTGCCTTAGAGTACACATATAGGAATAAATCTGAAAACTGTACATTTTTATTCAAATCACATAAAAATAGGGCCTCAAAATTCACAAAATATGGGTTCAAAATTCAAAGTGAGTAAATCGTATCATGTAAGGTATCATATAAAATAACTTCATTAGTACATGCTAAAACAGGTTTTTAATAATTTTAAGAATAAGTTTGTACGAAACTCTCGATGTGCAAGCCTGACTCGCACTTGTCCGGTTTTTTTCAGTTAGTTAATGGCTCTAAGTTTTCCGGTACAACCTCGTCCAACTTTTTTCCTCTACTTAGTATTCATAATACTGTGAAGTTAGCTCACTTATTTAAGTTTACTGTGGCTTAGTGAGCCCTAATTATAAGCAAAACACGGCTGGCGGGTGTTTTAGGAAATGTAATTGAATTGGGTCGAAAAAACTGCCTAACCAAGGACGAAGGCAGTTATTCCGACTTTAATGATACATAAATAGTAAATTAAGTCTTGTTGTCTTTGAAAAAGTTTTCTGAGAACCGTCTCTTAATTTTTTTTTACTATCCTTAAAATAATAATAAATATTTTGGGACATCTTACACACGGCCTCTGACCCCAAACTAAGCAAAGCTTGTGATATGGCTGCCAGAGACTGATATACTACATATACTTATTTTTAAATACATACTTATATAGATAGTAACTAAATAACACCCAGACACAGAGCAAACACTTATGTTCATCAAACAAATATTTGCCCTGGTGGGGATCGAACCCACGCCTCTTTGATCCAGAAGTTAGGGTAACCGTAACCGTAACGATAAACTACAAATGAGGAATTAATTTAAAGAACGTTAATTTAAAGAACGTTAATTTAAAAAACCGGACAAGTGCGAGTCAGGCTCGCACAACGAGGGTTCCGTACAAATTTAGAAATATTCACAAAATTGGGAACTAAGTTGTTAAAATCTCTATACTATAATCATAGACAAAAAAGTTTTTCTTTTTTCATTTTCTCGTCATACATCGAAATTACACATTGTTAAAACAATTAAAAATCTGTTTTAGCATGTGCTAATGAAACTCTTTTTTATGATACCTTACATGACACGATCTACGCACTTTGAATTTTGAAGCCCTATTTTTTGTGATTTATTCCTATATGTGATATACACGCACACGTTTATTCAAAACTTGAAAGCGAATGGTACAAAAACGTTATTACAAAGAGCGCAAGAAAAAACAATATACTCACAATATACAATATACTCTGAGACAATGCTTTTTGCCAAATGTCATAGTTCTATGTCAATGGGAAGTACCCTGTAGGTTTTGATTTTTGTGAGTGTCGAAATATGCGGTTTTTACGACACAAACGGCTCTAACTTTTTTAGGGTGACTACCCACTGAGCCACCGAGGCAGTCAAGCCAAGTAAAAGCCAATTAACAATAATTAAGGCTTAATTAAAAATTAAGCCGAAGAAGAACTAAGTCCAAATCATTAAATACATTTTGTAAATTGATTATTCTGAATATTCTGATTCTTCTAGTTTTGACTGCATGTACACCGAATGCATATAATAGTTATAATGGGTGGTTAAACTTATTTAAAAGCACTTGGGTAGCAAATAATTTTATAGTTTGTTTACTGTTTTTTTGATTTTCGTATTGCCCGTAAATGTGTCTGCTTTTAACCAATTAAAAAAAGTGGATTATTAGTAATAACTACGAGCTTTTGAAACTATATTAGCAATCAAAATCTAAATAAAATCACGGAACATTAAAGAAGTACTTACCACGTGTTTGCCTAAACCATATACGACTAACACTTTCAATATAACCAAAGAACCTTATTTCCATTCCCGTTCCGCTCTTTCCTTCCATACTTATGTAAACGAAAAAAAGGGACAGAATAACGCGAGCAAATTCTCGGCGAAGTCTTGTTATCTATATCTTTATCCAACTAAATCTCGCTTAACTCCGAGGCAGAAATTGTATTTCGATTCCTATAACCCTCTTTTCTCCAAAATGCCGCGACCCCGTATCCTTATGGCGTATTACCTATACTGGAGGGCCTCATCAAACCTCCTTCAGGAGTATTTGAGTACCGGAACAAACAGAACAGTTTCTCCTTCCGTGAACACGGAAAACTACCGTGTATATAACGACCTGGTGTATTTCGCTGGGTTATTGATGTAACAAGTAGGTACTCGCATGCTTAGGTCGGTATTTATGTCGGTTTATCTGAGTTTGTAAGTTTTTGGAGCGCTTGAAGAGAGACAACAGATTGCTTTTTTTTTTTATTGGGAAATCACAAACCACAGACTCCAGGGTCTGTGCCTTTTGTTTACTAAAATATTCAATTATTCGATTTTACTGTACAAAAAGAGTTAGTACAATAGAGATGGGTTAGTTTAAATTTTAGCCTAAGTTAGTAGTTTCGGTGCATTGCGTGAATGCCACAAGCAGACCGGCGACCCGCATGCAGCACCCGATCACGAGTGTGACGCATGTGCCAGCCATCGCTCTCCTCGACCATATGTTAGGGAAGAGAACGACCCGACATACGACAGATTGCTTCAATATCAAATTTCTCACAACAGATTGCTTCAATATCAAAACTCAGAACAGATTGCTTCAATATCAAATTTCTCACATAATAATGAAGTTTACAGTTTATACATTCATAAATTACATTCAATATTTTGATCTATACAGGGTTATTGGTAATCAATTAGCTTTATTTTAGGGGCTTATTCTGTACATCAAAACTAACAACTTTTCTTCAACGACTTTTAAGAGTGCTGTTTCATTGCAAAATATCGTTCATCTCTGACAAAACATATGAAACATATGGTTTTTTTGTTTTGACAAAAGTCGTTGAACAAAAGTTGTTACTTTTGATTTACAGAATATGCCCCTAAAAGGATGCTAGTTGTATACCAATATCCCTTTATAAGATCATCTGTTCACTGATAAATAAGACAATATGGTTTAACAAAGATCTCAAGGTCAAGGTCGTTTGGTACTAAGTTACTTCTTTTTGATCTGAAGTGGATTTACCCGCGGTTTAATCTTAATATTTTTCTTGGATAAAAACAAACTTATGAAACTTACAGACTTCTAAACTAAGTACCTAATTCTAACTATCAAAAATCAAGGCGATGCGTTCCTTTGTTGTTGCGTGAAAGCGTAACAAAGAAACCAATAAACACACTTTAGGATTTACAATATTAGTAAGAGTTTATTTAGTAAGTCTACGCTCAACATAGTCGTCTTACGAATAATACATATAATGATAGTAGTTGTACTCAAAAATATTCATATCTTCGCGTACTACTAAGACACTATTTTGCAATTCACGCCCATGTCATACTTTAAACACTCGTTTACTCCACGCAAGTGCAATAAAATACAATAAAAGTGCAGCGGCGTAGTGATGGCACTGGATAGCACCGATTTGGCACGGAACGGGTGCATGGTGCTCGTCCCTCATGGAAACTGCCCGCCATGGCGCGCTTACTCTCAAGATACGACCTAAGACGGCACTCCAAGTCGAAAGTTACGGTGCTTTAAGACCGACCTACTATTATTGTGGGCCAATTGGGACGGGAACTTGTGTAAAAGGTGAAGACTTTTCACTCGACTGTCTAAGAAAGAGTAGGCATTCTGAATCTATAGGTTTTGTTAAATAAGTGACGGGTTTTCTAAGTTTTCAAGCCGCTCCAAGACTCAAGACGCTGAGAAAAAGCTTGATGGTGCTTAATTGTAAAGGTATATGGACCTTAGTATGTGCCTAACTATGTCTGTAGGTTCTTGCTGTTTACTGCTCTTGAAAGGAAGCAATAGTACCTACCTTTTTTACGAGGGGGAGATCGTATGATACTCAGATGCTTTGAGGTATAGCTGGGTTATGTAGGATTGCACCAACTAGAACCTCTTTGGTGGCCTGCGTTTGTGCTGTCTGAGAGCTTCGGGATCTCCAGGGCAAAGCACCAGAGCTCTCTGCACTTTGCTATTAACGTCCTGCGAGTGATCGGCACATACAGCCATAATACGACAACGTTGAAGCCCGTTTGAGTGGATGGCGAGAGCTTAATCTCTAACCACCAGCAAGCCCAGAGGCCTCTTTTTAGTAGGCTCTTACTACAGGCAGGGGTTACCGATGCTGTTTTCAATTGTTCCGGCATCAGGGCCAAATAGCCTAAGTTCGCATACGCCAATGGCTAGATGGTGTCAAAGTTTTTAACCATCTGAAAGTTTTTTACACGACTAAGCACATTAAGCTAATGGGCTCACAATATAACGTGTCGTCCGAAACACAGAACCAAGGTATAGTTTTAAAACTGATAGAGTTTATCCAAATATATATGTCAGCATGTCACCATGTATATTTGGATAAACTCTTTTTAATTATTTGAATGTTATCTAGGTACTTCCTTTAATTAAGTTGCCAGAATATTGCATAAATAATAATAATTATGTATCACTTCTTTAGCAAGACAAGTTCATGTACCTACATGAACCCAGACTACCTAGGCCGGGTATGTAAAAATACAAATAATTTATTGATAATACCATAGTTACACATGTACCTAGCCTTGGTCTCAGAATTTTTAAACAGCCTGAAGGCCTCTGATATAGCTTATTGGTTAAATAACTGTGCCCTTCAATTTAACGTATCATGCGAGCCACGGTAGCGTTCAGTGGTAAATGCCATCCGCGGTCACCCATCCGAAGGCTGACCATGCCGAAAGTTGCTTAACTTTGGTGATCACCGACAGTCCAAACTACGCTATAATATAATATAAGCGATATCACTAAATAAAGTAAATACACTGTTCTAATCATCAATATGAAACAAAATAATGCCAAGTCGATGGATCTGTAATTTTCCTATCCTTAATTGTTTATGCCATTGTACCGTAACGTAATCAACGTTGTTATTCTTTACTACCGCGGCTTATTCTGGTAACGGTTCCAAAACATGCTTTCAGATTCCAGGAGCGTTTTCCTCATCGCAAAAATATCGAATTCCGATTATATTCCCCGTTATGTTTGCAGACCATGAATATGTCCGATTTTTACGCTAAAATCGTCAAATTGAGGATTGCTGTTTTACATATTTATAAAATACGTTCGGTTATTTGAAACTTATAAAGTGTAAGCTATGTGGTAATTTGCTTGTTGTTTTCACCTGTCATTTGTTAGTTTTGTGTCTGAGAATACTGTACTGTACTGTACTGTATCAGCCTTTTTAATAGTCCACTGTAGGACGTAGATCTACCCATAAAGTGTGATTGGGCCAAATCCACCACGCTAACCCAGTGCGGGTTGGTGGATTCACATACGCCATCGAATTTCTTCTACGGACGTATGCAGGATGCCTCACGATGTTTTCCTTCGCCGAAAAGCCAGTGGTATGAAATTCCACCATGGTGGTCCAGTGGTAATTACACTCGCCTTACAATCGTGAGGTCGTCGGTTCAAATACCAGACCCGTACCAATGAATTCCTTGGAGTTTATGTATCTGAGAATAAAACTCTGTAATTTAAATCTTTTACTACACGAAAAAACAATTGTTTTATCCACACCCCCTTTTTCTAAAAATAATCAAAATGCTGAAGCCTACAGCCAGCAGTTTGCATGCTGGCAGTATTACCTCGCTATTTTACTATGGAAATTTACGTGGTTTTCACACATTTTATGCTATATATAACGGGACTAAACTTACGTGTAGGGATAGTCGTAACGACTATAGTTTCGGTTGCATTCGGCGACCTTTCTCAAGTTGGCGAGTGCTAGCACGCGGAGCCGTCTCGCAATGCACAGTCAGTGCACTATCCCTACACGTGAGTTTAGTCCCGTTATATATAGTATAAAATTACCTCGCTAATTGGTAGAAAATACTTATACAGTAAGCGCCACACAAATCGGCGGATGAGATGTTAACCGCACTTCACCGTGATTAGGTAATTATTGCGCATGTGTGCACAATTTCGACGCCGCATGTCGTAGTGCGTAGGGAGCGCGCGGGAGGCATGAGGTTGGCGGGCGGGTGTGCCCAGCGTCTCTCTGAATACATATATTTCGGCTTTTGCGCAGCGTTCTGCGCATAACTTCCCATCCGCTGATTTGTGTGGCGCTTAGTATACCTGTATGTGGAGATATAGTAACTAAGGTAAAATCACTGACCTCCATATATACAAGTGTATATATGGAGGTCAGTGGGTAAAATGCATAAAATTGTCGTGAAAAGGGACTTTTGAATGAAACAGGTTTGTATTCTTTTTTGCAATTATTTTTGTCGTCTGGTAGATAACAAAAATGCCTACATAAAATAGTTACAAAAATAAAATATGGGGAAAATAAAGAATAAAAAAAAATAAATAATAAATAAAATAATAAAGTCTTTGTTGCTTTCTTTGAACTAAAAGATCAAAATAACAAAAAACTCAATGCATTATAGTAAAACAAATCTGCTGGCAAGAATTTTCTACTCGTAACTGTTATAAACCTGTAATAAAATGTGATCACTAAATAAATTCGGTTCGTAATATAAAATTTCAATACATGCTGATTGAAAAGCAGTATCTTGGCACTTCAAAACTTTTGAAGTGACCCAAAACAACAATATTCTTCCAGAAATGTATCTTCAGAACTTTTTATTTCAATTTATTTTCAACTGGATCCCGCCTGAGTTGTTTTCTTGCAACTTGAGTTATCGGATGTTTTACATTTTGATAAGTTTAGGTGGAAAAATTGAGTGCCTTTGAGATAACCAATTCAAAGTTATAGCTAGCTGTATTTACTTCCGTGATAGATTTTTAAGTGACGAAACAGGTAAAAATACTCGTTATGTAGGACTGTAGGTAAGTTGAGGTAAGTTGTTGATGATAAGTAAGGAAACGTTTCCTAATGCTCGATGAAAAAGTCTGATAGGTTCGACGTATATTTCTTTGTCTTTATTTTTTTTCCATAATTCAGACAACAAGACCTCATTTTTTTTTACAGGCGAGAATTTTAAATAGGTATTAGGACTATTCAAACAAAATAATAAAAAAGCGTTTGGAAAATTACGTAGCGTCTTCTCGTCCGACATACCTCAGCGCCTCAAGTCGAAAGTTTTCGAATAGTGTGTGTTGCCTGTGATGACTTATGGTACAGAAACGTGGTCTCTCACTATGGGCCTTATTAGTAAGCTCAAAGTAGCCCAACGAGCTATGGAGAGGGCTATGCTCGGAATATCTCTGCGAGATCGAATCAGGAATGAGGAGATCCGTAGAACAACCAAAGTTACCGACATAGCCAAACGGATTAGCAAGTTGAAATGACAATGGGCAGGGCATATAGCGCGGAGGACTGATAACCGGTGGAGTTGAAAAGTTCTCGAGTGGTCGACCACGTAACGGCAAGCGCAGCGTAGGACGTCCACCCACAAGGTGGACGGATGACCTCATTAAGACCGCAGGATCGCGCTGGATGCAAGCCGCTTCCAACCGATCTTATTGAAGATCCATAGGGGAGGCCTATGTCCAGCAGTGGACGTCCTTTGGCTTATGGATGGATGGAAACAAAATAAACAAGCGAGCTTTGAAGTCCACAAATTCACCTTTTTCCGTCGACGGTGCAATTTGAAATAAATCACTATAAAAATATGACTTTAAATACAAGCTTTTGAGATCCTAGATATTATGTAGCAGCAGACTAACGATTGTTTTAACCGTTTAGCCATGTCAGAGGCCTTCAGGCGGCCTAAAAACTCTGACACCAGGGCTAGCCTCCCGGCCTATACGAACTTACTTTTATGTAGCAGCAGAGTGCTAGCCAATATAAGTAAAACGAGCTCAAACACGACGGGTATATTTTGTTTAGTACAGGAGATCCTATGGCCACCTTCCGGCTCTATCATCAGATCAGCTCCATGGTACCATATTTTTTTAGCATTGTCACGTAATATACCTACATATGCGTACAAAATTTCACCTCAATCGGAAATCGAAAAGATGGTGAAATTTAACTTGCAAGATTCCACCCGAACTTACATACATACTTACATCCATTGCAAGCTAAATAAAAGCTTCCGACATTAAATTAAATAATTATTTACCTAACCCTTTATAAAATTTTGAATAGATTTAGCCTTTCATTTCAATTTGTTTACAAATTACCTAAGTCTAACTACTTCTATCCCATAAATACATCAGCTAATATTGAAAACGTATTCCTACGTAAAAAAGCTCTGCCTTTGACATAAACGCCAAACCATTAACACAGAAAGATAATAAAAACGAATAAAAAATCGTACAACCCAAAAACTATCGTAAAATTTTATCCTTCAATAAAAGCAAAGAGTTCCGAAGTTTAATACAAATATTGACAATTGCGGAGAAAAAAGCCAATGACGAAAAAGCGTAATAAAAATCTAGATTTTGCTGAGTGACTAAACAATTGTTTTTCTTCAAAGGGAATCCACATAGCAGAAAAGTACTAAAAGCTCGTTTATATCAACCTTAGTATTTTTAATAGTAAGCACTTGGCGCATTTATTGGTTTCGTCTAGTCACTCGTCAGTAATAAAAAGTTTTGTTATAACTCTTCTTTTCAAAGCCTACACGAAAACAGAAAGCAAATCAAATGACGTTACAACCCTACAGCTACTATAAAGTAACAAATCATAGAGTAATAATAAAATAGAAGAGACATGACTCTTTATATAAAAGCTTGAGTAAGCGCAGGAGTAAGGGTCAACGGTTGTGTTTGTGCTTTACAATGCACATTTTAGTTTAGCACACCAAAAGGCTCAATTATGAAGGACATCGTCATTATATAGCTAATTATATTTCTGTTTTTTTTTTCACTTTAGGCATTCGATAGAGATAACACTTTTTACGTTGCTATATAGGACCTAATGTTAAGTTTTGTAATTTTCTCGATAATATATTATGAAGGCGCCATCGTAAATTTAATAGCAACGTAAAATGTGTTATCTCTATCGAATGCTTAAAGTGAAAAAGAAACAGAAATATAATCTATATATATAAAAGAAAGTCGTGTTAGTTACTCCACTTATAACTCAAGAACGGCTGAACCTATTTAGCTGAAAATTGGCAGGGAGGTAGCTTAGAACCAGGAGAAGGACAAAGGGTACTTTTTATCCCGTTCCTTTTTATTATATTTTTTAATAGTTATTCATCTTATCTTTTCCCTTAAAAAATCGTTAGTGAAACTGTCACCTATCACAACGACGCTAATAGGCCCAATTTTGAAAGCATCATCGTAATTATAACAGCAAATTAAAATATTTCTGTCTCTTTTTCACTTTAGGCATTCGATAGAGAGAACACTTTTTACATTCCTATTAAATTTACGATAGCGCGTTCATAATTAGATCTAATATGGATTGACGAAACGTAATAAGATGACAGGTGACATTTATTGACTGCAGACTTTTATAAATGTCACGCTTAGCATATCAAAGAGACAAATTGTCTTTTCACCATAGTAGCTCCTC
The DNA here is from genome assembly GCA_949316475.1 of Hypomecis punctinalis. Taxonomy (NCBI): domain Eukaryota; kingdom Metazoa; phylum Arthropoda; class Insecta; order Lepidoptera; family Geometridae; genus Hypomecis; species Hypomecis punctinalis. The sequence continues at coordinate 5,213,717 of OX438800.1, forward strand.
AAAGAGGAAATAAAGTATGGATTGACAATGACAACTGACATTAAAATTGGAGAAAATGTTTTTCCCTATGCCATGCTACATATTACAATGACGTTTCATACTGGGCCGTCATTTTGCCTGACACTAAAAATATTTTTAAATATACCACCGTTAGAGGTTAAACATGTTTCTTTATTCTACCTTTATGGTACAGAATCCATACTAATATACGAAGAAACGGATTGCCTTGATTTTTAGGAGTAGTATGGCATGAGTATAAGTATCTTGACTCTAAGGTTATTAACCTTGACTGTGAACTGTGACCTTGACATGAACATACATATCTGTTGGTTTGGTTAGGATTGAACAGTGATAAAAGTGCAGCCCGCCTCAGTTGCGGTACTCCTCATGAGGCACGCAACTTACCGGCCAGCCTCTCAGCTGCTTGAGTTAAAAAGCCCAGAAAAGCGGCCCAACCACGAGTGCAAACTTCTAAGCTGCCAAGAGAGAAAAGACCCAAAAAATCGGGAGAACTCGAGCGCCGCCTTCTCAGCTGTCTCAGAAGAAACCCAGAGAAGCGGCTCTAGCTGGGATTCCCGCGCCGCCCATAAACCTCGGCTACTAAGTTCCCCCGCCACGACAAGGCGGGAACCCGTACACTCTAACCTTATCTTAATCAACAGAAGCATTTATAAGTATAAGGTATTATGTCAGGTTAGGTTTGGACAGTGGCAATGTGCAAGGGTCCTTGACTTTTTTTATAGAGCAAGTGCCTTTATTACCTTCCACTTAATACAAGATTTATAATGTAAAACTTCATAAACTACTACATAACAAGCAATTGGATCATCCACAGACCCTTGAAGGTCTAAAGGTAATCCAAATACTAAAACCGACTGCCAGTTAGCAGCGTGCCCGGCATGCTGGCAGCATTGGCAATGCTTATACGTTAGCCAAATAAACACCAGCATTTTGATCACACGTCGGGTACACCAGACGCTCTGAAAGACTTTTGAAAACAAGACCGGCCACCACGGGCACAATGTCTCAATTTCAAACGGTTCAAATATGTAACCACTGCCGAGGTTAGCATATTTGCGCCGTTTGTGCTGCTCCGAATCGGCCAACGCTCCAGCCCTTCTCTGAGTCTCAGAAAGATGTGACGGCACCAAACTATTGACGCAAGTCGCGTCTCATACTAAGGGCCGTCTACACTTCCATGGGACCAGCTTCATACCGTCAGGCCTTTTGCCATCACCAAGCGCAAACCCATTCGGTTCGAGTACGGCTGCTATATTCGCGGTCGCAAAAGCTCTGCGTATGACATCGTTCACACTGGCGTGGCATTTGGCAACCAATTCGACCAGCGCTTCTTGAGCAAGAAAGACGGTGGTGACCGAGCTGGTCAATTAGGGTACTTGAATAGGTGAGAGCGCTTAGCCATGTGCGGCGCGTCAGCAAGGTGGGTCGACTATCTCGACGATATCATCAATATTGCCGGTCGAGCCTGGTCACGACCGGCAAAGAGCCGAGGTAGATATCACAGAAAGAGAGGCCTATACCCAGCAGTGGGACAAAGAAAGCTGCAGATGATAACCATGACGAAACAAATTAGTTGAGATTGACTGTTTCTTGGGTTTGAAGTGATTGTTTGCTACAATATTTGTGTACCGTTTCACATTGAATTGGGGCTTATATTTTGTGGCGCACTTACTATTACTTCGTATCTACCGATTTTAGACCATAAAGCCGGAAACATACTATCGGACGTGGCTGACGGACGCGACTGACAGCCGCGACTTAGCAATGTGCACAGTCTTAAGACATCCGGTGTGCCAGATCGCTCTCGGACGTCCGAAAGCTCAAGGTCGTCCGAAGGTGACGTCCGCGACTTATGTCCGATAGTGTGCACGGCTCAGTGTACTTTCATAGTCTAGGTCGCGGCTGTCAGTCGCGTCCGTAAGCCGCGTCCGATAGTATGTTTCGAGCTTTACTGTCTTTACAAAAGTGAGATAGCTCAACCAGATCTACATTTTGTATGATAGCTGTCGAATTTAAAAGTAGTTTATCTGCGTAACTGTCAAATTTTGATCAATGCTGTCATTACGAAAGTGAGATAGCTATACCAGATCTACATTTTGGATGACAGCTATCGAACTTAAACGTGGTTTATCTTCGTATCTGCCGATTTTAGACCATTACTGTCTTTACAAAAGTGATATAGCTTAACCAGATCTACATTTTGTATGACAGCTGTCGAACTTAAAAGTAGTTTATCTCCGTAACTGTCAACTTTTGATCAATGCTATCTTCACGAAAGTGAGATAGCTGAACCAGATCTACATTTTGGATGACAGCTGTCGAACTTAAAAGTAGTTTATCTTCGTATCTGCCGAGTTTAGATCATTACCGTCTTTACAAAAGTGAGATAGCTAAACCAGATGCTATCTTCACAAAAGTGAGATAGCTCAATGAGATCTACATTTTGGGTGACAGCCATTAAACTTATAATATCTTAATGTAGGTATCTCCGTAAGGTAAGCTACCTACATTCATTAACTTTCGCGGTACGAAGTTCGCCGGGTCCGCTAGTTAGCTATATAATTACGATAGCCTTCATAATTTAACTTTTGGTGTTCTAAACTAAAATGTGCATTGTACAGCACAAACACAACTGATAAGGCCCTATATAGGGCCTAATGTTTAGTTGTGCCGTTTGCCAGTTGTTTATTTTCTCGATACTATAGCTATTTGTATTGTACTTACAATCAAAAAGGAAGAGATCCGGAACACTCGAAAACTAAATACATTTAACTGCAGAATTAATAACCAATGCATATGTCACAAATATCTACTCGTACAATTCAACATACCTCACTTTGTTAGTAGATATAATTGAAGTGTAATATCAGATGCACTACTCACTTAGGAATGTAGCTACGAGTATATTCTGATGAGTACTTTAAAACATAACACAATCATGTGTGCCAGTATGTATCCAAATATGTTGTTTGGAAACATACTGGCACACATATACACATTCGATATATGCTGTGATTAATATGTGCTACCTGTTTAGTTCTAAGTGATGCCATCTCTCGTCTTACTCTGTGCAAGTGCTAGCGTAATAAAAAGGCCATCGGTATAAAAATGAAAGGGGTAATAAAGGGGCATTCAACCCCCTCGTCAAAGATGATAATGGCGGGGATACAGCGGGATGTAGTGAGAAATTAAAATGAGACGGCCAGTGTAAACAAACGCAGAACGATAGAGCGGAATTTTTTTGCTAGGCGTTTCAAAAGGGTCGAGCGGTCGGAACGCTTTTTACAGCTTTTTCATTTTGCGTTGTTATCGATTGGTGTTTGAATTGAAATGTATGGTTTTGAATAGTTGGTGGGCAATATGCCTGAGGTCCGTTTCAATTTGGTCATATTTATTTTGAATCACGTAGGTATACATAACAATATAATTTGGTGGATGATTTGCTCTATTCAGTTTCAGACTATTATGTTTTAGTGTGAAACTTACTAAAGTAATTTCTGTATTTGTAATGTTAGTGTTCAGAGCTAAGAAAATGAATGTAAGTAAATATAAGTTTTCATTTGGTTTTATTATGAGATACCATTTAATTTCAATTTAGTTGTTACTCTACGTTTTATTAAATAATAATATTAAAATAAAATATGAGGCGCCTTTTATTTTCTCATAGAGGTGAAGAGAGAGAAAAGAGAAAAGTAGAGTGTACCACTCGGGCGCAAAATATATTTTTGGCTCGGGCGACGTACTTTGAATCTCTAGCTACGTTCTGGATTCTACTCTAGAATCCTTCAATTTGATCTGGATTCAAAAAAGCGCCCACGCCGTAAAAATATTATTTTGCTCCCATCTTACACAATCTACATTATTATTACATTCTACACATTTAACCATAAGAAGACAAATAATCTAATTATCTATAATTTAACCCTTCTGTTTGGGTCGGGAGTTTAAAATAGGACACGAGATATTGCTGACATTGAAGTAAAAGAAAAAAGAAGCGAAGACGAACAAAACAAGTTGTTTTAATTACATTGCCTTTAGGTTGACAGGAGCTGGCCGTTCGGGCGGACAACTTTGTTTCACTTTTTTGTATCTATGTCATGAAAGCGGGAAAATCATGACACTTCATTGTATCATTTTGTAAAATTTGTTCTTATATTACTTAGTGATGATTTAGTACAGAGATGAACTGAGTTAGTAATACAAGTATTACCTACTGATTCAGCTCATCATACTCTAATTACAATCTATAGCAATATTAATGTGCGGAAACGTGTTTTAAGTATTATGCAGTTAAATGTGACTGCATAGTTCTTACCTAAAACAAGTTTCCACATATATGAATGTGTTTCCGTTTTTTTATGCAAAGTAGCACTTTTATAGGTAAATGCTACGTAATTATTGTCCTAAAAAAGCAGTGGAAGATTCATAGAAAAAGTCTCCGCTTTTTACAACTTTCTTTGGACTTGGATTTTGAATACATTTATGTAAATAATAGGATATAAATATAAATGTATTCAATATATATATATATATGATCATTAGTCATACGACGCCAAAACAAGTTTTTTCAATTACACTGCTTTTCAGTGTCGGCTAAGGCTGGCCATTCAAGCGGACAACTTTGTTTAACTCTTTTTGTTTTAGGGTTAAAATTCACAAAGATTTGAAGCTTTATGAAACAGTTTACGTTGTTAATGTTTTTTTTGTATAAAGTTTAAGATATGGTTGTATAACCGCTATTGTAGCGCAAATGACACGTTAAATTGTTTGTCCCGGTTGTTTTAACCGTTTAGTCATGTCAAAGACCTTCAGATGGATTAAAACTGATACCAGCTAACCTAGCATACGCACCACGACATAATTTTTGTTAACTTGTGAAAAAGTGACAGATTTATACTTTACCGTATGATTTATAACTCTGTCTCGTTCTGATATGTCGAAAAAATTATGTCTTGGTGCGTATGCCATCCCAGCAGGTCTATAATATTTTACTATAAGATTCGTTTGAGAATGTTACTAGTGCTATATTCGTGCATGGTTGCCTGGAAGAAATCGCCATGGGTGATAAGGCCGCCACTTTATAATCATACGAGTATTTTTTGTCGTATATGTGTAAATAGTGTTTATTTTTCATATTGTGGTTGTAAATAAAGAGTTTTGTCTGTCTGTCTGTCTGCTTAGTGCTAAAATCGTATCTAATAAGGTCATAGGTTTAAATTCTTGTCCACCAAGCTCCCAAATTGATCAATAAAATAACATTATTATCAATATTTTAAATTTACAATAAATATTAATAAATATTTTTGAGACATCTTACACACGGCCTCTGACCCCAAACTAAGCAAAGCTTGTGTTATGGCTGCCAGAGACTGATATACTACATATACTTATTTTTAAATACATACTTATAAGTACAGATAGTAACTAAATAACATCCAGACACAAAAAGAGCAAACATTTATGTTCAGCACATAAATATTTCACCCACGCCTCTTTGATCCAGAAGTTAGGGTCACTACAGAAGGGACAAGATAATAGGTTACTTTTGACAGATGTCAGTTTTATATTCATAGTGAGGTGACCTGCTTAAAAACATCGATTAAATGAATGAATCGAATGAATCGATACAGACTTGAAACATATGTGAATTTTAAAAATGATCATGCGAATCCCTGTCCCATTATTATTTTTTCTTTCATAAATTAAAGGAGCAAAATAAGAGAAGTACCTACGTAATTTAACAAAAAAATTGCTTTTATTCACTTGAACTATCGGAACTGCTATAGTTAGTTAAAAGAATAATAAATACGTATAATTAGGTTTTATTATAATCACAACGTGGTTATAAATGTATGGTGATTTTTCTTCACAAGTAATCATTGCATTCGATTCAACTTACAATCCTATCAGCTTTCGATTTTTAGAGTAACATCCCTAGTGTTTATAAAGAAAAAGGGTTGACTGACGCAACATTGTAACGACGTTCAGTTCTTTAGATCAGAAATTGTTTATTATGTTTAGAATGGTTTATTAGTGAAAGCAAATCGTAAAATTACTCGTATCGGTCATTATTACAATAAATATGTAAACGTAATTGAAAAAAGTTAAGCAATTGTGCAGTTCTTATTTTATGCCCGCCGTTAAAAGGTTACGTTGTTGAATTTTGATGAAATGTCAAAAGTGACCTATTATCTTGTCCCTACATTAACCACTGAGCCACCGAGGCAGTCATTAATTCCTCGATTCTGTTAGATTAATTCTTCGATTTATTTAGACTATTTACTTCCAATGAGATTTATGTGACAATTTGCAAGAAACTCTCATCTCTGCATCGCCCCAATCTCATAATTTATCACACTCACTGTTAGAGCGCTTGTTGTTCACGGCAATTTGTATCACCGGGCAACGGACCGGATTTTTCATCGGATTCATACTCATACTCTTTATTAATAACAACTAGTTACAGGTCATTTGAAGTACATGCTAACATATTTCAGCAAACGTTACCTTGTAAAAATCCCCCCCATATTAAAAATATATCTCCATGGATATAATGTCTATATGCATTTATACCCCAAAATTATTATTACTTTATTTAATAATGTTACCGTCTACCCACGACCTACCATGCTGACTAAAGTTATTCTTACTTAAATTTAAACTATGAACTAACTATGAACTAAATATGGCCAATGATCGTCTAGTGTGAACCCAACGTTGTGATCCGCAAAACCCAGATTATGGTGATTTTGAAAACTACCTAACCGATATTTAAACAACCTAAAATTCTAATACTCACTACAAAATGACCTACAGCTAGGATATTTCTAACGCATAATAAAACTCATACTCACATTGACTACTTGGGGACCGTAAACCTAAAGAGTTAAGATTTCCCGTTCTTCACAATTTCCTTAGAGCTATCAAGAGAACGTAATACTAATTCCTAAAGGATAGAGTACAAATATTAAGATGATGAATAAACATTGCTTCGAATGGTTCAAGAGACAGTTATGAAATCACTTTCCTCAGGATTAATAAAATTTGATAGAATCCTTGCAATACTTTATAAACTAAACTAAACTAAACTTTATATGGAAAAATATCATAAATATTATAGCATAACAACCGCTATCACGGCATAGGTAAGGCGGGCGCCTTACCTATGCCGTGATATCCACGCCAAATAGTCTCCCTCGTCTGACCTGACTTGGGCAAGAGTCCTCCGTATTGTTGTTATGAGAACAGCCAGAAGGGCTATACTACTTTTGTCAATGCTGTCTGTCTGTCATATGTCTTCACAAAAAGGGGCAAGACTGTCTTTTTTGCAAATTTTCCCAATCTTCGGTTACGGTGTCCGAAGCCCCTAATGGAAGAACCCAGGTTCCTCCATTCCCACAAAATTAACCTCATATGGTGATATATGAGGGATCCGATCTAAAAGTTCACTGTGGGGTTTTCTAGCAATTTTTTTGCCGGAGGCGTAGTTTAAATTATTTATGATTAAATTAAAATTTAATAAAAACATGTGAAATGGAACGCAATGTTGAGAAAATGGTACAATATTATGCATTAAGTTGTCAAACTGAGTGAAACGAAACGTATCACAAGCAAAAAAAGCCGGTATTTTGTCTTACTGACAGATGGACTGTCATCCATTTATTCCGTTTCTCTCGTAGTTTCGTGAATGTGTGCTTTCTTGTTTTTTGATTTTTGTTACGACTTTGGAAGTGCCAGAAGCGAACCGCCTTGATAGATTAGGTGTGAAACAAAAGATAGGTTAGGTTAGAACATGACAAACAACGCACGAGCCGAGCGAGCGAAGCGAGCGTGCCGCGGCAGCGGCCGGCGAAGTGCCAGAAGTAAACCGCCTTGAAAGATTAGGTGTGAAACAAAAAATAGGTTAGGTTAGAACATGACAAACAACGCACGAGTCGAGCGAGCGAAGCGAGCGTGCCGCGGCAGCGGCCGGCGAAGTGCCAGAAGTGAACCGCCTTGATAGATTAAGTGTGAAACACAAATTAGGTTAGGTTAGGTTAGAACATGACAAACAACGCACGAGCCGAGCGAGCGAAGCAAGCGTGCCGCGGCAGCGGCCGGCGAAGTGCCAGAAGTGAACCGCCTTGATATATTAGGTGTGAAACAATAAATAGGTTAAAAATTATACTGATGTAGCCGAAAGTGAGGTTAAGTACTAAAAAAAATATTACTCCTAAACTAAGGGCCTCCGGCGGGGGGGGATTGCAGGGGGGACTTCACCTCTCCCCCCACCCCCTCCCCCACTCCTCCTCCCCCCTCCCCGCGGATACCGGGCGGCTATAGTTTAACCGTTGTTAGTTCTGAACATTAAAATCATTCATATAAAACATGTTACACAAATATGATCGTAAACATGGGACAATCCCCGTTAAAGATTAATACACTTTAGTAAATCTCCAAACATTGGTACTATGAATTTGAGTACACTAAACGCTTTGAGTACGCTAAAAATACGTATGACTTTTCGAAGATTAAAACATATGTTTCAAATCCGGGTATTTCACGTAAACAAATATCATCAAGATAAATAAATGTAGGTACAATCATAAATCTTCAAGGTTCTGTTGAACATTTTATACTATATATAACGGGACTAACTAACTCACCTCAGTAACTAGTGCATTGCGAGACGGCTCCGCGTGCTAGCACTCGCCAACTTGAGAAAGGTCGCCGAATGCTACCGAAACTATAGTCGTTACGACTATCCCCACACGTGAGTTTAGTCCCGTTATATATAGTATAAAATGTGTGAAAACCACGTTAATTTCCATAGTAAAAAAAGTTCCGTTGAACTTTGGCATACGCTATAATCGCAGCGCAGTAATCAAATGAATATTACACACCGCAATATTAAAAATAAGGCGCTTACTATAATCCGTTTAGGTATAGAAAAACACAATATATTTCATATAAGAAAGTCCAACCCTGCAAATGGTAACACAGTAAGAACAAGCAAGCACATGAATAACAAATCGACAATACAAATAAAAAGTAAGATTGTGCGTAAGAGATTGAGGGTATCCAATCAAAAGATTCTTTGAAATAAATCAAGTATTTTTAAGGTTCAACTAAATACACGCCAGACTTAAAATGAATAATGTAGGTATTTTGTAAATGTTTAAAAGTCGTATACTTTTACAAATCAATCTCCCACAAATAAATCGGAATTGCCTCACCAAATGAGAATGTTCCATCTTATGGCTCTCGTCCTCGTAGTCGGCTAGCTTTCCCTTCCAAAGTAGTTCAGCGGCACGCTGGAAATATGTCCGTTCCTTAGCTTCGAAATCCAGCGCTGCACCGAACCGTCTTCAGGTTGCACTTAGCTGTGCCAATCTGGCTTACCAAACGTTTATGCAAATCGAATAAAATCAATCCGCAAATTTCTCCTTCAATTTGCACTACATTTTATTATAATTTCACTTATATAAAACGATCCGCACTGAATTACACTATCACAAAGCCGATGTCACTATTTTTCACTTTTCCGATAATTCCAACAAAGATTTGGCAACGCGAAATAAAACTCCCGATAATCCATCAGAGAAATGACCTCCGCATTAAACTGTGTATTATATCCATCAGAGGTACGACCTCATCGAATTCCCGACGTTCACTAACTATTATATACGTAAGAAACAATATGGCCTCCTCAATTTCCCGAATCAAACTCTGTTTTGTATCCATCAGAGGTACGGCCTCCTCGAAATCCCGACGTTAACTCTTTATTATATCCTTCAGAGGTACGACCTCCTCGAAATCCCGACGTTTACTATCCTGGAGCTGGTCAGCCGCGCCCTTTTATACTAAATTAGTTTTTATACGATTGCTTTAACTGCAATCGGTGCACTAACACAACAATATGCAATAACACGGTTCCTGCTAAAAAGGCCAATATTTCAAATAATCACCACCCGGAACATTATGCCATTAAAGCTAAAAACACCCACTCGGAACAAAAGCCTAACAACGCAATAAAATGCAATACCCGCAAAAGAACGCATAAGGCAACTAACGTTGAAAACCAGCATACCCTCAATTTGGATCTTAACGTTAATAAAGCAAATACTTGCATTATGGAGCATATTCGCTTTATGTCAGTGACGTCACTGGTAGTTTATTACAATGTTGCCACCCATAAAATTAAATTAAATATTCCGTTACTTTTACAGATTCCCTGTTATTTCAACAAATACGATTTAAACTATTTTCTTTACACAATGTAGCTAGAATAATAATCATCTAATCCGATGACAATACATATCAATCTTATGACATTGTTTTAACGCTTTTCTCTTTGAAAAAATATTACCGTACAATAATATTACACCACAACTGTTTCTTTTTTAAAATCACGCGCTGGCAATAGTGATTTTTGGTCCGGCTTTGCGATGATTGTTATTGTGAAGTGTAAATATTAAATACTAGTAAAATAATCGGATAAAATAGCTCGAAATACCTATAAATATTAATAGAAGATTACTGCTAAACGAATATGCAGTATTTAAAGTTGAATGGTAAGTAAAGTATTGCAATTGGACTACGATCCTTTGCGTATGTAAACTAAACATTCCAATCTAATTTTTCGATGTTCGTTTCAGGATACTCTTCTCAGTCTTCGACATTCTCCCAGTCTCTGAAAAGTCTTCAGCTCCATATAAAAGATCCCAGAGCTTGCAGGACAGCTTCTAACCTGGCGACAGCGGCAAAACTCCTTAAAATTGGCCAAAATTATATTAGGTATTGTCATCTTTATAACAAAATAGCAAGGCAAGTTACTACTCTTTACAGTCCTACTCAATAAAGATTACTGGATTTGTACTGTACATAACTAAGTCCACCAAATGCTGATTTCTTGCTAATAAACGCTAGTAATTCTCAGCCAGCTAACTAGTTAGACTTTAAAATACCATACATATTGGGCAAGTTGCCTTCAAAACGTACATAAGCTTCCTGACATCCTAATATCTCTTCCCGATTTTCTTAAGATACTAAAATTAAGAAACTTAGTCCTAATTTAATCTATTCCAGCCTGGATTCGGCGTAGGAAAGGAAGGTTCCACCGTTTCTCGTTCTCTGTGACTCGCCTCCTGTTCATCCGACGTCCAGGGCCCGTCCCATTATTACCAAAGCGTGTGAATTTTCTTCTCATTGTGATAGTACATCAATAAAGGTAAAATTTATCATATCTCACATCTATTACCTACATTATTTTAGCACCTGTGGAGCTATTTTCTATAACTCTAGTTGAGTTGCTCAAAATATTAAATTTTAACAATTAAATGTACCTACCTAGTGGGAAACGTAGTTTGTTACATAAGAAATATATATAAGTAGCTACATGTGGACAGCTATGTACAGATGGACCTTTACAACCTATAGTATGATTCCTTATTAATAACATAAAAAAGTGCATTTAACAAAATCCAATAAAAATCCGATTCGCGGTTGTGTACGATGAACGTGTGTTGACGCACCGGTCATCCATCCGGCGAAAAATGTAGGCATTTGTTTACTAACGATCCGTTGTCCGGTGAAAGAAACGGCCGTGAACAAGTAAGAGCACAGGGACTTTTTAGTTGATTTTGCTTCAAAAAAACCGGACAAGTGCGAGTCAGGCTCGCATATCGAGAGTTCCGCACAAATCCAGAAAATTTCACAAATTGGGAAGTAAGTTGTTAAAATCTCTATACTATAACCATCGACATTTTTTTTTTTACTTTTCTCGTCATGCATCGAAATTTACACATTGTTAAAAGTTCTTTTATATACCTTACATGATACGATTTACTCACTTTGAATTTTTAACCCATATTTTGTAAATTTTGAGGCCCTATTTTTTTGTGATTTAAATAAAAATGAACAGTTTTCAAAGGTGACGTCCACAAGTGGCATATTATTCAGACAAAAATCGAACCAAGATGATTAATACATTTTTTGAAAGCTTGTTTTATGGGCTTCTCAAAAATATTTTATTTAGATTTTTTCCCTCCTCCAATTTTTTTTAAATGCGATAAATAAATTGTATGAAAATTAACAATTCAGCTTATTATTTTTTCTAGTTTAGCAATAATAAAGTGATTCTATCGTTATTTTACTTGCATTCGTAGCTGATTCTTCCACATTCATCTCTTAATTTGCTAAAATTATAAATTATAACCTGCCAGTGTGACCAGTTAGTAGGTACAATGTGACAAAAAAACACTTAAAAAGTGTGTATAATTGGTAAAAATGATTTTATTTAACAATTTCGAGGTTACTTAATCAGGGTTGATAGAGATTAACTACTTATTGAACCAAATATATTTATTTATTCTAATAGATTCAAAATTAATTTAAAAAAAATCGGAGTGCTCTTTTTTGTTTATAACAGTTATAATAGACTAAGAAAAATATGACCTTTCTCGAAATGTAACGAGTGTTGTGGTTAGAATTTTTGATTATTATTATACCAGCCTCCATACATTTTGTGGACATGTCCTTTATTCCTATATGTGTACTCTAAAAAAATGCTTCTCGCCAAATTTCATAGTTCTACGTGAACGGAAAGTACCCTGTAGGTATTGATTTTTGTGAGTGCGAAATATGCGGTTTTTTACGACATAAACGGCTCTAACTTTTTTAAGCGATGACTGAGAAAATTTTCTTTTATGCAACTGCAAGAGACCGTAGATATACGTATATAGTTTAAATTTCAACTCGATGTCTTTACGCGTTCCCGAGATGAAGAGTCTTGACATACACACAGACGGACAGACGGACAACAAAGTGATCCTATAAGGGTTCCGTTTTTTCCGTTTGAGGTACGGAACCCTAAAAAGTAGTTCATTTTAGCACGATTGCGACCTTTTAGTTCCGAAATAGCCGAGAATTTGTGTATAAAAATAAAATAAAAAAACAACTAAACGCAGCGATGTGTGGATATCACGGATGGTTGGGATTTTGTATGCAGATTGTATTTGAATAGTTTCAGTCTGAAAATTGTATCAAGTTGTCAAAACATTGGATGAACATTTTTTAAGTCTATTACTAGTAAGTTTGTCTTTGTATATTAAGTTTGCTGTCTTTATCTTACATGCCAGATACTCGTAATTAATTGCTGCCAGCATGCTGGGCACGCTGCCAACTGGCAGTGGGCTTGAGCATTTGGAATTTCAAGGGTCTGTCGGTGATCCAATTGTTTTCTATATAGTAGTAGTGAAGGTAGTTTTAGCATATAAAATAGTTTTGTATCTTATTGTAGTTAATAAAGGCGCTTTTGCCCCGTTAAAAAATAAAGAAAAAAAATCAATCATATAATAGCCTTAAATATGCTATTAAAACCTTTTAGGTACATCAAATACCTACGTATACTTAGTAATCTCAATGTAAAATAAAACGTAGTTTTACTAACACTGATCTCTATTTAATTTTAATAGGTATTTTAATAGTTTCATCGCGGGATTATAAATTAAAATATATAAATAAACTACAAAATCTCACGACACAGACTTATACTTAGGCATAACTTACTGTATATGGTACAAAAACATAGTTTAATTGCTTATTTACTATTTATTTACCATTTAAAATTCCAGTCATATATAAGTACCTGTACAATATTTTTCCAAAATGCAAAGAAAATGCTCGAAAAGAACACTTCTGCTCGATAACGCCTATTTAATGTACTCAATTATCGATGTTCCAGCATAAAATACGCCAAAGTATAAAATAGCAGAGATATAACGTAACACTTATTGGATTTCCAAAGTAGGTTATTTTAAAAGCTTTCAATATCGATGCTTCTTCGCCAATCCGAAAATTATTGGAGCGGAGCTGTGTAAACATCAACCAGGAAAATGTCTCGAACAAAAAACGCATTGAATTAATCGACTTACTTCTCAACTGATTTACAGGTTTCCTTTAAACTCAGCCAACATTTTAACAAAAAACTTCCTTCTTGCTTTGTCTGCTTTGCTTCACTTCGCCTCGACGTGATTTTTAGTAGCCTGAACTTTGTATCTTCATTGGCGTGGAAGTTTAAAGAAAATTATAAATTGTTTGATTAAATTACCCCAAAATTTGCTTATAATTTTTCGTTGAAGAATGATCTGAGTTGTATTGCACGCATTATAAAAAATAAGTGTCGACATATTTGATTAGGGACTTGTTTGATTGGTTACATGTTGTTAAAACTCGCCACACACGCGCGATTTAAGTAAACAGTTTAACATTTTTTTGGTTCAATAATTGATGAGATTGACCCTTTCACAGACGGAAAAAACTATAAATCTGCGAATCTGGCTTTTATTTTACCTTGATACTAAGATCTTGCCAGACGTATGGACAGAGGAACGACAAAAATAATCCAACAAATGTTGAGTTTTTTTCCTTTTGAGGTACTGAACCCTAAAAATGGCCAATAAAATTATTTATCACCTGACGACAGAGAATAAAGACACTAATTTTATTGGTTAATGTATACATTAGTAGGTATACAATATACATTCTACACAGATTTTATTTATTTTAGAAATATAAATATGTGCGGTAAACGAACAAACTAAGTTGGTGTGAGGCGATGAGTATGTGTGTAAAGGCGCTATCTCTACTCATAACCTGTCACTTATTTGAATATTTATGTGCCACTCTATTTTAAGACTATCCTACTAATATTATAAACGCGAAAGTTTGTGAGGATGGATGGATGGATGGATGGATGGATGGATGGATGGATGGATGGATGTATGGATGTTTGTTACTCTTTCACGCAAAAACTACTGAACGGATTGAGATGAAACTTTGTAATAATATAGCTTATACATCAGAATAACACATAGGCTACAATTTATAAAGATATTTTGTGAATTGTCCAAAATATAACGATAAATGTTGAGTAAGTAGGAAAATTCTGCCATCTGCGAGCTACTGAGCGTGCGCTGCAAGAATGTCAAAATAAACAACTGTCGATCGAATATCTGTCAAATCAATCAACGAGCAGTCCTTGGATATCATCATACTGATAATATATTATCCTTACTATTTTAATATTATAAATGCGAAAGTAACTCTGTCTGTCTATCTGTCTGTCGCGCTTTCACGCCAAAACTAATGAACCGATCTCAATGAAATTTGGTACACAGATGGTCTAGAGCCTGAGAAAGGACATAGGCTACATTTAATTCCGAAAATTGCATAATTCCCGTAGGATAGGACAAAATCTTGCGTTAGCAAAACTGTCACCTATCACAACGACGCTAAAAGGCCCAATTTTGAAGACACCATCGTAATTATAACAGTTAATTAGACTATTTCTGTTTCTTTTTCACTTTCGGCATTCGATAGAGAGAAAACTTTTTACGTTGCTATTAAATTTACGATGGTGCATTCATAATTGGGTTGATTGAGCCTAACATGGATTCAAAAAACATAATTAGATGACAAGTGACATACATTGACTGCAGACTTTTATAAATGTCTCGCTTAGCATATCAAAGGAACAAATTGTCTTTCCACCATTATAGCTCCTCGAAGAGGAAATAAAGTATGAATTGACAATGATAACTGACATTAAAATTGGACAAAATAGTTTTCCCTTTGCCATGCTACATATTACAATGACGTTTAATACTGGGCCGTCATTTCGTCTGACATTAAAAATATTTTTAAATATACCACCATTAGAGGTTAAACATATTTCATTATTCTACCTTTGTGGTAGAGAATCCATGCTAATATACGAAGAAACGTATCGACTTGATTTTTAAAAGTAGTATGGCATGAGTATGAATATCTTGACACTAAGGTTATTAACCTTGATTGTGAGTTGTGACCTTGACACGAACATAAATTTCTGTTGGGTTGGTTAGGATTGAACAGTGATAAAAGTGCAGCCCGGCTCAGTTGCGGCACTCCTCATGAGGCACGCAACTTGCCGGTCAGCCTCTAAGCTGCTATATTTAAAAACCCCAGAAAAGCGGCCCAACCTCGAGTGCAAACTGCTAAACTGCCTAGGGGGAAAAGACTAAAAAGAATCAGGAGACCTCGAGCGCCGCCTTCTCAGCTGTCTCAGAAAAAACCCAGAGAAGCGGCTCTACCTGGGATTCCCGCGCTGCCCATAGGCCTCGGCTACTAAGTTCTCCTGCCACGAAAAGGCGGAAACCTATGGGCGGGTACTCTCTAACCTTATCTTAATCAACAGAAGCATTTATAAGTATAAGGTATTTTGATATCGGGATAGGTCTGAACAGTGACAACAAGGTGCAAGGTACATGATATTTTTACAGAGCAAGTGCCTTTATTAACTACCACTAAATACAGACTTATAATGTAAAACTTCATAAACTACTACTACATAACAAGCAATTGAATCATCCACAGACCCTTGAAGGTCTAAAGATATTCTAAATGCTCAAACCCACTGCCAGTTAGCAGCGTGCCCAACATGCTGGCAGCATTGCCAATCAGCTTGGCAATGCTGCCTATACGTTGAGCCAAATAAACACCAGCATTTTGGTCACGCGGCGGGTACACGAGACGCTCAGAAAGACTTTTGAAAACAAGATGAGCTCCCGGCCAACACGCGCACAATGTCTCAATTTCAAACGGCTCAAATATGTAACCACTGCCGAGGTTAGCATATTTGCGCCGTTTGTGCTGCTCCGCTGACGGCTCCAAAGTATCGACGCAAGTCGCGTCCCATACTAAGGGCCGTCTACACTTCCATGGGACCAGCTTCATACCGTCAGGCCTTTTGCCATCACCACGCGCAAACCCATTCGGTTAGAGTACGGCTGCGATATTGGCGGTCGCAAAAGCCCTGCGTATGACATCGTTCACAATGGCGTGGCAACTAATTCGACCAGCGCTTCTTGACCAAGAAAGACGGTGGTGACCAAGCTGGTCAACTAGGGTACTTGAATAGGTGAGAGCGCTCAGCTATGTGCGGCGCGGCAGCAAAGTGGGTCGACTATCTCGACGATATCATCAATACCGCCGGTCGAGCCTGGTCACGACCGGCAAAGAGCCGATGCAGATGGCACTGCAAGAGAGAGGCCTATACCCAACAGTGGGTCAAAGAAAGCTGCGGATGATAACGATGACGAAACAAATAAGTTGAGATTGGCTGATTTTTGGGTTTAAAATGATTATTTGCTACAATATTTGTGTACCGTTTTACATTGAATTGAGAATCGCATTTATAATATTAAAATAGTAAGGATAATATATTATCAGTATGATGATATCCAAGGACTGCTCGTTGATTGATTTGACAGATATTCGATCGACAGTTGTTTATTTTGACATTCTTGCAGCGCACGCTCAGTAGCTCGCAGATGGCAGAATTTTCCTACTTACTCAACATTTATCGTTATATTTTGGACAATTCACAAAATATCTTTATAAATTGTAGCCTATGTGTTATTCTGATGTATAAGCTATATTATTACAAAGTTTCATCTCAATCCGTTCAGTAGTTTTTGCGTGAAAGAGTAACAAACATCCATACATCCATCCATCCATCCATCCATCCATCCATCCATCCATCCATCCTCACAAACTTTCGCGTTTATAATATTAAGTAGGATTTTAATATCATACCATTTTTTACATGTGTAATTAAATTAAACCCAATTATATGTTACATTAGCATCGATAATAGTGAAAAACGTCGATAAATACTATCGTTACATTATTATGAGTATTTAATTAATATCATAACATTATTTACATGTGTCCAATTTCTCACCTACAACTAGGTACTCATTCGATTTAATTACAACATTATTTGAAAACCGATTTTTTCCACCACTATCCCAATTCTAAAAATGTCAATCTTCTATGTCAATGTCACTGTCGCAGAGATCAAGTTAAATTTTATAGAGTATAGTTTGACATCATTACAGATGAAATTTCTCTATTGCAGGTGTCAAAGTCGACGTCCCAGCAGGTGGTGCTACGCGATGCGTCGCGCGCGCTAGCTGGCCGATACCGCTGCGAGGTGTCGGCAGACGCGCCTTCCTTTCACACGGAGGTCCGCTCCGCGGTCATACACGTAGTCGGTAAGTTCTCTTACTGCAAACAGTAATTTAATCAGTAGTAAATAACTTCTAAGAATAATTTAGACACTGGCGGAAGATCGCGAGACATGAAGAGCCGCACTCTTAACCCAGTTGTTACGGATATCCCTTTTTTCGGAGGATCGTTCTTATTTTTTGTATTCAGTTTAATTATAGGTTTGCTGTAAGAGAAAAAATAAATAAAAATTGTATGTGTTACGGAAAAGCTGGAAAATGGTGCTTGATATACGGAACGCTAGTAATATGTACTGCTATAAATATGAAGTAAATATTTAAAAAAAAATATTTTAGCTGTTTAGGTAGAAAATAAAATACAAATTACTCTATAAAAAAAAAAAAATATTATTTTAAGAACACCATATTACCAAGTAGGTAAGTAGTAAGTATATCAAAATAATTTACTCAGTCATCATGTGTCTGATAGATTTTGAGGCAAACTTTTGGGCGTAAAGAGACATTACATTTTACACAAAAAAAAAACAGCATTTTTTGGCACATTTTGTCGTCAACGTCAAGCGCGTGATTATTTATAGTCTCCAATTGATTTGCCAATTTTAGTGGAGGTAGTGTTTTACTTGCAATCTGATAATCATCGAGTAATTTTCGCGCTTTCCACCGTATCGACGGCTAAAGAGTACTGATTAGATTGACGAAACTGTAAAGGTTGTAAGGACAGTAACTGGTATTGCGATGCAGTTAATACATATTTACCTAAATCTTGCGGGCACTAAAATGGTTGACTTAGAAAACTTACTTTTCTACGGCTATATTCAGATACAGATACTGAGATAAAAATAATGCATAATAAGGCTAAGGTTGTTTACACTACGTGAATTGTGTACATGATAAGTGCGAAACAGGGCTTGAAACACCCTGTTCGTGTCGCGTCTTTGTAGCGGGATGAAAAAACTTAAACTTCTCTGTCGTGCGGAAGGCATAACTTCTATCTGGTTTAGTGTAGGAAAGAAATAATGAAAAATGAATTTTAATGAAAAATATCCATAAGTTTGATAAATAAACTTAATTAAATAAAATCGATATTTATTTTCCCATCACTAAATAATATGAAAAACTCCAATTTTTCAGTGCGGTACGGGGTATATTAGACACCACATTTTATTTTACCCCTAGAATCTAAACTAACTAATTTAACCACGGGCGGCGGCAGATTAAGATTAATCAACTCATTGTTAATAATAATCACCACAAAAACCGTACATTTTGTCTTATTTGGCGCCAAAAAAAAGATTTTGGTCTCCTACGGGTGGTGGGGTTTAATATGCCTCGTGCCGCCACAATATCTGGTATAGGACAAGGCTTAAAACGACCCGTAACGCAGTAATGGAAAATACAGATAAATCTGTGCCGTTGGTAACGTGTGCAATGAGCATCAAACTAAACGCAAGGTACCTATTAATGTTTTGACTATGGACAATTTGAGAAACAAAATAACTTTGTACATAATTTAGCGAAAAGCGACTAAATGAGTATGGCGCTTACCATCAGACGAAGGAGTTCATTGTTTTGTCTACATATTGTGTACAAACTGAGACACAATCAGAGCTAGCTTATTTTAATTGTAATGATTTTAGGCCGTTACAGACGGTGATATGTCAAGTCTAATGCGTGTTACAGGAATTTTCTTCCATTTTGAACATAACAAAATATTCGTATCTCCGTCAGACATCTGACCCTCATTTCCAACTATTGTATCACTCTGTACGTTGTTTATTTAGGACGGCAACCTTACAAAAACATTGAGAGCTCAATACTGTTGCTTTTCGATATCTGTAATGTTATTTATTCAGTTTGGTATTCGATCCCTTATCTAAGATCTAACTACGCATTAGATGTAGGTACAGTTTTGTGTCATTTCAGAGTGACTGCGAGCTTGTTTGCAAAACTTTAAAATGTACATAAACAATATGCTTGTCGGTTCGATATTTTTTTTTATATAGAGTCATTCCCAAGTAATACAGAGTCATTTACTTATCAGTTCTAGGTCATCCATCAATCAGCCATTAGCAGTCCACTGCTAGATATAGGCCTCCCCTATGGATCTCCAATAAAACCGGTTGGTAGCGGCTTTCATCCAGCGCGATCTTGCGGTCTTAATGAGGTCATCCGTCCACCTAGTGGGTGCACGTCCTGCGCTGCGCTTGCCGGTACGTGATCTCCACTTGAGAACTTTTCGACCTCATCGGTCATCAGTCCGCGCTATGTGCCCCGCCCATTGCCATTTCAACTTGCCAATCCGTTGGGCTATGTCGGTAAGTTTGGTTCTTCTACGGATCTCCTCATTTCTCAAGTTTTAATGTACATAAAAAAATTCAAATCAACTCTTAAATCGCTGTTCTAAATATCATTTTCAAGGTTCAACCATCTTTCTTTATAGAATAGCAAAGTTTTTTGAAGCTCGGGCTTGGTCCCATAGTGAAACTTAATCATAATAACGAGTACAAGCATACCCTGGAGCACTGTTAGTAAACCATATGCCGTATGTCTTAGCTATCCATTAATTATTCTAAAGTTTAAGTGGTAAGACGTCTGGATCTTTTTAAATGTTTAACTTCTTACATGATACCAATCAAACCCAAACCCATCACTGAAAACTACATCAAGGTCGAACTAGTATTTTTGGAGAAAAATGGCAACATGGATTTGCACAAACAATGCTTGCTGCAGTGCCCCCTGGTGAGTTGTCACCGTAACACCTATCTAAGAATATGTATCAATCAAACTCGAACCCGTGACTGAAAATTGCATCAAAATTACACTCGTTGTTTTGTAGAAAAATGGCAACATTGATTTGCACAAAGAAACATGCTGTCACCCCAAACGCACTCCGTCCGTCAAACATCGGTCGTTGAACTGTTCCGTCGTGGGTAAAATAGTAATTGCGATTAATTTGTATTGCATTTTGGCATTTTTTTTATTATTCATGAAAACATAAAATTGTTTAATATTGAAATGTATATGGTCGACATCAATACAAATTAGTTCTGATAGTATTTATTACATATTTCGGTTACTTTTCTGTTGTTTGTCAATTATTTATTGAATAATGTTTTCAACCGAAACTAGCAATCAGTTTTGCCAACAAAATAGTTTTATTTATTGATAAAAATACCTGCCGCTATCACGGTATTGTTACTATTTATACATTTGAACATTTTCAGGCAGATGAAAGTCAGAATTTAAATTGAAAGCTATATTTTCCGAGTTTTATGTTTCATGGAGTGCACATTTTCGTTATTAAATATATTATTTAAATATATGATAATTACGTTATATCGAAATAATTGCTAACTCATTCACTGGTTTATAATAAACAGGCTTACCTAACTACTGTAAATGAATCTGAAATTTTAAATGTTGTTTATTTCAAAGCAGTAGAGTATACATTCGCACAAAGTGGTTTAATGACAGAGTAGAATTAAAGCAGAAAAGTAAAAAAAAATATATAGGTTTGGTGAAAACACAAGATGGTTTATAAATATGAAGACTTGTATTAATAGGTACTACACAAAGTATCTCCAAGGCTAACGTTTGTGCAATTTCCGTAGCTACATACAGGGCAAAAAACCTACAACCTATAAATAAACTCGGCTGATCGAATCGTAAACTAAAGAAAATAAGAACGAAAACATTACACACAAAAAACGAACCTTAAAGATTTGACCACTCACTTAAACCGTCCCGAAAATTACAGAGCTTCGCCCTTCAACAACCATTCCTGTCCAGACAAATCCATAAACAAAATATTTATATCCTGCATAACAAAACAACCTCGAACTTACAAAATAACGAGTGAAAAACATCCACCCTTTAGGCGGCGCTTATCCGGTCAGGCCGAATTTGTATTCCGGATTTTTACGACCCCAACTTACTATTACGGATTTTTCCGGAATTCTGAAGCGTCTCCTTTGAATGTAGCTAATTTAGTGGCCTCGGTGGACGCGCTGGGTTTTATAAGCGGAAAGTTATACGCCAGGGAAGTTGGCAGACTCTATGTTTTGGACGCAGTTCCTAGTCTGATTACGGAACATTTTTGTGGAGAAAATGCTGCGGTGATTTGTAAAATATCATCTAAGTTATTTTTGTGTTTGCGCAAGTTTTATTGTAGTTAAAATAGGCTACGTTGTTTATCTTTTTAGTAAATAAATGTATACTTATGTTATTTTGTTGAGGTATTGAGATAGTGGTAGCATTTTTATCAATAATTTACTCTATACAAATGTTTTGTTTTACATAATAGTTCTTGTATATTTTTAATTCGTATAACAGGAAAGAAAGAAAAATAAATTTAACATTTATTTAGGTATCAATTAAAAGAACCAAAGCGACTATTATAGTAGATATTTATACCTCTGTACTCGTATTTATATGTCTGTATTAGAAACATTGTGTAACACATTGTGTAATTCCCATGTTTTACCCACCCCGATTTCTGTTGGAAACTCGTTTCTTGAAATCGTTGACTCGTACGTCTACCTAGGACAAGTAGTCCAGTTAGGTAGGTCCGACTTCAATAAAGAAGCCAATCGCCGAATCCAACTCGGCTGGGTAGCGTTCGGAAAATTGCGTAGCGTATTCTCGTCCGACATACCTCAGTGTCTCAAGTCGAAAGTTTTCGACCAGTGTGTGTTGCCAGTGATGACTTATGGCACAGAAACGTGGCCTCTCACTATGGGCCTTATTAGTAAGCTCCAAGTAGCCCAACGAGCTATGGAGAGGGCTATCGGAGTCTCTCTGCGGGATCGAATCAGGAATGAGGAGTTCCGTAGAAGAACCAAAGTTACCGACATAGCCCAACGGATTAGCAAGTTGAAATGGCAATGGGCAGAGCTCATAGCGCGGAGGACTGATGACCGGTGGAGTCGAAAAGTTCTCGAGTGGAGACCATGTACTGGCAAGCGCAGCGTAGGACGTCCACCCACAAGGTGGACGGATGACCTCATTAAGACCGCAGGATCGCGCTGGATGCAAGCCGCTTCCAACCGGTGTTATTGGAGATCCATAGGGGAGATCTATGTCCAGCAGTGGACGTCTTTTGGCTGATGGATGGATGGATTAGAAACTTTAGAAATAATATTAAAACATCGTCGAATTAATACAAAACTAAAACGTTGGTGAACATGTTAATCTTTAGAAACTAATCTATGGGTATGGAAATCACTAAAATCTGTTTCCAATGCTATCACCACGTATTGTGTGCACTAAAATCACTCATAAAATTATACCACCTGTCCAAAAACGTTTATGTTCAAAGCAATGAGCTCTAAATAATTTTATCGCGACAATTTTAGTATGGCTTTCAATTTTGCGATTGGCATACTGTTATGGGTATCAATTTTATGATCCTAGATATAACTTTAGACTTATTGAAGCCCATTACAAGTTGGAAAGTAGTAAACTGAAAACACTCCAAACTTGAAGTGCTTTTAAACGACATGCTACAGGCGATGTTAGAGCAATAAATACATAAATGATGCTGAGGGTACAAAATATGTCGTTTTCTTTTGGGAACTTCATTAATACTGCATGTAGGTAAGAGATTACACCTTTAATTCAATTTTTGAATACATTGGCCGAGGACCGCGTGACGTGGAAGTTGCTCCACCGACAAAATTGCGCTCTAAAGAAGAATTATTTAATTTTTGTTCAATCTAGAACTTGTGGTGTGAAATTCCGTACATAAATTCCGAAGAACTCATTGGTACAGGACCGGAGATTTGAACCCACGACCTCACGATTGTAAAGCGGGTTTCTACCTTTCACACCACTGGCTTTTCGGTGAAGGGAAAACATCGTGAGGCAACCTGCATACGTCCGTAGAAGGAATTCGATGGCGTATGTAAATCCACCAACCCGCACTGGGCCAGCGTGGTGGGTATGGCCCAATCACCCATCGTGGGTAGGCCTACGTCACAGTTATGTTTTACTGTGCCTACGTCCTGCAGTGGACTATTAAAAAGGCTGGTACAGTACAGTACAGTACAAGAACTTGTAAAAAAATAAAAAATGTAGAATAAAATTATAAAAGGAAATTGAAACGAGATTATTGACTTCAACAAATATCAATTTAGTTTTGTTATTTTATACTCTTTTATTTACGCCATAGCTAATCAAAATATTGTATGCAATTATTATTTAACTGGAAAAAAAAATCTTAGTCAACCAAAGTTAGCCTAGCAACTAAATAAAGTAAACTACAATCTAATTTAACTACCGTTGGATTTTCCACAGACTGTTGGAGGTGTTACCAAACTCCGAATAGAAATTCAGTTAGTTCGGTAGGCTAATATTACTAAACTATAAAGTACTTTTATCTCTATTTGACTGTGAATTATACATGACAGTTGAGTTCGATTTTCTAAAAGTTTCTTTCATTCTATTCTCTCTCTTCTGGAATAATAATGAATAGAGTACCTATTTGAAAACATTAAACGCTATTATTTTATTTATCACAGATTTAATCAGCAATTCTGGATCTCCGATGACAGTAAGATGATTTGAAACACTTCTTTGCTTACTCATTATTTCATTCCATAATAATTTTTCATCTATTACTGCAGTCATTGAAGTTAAATTTACAATTTAATAGAAAACTTGTTTACATTTGCAAAACATTATTACAGAAACATAAACTAAAAACATTTTTAAAAAGAAACCAACGGTTTTTTATTTAATAAAATATTTTTTTCATATCTTGCTTAAAATAAAAGGGTTCTTCGCCAAAGTGGTTGTCTATTTTAGACTACTACTAAAAATCCAGATAGTCTCAAACATTCATTTGTTTTTCACATCATTCAGTAACCTAAACAAATTTTCGTCTAAATAATATATTCATATTCCTTTATTCAAACAGAATACGTCAAAAATCGAGTACAATAGGATGATAGAAAATTACTATAATTTAAAAAACAAATGTCATAAGTATTAGCAAGTCAGTTACAGTGATTAATACAACAACAAATTAAATAATAATAAGTACTTACCTACAATTTTCACAATGAAAGTTACGGTATTCGTACGTAACTCTGGTATATCTTTACTTATCGTTTTCTAAGAAACCTATTTCTTAAACGAACTCTTTTCTAAATAACCTACCATTTGTGAGCGAAAATAAGAACCACAAACTAGTAAATATATTGAGTAAATTGTATAGTTAAATAGACAGGGCATCATAAACGCTGCTGCAAGGCGTAATATGAGCAAGGTATGGACTCAATACACGTTCAGCGAGAATATCCTGAAATACCCTTTGCTTAGGAACCATTTTCTCTACTGAATGAGGACTAGATTATTACTTTTCTTTTTAATAAGTAATAGAAAGTGTCAATTTAATATAAGTATGGAATTACGTGCAACCACGTTATCGCAGATAGACACACAGATACACCATAGATAAATTCACTCTTGTTTTTGATTATTAGATTATTGCAGCAATAAACAGTATTTCGATCGTCAATTAGCAATATTGACATTGCTATATTTTATGTAGATGAAAACATCCAGTTTAGAATAGTATACAACTGTTAAAACCTTTTAAAATAGAGTCTATGAGCAGTTTTTAAAAATTTACTTCATGCTAGTAGTACTCCCGTCAGTGAAAATAACTTCTGGAAAGGTTCATGTCCTTTCACGTGCATACTTAAATAAGTGCAAGGATGAGTAAATAAACTTTTTTTTTTATAAGCGTAAGTTATAAAGCTTATCATTTCTCGATGTCTTACACTCACTCAACTGTAAAATAAATACAACCATAAGCCATAAAATAAATACAATATAAGCCTTACATACCTAACATGGCACAATTGTTGTAAAAAAAGTAAAAATGTGGATATTTTTATCTTTATTTTCTTTCAATCAAAAAGGGTTAACGAAGTTTAATCCAAGGCTTTCAGCTGAGCCTTAATTAGTCTGTGGTCTCATTAATCATCACGCAAAATGATGTTCTAGAATATTTTAATTTAAACCATGACTGAGCTACAATTCCCAGTACATAAAACACGGCTTGAATAGATTTTAAATGTTTGTTTTAAAAATAAACCGACGAATTTACATTTCATAATTTTATATTATAAAACATTGTAATGGCATACAATGTCTAGAAAAAGTATAATAAGCGTTGAGCGTTTATTTTGGTCCTCAACATAATTATAACGTTACGTAAAGACCTTATTTGTTTTTTGACCGACGAACCAACCGGAGGAGGTACATTTCGACGCGTTTTTTTCATGTATAACCTCTCATATCTTTTTTCGTAGTAGTTAGATTTTAATAATTCTTCTTTTATTGGAAAGTATACTTCAAAATTAGTCCCATTTAAATTTTATCGAAGTTGGCTAAGCCATTTTTGATAAATCAACAATAATGTGAAAAATGCTACATCAATCTCTGAAAAATATTCGCGAATTCTGTCCACGGGTGAAGTCGGTCATGCTATTTTTTTGCAAAAAATAATTATTGTTAACTTAGTCTAATTATTTTTTCAAAGCACACTTACATCATTCTATTCACATACTTGTATCAAAATTTAAAAAAATCTAGAGTTAATATTGTCATAGGTAGTCACGCCATCGACAAACAATGGGGCGTTTCCAATTAATGTTTTTGCTACACTTTAGGAGAATAAATGTTTTCACAACTTTCTTAGAGTATTTTTTTCTTTCTTTTGTGAAGAAACAAAGGAAATAAAAAGCACGGTACGAGAAATTGCATTTAAAAAACTTAAAATACCGCTGCGTTTTCTGCTACAGTACAGAGATAAAAGCGCTACATTTACCCAGTCTTCGCCCTAAACTCCTATCCCGTGTAGAGTATAAATTCGCGTGTCTCCCGTCCGAGCCGTGACGTGGATTAACTCGTCCGATCCTGCACTGTCTACAAACAGTCTGCAGTCTTCATTAATTTGTCTCCCTTAGGTCGTCTAGAGCTTTCCCGAGTCCAGGAACTAAGGAGAGATTCCAGGGATATTTCTTTAGTTTCGTTCGTCCGTAGTTTTGCCGCTCTCGGCACACAATCATGATACGACCTCAATGTAATTGTGCTAGGAAATATTCTGTAGTAATACGGTGAAGTCTGTTGTAGTGACGTATGAAAGGAAAATAGCATTTATTTTATTAAAAGAATAAGAGTTTCGTTTTATTGGAACTGATTTACAACGTGGGTGTCTTCAAATCCCGAGTAAATAGGTATCATCTAGGTAAGCGTGCTCCACCCTAGACCGCACATCTACTTAACATCAGGCAGTGTGTAGTCAAACGCGGACCTAATCAAAATAAAATAAAAAAAAGATCGGTTTTTCTTGACCAACTCTATCTATGCTCCTACGACCCTGTTCTAAATTGTATGATATGTTAAACGCATGCATAAGTTTTTTAAGTTGATAAGTTCTTTTTTATTAGTAATTGTGTTAATTTTATTAGTGTTTATTTCTGGCTTTCTATGCGTGTTGGCTAGTCTAGGCTGTAAGCATAGTGAGTAATTGTTGTAAAATAAATAAATAAATAAATATCCATGCACCAACCCGCACTGGGACAGCTTGGTGCATATAGTCTAATGACCTATTGAGGGTAGGTCTTCTTCATGCAGTGGACTATTAAAAAGGCTGAAAAAGCTTCAGAACACATTTGCTCATTCTACGCTGAGTTGGGGCCAGTTTGTGACTAAACTATTTGGTATAACTAGTTATAGGTCTCAATATAAACTTTTAAAGGAATAAGGAACTTTATAAAAAAAATTTATTCAGATGTTCTGGTTTTATGGGACGTGTAGAATATCAAGCCGTGGTGTCCTAGAGGTAATGAAACCCGCCTTGCAATCGTGAGGTCGTGGGTTCAAATCCCGATCCCGTACCATAGAGTTCTTTAGAATTTATGTACGGAATTTCACACCACTGGCTTTTCGGTGAAGGAAAACATCGTGAGGCAACCTGCATACTTCCGTATAAGATATTCAATGGCGTATGCGAATCCATCAACCGCACTGGGCCAGCGTGGTGGATATAGCGCAATCGTGGGTAGGCCTACGTCCTGCAGTGGACTATTAAAAGGCTGATACAGTACAGTAGAATATGCTTGTAATTTAACTATTGTTATCTTTAAATTTCTCGTATCTATCATTTATAGGTTTGTTATCTACTGCTTCGTCTGCATCTTAACGCGTAAATTAGTGCGGTAATGAAACCGAATGGTTTTAACGCGTTTAAACCTTAGCTAGGTAACGGCCTAATTAGCGCATTGAGACGCACGTGGATCATTAGCAAAATAGTAAACAATAATGTTACTCGTACAATACCACAAAGAAAATTAACCACAAACCCAACTCCATTTCAGAAACTTTCGCTAAACAAAAGAAAACAAAAACGTTCCATAAACAATTTTTGTAGTTGCGTCTGTAAAATATATTTACAAATAAACTAGGTAAGCCTGTTAGCCCGGCTACTTACATTTTTGTGTTTTGCAAGCGTCCCGGCCCGGTCTATTTGGCCGGGCGATTTGGACGGTAGAGCAGTAAAGAAAAATTTTACCGACGGGTTTTATGCGCAAAGAGTTCAACTTTATTGAGGTTGTATAGGTTATGAAAAAATTTCGCCTGTGTAAGGGTGCCTTCACACTTTGGTTAGCTGTGTAGGTGTAGAAGTGTTTTGGTATGTATTAATAAAAATCGGTTATTTAGCGTAGCTTACGTTAGCTCTGGTGGAAACGAAAGTTTCAATGAATCTTTGTTTTTTTTTCTAAGGGGATTTTGTATTTTTTTTTTATTCCTTGTAGGTTTGCGTTTGACTACATACTGCCTGATGTTGAGCAGATATGCGGTCTAGGATGTAGCACGCTTACCTAGAAGATACCTATTTAGTCGGGATTTGAAGACACCCACGTAGTACAGACAGACCCAGGCAAAGCGTTCCACATTCTGGCTGTTCGTATGAGGAATGAGGATTCGAAACGTTTTGTTCTAACGCGCGGAATGTCCACCATAAAAAGGTGGCGCTTTAATCGCGTCTGCCTAGCTGTACGATAGAAGAAAGGGGCAGGTGGGACCAGATTACGAGTTTTACTAATTTATTTTCCATATTGCTTGCAAAATCTACAACATCTGAATTCCACAAACAATGTTATTGCCATATTTTGAAGTATATACCTATTTACCATATAATTTTTGCTGCCCATTTTATCAATTTATCGTTACGACGTTTTTTAAGCGTTTTACGACTGCTTCGGTGGCTCGTTGGTTATTAAAAGTGACCCTGACTACGGGATCAAAGAAGCGTGGAATCGATTCTCACCCCGGGCAAGTATTTATATATAATATATATAAGTACTTTAATAATAATATATATAAAAATATATATATATATATATATATATATATATATATATATATATATATATAATAAAATCGCAGGGGCGACTTTGTGGCAAGTCGTCGGTGAGTGGCGACACCGCGAACCCTGATTCCCTGGGGCTAAATAAGACCCCTGACTCCGCTCTTGCCTTAACTGGCCGGCTTGGAGTGGAAACCGCAAGAGCTAAGAACCTAAGCTCCAGGGTGGAAGTGTTAAAGGGCATAACGACGCGAGTAGCGTCTAGTGAAAGCGCAGCACACCTCTCGACACCCTAAGCCGTCCACACCAATGTTGCCCCTCCGGCGCCAATATACGGTAGCTATTATGGGGGGCCCATTTAGTGGATGGCAAGTCACCACCCGCCTGAATATTTGAAATGAGGCATTATTTGGCGGGTGCCGTACCTCATTCCATAGCCCGTATTAAGTCATCGAACAGCACATCACAATAGCCCGATATACTGTAAGTCACATCTAGCAATAGTTTTTTCATTCTACTTTATGTACTCAACATTTTATATTAATTTAATAAAAAAAGATGTAAAAGGGCCTCTCAGTGTTGGTTTCGGCCCCATTGAAGCCTACCAAAAGACCAAGCTTTGCTTGTGATTTTAAGTGAATAAAATATATATAATATATAATTATATAAATACTTTACTTTTATATATAACTAGTTTTTACTCGCGGCTTCGCCCGCATACGCAATATATCATTATAATTTATAGCCTATGTATTACTGCAAAGTTTCATCTCAATTCGTTCAGTGGTTTTTGCGTGAAAGAGTAACAAACATCCATACATCCATCCATCCATCCATCCATCCATCCATCCATCCATCCATCCATCCATCCATCCTCACAAACTTTCGCGTTTATAGTATTAGTAGGATATGAATAATATTTATGTGATCTATATAGGTGTTTGCTCTGTATCTGGGTGTTATTTAGGTAGTTTCTATACAAGAATGTATTTAGAAATTTCTAGTATATAAATATCTGGCAGCCATAAGACCAGTTTTGCTTAGTTTGGTGTCAGAGACCGTACGAAAGATGTTCCCTAATATTTATTTATAATTATTTTTACTCTTTTTCGTTTTTAAATATTATACAGGGTTACTGTTAATCAATTAGCATCCTTTTAGGGCCATATTCTGTACATCAAAACTAACAACTGTTGTTCTGCGACTTTTCTCAAATCTCAACAAACGTCAAAACTAAAAAAACAGCTCTAACATACTTTGTGGAATAAGCTCATTTTGTCGAAAGTTAATGATTTTTTTCTACGAAACAGCATTTTTTTTAAGATTTGATAAACGTCGTTGGACAACAGTTGTTAGATTTGTATCATAGATTAAACGATAAAACTTGACATAATAGATTCAACAAACGCAAAAAAAAAATGTTTTCTATATCTCCTCATAATTAAAACATATCAAAACTAACTTTTTCTTAATACCCGCTTATGATAGATATGATAAATGTTTAACGTGGTTAAATTAATGGATACGATCACATCTTTGATTGATCTTCATCTTGCACGCCGCTGAGCTATCGCGCACATCTCTAGTGTAAAAGCAGCCTAAAAGGCGAAAGAATTGTCAGTGGGAGAACTCGCTGAGTAATTTTGGAGATTATTCGGCCTCGTATTTTATTTCGGTGCAAAAGTTTGGGGAAGTTGGGACTACTTTGTCATGGAAATTGTGGAATGTGAGGTTTTGAGAGTGAGCGAGATAAATATGCGTTTCAAATATATCTCGATCGAATCAAAAATGAAGAGATTGGTAGACGAACTAAAGTTGCCGATTACCTCAACGGATTAGAAAGTTAAGGTGGCAGTGGGCAGGGCATATACCTAGTTCGTAGAACGTACGGCTAAAGTTCTCAAATAGAGACCACGTATTGGCAAGCACAGTGTAAGGCTTCCACACAGATGGTGGACCTATGGTATACCTATCTAATGACGCAGGATTACACTGAATGGTAGCATCTTCCAAACGGTCTTACCGGAAATCTATAGGAGATTGGAGAGGCCTATATTCAGAACTGCACGTTGGGTAGGTACAGGATTTCATCTGTTAATAAGCCACTCCAATAGATTCCCATAAAAATAAGGATGAATTCAGCATTCAGAGAATCCTTACGAGTTTTAAATAATTTTTAGATGAAATTATCCATATTTAAGATTTGATTTGATAAATTAACATGACAGAATTATGAAACTATCGTAATGGCAACGTAAAAAAGTGTTCTCTCTATCGAATGCTTAAAGTGAAAAAGAAACAGAAATATTCTAAATTGCTAATTTGGCTACGATGGCGCGTTCATAATTGGGCCTATTGAGCTAGCAATCAGTACTTATCTAGGCAAAGATTTTACCCTGCAATACTGCAGAAAAGCGATTAAACTAGCGTAAAAACAAAACAAGCGCTATTTTAGTTGGAAACCAAAGCACTGGCTTGTATCATAAGAAAAACAGGCTAAAAGTAAGCGAAATAAGCCGCTTTCCACACCGTGAACTGTTCACAATTGAGATAGCTTTGTCTGCGCTCAGCGTGGGCGCCGTGAGGTAAGTTATGGCCACTTGTACATAGTACAGTAATTTTAGCGGCTGTGAAGTAGCTACAAGTTGCGCATATCCGTGTCTTGGTCCACTAACATATGAATATATTGTTCCTGTGTATTCACTCGCTTCGTGTTCACAGACGCCATGAAGTTTGATTCGACGTATACTGTGTTATATAAATGTTTAGTAAGACATGTAAATATCTTTTTTTCAACTTTCCTGCAAATAATTATTATGTTCTATAGAAATAGTTTTCAAAGCGGGGAAAGATTACTTAAGTTAACATATTGACATACATAGATACTATAATATACACTTTTGTTAAATATAGATATTGGTTATAAAAATATTTTCCGCAATTGTGGGATTGATGAGTAACATTTATGTACATTGATTTAAATATATATAGTTTAAAAAAGAACTAAAATGCATTGTCATCGGTCTTTGATAGGTGTGCAAAGTTTAAAGAAAATCTGATCGCTCAAAGTAGGTCAAATCTCAAACAAGCAAACATACAGGTGAAAATTTATTAATAAAAGCGTTTTAAAAATGACCGATTTTTTTTATTTTGAGCCGTACAGGTAGCTTTACAGAAATGAGTTTATAGCCCAGCTTGAAATTAGGAATGTAATTAAATATTAAGGAACACTTAAATTCATTTTTTATAAACTGCTCTGATTTGAATGCTGAAACATAAATCTCACACTAAATCACGGTTTTTATGACAACGAATTCTGTAAAAATATGTAATCTAGTTATTTTACTATGTTATGAAATTAAAATTTTGAACTATACTGTAACCAAAAAGTTAACTTAATACGAGTAAGTTAAAAAGTGTGTTATTAACCACTAACATTTAAGTTTTTCAAACCAGTAACATACCTCAGCGCGCTGCTTTTGCTTGACTCCAGCTTATTCTTTGCGTTTCCTTTTATTTTGCATTTGTGCATACCGACACTACAGAGCTTTGTGTGTCAACACAGGAATTTAAAAGCTCTCCGGTTGAAAGAAGGTTCAAAATTGCAGGCGAGGATTATAGTAAAATTCCTTAATAAATCTAGATTAATCTGTCCGGAAAATGTGCGTGTATTCTGTTCGCTATTTTACTGCATCACATAGAAGATAACTCAGTTTATCAAGTATTTATGAGCTTTAGAATATTTTAAAAGCTCGTAGCATGTTTTCCATCAATTATGTTTTAAGTATTTTGAAATTTGCGAGATTCAATACTGGTATAATACTATTACAATTCAATACAAGCGTAATTAATACTAAACTTGTTAGATTTACCCATTGCTGTCATTTTGATACCATTGCTTTTTTAGCTTTAAATAACTTGTTGTGTCATCAAATTAACTACTTTATAAGTTCAAACAAAAACGTTGTTTCGAAGTGGCTATGTGGCTTTAAACATTTACCCTTAACTGGTATCGTAAAATTGACTAACGTAACTGGTTTTGTGGGGGTCGCGCGGCCCCCATTACAAAATTGCTTCTAGGATGCAAATGTGCACAATTTCAGTTTAGTTTTATATAAAAAGAAAAAATAACAACCTTGTTTTATAGATACAATCATTTTTTATTAATGTAATTCTTTTTACTTAATTACTACAAGAGATCATATAAAAATGGCAACTTTTTGGTAATTTTTTTTCTTACATTATACAAACAAAAAAAAAGCTATTACTTTGGGAGTCTTAAGCTAAGTTATATATGTTTTCTTATTTCTAATACAATAAACTTTGGAAATAAAAAGAAATAATCTTCTAATCAACGTTTAGAAAAAAAAAACAACAGGAATATAATCCCATGGACTTAGGAACATTAATAGATGAACTAAGTTCAATCTTGACAATTGGTACATAGTGTTTTTGTGCTACTATGCAACTTGCAAATGAAATGCATGCAATTGTTACATTTTGTAGCAAATTTTCCGTCTTTTTTTCTATCACATAAGTGACAGCGCCCTACTAATAAATTTACTAAAAACTTACGTAACTGGTATTGTGGGGGCCGAGCGCACCCCATAATGCACATACCTCCGCTCTGGTAAAAGCTGCAATGCCGAACGTCCGGCACCCGCTGCGAGTCGCGACGTAATGAGATTACGCAAAATGGCGCCCACGCACGATGCAAAGTTTTAAAGGAATTCAAAAAAATATCACGCGTGGGGGCCGCGCCACCCCCACGATACCAGTTAAGGGTTAAAGGTGGAAAACCTTCAGGACGTTAAAACGGGTCGTCAAATATGTCTCTGGTCTAAACCTTCAGAACGGTAAAACGGGTCGTCAAATATGTCTCTGGTCTAAACCTTCATAACGGTAAAACGGGTCGTCAAATATGTCTCTGGTCTATACCTTCAGAACGGTAAAACGGGTCGTCAAATATGTCTCTGGTATAAATCTTCAGAACGGTAAAACGGGTCGTCAAATATGTCTTTGGTCTAAACCTTCAGAACGGTAAAACGGGTCGTCAAATATGTATCTTGTCTAATCGAAGAATATTAATATATCTAGGAATAATATATTTTAGAACATATTTTTTCTTTTGTGATATTACGTCACCAAAATCATGACCTTTTTCATAAAACATCTAATAGCAATCTTCATTGTTCGTCGCCATAGCTGAAAATGGCCAGCCACAATAGTTGACCAATTCGAGTACTTACTCCTGGTAGGCACTTTACTATACTCCAACATATTTTTCCATCAAAACAATGGCTCTAGCACAATTATTCACAAGTTTAACTACCGCAACGATTGTATTTCACAAGAACTGTAACTCACTTGCAATATAACAAAAAGTTTTGTTTCTCCGTGTCTGTCATCGCAAATCTATGCTGGGATCCACTTTTGGTACAATGTTGTAACAAACTCGTGTTTCGTATTAACAGTAGATCAAGTTTTACTCAACACTTACTAAAGAGACTAAATCATTGCTCTAAGCTTATATTGTTTTAAGTCTATTATAGCATTTGTAATCAAAAAATATACCTACCAATAACGAAACAAATCATTGAAACATTATTTTAAAGCGGATGGAAGAGTGTTTTCGTTGCTAATTATGGACACAGCATATTTCGTTCAAGAGCATGTAGAGAGTATTTCTTATGTGTTCCATGTTTATTGCCAGGCTAATGATACGCGGGTAAGAATAAATAAATATAGCTGTATTATGATATTTCATGTTAAACAAAGAATTATCTTTATGATAAGCATTTCAAAAATCTACAGCGAATGTAGGATTTGAACCTGACCCTTCGAATCACTAGCCCGACGCTCTCTCAGCTGAGCTAGCCCGCCTCCCACGCAAGCACCAAATTTTTGAAATGCTTATCATTACCACCAACTTATAGCGTTGGCGGCGCCACTTGTGATACCCGTATTAGGCAGGTAATCACTCAACTAAAAGTTATTAGAAATTCTGAAGATTGACGAGAGATGGCGCACTGCTAAATCAATGATAAAAATTTAGTAATCCGAAAGGGCAGGTTCAAATCCGACGTTTGCTTCAAATTTTTGAAATGCTTATCACAAAGATAATTCTTTGAGAGAAAAAGTGTAAAGTAATTAAATAAATAATTTATTTTATTCGACCAAAACAAAGCTTACATATTTTATCTTAACTTAGCTAGAATAATTGACTAAAAAATTATAACAGGTTTCTGTTACCGAACTAGGCCGAAGCCTGTGTTTCAGCTTACAGTGCCCTCCCCCCTATTGCACTATAAACAAAAATCATAATATTTTATGTTCGTTTACGAACAAAATTCATTCGATCATCTGCGTAATTCACATGTCATTTGTAATACCTATGACTACTATGACTTAATTGTTGGCCATCTGAAGTGCTCTTACTGTCCACACAAATCTGTTGCGTTTCGAGAGATTTCTTTTATTCTTGCTTGATTTATGTCTGCCTTCGATCGGCCGATGGTAGTAAGCCGTATTATTAACCGGTTTTGTTAGAGGGAAGGCAACCCGCGACTTTTGTCGGGGATTTATTTGGAAGGGAGTTGCTCAACTGACGGAGTCCTTTATTAATTGAGTTGGGGAGCTTTTGATATTGTAAACAAGCAATAGAAATGTTTTAAGATGTGACTTGGTATAATTTGAGTATTTTAGTATGAAGTTTAGGTACGTGGTTTTCGTACATTTTTTATACTTTGTATATATACAACGGGACTGAATTTACGTAATTTCATAGCCATACTTAAATATGGTAGTCACACACGACTTACAATCAAGTCATGGGTTCAAATCCCGGGGCCATAACAATGAGTTCTTCAAAATTTATGTACGGAATTCACACCACTAGCTTTTCGGTGTAGGAAAACATCATGAGGCAACCTGAATTCGTCTCTCTCGTTCTGAATTTTTAGTTGTTTAGAGATGAAATTACAAGATTCTGCAAAACGTATTTTTAATACTTTCGCTCACATTATAAAATCAAGTAGATTTGTCTTAATTTTAACAATTTTACAAATGATTTACATTTACATAAAATTAAATGAAATGATACTATGCAACTCTTTCTAAACATCAACCTCTCACAAAAGCCCCCACGAAGCAGTAGCGAGTAAGTACGAACAATTCGACTGGATCCCGAGTTCTCCCAACAATTTAACAGGCGATTTAACTCTAATAGGGGCATTCCCGTCAAATCCTAGTCAAATGTTGATCCTTACGGCAAACTTGGGGAGTTACCCTTATGCCGCTATGATAGGCAGCTGTTTTACTCGAACGAACGAGTCATCATCATCATCCTACTAATATCATACACTCGAAAGTTTGTAAGGATGTTTGTTACTCTCTCGTAAAAACTACTGACCGAATTGAGATGAAACTACTATGCAATAACATAGCTTATATATCAGAATAACACATAGGCTTTAAATCATAATAATATTGCGTAAATTTTCATAAATATAACGATAAATGTTAAGTAAGTAGGAAAAATTCTGCTATCTGCGAGCTATACTAGAGTGCGCTTCAAAAAATGTCAAAAAAACAACTGTCGAATCTAACAACCGTCAAATCGATTTTTTTTCCACATCCTTTATTAAATGTGGTAGGTAGGGCCTCGGGTTTGAAAGATGGAAAATGACATAGTCTACTTTTTATCCCGGATAAATAAAGGGTTCCCATGGGATAGCACAAAAATCAAAATACCATGCGGGCGAAGCCGCGGGTAAAAGCTAGTTATTAATATAAAATGTTCAGTAATTAACATAATTATCGCCATCATCAACGTCAACCGTATGACGTTTTGTTGAATTTAAACCCTCTCCTAAGGATTTTCTAGAAGACTGGTTGGAAGCGGCTTGCATCCAGCGTAATATTACAGTTATGATTAGATTTCTATTTTTGGTGGAGGTCCTAACTTGCCGGTACATGGTCTTCATTCGAGAAATGTACAATTGGCAATCTGTTCTACAAGCAATGTGCCCTGCTCACTCGAATCCAATTTTTGATATCTCCATTGCTTGAAGAGCTATTATAATATTATGACACATAGCTCAACACATTCATAAAAGTATGTTTATATAGGCCCGGTGGTTAGCCCTTATGGCAGAGTTTTTAAGCCACCTGAATTCCTCTGACATGGCTAAATGGTTATCTAACTGGGACCGACACTTCTATTGAATCTCAATCATCTTGTCATCTTGGCTACGGTAGTGCTCAGTTGTAAATGCCACCCGCCGTCATCCATCCAAAGACAAACCGGGCTAAGCGTTGCTTAAATTCGATAATCGCTAACGAACACGTAGTCAAACTACGCTATGAATGAGCGCTAAAAATCATCGAGATTCTTTTGTGCTCCCCAGAAAAAACTATTAAACCAAATAAGTGTACGAGAAGTAAACATTAAACTACATAAAAAACGCAATCAAACTGAGAATCGGATTGGGAATCGATTAAAAATAAAAACTCGATCGTAAACTCCACTTTATTTTACCGCAACCTGTCAATTTATATCGAAAAGCGCGATTTAACTCGAATATTCGAAACAGATCCATCATCATAAATCAGGCGATCGTCTTTACGTCACTATTAGTTTGACAAATATAAATGAACGGGATTTTCTGCCGCCTTTTCTCGGTTAGGCGTTAGGCGGGGAGCTATTAACCCCTTTGATAAGAATTCGTTTTTAACCCCTGACGAAAAATAAGGTTTTTTTAAATTAGTCTCAGCGCACAGACTAGTTTAGACTAGACGAAACTAAAGCTCTTTTGAGCGTGCGCGGTTTATGAAAGAGAAAGTTATAAATTTGAGGTTTGTGTGTCTATGTGTTTCAAGTATGTTTGTAGTATCGTATTTCCCAAACTATCAAACGTAAAGTAGCTTTTATTGTTAGAAAGTTAATGAAATTGAGAAGCTCTTACCTGTATTTCAAGAAAGCATTCAGTCAAAAACTTATGTAAGGAAGTATTTGTGAGTAGGCACCTAATATGTACTCGTATTTTAATATTAGAAATCGTCATCATAGTCATATCCACCATATACTCGTAACGTCTAAATACTGCAAGACGGAAGTCTGTCCCTATATATTTTCAGTAATACCTCTTGGAAACGGTTTGCATTCATACTTAGGTACACACAAACTAAATAATTTTGTAAGTAGGAAATTAAACGAAATTCAGTTGTAACTGCAGATTTAAAGAGCGACCCAAATTGTAAAATGTACACAAATGCTAAAAATGTTTCCTACATTTTTCACATTTCCTCCGGCCTTCAAAATTAAATATCAGCCCCAAGCGAGGTTTGACGTCGAGTGATCACTTATCGATCCTCATTCGATGTAAGCCCAGCGACCGAGAGTTTTAATATTTCATTACGATTTTATGACTCGTTACCGACACAATTAATCGAGAGATGGGACGCTTTAATTTCAGCTGTAATTTTTGCGAGCAATTGTAGGAATGAAAGGGAATTTTCAGTGCTCGTGAGTTACTTTAATTTAGTTTTGATAAATTGTAGTCAAACTAAATTATGAGGTGAAATCTTAGATGAGTGTCGTATTGAAATCACAAATCAAAGTGACTATAAACAGAATACGGCTAAAACTCACGTTATAATTATACGGTCGATCCGCTAGGAATCCGACCAGTTTCGGAGTATTTAGTACTCCATCTTCAGGGAATACGCGCACCCCCGTCGACTGGCGCGCGCGCACTGAAGTCTGCGGCGCCTGCCCGCGCGTATAATTATAACGTGAGTTTTAGCCGTATTCTGTTATAGTTATGATGAATTCTCACGGTAGTTTTAATGAAGTGAAATCAGATGAGTTAATTATTAAGCAGTTAGTTATTAATTCAGAATTATCTGCTTACCTTGTACTTAGCTGAAAGGGGGTGACTAAGATCATCATTACGAACAACTTTTACTATTAAGCCATACACAAATACAAACATTGTATAAAATTGAAATGAGCCAATTGTTTGGATTTAATTTGTCTGTCCAATTATCAAAGGTTCGTCGCCACTTGTTCCATCATTAGTTCCATAATGGAACTACTGTTAATATTTTACAAATTCTATTTTAAATGGATCTGGAAATAATGGAACTTACTTACGTCCCACGTCACGTGCCCTATTGACAAACACGGAGTTTTTATTACTCATGGAGATGATCTGACTATACATCAAATGCGGGTTATTAAATAGTTTTCATAGGTGTATCTAACAAGAAAGTATAAATCTCAGACATACAAAATTCCTCACAATCATAGTTTGAAACTTGCTTCATTAGGTAAATTATTTAAAAAGTTTTCTGAAAATATTGAAAATTAAGAAAATTTTTGTCATCGGATCTAAGGTTTGGTATATGAACAATTACAGTATTATTGTGTTCTACATACAGAATTACAGAGTATAATATCTAGTTTAATAGAAACACTGTACCTTGGCACGATAAATTAAATAAAAAAATAAAATACTCCTACATGAGGTGATAAGAAAATAATGAAGTAGGTATTTTCAAGAAATGAACAGACACAAATATTGAAACTGACTGCCCCATTTTCGGACAAACTTCAATTAATATCATATGAATATCCATTTCAGTTCAAAGAGGGACCGTTTGAAGTTAAATTCTAATCAGTATGGAGTAATTTTACGCTGTGTTGCCAGTTTAAATTGGATTATCTACAAATGTGTGAAAAGACACAAAATGATGTGAAAATGCCTTTTGATTGCCTTCTATGACCGCTTCTTTGCTCATTTGATTGTCATTATTTATTGTTTAGTGCTTTTTGGAAAAGATATATCTGTAAACTTGATAAAAAATAAAAGACATAAGTAGCTATACATAAACGAATATTTTTTATATGACCAATTCAACGTCATATCGATCAAAGCTAAACATTGAAAAAAATATATAAATAACTTTTACTATGGAGCCTATATACATTGGACTTGGCTTATGAAAAAAATAGTTGTTCCATACAAAAAGTTCATGTTACAACGAAATGCATAAAGTAGCTGATGTTTTTTCACGATTTCGAAGTAGTTTCCATTATAAAAGTAGCTTGTAATCATAAATATAATTATATCCAAGAATATTTCCATCTTCTTATGTATGCCTCCCAAAAATAAAACATACCTAAGCAGTAATAAGTTTGTTCTGTAAATAACTGCATATAAATTGTAAATACTTTTCTAAAGGTTAAAGTTACAGGATTATTTGTAAAGATGAAGATGCGGGAAATATAAAAATAAAATTCGAAGTCATGTTAAATTATTCCAACATTTCCAACCCTAGCATTTCTTTTCAATAAATATCTCATAGGGAAACGTTTCGAGTACTTATTTCGGTGTATTTTGTTCCCAGACGTCGGACCCTCATTGCCGACTGTCGAAAACCAATCGAGTCTCGTCCGATTGAAATCTATTATAGATGAGTCTGAACGGTGACTATTCATTTGACTCGGACACGTAAGCTTTCCATTCGATTATAATTCCAACTCGATTCGTGAGTTAAATTAATTCGAATTACTGGTTTTGTTCAATGGATTTAGATCTTAGAATCAATTGTTTTTACTTTGACAAAAATATGACGACTATGAAAAACAAAACCGACTTACTGGCCAAAAATGGTTTCAAAAAAGTGTTTGACTGACAAATATGAATAAATTTCTTATGAAAGATGAATAAATCATTATTTGTGTAGTTTGTACCGTAGGTAAAAATAAATGTTTTTGAAAAAGAAAAATATTTTTAAAACTATACTCTATAAAATTTAACTTGATCTCTGCGACAGCTGTCAGAAAAATCACGCCTATGAAGTCCTGAATTTCTTAATAGTACAGACATTACCTGTCAATGTCATACTTTGTGGCCATGCCGATTAGTGATGGGCGACGAAAGATCGTGACCACAGAGTTTTGGATAGAGTTTTAATTAAAAAATCGATAGTTTATACTGACGATATTTTAAATTAAACTTGATTTATCATTAATTTTTTTATATATTTTAATATCATAACATTTTTTACATGTGTAATTAAAGTAAACCCAATTATATGTTACATTAGCATCGATAATAGTGAAAAACGTCGATAAATACTATCGTTACATTATTATGAGTATATAATTAACATCATAATATTATTTACATGTGTACATACTTGATCTTAAATAGTAAGTAAATGAAATCCAATTTCTCACCTTCAACTTCCCATTCGATTTCATTACAACATTGTTTGAAAATCGATTTTTTCCACCACTATCCCAACTCTAAAAATGTCAATCTTCTACTGTCGCAGAGATCAAGTTAAATTTTATAGAGTATAAGCAGTAATTGATAGCTACCGATGAAAAATAAACACTATTGAAATAAAACTACCATGTATACTAAATTATTGTTTGTGATCATAAATTACCTGTCACAAAAAGTATCCAGGACGACTGTAGCCTGAAATAATTCAGTGTATTCAAGAAATAGAAAAAATGTTACAAAGTAACAGTGAGTAAGATAATCTGAAACGCCCAGCAGTTACAGTAATCCTTGTAAAGTGTCGGCTCTAGGTGAGAGCGCGGCGCCTTGGATGCGGAGCGACGTACTTCCGCCGCGCGCCGCTGCGGTACGTTGTGTCACCCACGAGTCAAGATATTTACAGACTTTCTCACTGTGTAGGTGTAGCTATATTTTATAAACGACTCACAATTGATTGTTTTGAAATTTCAACTTTTAAAAAGACTGAGATTTCTAAACTGTTTGTGCTTAGTTACTTTATGTTACATTTTGTTGCACTTACCTATACTAAAGGTTATGTTTTTTACTGTTAGAAGTATTATTTTATAAAATGACGCTATGAAGATGCTTAAAAATCTAAATATGTTCCTTAAGCTTCGTAAAATCTAAACTAACTCGTAGCCACATCATAGAATCGTAGACATCGTAGGTAGCTACGACGCTACGTAAGTCGTAGGTTGCTACGCCGCTACGTAAGTCGTAGAGCTAATGTTTCATATAACTTGATAAAATAGAATGTAATAATTATTTAGACTTTACCCATCGGAAATTAAAAAGAGAGTGAACATGATAATTTGAAACGCCCATCAGTTACGGTAACCCTCGTGAAGTGTCGGTCCGAGGTGAGAGCCTGCGCGCGGCGCCTCGGACGCGGAGCGACGTACTTCTGCCGATGCGGCACACCGTGACGCCCCTGAACCAAGTCGTACTTAGAATGTTTTGCTTTAATAAGGCATCTTTAAATTACATGGAGATTTAATTAAGAAAACTTTCGTGGTTTTCGTGCATTTTAAGTTAAACCCTTACAACTACTTGATTGTTTGCAAGGATCTACCTACATAGTTTGAAAGTTGGAATCATTTTGGAAGAATAAAAGATGATGGTGAAGGTCCTATGGAATACACAATATTACGCAGCCGTTGAAGCCGTGGGCAAAAGCTGGTAATCATATAAACGGGAAATCACTCATATTTTATATTGTTTATGTCTGTAGTAGCTATGTCGTGGTGCTTTGCGAGTAAGGCCGGCGCTATCGCATAATTGGATTCAGTCAAAAGCTGCCTAATGCGGTCATATCTATAGCCGTACCTTTGTATAGACTTAAACAATACGTGAGAGGTATCTCTCTTTTGTGTTTAAAGTAATAATAATAAGAGTCTCGACCACCACCTTAAGAGGCTCTCGCTAGACGGTTGGGTCAAGGGTCAGATACAGAAAACGGTCGTCCTGGACACAGCGCGCATTGTCAGGAGGTTCCCCTCTCTGTAAACCCAACCACCGGTAGCATGGGCCTCGCCCCGCTGGCGGCGGCACTCTAGGTTTAGGTTTTTTTATAGTATTTTTCATTTTTTTTATTTGATAAATATTGAAAAAAACTTAAATTTAAGACTTTATATAAATATGTGTATAATAATAAATTTATTTGACTTTTCTTATGGCTATGTACAGAAATAGGTACAGTTATACAGTTGTATAGTATACATATAACTAATAGTTAAAATTATTATGCAACATACATTGAGTCCGAGAAGTAAAATGTAGTTAAAGGCCACAATTCAAAGTCAAATATTGATCAATATCGAGCTAGAAATATGGAAGATATGGGATGTCACTTTGGTTGATTTAATAAAAATATCCTCGCGTGCTTTTATATTTTTCGAATGGGACGTCTGTAATTTCCTAATGGAGTTTGTAAGCTTATTTCTGAATATTCCAAAGCTGGGTAGGTATTTGACAAAGAGTGATTTCTATTTGTTAGACGTCTCAATCACGAATAAGGTACGTTCGATTGATGATCGTAGTCATCATATCATAGATTTAGTACTCTTACCTATGATATCATATATAATATATAAGATTAAGATATATAACATTGATGATCTATACTTAATTTCTGGTAGAAAAGCAGCCTAATTTATATATTTTTAGGAAAAAAGGAGTCTATGTCGCTTTCCATCTTTCAGACTATATCGATGCTAAAATCAAGTTTTCACGTTGTTTACTTAGCAAATTTGTTGCTTCGTCGCTGCGTGAAAGAGGATTTATAATATCATAAGTAAGTATAATTGTTATACCTCATCTCGAGCGCGATTTCTTCAAAAATAACCTCCTTCGCATCCCGTAAAGCCTAATTTCACCAACAGTATTGACCTGCTTATCTACCGGACCCTTATCAGAGGGTCAGAGTTCAGATCTTGACCGTCCAACCTCCGTCCGACGTTATAAATTAATACTCGGATGGTGTGATTTATGACCCAGATCCAGGGCTAGTGACCTTTTGACAGCTGCGGCGGCTGTGCTTGGTTATGGGGGTTTTATTGGACCGATATTATTGTTTCTTTTTGATGGTGATGGATGAATATTGTACTTTAATGTTTCTCCTCAAACTGCGTATACTTTTTGCTAAGCATAAGTGAGTCGTAATTAAGCATTTAAGCCCCTATTTGTCGTCGTCTGGGTTCAGCCATAAGACGTTTACTGCTGGACATAAGCTTCCCCTATAGATCTCTAATAAGACCGGTTGGTAGCTGCTTGCGTTTAGCGCAATCTCACAGTCTTAATGAGGTCTACCTTGTGGGGGGACGTCTTACGCTGCGCTTGCCGGTACATGGTCTCCGATCGAGAACTTTTTGATCCCATCGCTCATT
Organism: Hypomecis punctinalis; assembly: GCA_949316475.1. Lineage (NCBI taxonomy): Eukaryota > Metazoa > Arthropoda > Insecta > Lepidoptera > Geometridae > Hypomecis > Hypomecis punctinalis. The sequence goes on from OX438800.1 coordinate 5,258,370, forward strand.
TGTCCTCCGTGTTACATGCCCTACCTAATGCCACTTCAACTTCCCAATCCGCTGAGCTATATCAGTAAGCTCCTATTAGACTATACGAGTACAATTTGAGGAGCTCTTATAGAATGAGTGTGGTTGTGGTTTATGTATTAATTGCCATCGCCCTTATTTAGTGAAAGATTTATCTGCGTATCACCCTTAGAGTTACTGATATCACAATACTGATAGTGTGTTTGTTAGTTTATGGGTTTGTTTATTAAGTAATCTTTCACGCAGGAACGGAGCTATCGACTGACTTGATTTTTTGGATGAATTTAGGGTAAAGGAGTGTCCTACGTTAATTTATACCAAAAAAATACTAATTAAAAGTGAGTCTTAGTTTAATCCAATGGAAAGCCACGCGGAGAGCTAACATGGTATAATATATCAGTTTTCACCAAAAATTGTACAGAAACCTTAGTGAAAATCTTAATCGAAAAGTGCCAATGAAACATACAAGACTGATAATAGTGTTTTAGTCATCCATTCACTACGCATAATTTTGCAACTACGAATAAATAACATTCTAATAATATAATAGTAAATTATTTATTTGTCCTGCGAGAGATAACTGCAAATAATAATTAAACTTATGAGCTATAAATTTCACTGTTGCACTACGGTCCAAATGCGCTATCCAAGCTATGTTAATACTATCCAAACTTCATTCTGCTCTAGAAGTTACGTCATTAAGGCTTAATTGAAAACGCAACTAACGACTCTTTTAAGTGAAAGGACCAAATTGCATCGTGTCCGAGCTTTCACGTACAAAAACTATCATCAAGACTATTCTCTATCCTGTGATGAAGAACATCGTCACACTAGACACGTAATAAAGTTATTATTAGATTCGTTTCGAAGTAATGATAGTTCTATATCTACGTAGGTGGTGAATTGGAGAGGACAAAAAGTGGGGTGGTGTCATTTTAACAGACGATATTTATAATAGTCTTACAGTTTTTTGCTAATGATATAAAGTTCAAATACATGTCAATGGATTATCTCTTGTAATAAGAACTTCTTGTAAAAGTTTATAAACATTTTTCCGTTTGTTAAGCTTGGGTATTTACGAGTAAAACCTCCTTTCCTATTATTTTTGTATTTGTAATTATTTGATTTTACATTATCATTAACATTATGAGTATTAACATTAACGTTATGAATTTAATATTATTCATTGATAAAGTTTTTAGATGCATTTTTGTGTCTAGTATCATTATTAGTAAAAATGTGAAGAAAATGCTAAGTCGGACGATCATGTTAAGGCGCCATAGTATCAGCGTAATTTTTCATTGAGCGGGTGAATACCAATACGCCCTCGGTTTCGCCCGATTTTTGAATTCAAAAATCAATATAAATTGGATTTTACCACTTTTTCCTAAATTTTATAGATAAAAGCTATGGCTCCAATTCATGAGCATAAACAACAGATTAAAAAAAATGTAAACGTGTAGTAAATTGTCCAAAAATGCAATTAACTTTCTTAGAAATCATGAATTAGTTCTAAAAAGCGGTATCTTCGCATTTAATTTCTAACGAGCGAAGTTTTTGGATTTTGTTTCGAGCTCTTGACCGTTACCGTATAGTTTTGCGAATATTGTGTATGTTATTTTTATTCGACAACTTCAAGGGTGCTTCAAGGTTTGATAGAGAAATGTCAGAATAATTAGGGTTCTATTCAGGTATTTTGAGATTGGATTATTATGCAATATTTTTTTATTATATTAGGTTCTATTAATATCTATTAATATAATAAAGTTATCTTATCTTATCCGTTCTGTTTTAATGTTTTATTATTTCACTTTATCGTTAATCTGACCTTTTTTTAAAGCATTTGTCAAAAAAATGGCACTACAGCACCGTAAGTCATAATCTCAACAACTGATGTTTTAAATTATAGTTTTTTTATGTGAAATGATACAAGTACCTACCTACCTGTTTCTAAGAAAAAAATACCTCGTAGTTATTACTTATAATAATCATAAACCTTTATTTCTTACCACTGGATTTTCGGTGCAGGAAAACATTGTGATGCAACCTGCACACGACCGTAGAGGAAATTCAATGGCGTATGTAAATCCATCAACCCGCACTGGGCCAGCGTCGTGGACATGGCCCTATCACCTTTTGTGGATAGGTCTACGTCCTGCGGTGGACTATTAAAAGCCTGGTACAGTGCATTACAGCTCAGTAGAGTTTATTTCAGGTAAACAACCCATATGTTTTGTTTTTACCTGTCGCGAGTCTCTTATCATTTTTTATTAAAATAAACTGAATTAAATTCAGACTCAAACATTAAATTGACACAAATTTCAAGAGGAAATTACACAAATAAAATAAACATTTCCACCGGTACAGCACCCACGTTTCCAGTAATTAGACGATACATCCACAAGACACACCGCGACGGTCATTCGCTAAATTGCCTTTGTTTGCCACCTACTGCGCGGCGTGAAGAGAGATGTTATTGTAGCGGCGCGCGAGCGGAGCGGGCGTACCAATATTTGCTTACAAACGGAAATATTTGCTTAAGAGCGAAAGCGGATAAAAATTAGACTGGGCATATGATTCTGACTAAAAAAAAATCTAATTAAATTCAAAGACAAATTTGCTTTAAAAAATTGCAAAGCATGCTTTTTATATCAATTAAAAATAAGTAGAGCAAATTAAAATGATTTGTAAAATATTACTATTATTGTAATCGTCGGGTTATATGTACAAGCAGTTAAAAGAAATAAGTAACAAAATCAACAAAAAAACACCATCATTATCAGCCGTAGGTTGTCCACTGCTGGACATAGGCCTCGTGCATTAAATAAGCCCGGTTAGAAGCGGCTTGCATAGATCTAGCGCGTCGGTCCACTAGTAGAGATAACAATAAAAACCCGTTTTCTAATTCGGATAAAAATGAAATCGAAATTTTGCAATTATGAGCGCGAAGAGCGACAAAATAAGCGCATTTGCTCGGACATGTTGGTCGCAGGATTAGTGCCTCGGCTAAATTTGCATTCGTACTAGTCTGATTTACGCTAAAACTCAGATAAATGGGGCTCAGCTCAAATTTACAGCTGAAATAGTTAATTATAATGAACTTACTGAAAAAAACGCACTAGTTAGTGCTGAAAAATTCCCTCGATATCTACTTTAGTTTAGATTTTGAGCACTTTGTTGATATAGTTCTTAGAGAATTAACCTTTAATTAGACTTATTTAAGTTCCGGAAGTTGAAAAGTATATTTGTAAATTATTAATATGAGTTATTTATAGTTAATGTATTCATAATTTTTACTAAAATTTAAAGAATTTTAAGCGCTATAGGTATATAAGAAATTATGTAGACCATGCATGGAAGCATATAAACAGTTTATTTTGATGTCAGTTGTCTGTATGGATCCAAGAGCCTGTGCACACGATCTATGGATCATGTGGTCGATTGAAGTAAACATAAGATTTTAAAGTTATGTGAAGAGACCTAAGACTTGAGCGAAATTATACACCAATATGACAATTGCGTTAACTTTATTCTTCATTCTTGAACTACAATATTTTTTCCATTTTCAGTATTCTACAGCTTGGCGCAGGTACAATTACTTGTTCTAAGCTTGAAGTCTGGTTCCAGAATGATTCTAAAATCCCTCGTGAAGCCGACCATGAGATTATTTTTATTTTTTTCCATATCCCCCGCAATCGTCAACCACAGCTCGTTTCCGGTAGCATTTAATCTTATGAAAGTATGTGGTTGACTATCGCTTTCGTTAACTTGTGAAACTATCGTATTCGTTCAAAAACGGCACATAATTTAAAATATGCAGTTTTTGTCTCAAACCCAACAGTTATAACATCTTAGTGCAAGTAAAACTCTAAATCTGAAATAACAAAGACTCGTATTCACCCTTTTATTAAACGGTTGTCCCTTGAGAGATCCACGGTGGTACTCTAACTGCTACTTACCCATTTTACCTTAAATTTAATCATGAACCCTTCTATTTACTTTTACGTTTTAATAAAGTGATAGTCTTTGATAGTTATAACCGAATTATACCATGACACGTGCAAGGTCCAGAAACTTTTACAAAATCAAAGTAGTTTTTATTATATCTCGAGTGACGGGTACATGTTCTATCTCCAGACAACGAATAAGTTGTAGAATATCATTGCAATCAGAGTAATGTCCAACTTTTATAACTTTGCAAATAAGTTTAATACATTATTCAATAAATTAATTTAATATTTAAGACAAAACTAGTAAATGTAACTGAAATGTTATGTGATATTTTTTTTAGAAATTGATTAATTCTACTTATACTATAAACGCGAAAGTTTGTATGTAAGTATGTCTGTTTGTTGCTCTTTCACGTAAAAACTACTGAACGGATTGAGATAAAACTTTACAATAATAATGCTTATACAAAGGCTATAATTCATAAACGAAACTCGTTGAGTCAGCTAGTTTGAAATAAAATGGAAATTAATCCGGTAAAAATTGAACAACTCTAAAAATTATGAAAATAATATTACAAACTATAATCCTACCGCTTAACTTAGTCCTCGCCTGCGCGGTACAGGAGCGCCGGGGGTGACGACAAAGGGAACGGACACAGGTGCGGGGCAAAAACTAATAATTTATTTAGTCGGGGGCAGACCGCACTGTTAAGGAGTGAAAGTGGAGTAAAATCATGCCGGTCTGTCGCCCAAAAATCAATCGGGGGACAGACAAGATTTTTTTCTTCCATTCTGTCCCCCGGGGGACAGATCCAGGGAACGGACTAGAATAATCCCGGGCGGCGGGTCCCCGGCGCTCGCGCCTGTCTCAGTCTTCCTGTCGGCGCCCTAGTACCTCGCAGGCGAGGACTATGTTAATCGGTAGGATTATAGTGAAAATAATTAATAAACAAATAGCACTTTTATTATCACTGCACTCTATTCGAAATAAATAGCAGGTAAATCGTTAAAAACTGAACAAATATATTAATTATAAATTTTATCACAAAATAGTGAAAACATCTAATAAATAGCACCCTTATTCTCACTGCAGTCTGTTTGTTGTTGCACACTTGTTTCGCCTTTAAACGAGGCATCTTCAAAGATCAATAATTCTTGACAAAATTTATGAAACACCAGATTTTTTGAGATTTTTGAAATGTTCCTATAGTAGAAAGCCATAATGAGGAGTACAATGCTATCCTAGAATATGTCCGTCGTCAAGAAAAACACAAACACATTTTTCTCTTTTCCAACAAATGTCGCCGTTCTACCCCTACCAAACCCATCCTCTCCAAAGCACCCCTCCGCTAATTAAATTGAAATTTGTACGTACACAATGTGTGACGATGTCGGCAATGGAATGATAACAATCTAACTCGCGTGTACGAAATTATGTGTGTTGAGTGCTTCCACGGTTTCGTTGTTTACCCTGATAGATTGGTAAATTATAGACAACTATGTTAATAGATTTGTTAGTAGGCACGAAATCAGAACTTGCTGATTTATATGTTACGTAATTGTTGGTAATAATGACGTGAATGTGGGATGCTAACAAGTGGCTAGCACATGTCCCGTTGTTAACTTATACAGGGTTATTTCTAATCTAATTGATTGCATCATTTTAGGGGCTTATTCTATACATCAAAACTAACAACTTTTGTTCTGCGTTCTTGACCCTAATCTACCACGCTGGCCCAGTGCGGGTTTGTGGATTCACATACGTCATCAATTTCCTTCTGCGGACGTTTGAAGCTTGTTGCCTCTTGATGTTTTCTTTCACCGAAAAGCCAGCGGTGTGAAATTCCGTACATAAATTCCAATGAATTCATTGGTACGAGACCGGGAGTTGAAACCACGACCTCATGATTGTAAGGCGGGCGTCATTACTACTAGACAATCACTAGTTGCATGAACGGTAAAACGACACGAATTTACTTAAACCAAAAAAATAGTTAAACTAAATCTACCTCATTTGGTGCAAGAGCTTAGCAAAAATACGAGTATAAGCTGCAGCTGCAACCCGTACCGACCTCAAATCTGAAATAGCGTGCAAACTGTCCCGCTGTTTACACTTCCAAATCTGCACATTACGACTTCCACGCGTATTAATAACTATAGAAATGTCACTGGCAAATATTACGTACGTTTTGTATTGTCGTATTTGTGTGAGCGTATTGAGGATTCTTAGAAGGGGCAAGTTTAGTTTAAATTCTGATTATATTTTGTTCTTACAATTTGTAAAAAATAATTTAACTGTTTAAGTAATTTAGGGTTTATTAATTTTTGTCTTGTAATACTTATTAGCTACAATGACTTGTCTCTAACTCCGTTGCCTCCCAGATAAATCAGTTAGGTTTGGATTGGATCTAAATAGTTACGAAATTTTAGCCAATATTTTTTAGAAATTGTTATCTAGTCCCTCCTGCCCCTTTCTTCTATCGTACGGCTAGACGGACGCGACCAAAGCGCCACCCTTTTATGGTGGACATTCCGCGCGTTAGAACCAAGCGTTTCGAATCCTCATTCCTCATACGAACAGCCGGAATGTGGAACGCTTTGCCTGAGTCTGTCTTCCCGTTAAAGTACAACGTGAGTGTCTTCATATCCCGAGTAAATAGGTATCTTCTAGGTAAGCGTGCTACACCCTAGACCGCGCATCTGCTTAACATCAGGCAGTGTGTAGTCAAACGCGAACCTATTCGAAATAAAAAAAATAAAAAAAATAGCGTGTTATTGACAAATGCCTTTTGCACTCTAGTCAAAAATTATTTTTAAATCTAATTCTACCTACTTCATAAAATTATATTTTTTTAAACAAGTTTCTTTTATCACTCAATAAAACACTTGTTAAGTGTTTAATTTATAATATGCGGTCTAAAGTTACAATTATGTGCAAACTAATGACCTACATTGAACAAACCAAACCTACAATGATGTGGGCATATAATGAATAAGTATTTGATAGTTTCCCACAGCAAGCTGCGGTAGTCTCGTGTTAGTGAAACCGCCTTACAATCGTGAGATCGAAGGTTCAAATCCCGGTCCCCGCACCAATAAGTTCTTTGGAACTTATGTACAGAATTTCACACCACTGACTTTTCGGTGAAGGAAAACATCGTGAGGCTACTTGTATACGACCGTAGAAGAAATTCAATGGCGTATGTGAATCCACCAACCTGCACTGAGCCAGCGTGGTTGATATGGCCAAATTACCCAATTAGGCTTACGTCGTGTAGTGGACTATTAAAAAAGCTGGTACAGTTTCCACAGCAATTAAACCCCAATGTGTTCTATACTTACTACGTCCCTGTGTCTGGTGTTTCGTGGTTAGCAGTTCCGCGTAGGAACAAATTGTCTGAGTACGGTTGTAGCCAAATAGAATCCAGTATTGAATTTACGGCTTCGGTTGTGTTCAACATCTCTGTTTGAATTAGAGAAGTATTAACTGGGGCAAATATCACTAATCCTTTTGTTTTTAATTTACGCAAAAAGAAGTGAAAAATAACAAACAAGAAAAATACCTAAGTTTAAACAAAACTGCTCTTTAATGTTAACCAAATAGTTTTTTTAGGCCATACCCAAAACAGGGGTTATAATATGTAATTATTTGGCACCGGTGGTGTCTATATTTGCCTGTGACATCATTATTCAACCCATGGCCGCCTCGAAGATATTGTTTTATAGCGATAAGACTGCCAGTTGCTACAATAGTTGTTACCACTTCTTATAATGAATTAGTTTGTTTTAGTCTTGGTTTATATATACAATAAACTTTTTTAAGCAATCTATCAATCGTCACTTTCCCGAATAAATGGGCGGAATTGAAATACGGAAACTGATATCATAACTAAGATGGTTTTTAGACGTATTTCAGAAAATAAATGACCGGTTTTTTTACTAAGTTTCAGGCAAATTGTGCATTTGTTTCAATTTAAAATAATTTTGAATTATGGTTGCGTATAACTAGTTTAGATTAATTATTTTAAATTAACCATATTCCGCATAATACACAATTATGTTAAATAATTCCTAAAGCATCTATACCGCAAACTGTCTCGAATTACCAGGGAGAATGGTCCAATTAGTGTTTCGGTTGTGCCACATCGTCGTTGAGACAAACGAGATTGCCTGCTGGAGGCACCTGGTGTGTGGGATAGAAGCGTCTGTCTTGGTTGCGGTCCAGTTCCGGTGCAGGTCGACAATTGGACGCCTTACCTTGCCATTGTTTCGGATTTAGTGTGCTCGTAGATTTTATATCGAGGCCAAGCTGCCACGCGCTGCAGGGAAATAACTGTCCTGTATTTTTTTTTGCTTTTTATGTTGATTTAGCCAAACTATTCGGCTTATAACGTATTTAGTTTTACTTAACTACTTCACTCTAACATTATAGTATGTAGCACCGGTATTAGCACCATCAACATAAGCGCACGAGGCGTGAAGAGAATTGACAAGTTTTCATATTTCACATGGCTATGAAATTCCAAAACCATTTTGGGGTATTGCGATTCTGATCATTTTGCTTATTTTTTCAAAAAATTTAGTGCAGTAATTACAAAGATATTAAATAAAAACTCTCATCCAAGCGGTTCGCGGATTTATAGTAAAAGTTCAGTAGCCTATGATAAAAAACAATAGTAATATAAAATTACAGTTGACACTGACATTACGTTTCGTTTTATCATTTTCAGCATCATCACTTTTTTTTTCAGAGATTCTACTAAAAGTATCGCTCAAATCGGTGTTGCCTATTTATATATAATAATAATTATAATTTTGAACGTGTTTCAGAATACTGTTATAAATTACTTGTTAAAATTACTACATTATAGTTTTGTTTGAAACAGTCCTTTTTTATCCATCATTATTTTTTTAAGAAATTTTTCCACACATTGAATTACTTGTTACATAAAATTATCATTTATCTGATTTAAGTCAAGTGAAAAATGCAATATTACTTTATCTTTAATTCGATTTAAGTTTTCTATTTATTACAACTCTACATAGGTTTAGGCTCATAAAATGTACTAAAAAGTAGAAATCTATCAAAAGTTGTCACGCTGGATAATGTGTTTGTTGTCATTGACAGTGACAGCTACGCTAGAGTTTGACTTTGGCAGTTATAGATGATTTTTTTTAATGTGACTTCAGTAACATTTAATATACATCCTAAATCATGCAGTTACGTCCTTTTAGAATAAGCTCTTTTACGAAAAATATTTTTACGGAAAATATAGATCTAATTGAAAAAATAAAAAATATGTGTACTTTATTTTACAATAATCTTTCAGAAAAAAAATAAAACTAATAACGTTAAAAATTTGAAATGTTGTCAATTGCTAAGCAAATTATAAACTAGCGTTCTTCGATCCGTTTTATTCTTTTTGCATGACTTCGTGACTTTAATCATATACCTACTATCCTTAATAGACCTTTATGATAGCGATAGATAATAGCGAGAAGTTCTATTTGTCCCTCGATTTAGATCGACGTAAGTATAAGTTTATTCCAAATTTTCACAAGGTTTCACGTCGTTGTATCTTTTACATATATTTAATATGTATATTCGTGATCACTGCGACATACTGGTACTTCAAGAAAAAATATGTTTTTAAGAATATACCTACTATCACTGTAAATTATATATAACAAATCTTTTCGATGCACCTACCTGAATTTTTAATTAATAATTCAAATGAACAAAAATTGAACTACCAAATACAGGTGCCATTCAACGCTTTGACGCTGTTCCGTATTTTCCATGCTCGCTTTGTCCATTGAAATGGTATAATTGAAACACTTTACACCAAATGGAGACTCAATGGGCCCGTCATTTCACCCACATTAGTTTTGTTGCTATAATTTCACATTGAAATGGACCGCAATTTAGAATCGGCACCGCAAATTGGTGGAGATAGGAATAGAAATGACCATTTGGATTAGGCCGGTTGAATTGTAGTGAATAGGCAAGCATCACACATAGCGGAATCTGACTAGGTGTTTGTCAGCGACTCAACAATCACGGAAGCCAAGCAACATTCGGCACGGCCAGCCTTCGGATGGGTGACCGCGAGTGGCATTTGCAACTGAGCACTACCGAGTGATTCCGATGACACGTTAAATTGAAGGTCCAGGGGCCTTATTGTGTAAGCGCAATGACGTTCAGCTTAGTTTTTTCTCCTGCTCGCGGCATTTACGCACGCCACTAGAGCGAGTGGGAGGAAAAGCGAAGCCGAACGTCAGAGCGCTTACACAATAAGGCCCCTGGACCTACAATTTGACGTGTCATCGGAGTCACTCGGTAGCGCTCAGTTGTAAATGCCAATGTTTTTTACCAAAATCCTTCGAAACGGCTGAACCGGCATACATGAAATTTTGTGTGCATATCGGGAGGTCTGAGAATCAGCTAACATGTATTTGTTTTTCATTCCCTTAAATGTTATATTTTTATATGGCAAAAAACCGTCTGCCAGGTCAGCTTTAAGAACCTTTAGAATCTTTATTTGCCGGGGTGGCAATGGGATCACTTTAAGACACTAGAGTCTGACTTAGTCTCTCTGTATCTCGCTCTCAATGTCAATGTAATTTATTAATGAATAATAACAGCTTATATACTAAATCATATCTATACAGTATGCGCTATCTATATCACGTAAAACATCTAAACCACGATCTAACTAGATCGTGCTATATAATATCTAAAACATTCCATCGAGCTGCAACAGTTTACATGTACACTTAGTAGAAATTATCAATATGAGTTATGATTTATCAGAAGTTTTCATTTTCTGCCGGAGAACATGAGGAGCTAACGGGAACATCTCTACTATCTAATAACAATTTGCATGACGAAATTGGTGGACAGGTAAATTGGACGTCAAAATTTAACGAGGGCGTTTGAGTGATACCGTTATTTGCAGTAGGTATGTTTCGGAGTGCTAGGATTATAATTATTTATTACAGGGCAGAATCTAGTTTAAATAAATATATAGCATACTAGTTTTTACCCACGGCTTCGCCCGCATACGCAATATATCATTATAATTTATAGCCTATGTATTATCCTTACTTAATATTATAAATGCGAAAGTAACTCTGTCTGTCTGTCTGTCTGTCGCGGTTTCACGCCTAAACTACTGAACCGATCTTAATGAAATTTGGTACACAGATAGTCTAAAGCCTGAGAAAGGACATAGGCTACATTTTATCCCGAAAATTGCATAATTCCCGTAGGATAGGACAAAATCTATCGTTAGCGAAACTGTCACCTATCACAACGACCCTAAAAGGCCCAATTTTGACGGCACCATCTTAATTATAACAGTTAATTAGACTATTTCTATTTCTTTTTTACTTTGGGCATTCGATAGAGAGAACACTTTTTGCGTTGCTATTAAATTTACGATGGCGCGTTCATAATTGAGTTGATTGAGTTTAATATGGATTGACAAAACATAATTAGATGACAGGTGACATACATTGACTGCAGACTTTTATAAACGTCTCGCTTAGCATAGCAAAGGGACAAATTGTCTTTCCACCATTATAGCTCCTCGAAGAGGAAATAAAGTATGGATTAACAATGACAACTGACGTTAAAATTAGACAAAATAGTTTTACCTTTGCCATGCTACATATTACAATGACGTTTAATACGGGGCCGTCATTTCGTCTGACATTAAAAATATTTTTTAATCACAGATATCTGTAAAATACCACCATTAGAGGTTAAACATATTTCTTTATTCTACCTTTATGGTACAGAATCCATGCTAATATACTAAGAAACGGATCAAATTGATATTTAGAAATAGTATGGCATGAGTATCTTGAAACTAAGGTTATTAACCTTGATTCTGAATTGTAACCTTAACATAAATTTCTGTTGGTTTGGTTAAGATTGAACAGTGATAAAAGTGCAGCCCGGCTTAGCTGCGGCACTCCTCATGAGGCACGCAACTTGCCGGCCAGCTTCTCAGCTGCTATAGTTAAAAACCCCAGAAAAGCGGCCCAACTTCGAGTGCAAAGTTCTAAACTGCCTAGGGGGAAATGACCAAAAAGAATCGAGAGACCTCTAGCGCCGCCTTCTCAGCTGTCTCAGAAAAAACCCAGAGAAGCGGCTCTGCCTGGTATTCCCGCGCCGCCCATAAGCCTCGGCTACTAAGTTCCCCCGCCACGACAAGACGGGAACCCATGGGCGGGTACACTCTAACCTTATCATAATCAACAGAAGCAATTATAAGTATAAGGTATTTTGAAGTCGGGATAGGTTTGAACAGTAACAACAAGGTGCAAGGTACTTGATTTTTTTATATAACAAGTGCCTTTATTAACTACCACTAAATACAAGACTTACAATGTAAAACTTCATAAACTACTACATATCAAGCAATTGGATCATCCACAGACCCTTGAAGGTCTAAAGATATTCTAAATGCTCGAGCCCACTGCCAGTTAGCAGCGTGCTGGCTTATACGTTGAGCCAAATAATCACCAGCATTTCGGTCACGCAGCGGGTACACCAGACGCTCTGAAAGACTTTTGAAAACAAGATGAGCTCTCGGCCAACACGCGCACAATGTCTCAATTTCAAACGGCTCAAATATATAACCACTGCCGAGGTTAGAATATTTGCGCCGTATGTGCTGCTCCGCTGAATCGGCCACCGCTCCAGCCCTACTCTGAGTCCCAGAAAGATGTAACGGCGCCAAAGTATCGACGCAAGTCGAGTTCCTTACTAAGGGCCGTCTACACTTCCATAGGACCAGCTTCATACCGTCAGGCCTTTTGCCATCACCACGCGCGAACCCATTCGGTTCGAGTACGGCTGCGATATTGGCGGTCGCAAAAGCCCTGCGTATGACATTGTTCACAATGGTGTGGCAACCAATTACCAGCAGTAAGAATGTTCACGGACGGTAGTAAAATTGAAGGCAGGGTTGGAGCGGCGCTGTCTCTGTGGAGTGATGCCGCCGAAATCAAGAGCCTGAAAATGTTGCTTCCGTCCTACTGCACCGTCTTCCAAGCTGAAATGCTGGCTATTTGCAAGGCAACTAGTGAAGCGTTGAAAAGGTCCGAGAGCAGTTTTGGCATCTACAGCGACTCTAGATCGTCCTTGGAAACAATCGTCAATAATCGCTCTCTCCATCCACTCGCGACCAAAATCCGCGAGGATCTAATAGAGTGCAGCAAAAGGAACAAAACGGTTGAGCTTTATTGGATCAAAGCCCACGCGGGGCTCGAGGGGAATGAGAGAGCGGACCAGTTGGCCAAGGACGCAGCTTTAAAGTGCAAGACGAAACCGCACTACGACTTGTGCCCGATTTCGTTCGTCAAGCGACAAATCCGAATCGGAACGCTTGACGAATGGAATCGGAGATATAAGGAAGGGAGTACTGGTGGCGTCACCAAGCTGTTTTTGCCGGACGCTGTTGCGGCCTACAACCTTGTGAGGCGGGTTGCACCGACGGGCGTATTGACGCAGGTTATGACGGGACACGGTGGGTTCTCCGAATACTTGCATCGCTTCAAGTGTAAGGATAATCCATCGTGTACGTGCGAACCGGATAAAAGCGAAGGCATTATTCATGTATTAACGGAATGTCCTGTATTCTCTAGAGAAAGGTTCGACATGGAACAAGTTATCGGAGAAAATATAGTCAAAGAAAATTTAAGTAAAATAATGATAGATAAAAAAATATAAGAACCGAATTCCTGGAGTATTGTGTTAAAATTGCTAAAAAGGTTATACAAAGAAATAAATAGATACATAAATAAAATTGAATATCTATATTTGACAATATAGGTAATATCAATAAAACTACACTATGGAAGTAAATGTAAAAGAATCTATACAATACAGAAGTTATAACTGAACGGAAGTTTGTGTTCAAAAGAAAACTTAAACATCCGAAAGTGCAACGTATGGGCCTTTCGACCCATAAGTATGCACATAGGACGATTACATACACGCTTATAATTATTCTCATGACTGACACACTCTATAGATAACTTATTTATATTTGCAGTATAATATTTATATATATATTTATATTTACGAGTCAAGACAAATATTGATACTTGCAGTATAAAATAATAGTACGGCATAAATGTAAAAATAAACTATAAAATATATTTGAAGTTGGGAACTATTGACATATTTATTTTATGACAATTTAAGTAAATAATACTTACTAAATGTATAAAATTAAAATTAGACTAAAAATTGTAACTTGATAATTTATAACATTGAGATATGAGTTTGTAGTAAAAATCTAAATAATAATTATAAAAAGACCCTGAAATATGTATACACCAGGGGAATAGGAGGAACAAATTAAAAAAAAAAAAAAAAAAAAAAAAAAAAACAATTACCAGCGCTTCTTGAGCAGGAAAAACGGTGGTGACCGAGCTGGTCAACTAGGGTAGGTACTTGAATAGGTGAGAGCGCTCAGCTATGTGCGGCGCGGCAGCAAGATGGGTCGACTATCTCGAAGATATCATCAATACCGCCGGTCAAGCCTGGTCACGACCGACAAAGAGCCGAAGCAGATGGCACTGCAAGAGAGAGGCCTATACCCAACAGTGGGACAAAGAAAGCTGTGGATGATAACGATGACGAAACAAATTAGTTGAGATTGGCTGTTTTTTTGGGTTTGAAATGATTATTTTCTACAATATTTGTGTACCGTTTCACATTGAATTAGGGCTAATATTTTGTGGCGCACTTACTATTTTTGTTATCATATTTTTTTGACAAGTTAAACATAAATTAAATTATATCGCGGGCGAAGCCGCGGGTAAATGCTAGTTCTGATATATAAGCTATATTATTGTAAAGTTTCATCTCAATCTATTCAGTAGTTTTTGCGTGAAAGAGTAACAAACATCCATCCATCCTCACAAACTTTCGCGTTTATAAATACTCATATAAGCTCGCTTGAATTCTGCATACAAAGACACTAAACATAGTCGGAAATTCTTCAAAAAGATTATAATTATGCAGAAAAATTAATAATAAATAATAAATTTTTCAAATAAATTAAAATTATGAATTATTCAAAAAAATAATATGATCGGTTGGAAATTAAGTCTGGTATACTTTTTGGTTTAACGACAAAACACAAACTAAAGCAGATGATGACATCTGAAAGAAGTATCCATGGATCCACCGGTGGATTTAAGAGGAGATAAAGGTATCTGCGGATACACAAGTGGAGCCGAGCTGTGGATCCAACTGGAGGGAGCCTAATAACATACCTAAATATCTAATAACCAGGTGGGTGATTCTGTATGAAACCAAGGCGTGTAACGCGCTCTAACGTGCTCTTTCTTTTTAAGAAATTCACATAAAAAAATATTTATTTTTCAAATATCATAACTTAAACTAGGTTTATTATTCATTTTAACGTAATTTTACATTTATTAAACATTTCTCCAAACGAAATTCACAGAAATAAAAACAAAATAATTACTGCGTTACGTTACGTTTTGTCGATAGAGAATCAGGCTCCAGCTGAGATTTTTTTTATAAAATATTATTTATTTATAAACACGCCGATTGATTTAATAGTGACTCACAAAAAGCTACATGAAAATATAATATGACATTTTTTTCTGTTGCTATGATCAGCACAATTTCTGTAGTAGAAAAACGCACTGAGTAAGCTACGTTTTTCTAGAAAAGCGTATGAATAACATAATTTAAAAAAGGAAAAAAACGCACTACATGAGCATCCTTATGCAATTAAAATCAAATAGTCTCAAAACTAGAAACCTCGTCACGAGTACTTTGGCATGCTTTTTCCTAGAATTAATAATAGCCACTTCGGAACTCTGTCGTCGGTAATGGCATTCCAAAAATGCCGAGCATCTCGCAATAACATTCCCGGAATGCTTCTCCCGGCCAACTTTTAGATACATGTCCGTATCAGGGTGGCTTTCCACCAGAGATATGCTATGCAGCTATGCTGCTAGGATATGAAAGCTAAGCTACGGAAATAAGATAACATAAGGATTGCGTGTATGCCCGGAGCACTCAGGCTAGCCTAGGCGCCTCTTTTTGCGGCGGCCTTGCGTGGCGGCGAGCCCTTTTCCCAAAAATGTGGTCGAGGAGGACGATGGCTGGCACGTGCGTCAACTCGTGAACGGGTGCTGCTTGAGGGGGCAGGACTGCTCGGTGCATATACGTAACGTAGTTTAGTAAAATATATTGTCTTCTTAGGAAAAAAAACTTATGACAAATAATTCACTCGAAACATTGTTAATAAAAGGTACAGGCCCCGGAGTCTGTAGAGTATAAAACACAAATATAAAAAAATATAAAAAAGTTACGGAAATATATGGGTCGTTTGCGCCGTTTCCAGCAGTGCTATCATAAAAAAATCAGAGGTATAATTTGGTCAATCCACAAAATCTGAAAAAGATACATCGATTTAATGTAGCACGAGTTAGAAAAAGACATGAAAAATGTCTAGATTTTTTGATGCGAAACTACAAATTTTTGTCAAATTTCAACAACTCGCAGTCATATTTTCCTTACGTTTTTGTGGTTGAGAATAGCCTCATGTGACAACAGCGTTATATATCTGGTTTCCATGAGTGCTGTGCTATGTAATCTGATTGGTGGATATCAAAAGAATCCATAGCAACATAGCATAGCATATCCAAGGTGGAAAGGCACCCTTATACTTGTAAGTTAGAAGATATAGTTGCTACACGAGGTAATGGCTTCGTACACGTTTTGCAAATTCATAGGGGATATTTAAAAGTTTTATGCTGGAGCATTTTACTATGGCATGAGATAAGTTGCAGAGTTTTGTAGTTGAACTAAAATTGTCTTTATTTATTTCAGATATGTGTGCTGTGTTATATTTACATTTTTTTACAAATGAAGTTTGATTTTTGGGTCTGGCAAAAGTTGATACCTCATTATGTACACATGTTAGATAGGTACCGACATCTTATTTTTAACTCACCATTTGCAGTAACATAACTCTGCCAGTCAACTACAAAACTATACACTAAAATACCTAGTAAAATACTAAATCATAAATGTAATAATTCGAATTTGACTTAGAATTCATTATAATTACCAACGTAATCATAATGCTTTCTAAGTACCTACTTAATACGTACAAACAAATAAATATGTCGATATATTTTTTTCTATGAACGGGCTGATGAAAATTCAGAATCCTTCCTAATATTATAAATCCAAAAGTGTGTTTGTTGGTTTGTTCCTCATTCACGCAGCAACGGAACAACGGATTGACTTGATTTTTAGCATGGATAAGATAAGATAAAGATAAAGTTTATTTCGCATCCAACGATTTGCAGCTATGTACATATTCTTATTATTTATTATATTATACTATTACACAAATTATTTAACATATTTGTAGGTATAGTATCGTAAGTTTTAACACATTTTAAGCTAACATATTACATTATAAATAACAAAGTGTTAGTAAATATTATCAGTAGCAGCGATTATAACATTAAACATATTAGGTACATAGTCTTTGCCGTACTAGTGGACCCCGAACTAGGCTAAAAGATGAAATAATAGATAAAATATAAGCAATATTTAAACCTAAAAACTAAACAAATTTTCTATTAGTAAACTACCTTTTACCGTGTCATATTTATATGTAGGTAGATATAGGCACAGTCTGGTATTGAGGATATAGTTAAAAGTTTGGTAACCGCCAAGACAATTCAAAAGAGCCCAAACTCGATGAGTTTGTGTCCTTTGTGATGTTCTTTTAGGCACCTTCTAGATACATCATCAGATCAGCAGCATGTCATCATAATATTGCAATGTTACGCGATTTACACATGTATGCAAAATTTCAGCTCAATCGGTAACCGGGAAGTGGATCCAACTGCAAGATTTCATGACAGGCATTGGACAGGTGAAACTAAATAAAAGCTTGTAATAAACTCTATACTAAAGTTGAGTTTTGACCCCGAGTTTGAATATTTGAGCTAATTATCTATGTTGGCTCTAGCACTAGAGTCCACGAAATGGCGGCCACAAGTCAAGCGCAAGCCCGTTATGTGTTATTAATGTGGGATTTAGGCTCGATAATTGCGCTTGACCACAACGGTCATAGTTCGCCACGTTGCTAAACATGATTTTAGCAGTACATAAGCTTTTGATAACTACCAGTGTGTAGTTTACATTTATACAGGGTTATTTTTAATCAATTAGCATCCTATATGACGAATTTTATTTGTAACCTCCGGCCCGTAACGGTTAACAAATGTTGTTTTAAAACTTTCGCGATATGAACACATTATTATTATATACTACGGGATTAATCGCGCACTAAAATTACGAGACAAATAAATACGTCATCATCCGGACGTCTATTTATTTAAGTTCCATACATGTTGTTTTTAAACTTTCGCGATTTGAACACATTATTACTATATACTACGGGACTAATCGCGCACTAAAATTACGAGATAAATAAATACTTCCTCATCCCGACGTTTCGGCCGAGTTGCATCGACCGTGGTCACGGGTAGACTAATTAATAGGTAATTTTAGTGCGCGATTAGTCCCGTAGTATATAATAATAATGTGTTCCATACATTTTGTCGCGGGTAAACGATATTTTTTTATGGAACAACTTTTTTTTGAGATTTGACAAAAGTCGTTGAACAAAAGTTGTTAGTTTTGATGTATAGAATAAGCCCGTTAAATAACCCTGTATAAATACACAGCGTTATTGGATAATCAAACTTTTTTTTTAAACGTGGAATCAGCATATTTGCATATAATTGTTTATTACACACTTAACTATTATTTAAACTTGTTTACATATTTACACAGTATGACCTCTGGGGTCCAAGTCTGGCGGGGGGCGGCACGCGCGCTTTTTACGTAGAGTTAAAAGAGTTACATATGTTTAGACCGGCCAAATTAAGTTATAAAATTTTGTATGGAAGAAAATAAATACGAATTTTTAGAACGTCGTCGTTTATGTGTAGTCTGATGTACAGAATAAACCCTTTAAAAGATGCTAATTGATTACCAGTAACCTTGTATAGATAGCCATATTACAAAAAGGAATAACATAAAAGGACAAAACATTAAAATTAGGTTTCTAGGTAGCGGCCTTATTGAATTAAAGCGAAGCAGGCAGCCAAGTCTTCAGGCGCTTACGTTTTAACACGCGCGTGTTTTTAGGCCTCTTAGTTATCATCGATGGTAGACGAGGCATTGAATCCTTTGCATCAATTTAAAAAACAGCGCAGTGCATTTATGTTTTACTTGTTGTCTTATTGGTTAGAATTTTTTTTTGGATTCAAATGTAACAAGAAAGTTTTGTAAAAAAGTAAGCAGTACTTATAATCTAAAGTGCATTTCGTTACTGTAATTGCATCCACCAAAATAATTTTGCAGCATAGTCAAATATCGTTTTATAGTTTAATGGGTTGCATTAAACTATAAATCTAACGGACGGCTATTGTTAAAATTCAATAACAGTAATTATTGGTAAGTAAATATACTTTAGTGCAAAGATTAAGTACTGTTTCTAAACATATACATTGTAACTATTAGCAGAGTATTAAGTAAACAAGTAATGTGATGACAGATATGATTTATGAGGACTTAATCATTAGTAAATGGTTTCAACTGATTATTAAGCTGTTAGGGACCTTTTGAATGAAATTGTTATCAATAAATGATAACAATGATATGCTAGTCATTATTACAAATCCTTCACGAAACCTCGATCCAATAAGATGGACATTATACAATTATCATTGACACGTGAATGGGTGCAATTACTTGTATTTATTTACATCTGTGACACCATATTTCCCAAACGAAATGATAAATTTTGATGCTTTTTATTTTTCTCAAGCTACTACTATTTTTTAAGTTACATGTATTTTAACATAATGTAAGGTTAGATAGATAGATAAACACTAGAAATAACAATAAGAAGAAACAAAGACACAAAAACAATGTAACTGCGAGTGGCTTTATCGCTAATAGCGATATCTGCCAGGCAACCTTAGGATGGAAATGATAGATAGCATAATAAATAACGGACCCTGAATTTTCAAACTATACACTTGTGTATAATGCTTTTGTACATATACACACATTTTATTATTGTTTGTTGCGTTTGTCCCGCTAAGATACTGTACAAATGAAAATATTATGATTATAATATGGATGATAATAAACCTAGTAGGCTAATTAATACGTTTACCAAGTCTAATTCAAACTTAGCTCAAATTTGTACAGCCGACCTCTTGTACCTGAGACATTCTACCAAAACTGGGTCACCCAGTTTATCCCTGCAACACAAAAAACATTCATCGTCATCAACATTTCAACCGTAGGTCGTCTACTGCTCAACATACGCCTTTTAAATTTTCAAAAGAATCGGTCATAAGCGGCCTGGTTCCAGCGCGAGCCTGCGGTCTTCATCTTCTGTAGTAATAAGTAAAAACAGTTGTGTACTTACAATAGTATCGACAGCTCCCTCAAAATATTGCATAAAACGCGTTTTGTTTGCAAAACTAAAATCAAGACATGGCTGTCATGTTTAGATCGCAACGCAACTGAAAACATTCTAAAAATGACTCCATAGGAATATCTGCCACGTTAGACACACTTAAAAAACACTAAAAACTCGTCCCAATTTATCCATATCTATTACAATAAAGAATAATAATAAATAAATAAGAAATAATAAACACGCCAGTTGCTTCAAAGTATTAATCAAGCAAAGCCCTCACTGTACAGACACACTCGCAACATACATCCACTCACACACCAACATGCACGCTACACACACATTACGCAATCGAAAAATGGAAATTACTTGTACTCGTATTTAGGTAAATTACTAAGAACTCATTGTTAAGTCACTCTTTTCATTACATTAGGTAATAATTATGAGATGTCTTATCTAAAAGTGGAAGAGACTAAATCTCACGACACAGGACCACCCTAGTGTGAGATTTAGGGTTCCACTCTGGAAGTTTGTAAATTTAATCTAAGTACCTACCTACTAACATTACTTTACTAACTCCAAAATCTGTAACTTTTTGAGCAAAATAAACGTTATCTTATCTTATCTTTCAACGACAAAAATGAAGCAAATAAACTCGTACCAACCTATACTACGTTCAATCTAAACTTCCCAAACTCAAATCTGTTCAGCTAAACTCTACTACTTCCAAAACTCCGAAATTGGTACCTAGGACAGCCTACCAAAACGGGGTCACATTCTATCCCTGCAATACATAAAACTGGGGTCAACTGTCACAGTGGCAGTTTGCCAGCTAAGCTAATCCGAGTCCCCACTTGCCAATTGTCGACAGCATAAGAAATAGATGGCCGGTGCCAAGCTGACCAACGTACCTTTGTGAGCCGTTTGCATAGATTACTCTTGTTTTTTGACGCAGTCCGTGATGGTTTCATGAGTTTACTTTTATGATCGTCTTAAAAGCTTTTTTTATCGGAAATCAGTTCGTTTTTGATCACCGGCTGGCCTCTTGGTAAACAACGTTTGTTTTATTATTATATACTACGGGACTAATCGCGCACTAAAATTACGACATAAATAAATATCTCATCATCCCGACGTTTCGGCCGAGTTGCGTCGACCGTTGTTACGGGTAGACTTATTTTCACGGGTTTTAGTGCGCGATTAGTCCCGTAGTATATAAAAATATGTGTTCAAATCGCGAAAGTTTAAAAACAACAACGTTTGTTTTGATTTGAAATGTCTTTTTATACGTTTGCGCTCCGTCGTCGCATTGGTTCAATTTTAATCTGAATTTGAAGGTCTAATTAAAATCTAAAAAGTTTTTTTACTGTGATATGGCCAATATAAAGTAGCTTTTAAATTTATTAATCGTTTGATTAAAAAAATTAAAATGCGCTTCTAAACACTAAAATTAAATTTAATATTAGTCATGTTCTGGATCCTACACTACAGTAATTATGATTTAACGTAAGTAATTTGTAAACATTGAGTAATTTTAATTTGTTTTGGACTATTCAAAAGTGTGTCTGTGACACCCATTTGTCGTAACAAATAAACTGAACTGAACTGAACAGTGATCTTTGTCATGAAATCTAGGCTCTTTCCAAGATGAGAAGAGTGAGGATGTGGGTTGAAGCAAAGAGATTCCTGTAGACCTTATTTTCGGAAATTAAAATTGCTGACTCTTCCTTCCGTATACATTTACGAATCTGCCGCACTAGTCAAGAAAAACTTAGATAAGTATGACAAATTAACAAGCAAGCGGCACAAAGATAGACTGCGTGAACTGTACCGTAGGACAGCCCTTTATAATAACAGTACGTTCATGATGCGATTGACTATTTATAATAAATTGCCGAAGATTGTAAAAGACACAAATAATATTGACATTTTTAAATTAAGACTTAAGAAATTATTAATAGACAAGACATATTATTCCATAGATGAGTTTTTGAATGACAAATCTTTGTGCAAATATAGTATTAGTAAATGATTTAATCTCACAATATTTAATGTATAATTATGATAATGTTATTCGTTTACCTTTAAAATTAAGAATGATAATTTTGCATGCCCTAATGCTAGAGCATGGTGCACATAATAATGTATCTTAACACCTACATATAACCCATGTCTCCGCAAAATAAATATTTTGACTTTGACTTTGACTTTGACTTTGAGGTACCTATAGATTTTATTATACCTAAATTTAGTTATTATTTTATTCAATTGAATGAAAATGTGAACAAAACTAGGATCTTATTTACATTTGCTAATTGTTTTCTAGTATACTTCTACCCTAAAAGTAAATTAAATATTTTCAAATTAATTGGTAAAGAAGATCACTCGTGCTTTCATTTTCCCTCTAAGATATAAATTTGCGTCAAAATTCTCAAATGTTGTTACACTGGCACTATTTTTCCATTTTCCTTAACGATTTCCATTTCCGACAAGGTGAGCGCTAATAACGGATAACGTAGCATTCCTCGTAGAAAACATAACCGTTATAACACTAACACATGCAGTTATTATTATAATAACGGCCAGAAATGTCGCCGAAACGTTGTTTATGACAGTTTCAGTAAAGTTATAACGGGACGCGACCGCGTTGTGAATGCTTAGCGATAGAGATGTGATACTCAATCTGGATAAGGAATTCTACATTTTTGGCCGGATTTGTTGTTGTTAGCCTGTTGTGTCCTATTTTTGGGCAAAACCCGACATTTCCAGTTTTGGTGATTTTGAACGGATTTATTACTTGATAAACTCAAACCGAATGTCGCCCAGTGGTCCAGTATGAAAAGGTGCGAATTATATGCCAACCAAAAAATAGTACGTGGAGTCCCTCCGCGCGGAAGAAGTGAAACATTGAAAGCAATGGTTCAAATCTTAGTAGTTTACGCTTAACTAAACTAGATGGCGCTGGCGTCAAGTTAGCCCGCGGTATTGATTTTCTCCGTCGATGGGCGAGCTTTGAATTCTGTGCGTTCTGGAGATGTTCTTTAAAAAATCTATTTCCTGACTTGTACAAAACTCGCTGAAATCGCTGTGATAATTGTTTTACGTAACCTTGTTGGAATTCGCATTAGAAGTGATTACTTCAAAAAAACCTACCTACAGCATGTTCCACACAAAATGTCGGTTCTGATTTGAAACCTCTTGTTGAATTTTACTTGTATGACTTGCGTAATAGTATACTATATAATAGTATACATGTATAATTGTGGGTTGTCATGCAATATACCTATATATATTTTCCTTACCTAGATATATATATATATATTTATACCGCACCGTCTTTTTGGCTACCACTGAACACAAAAATGCATCTAAAGTGGCGACCACCGACATTTGGCGACCGGTATACGGTCGCCACTTTATTTTTCAAGATTTTCACACCAGCAGATCAGAGATGGCATTAGTAGTACCGTTTCAAATTTTATGTCTGTCGCCAAATTGCATTCATCGTGCCTGCTCGTGCATAACTTTGTTCAGTGGAATCCCGCCAGGTGGCGATACATACAGTGCGATGTATATTACTTTATTACTTTTTTCATAACACAGCTTATTTGGCTACAAGAAGTTCGAGACGTTGCCAGCTCGCATGAAGACCGGCGAAACGCACGTGTGCGGCGTTGCATGTTTACATTTGACTGGACACTGTCGATTGTGATTTGAAAGATTCACGCACGAAACGTATAATTTGTTTTTTCGTTGTTTGGTCGCGGAATTAGTTCCAGTGTGTTTGAAATTGTTTTACGGCAAATAGTTTAAGCGAAAAAGAAATGAAGCGAGCATCTCAGAGAAACCGACGAAAGAAACGTAAGTTTACCAACCTATCGTTAAATTATTATTTACTCGTAATTAGGTAAGTACTTTATAATTATATTGTACTTACCTTACCATCATCCAGGCCAGTCATCCAGTCTACTGCTGGACATAGGTTTTCCCATATGGCAGCGTAACGAAGAGACTTGTGTTTTTAAAAAACTACCTAG
Organism: Hypomecis punctinalis; assembly: GCA_949316475.1. NCBI lineage: Eukaryota > Metazoa > Arthropoda > Insecta > Lepidoptera > Geometridae > Hypomecis > Hypomecis punctinalis. Next base: position 5,282,898 of record OX438800.1, read on the forward strand.
ATTAGTTAGTATTTACTCGTTACAAACGTAAGCTTGGTTTTCTCGTCACTCATTTGTACTAAAAAATCAAGCAAGAAAATTATAAACGATGTGTTGATATTTGTTTACAGAACAATGCGTAGTACCAGAACAATCGGAGCCAGAGGAGGTAGGTAACTTTAATCATTCTTGAATTGAAAAGTTTGATACTGAGTACTGAAGTACAGTCAACTACAGAAGCACTAATAGGCATGACGACTGATCCTGGAATTATATTAAATATATATTTTTTTTAATAAAGAGTGACGAGACGAGCAGTACATGTCTGATGGTAAGCATCATGCCTGACACATAACAGCACAGTGACACGCAGCTATTGGAACATCTTCGATCACCTGTGTGTATAGGTGATCGAAGGGAACATGAAGAGTTCAAATCATTACCTAGCACTGCACTGCGCTCGTCACCCAGAGATCTAAGATGTTATATCTCTAAGCCCTGATATTTCTCTGGAAACATTGCCCTTCAAACCGAAACACAGTAATGTTTGCACATATTGATACAATAACAGTATTTAAATAGAATATAGGAAGAAAAGAAAGAAGCCAATCTTCTCGAAGAAGTTTCTCTGCGAGATCGAATCAGGAATGAGGAGATCCGTAGAAGAACCAAGGTTACCGACATAGCCCAGCGGATTGGCAAGTTGAAGAGGCAATGGGCAGGCCACATAGCGCGGAGAACTGATGACCGATGGGGTCGAAAAGTTCTTGAGTGGAGACCACGTACCGTAAGCGCAGCGTAGGACGTCAACCCACAAGGAGGACGGATGACCTTATTAGGACCGCAGGATCGCGCTGGATGCAAACATCTACTCGTATCAACCGGTCTTATTGGAAATCATTAGGGGAGGCCTATGTCCAGCAGTGGACGTTCTATGGCTGATATGATGATGATGATGATGAAATAGTATATAATATGTACCAATTTTAATTTTGATATTTTTTTTACTTACTTTATTTCAAAGCTGGATGGACAAGTCCACATTCATCATCATCATCATTTCAGCCATAGGACGTCCACTGCTGGACATAGGCCTCCCCTAATGATTTCTAATAAGACCGTTTGATAGCGGCTTGCATCCAGCGTGATCCTGCGGTCCTAATAAGGTCATCCGTCCACCTTGTGGGTGGACGTCCTACACTGCGCCGGTACGTGGTCTCCACTCGAGAACTTTTCGACCCTATCGGTCATCAGTTCTCCGCGCTATGTGCCCTGCCCATTGCCACTTCAACTTGCCAATCCGTTGAGCTATGTCGGTAACCTTGGTTCTTCTACGGATCTCCTCATTCCTGATTCGATCTTGCAGAGAAACTCCGAGCATAGCCCTCTCCATGGCTCGTTGGGCTACTTGGAGCTTACTAATAAGGCCCATAGTGAGAGACCACGTTTCTGTGCCATAAGTCATCACTGGCAACACACACTGGTCGATAACTTTCGACTTGAGGCACTGAGGTATGTCGGACGAGAAGACGTTACGCAATTTTCCAAACGCTGCCCAACCAACAAAACATTATTAGAAAATGTATTTACCATTCCATATCCCATGATAACCCATTCAATTTCAAGTGAACAAGTTTTCTAAACGCAAGATTTAATATAGCTAACAATACAAACTTTACGCGCGACGCATATAAAATACAACACAGTGACGTCACGCTTCATTTTTGCTTCGTTTTTGGGAGAGTCCAAAATTGTGATTTTAAGATCGTGATATCACGCGAAGTTTTAAAGATAACAAAGTAATTATTTCACCTATGTTCCAGTTATTGAGAAGCTTTTTGATGGCACGTTAAATCAAAAATGAGTCGTCATGCCTATTTGACCTGTAAAGGATTATTATTGGTAATACATTCTGTCGCGTCGAATGTTACAAACTTTTGATTAGATTCATTTTTCCCGTCTGCTGTGGGTCTGTCTGTCTGTAATCAAATCCTGCAAGCTAAATTAGACCCACTTCCTGATGTCCGATTAGACTCAAATTTGGTTTTCTCACGTATTTTTGGTGTCAACACAATATGGTATCGTAGAATCCTAACCATTATTGGTCATTTATAAACCGACTTCAAAAAATATTTTTTTATAAGGTAGAAAATACCTCCAGTTCGATTCCATAAATAACTGATTAAATAATATTGATTTTAAATTAAAATAAATTAAGAGGGGCTAACACGGTACGGAACCATTTGTGCGCGAGTCCGACTCGCGCACTGTTAATGGCCAATTTTATTTATTATTAAATAGGTAAGTAAATATTATGTATCCATCCATCAGCCGGAGGACGTCTACCACTGGACATAGGCCTCCCCTATGGATTTCCAATAAGACCGGTTGGAAGCGGCCTGCGTCGAGCGCGTCCCTGCTATTTTTTATTATATCGTTAGTCCACCTAGTCGGTGGAGGTCCTACGCTGCGCCTGCTGGTTTGTTGTCTCCATTAGAGAACTTTACGGCCCTATCGGCCACCCGTTCTTCGATTTATGTGCCTTGGCCTCTGCCATTTTAACTTGCTAATTTTTATGTATGTGGTTCACTAATTTGTCTGTCAATTATAATTTCAGTTGGACGAATATTCTTCGGAATCGTACGTACCGTCTGAAAAAAGCTTTTCCGAGACTAGTACACATGCATCTACTGACATGGAAATTGATGAAGTAAGTGATAAAAAAATTGCCAACGATTTCTATGAACATAAAAAAATGAACTACTAGTATAATGGTACTGGAAAGAATTTTAATTTCGGATATTTTATACTAGCTGCTCGTCCCGGCTTCACCCGGGTACGATTGGCTAAAGAAGACAGTTTTTATAAGTATTGTGCCTATACCACGTAATGTAGGTCACACACATTATGGCGTGTTTTCATTTTACAGTGATATAAAAGCCAACATTTCAGTTTCAATAATACCATTGGAAGCGGGTTGCATCCAGTGTCCATCCATCAAAGAAATGAGGTTCTCTACTTTTGTTCTTACTACTCGACTACCGCGAAAAATTATTTATATTTTTCGGGTTAATTTATAGCCTATGACACTCAAAAATAATGTCAATGTAATAATCTACGGGTAAAATAATTTTCAAAATCGGTTCGGTAAATCCAGAGATTACCCTCTACAACCTCAAAAACGCACGAATCACAAACTTTATCTCTTTATTATATTATAATATTGATAAATATATTTTCTGCTTTTTATTTACAGATAGAAGTAACAACTAACAAGAAGACTGAAGAAGTCTCCAGTAAAACTGATTTAAAAGATATGTCAAACCTTACATTCAATTTTGATATAAGCACATATTTCAAAGAGTCTCAAATTATAAATGCTCTATCTGATTCCAACTGTACACCAACTACAAGAGAAGAGTTAAGAGAGTTTTGCTTTTTCTGCGACAAACGAGTGAAAGACTTCATAAGTCATTATAACACAGACCATGATGATATGCAGCAAATCCCTAATACGTCGAATTTTACCCCAAATGCAAAAGGAACTCCTGTCGCTAGTCAACAAAAAGTTGCAGATGAAACAAATAAAGTAGGTAACACACTTCAAACACGAAAGTCAGATGAGATAATGATTGGAGATTCCAAAAAAAAAAGAATCCGCCTACCCGATTTCTGCTTCTATTGTGAAAAGCAGATTCATAACTTTTCCAGACATTTGTTTAGGAACCATGTCGTTGAATGTGAAGTTCAGAAGATATTATCATTGCCGAAAAATAGCATCGAAAGAAAGAAGCAGTTAACGGCGTTACGTAAAAAGGGCAATTATGTGCTTAATACTGGCAATTGCATCAAACCGATGAAAAAAAAGACCTATTCTTTGAGCGATGATTACTTGCCTTGTCCTAAGTGTTTAGGATTTTACGCACGTAAACAGTTGTGGAAACATCGAAAACTATGCTCCGAGAATAATGGCGAAAAGTTCACACAAGCAGATGCACAAAATTTTTTAGTGAGACACTTAAAACTTGATCCAAAATTAAAGGACTCAGTATTTCCGCGTATGAGGGCAGATAAATTGTCGTTGACAGCTAAAACAGATCCAATTATATGCGCATTTGCTGCACAATACCTAAAAACACACAGGGAAAAACATTTTGTTAATGTTGTATCCAGAAAAATGAGGGAGCTTGCAAAGTTGCTTATAGAAGTTAAAAAACTGAAGCCTCAAGTGCAAGATTTTTTTAGTGCGTTGAAGCCAGAATATTACGACACAATAGTAACAGCCACAAAGAATTGTTCAAAGTTCGACGAAAAAAAAGAATGCTACATAAGTCCTACGTTTGCTATGAATATAAGTACGTCCATAAAGCAATGCTGCAATTTAGCTATAATGGAAAATCTAAAAACTCAAAAAGGAGTCAAAAGCGCCGAAATTGAAGCTGACCTGAAAACATTAATACAATTGATAGAAGCAAATTGGAAATTCGATGTATCTTCCCAGGCAGCGGACGACTTAAACATAAAGAAATGGAACAAAATCACAATAGTTCCTCTTGCCAGTGATCTAAAACTATTAAAAGAGCATCTGACCAAAACTGCAAAAATTGCTTCAGATAAATTACAGCAAAATGTATTCAACGGTGCAGCTTACACGGATTTGGTGGAAACCGTATTTTGCAGAGTACTACTACTAAATAGACGTCGTCCTGGGGAATTGCAACGGCTTCTTCTTGATACTTATGAGTCAACAGAAGATACTCAAAATAAATATGAAGAATTCAACAGGGCTATTACTCTGACAGAAAAAGTGTTGATTAACAGTTTGAAGCGCGTTGTCATTCGTGGCAAAAGAGGGAGAGGTGTTCCTGTTCTTTTTACAGCTGATGTGCAAGAGGATATAAAACTTTTGATCAACGTACGGGACAAATATATAGAGAAAGAAAATCCTTTTCTGTTTGCGAAGCCAGGTTGTATGACTTCTATTTATGGCTATAAAGTTATTGAAAAGCATGCTATACTCTGTAAAGCAAAGAACCCGAAGGCTATATCTTCCACTAGGCTGAGAAAGCATTTGGCGACATTAACTCAAATTTTCAATATGACCGAAAATGATATTGAGCAACTTTCTAACTTCATGGGTCATACTAGCGCCGTCCATAAAAAATCTTACAGATTGCCTGATGACATCTATCAAACAGCCAAAATTTCTAAATTACTAATGTTAATGGAAGATGGCAAAGCAGATGCCTACAAAGGAAAAAGTCTTGATGAAATAGAGTTAAATTTGGACGACGAATTAGAAGGAGATAATATAGATACCGAAGAAGTACTTAATTGTGCAGCAGATCTTGAAGACACTATAGAACCATCAACGTCATCTCAGACAACAGGTTCTCAAGAAAGTAGAACGATACATCAAAATAAAGAAACTGAAGATCAGGCTTCGTCAATTTCATATAAAACAAATCAAAAAGATACCAAAAAGAAACGTAATTTGGTACCCTGGACAACTGAACAAAAATCTATCGTATTGGGGCATTTTAAATCGCATATAAGGCAATGTAAACCACCAAAAAGAGCAGAATGCGACGTATTAAAAGAACTATATCCGGATATATTGGCCAATAAGGACTGGCTCAAGATAAAAGTTTTTATTCAAAACACTTACTCGAAGAAATAAATAAATTACTCATCTTAGCTAACCTTTAGGCCAACAGACTGATAGTATCCGGCTATATCACGGCTATAGAACGACCTTCACCGAGCTGGTTAATGCATGAAAATATTTTGTATTAAATTAAATATGTTATTAAATATCTGTCCAGTGGGTTGTCTAAAAAACTTTGTTCCAGAATATGATTAATATTTTTTAAGCATTTTACCGTTTCGATTAATAGATAAATGACATAACCATCAAAACTATGCCTATGGAATATGCAAACGAAAGATTGACTGTTTTTTTCCGTCATAACTTTTGGGTAGGCAGGTATAAAAAGGTATATGGATATTAGTAATTTGCACTAAGTATAGTAACTATTTAGTTTTTCTGGAGTATTTAGTAATTGATATTAGTAATTTATAAATATTTTTTTAACTCTGGAACAATTTTTTTGGACAAGCCACTTGCAATATGTTTATTATCATATTTAATGTAATATAAAATACTCTTCATCCATTAACCAGGTCGGTGAAGGTCGTTCTATACTGAGATTTTAGGCTAAGACTTTGTGTTAACGATTTGAATTTGTAACTGATTTCTTTTGAAGTTTCTGAATGAATGGCCGTAAGAATTTGTATTTTTTTTCATCATACATTTTTGATAGATGTGTTTTTATTGATTTTTCTAACTGAATATACTAATTGTTTAAATGTAATACTGTTTTTTTATGAGTTAGACAAAACGATACCCTTATAATGATAGATTAAGATTTTTACAATTATGAGCTCTAGAAGTTTACAGGAAGCTTAACCTACTGTTACTGGTCGAATACATGTGGTTGGGTTTACTCTATTTTGAAACGAATCATACTTATACTTGTCAATATGACTGTACTTGCTATCGGACTTCATGTTAAATATAAGATGCAAGGTAGCACAGTTATTACTAGAGTAAAATAAATAAACATGTTATATACAAATGCGCCAAAAGTATGGTGTAGTTGCCAAGACATTGAAAGTGTTAGGATATGAATGAAGTGAATAATAAAATAATACGGGCTTAAAGTAAACGTTGAAAGATACTGTAGTCGAATTATGGTTGGAGTGAAATATAATATATGTTTAATATACAGGGACGGAAAATGTATAGCATAGTGTTTAGGGTGTCAAAAGTAATGAAACGTGAGTGCATCACAGTATAAATGTTTTTTTTTATATAATGCAATTACAACATTTCTAATTAATTGCCGCAGTTCTATAAGGTCAAATGAATAACTATTCGCATCTGTTTCTCTTATAAAACAAACAGAAGTGGTGGTTACCATTTAGCAGCAAAATCAAAAGGTCGCCAAAAGTGTATCAGGATTTATATATATATATATATATATATATATATATATATATATTGTGGTTTTTCAAATGTTAAAAAAACACATCAGCATATTAAACACTACGCAAATAGAATACATTTCACTGTATCATAGTGAAGTTTATAATTAATTGACAAAATCAAAAAGTTGCGACACTCGGCGTCATGAGAACTTGAATTTAATGTTTCATAACTCCATGATGCTTAAGTAACTCAAACCTTCAGACCAAATAAAAAAATCAAGACAGAATGTTGAGAAACAATCAGTTGACGTTGAGGCCGGAAAAACTACGCCTCGCCGTGTACAGACACAATTACACAACTATGGCGGTTTAATTCGAACTATGGCGGTGCACTCACCATATGTATAAAAAACTGGCCTTACTTCTCTGTTCACGACATTGTGTCTTGATTTTTTTATTTAGTCTGATGTCAAACCTACAATTTATGTTCGACAAATTATAAGTTTAGTCTCACTTAATGTTTATGGTTTTATTTAACTTATGATAAATCAAGTATACTAGAATCTGGGTAAAGAAAGTTGATACTCAAATTTTTAGCTAACTTTTTAAATGACAACACACGGTGCTACTATCATCGCGGATTTACCTTTAAATTGGGGTATTTTACCTTGTATTAAAAACGTCTATGTGTAACGCCTACGTCATGTACTAAACTGAACAAAATGATCCATAATATAGTCTTCATCGTAATGAAGTAAATAGGTACGCGTTGAAATCATTTGGATCATTTGAACAGCAACGCAAAGCCTCAGTTTGGCATAATAATTACTGCAAAATACAGAAAAAAACTAACTTAATAAATATAAAACAACTACATGACAAGTTAAAGCTTGAAAAAAAAACATTAGTTTGCGGTTCCCCCAAAGATTTGGAAGAATCAGAATTGCAGTATGGTAACAATGGTACATCGTGTGAGTGAGAGAAACTGTTTCCCTCTCAGTTTAGGGCTGTACTGTACTGTACCAGCCTTTTTAATAGTCCACTGCAGGACGTAGGTCTACCCACGAAGGTTGTTTGGGCCATATCCACCACGCTGGTCCAGTGCGGGTTGGTGGATTCACATACGCCATCGAATTTCTTCTACGGACGTATGCAGGTTGCCTCACGATGTTTTCCTTCACCGAAAAGCCTGTGGTGTGAAATTCCGTACATAAATTCCAAAGAACTCATTGGTACGGGACCGGGGATTTGAACCCACGACCTCACTATTGTGAGGTGTCACTACCTCTAGACCACCACGGCTAGTTTAGGGCTGCCATACTGATTTTTTTTTTAATTTGCCGCGCTTTTTCATTTACCTTTCGTTAGCCAGACTCTACTATAAAACCAGGTTACTATATTGGAAATAAGGGTGATAACTTATCCGGACAAATTCCATCCGGACGCTAGTTACATCACTCTCGACTCCGGCGAAATAAATTAAAAATTCCCAGAACAAGTCCACCCAAATCGTGCTGAAACTGCGCCACAGATTTTTGTCGTTTTTCTTTTGGCAAATTTAAAATATTTCAACACTGTTCCTTAACCCGGATGCTTTGTATTTTCGGAGTTTCTTGCAAGTTGTGAACTGAGAAAATAGTTGAATAAGAAAATGGTTAAACCATTTTTCTGTCAGAAATACTTCACTTCCGCTGTAGCACTTTTGTACAGGGTTATTTGTAAAAAGTATACTGAGTCAAAAGAGGGTAGTTCAGACTATCTTACATTAGAAGGTAAAATTTTGGTGAGGAGCCAATCCGTAGTTAAAAAACCGGACAAGTGCAAGTCAGGCTTGCACACTGAGGGTTTCGTACAAATCCAGAAATTTTCACAAAATTGGGAAGTACGTTGTTAAAATCTCTATACTCATCATCATCATAGACAAAAGTTTTTTTTTTTTACTTTTCTCGTTATTCATCGAAAATTGTTAAAATAATTAAAAACCTGTTTAATCTGTGCTAATGAAGCTCTTTTATATGATACCTTACATGTTGCGATTTACGCACTTTGAATTTTAAACCCATATTTTGTGAATTTTGAAGCCTTATTTTTTGTGATTTAAATAAAAATGTTCAGTTTTCAGATTTATTCTTATATGTGTACTTTGAGACAATGCTTTTCGCCAAATTTCATAGTTCTATGGTAACGGGAAGTACCCTGTAGATTTTGATTTTTGTGAGTGTCAAAATATGCGGTTTTTTACGACATATACGGCTCTAACTTCTTTATATGATAACTGAGAAGTTTTTTCTTTACACAACTGTAAGAGACCATAGATATACGTGTACAGTTTAAATTTTAACTCGATATCTTTACGCGTTCCCGAGATAAAGAGTCTTGACATACACACAGACGGACAGACGGACAACAAAGTGATCCTATTCCGTTTTTTTCATTTGAGTTACGGAACTCTAAAAATACTAATCAGCGGTTGTATGCAAAATCGCAACTTGGAATCAGCTAAATATTTGAAACAGCTGATTTTTTCTGAATTCTGGATTAGCTCCATTCTAAAAGTTCTTGATAAGGATGGTCTAAATCACCCCGTTTCGGTTTAGTACAGGTACCCTTTTAAATAACTCTGTAGAATAACAAATTTTTCTAAGCTGCTAGCTTATAATAGAAAACACAACATGTTAAACAAAGTTATTCCTTCACACTAATTGTTATATCGCTTTACAATACAGACAGAAAGAAAAAAAGGCAAAGTACTTATCAAGTAACAGTGTTCGCATACTTTTAGGTATAGGTACATATTTGATATGTCATCCAAGTAAAATCCATTATTGTAAAGTAAGCTTATTAAATTATTTTTGAGCTAAATATATTTATAATGATAATATCATTAAAATTATCCATGTCTTTAAATTATCATGTGTGATGATGATGTGATTAAATATGTTAATTTGTTATTTTAAAAACATGGATAATTATAATGTGTCTATAATATACACATATTATATATTAATATAATATATCAACGTCGTTTCCAAAAAAGTTCGTTAACCTTATTTAAATAATAATAATATGTTATATTGAGGCATAATAACCGTTCTAGTACTAAAGATTCTAATAATTTGGGATTTAGATTTAGATTAAATAATAAAAAAAATACGCTAGGATTTGGCCAGTAATTCTCAAAAGTAATTGAAATCGGAAACAACTTTCAATTAGAGTTGGGCAGAAACAAAAAACGTTAAAGTAATGGTACAGAGATGCAATCACGCCAAAGCAATAAAAACTAAACGCATTTTAGATGGGTATAGCTAAGGAAACTAATACTACTGTATTAGTGAGTTTAGCTTTTACCGGTAACTTACGCATTACCACTTAAAGGTGACTTTAGTACATTCAGATAAAAATTAAATAAAAAAAAATACAATAGCAGCTGTTTAAATCTGTATTATACAATTTGTTTAAGACTCTTATAAACTAGATACAACTGTCAATTATTTTTTTGTTTTTCGGGCTCGTTTTATTATAAAAATAGTACACCTAATATATATGTTTTTTGCTAACAATTATATAACCGACTTCAACCATTGCGTTTTACGTATGGTATAAAACTCGTTCTGGTAGAATTGCTTCTGCACACACATGCAGGTTGCCTCACGATGTTTTACTCACTTAAACTTACAGATTGGTTAGTACTTCCTAGTTTCCGCCAGGGGCGCTGTACAAAAATGTATAGAGCCATACGGAAACAGCTGTAGTTTAAATTTACCTGTCAACCTGTACTAATCCCTCAGATCACTTTTAAGAGTCAAATCTGATGAAAACGTTAGGTAGTACAGGAATTTCAAAATTCAAAATTGATTTTCAACTCAAGTTTTACATTAACAATTTCATGAAGAAAATGCACTTTTATTTTAAAAAACTTTAATTAATCAGCAAAGTCCATTTTAGGGTTCCGTACCTCAAAAGGAAATAACGGAACCGTTATAGGATCACTTTGTTGTCCGTCTGTCCGTCTGTCCGTCTGTGTGTATGTCAAGACTTATCTCGAGAACTTATCTCTATCTTAATCTCGAGAACGCGTAAAGATATCGAGTTGAAATTTAAACTGTATACGTATATCTATGATCTCTTACAATTGTGTAAAGGAAAAACTTCTTAGTTATCATATAAAGAAGTTAGAACTGTTTATGTCGTAAAAAACCGCATATTTCGACACTCACAAAAATCAAAACCTACAGGGTACTTCCCGTTGACATAGAACTATGAAATTTGGTGAAAAGCATTGTCTCAGAGTAAACATTTAGGAATAAATCTGAACATTTTTATTTAAATCACAAAATATTGGTTTAAAATTCAAAGTGCGTAAATTGTATCATGTAAGGTATCATATAAAAAAACTTCATTAGCACATGCTAAAACAGGTTTTTAATTATTTTAACAATTTTCGATGAATGACGAGAAAAGTAAAAAAAAACTTTTGTCGATGATGATGATGAGTATAGAGATTTTAACAACGTACTTCCCAATTTTGTGGAATTTTCTGGATTTGTACGGAACCCTCGGTGTGCGAGCCTGACTTGCACTTTTCGGTTTTTACTTTACGGTTCTGAACTATGCATTCCTCAAGCTATTCCAGCTTAAGTAGCACTACCGGGTTTATTATAAACTTGGATTGGAATTCTTAGACGAGCAAAGTTCTTAAGATTACGAAGTCGTATCTAAAAGTGCTACTGAAGTAAAAACTTCCATATTTTGAAGAATAGTAAGACAATAAAACTTCCCGGATCATGTCACTTGGTAGACAGTAGACAGGGATCGTAAATTACAGTGGATAGATTATAGTATGTGTATCTATAAGCACGGTAATGGTATCTATATACAGGGTTACAGGGTAAGTCGACCTATTCCCGTTATGGGTGTGTAGTTTACTTTGTTTCTGACTAATTTGACTATGATATGCACTATCCTAAATTTAAAAAAAAAACAGGTATTTGAAATTGGTATTTATTAAATTCCCAATTTTCGGCTATCAGCTCAGATATTTTTAAAACGTGTAAGTCGTATTATAATTTATATTTGATTTTTACGTGTAAATGAAAATGTTTTATAACCTCACTACCTAATATTGTCCGTAACATTAACCTTTTATAAAAAGTATTTTAATTCAAATATCTCGAAGACTGTGAGATTTAGGATATGGTGTTTCATAGTCAAATAAGTCATAAACGTAGTAAACTACACACGCCGCGCTTAACGGGAATAGGTCGACTTAGCCTGTAGCCCTGTATACAGTAATGCAACTCGGCCCTGTCCTTGAAGTAAATACCTACAGCCCCACGTGGCCACGAAGTAAGTAACACTCGTTAGGGCTGCCCACCTGGTAGGTAAATCGCACGGTTACTGATTAAAAACCTAAACGTTCGTTCGTCACTACGGCGCATCTGCGACTGTTAGTTTACCGAGTGTATACCGAACTCCGAGGCACGTAAGTATGTTTCCCGTTTCAACTGTTTGTATGAAGACGGTATACTGTAGATTGCATTACTCTTACCTAGATATGATAGCCTGCCTACTATGTATAGCAAAATAGGACATACATTTATATATAGACTAGTTTTTACCCGCGGCTTCGCCCGCATACGCAATATATCATTATAATTTATAGCCTATGTGTTATTCTGATATATAAGCTATATTATTGCAAAGTTTCATCTCAATCCGTTCAGTAGTTTTTGCGTGAAAAAGTAACAAACATCCATACATCCATCCATCCATCCATCCATCCATCCATCCATCCTCACAAACTTTCGCGTTTATAATATTAGTAGGATGTGTTATTCTGCTATATAAGCTATATTATTGCAAAGTTTCATCTCAATCCTTTGAGTAGTTTTTGCGTGAAAGAGTTACAAACATCCATACATCCATCCATCCATCCATCCTCACAAACTTTCGCGTTTATAATATTAGTAGGATACCTAAGATTTCCTTGTGTTTCTCAGTTAAGTGAATTTTTTGTTAATTCTTTTGAGAAATAAGTGTCCTAAGCCAGAGATACCATTACTGTGCTATAAGTAAGCTTAAAATAACAACGAGCTTTAGAGAGGGCTATGTTTAGAGTCTTTCTACGAATGAGAATCGGGGATGAAGAAATCCGCATACAAACCAAAGTTATCGACACAAAGTAAGATCGTATTGACCAAGCTAGCTTTAGTGTCAGATTTTTTAAACCTGAAGGGCTCTGGCATGGCTAAGCGGTTAACACAACCGGGACCTATAAAATTTAACGTGTCATACGAGCTACGGTAGCGCGTTTGATACGTCACCGGAATTTGAACCGACTCACGATTGCTATGCGGGTGTCACTATCACTGGACTACTACAGTAAGTAGATGAGCAGAGCGGATGTAGGTTGAGCCGTGTTGAAAATTTTACATAAAGAAGACTTGCAAAATGGGCTCAGACTGTGTACAGTAGCTCAAAAAAAAACATTAAAATATGGCAAATAAATGCGCAGAGTAAAACAACCGTATTAATTTCTTAATTTGAATTGAATTTCATATTTTCTAATTTTATTTTTGTACAAGGCCGCCATCAGGCCACCATATTTAACAAGCAATTTCAAAAGATAATAGGATCCGAAAATGTGAAATACCTTTAAATAAAGATTGTTCTGAAAGAAAATACCTAATAGGAGAATCATTTCCCAAAACAAATAAATCAAACAATTGAATAATGTACAAGTTAATGGCCTAAGCGCGATATATTTTTGGATTTTCTCTTTTAATAGGATATATTTCCGTTGTATGCGTTCACATCTTCCATTAATCGAGCTGAAAGAAGTTCCACGTCATTAATCCATCGTATAAAACAGCTCAAAACTTTACTACTGCTTCTAATTCTACATCGCATCACCAGAGTTTTCACACTTTTACACTCACACAAACAAACAGAATCAAACGGTCGTAAACTTCTATATTTGATCCAAACTTTTTCATTGCCAGCATTAATAATTCCCATTCAAAAAGTTCCGTATTATCTTTGGAATATTTTATTCTTCATAAGAATATTTCGTATGGCAATAAGAGAGTATCATAAACTGAACGACTTTTGGGTGATAACACATACCTTATTCTCGTTCTATCTCAGATCTAGAGACTATATTTTTCAAGTTTAATAATAGAAAGTTGGAAATTTTAGTCATAGAATGAGACGTTTTTTAAATTTCTTTTACTGACTTGTATTTAAGCTAGAGGTTTAATAGCGGACAGGAGTAACAGGGACAAAATTAAAATTGGCCGTAAGATTTTATTGCAGACGATATTGTAAAGTTTTGCAATATTCTAAGTTTTGAAAAATGTAGTTCTTCAAATAGTTGGCAATGTTTTGTTATTATTTGTCTTAATTATATTAAATTATTGTATTTCGTTCATTAAAAATTTAATCTTCGTCATTATAACGATGTTATTTTCATTTTGATATAAATCAACTAGGTCTAACAAAATTACATTACTGATGTTTTCAAATATTTCTGAATGCAAGGACTGTTTAAATACAAGAAACATCAAAGTAAATTTGTACAAATTGCTTTTATAGTACCAAGAAATTAAAGAACCAGAAATTACATATTAACATGTTATCGACATAGTTTGATTGTTAATATTACCTTACAAGCACTACAAAGGTAAAGTACAACTATCATTATTGAAAAAGACGTAGATTTACAAACGTCACATTCAGACAATCACAAGCAAAAAGCAATAAAATACAGCATTGAAACAGCAAACCAGATTTCTCGTGTCACTTCTCTTCATTGAATGTATCTTTACTACTACGCAGAAAATTCTTAAGTGAATGTCTGGAGACATTTTCAATATCACCTCAAAAAATAAGCTAAAGTTGGCCCAATTTGGACACCTGTCCCACTGCTAATGATTAGCAAAAGCGAGTAAAGCTAGCTTATAAAGGGTAGATGCTACCAATTAGCATGCGTTGCTGTCTGGTAACGCTAAGCAATTTTTTGATACTCTTGTTTTGAGATAAATAAGAGAGCATCTGGTATGGCATATGATCTGGTATGCAATATATTAACAGTTACAATTTTAATCTAGTAAAGTATCTATTTTCTGTATTATCATGCAGATGATACTTTTCACTGCAGTTACCGTATATAATTTAGTGTCAAAAAATGGCACCACCGACTTTACCGTGTAAATTTAATTGGTTTGCACGAATCGATGTAACATTCATGATGATTTCACAAAAACGGTTCAACCGATTTCGATAAAATTTAAATAGGTGGTCCCTCAAGAGTATACCCCTTCGTAATAAACACAATTAAATCGGTTTACAATTGGCTTAAAAAAATAAAAAATGGTATATTTCATAAGCGAGAATATAGTGGCTTTTTCATAGCTTCATCGTCGGTGGTGGGACAGTTGCTTTACAGGAAAAATGGCACCGTCACGTTACAATTACGTTCACGTGACGACGTGGGTCTGGGGGTGACAGCCCTTAATAGCATTTTTAGGTTTAGGGGAAACAAACCCTTCTATCAATAAAATATGGTTTCGTAATTGAAACTGGGGTTTCAAAAAATTTATGATGAAATTGATATAGAAGCAATTAAAATTACCCTAGATGATGAGTCCAGGCGTTTTTTAATTGATAAATGAATAGGGTGTATTTGTTTGTTACCAAAATATAGTCAAAGCAAAAACATGCTCTTATTTATAGCCATCCTGAAAATTAAAACTACATATTAATAAAAAAGTAAACGTATGGTAACGTAACCAGTTATTGATCATTATATCGCAAATCTCGTAATAATGATAATTTCAAACTAAAACAAGAGAAAGCTGTGCGAGACACTATAAAATAATATTTCGGTTCAAGCGCTATCAGTAGATATATTTAGATGACAATATAAATCTCGGGAGTAAAAGAGCTACTAAATTTATGAATCAGATGAACCGTGTGAGTAGACGAGGCGTGGCGGGGGCGAAGCGGGGGCAGCATGCATATTTGATTCCATCATAAACTCAATTTACAGCTAATCTCATCTCAGATTGTCGAAGAAATAAAATTTCACACGCCGTTGCTCTCGTGAATGTAAATAGGGCATGTGCGACGCGGCAAGCGCTACGAGTGCTACGTCAATTGCTACGAGTGCTACGCTGATGGCTACGCGACGCGCTACGCGGCTCCATCACGGAGTATCTAATAAAATACCTCGTTCACGGTCCATTGGCTGTGAGGCTGGAGGCAGCCAGAGCCCACAATTTAATATTTCGACTTCGACTCGAGGCAGTAAATTAAGCGCGTTCGTTCGTAATCTCGCGTCTCGCCGTTAAATTTTTGTCCTAGTGATCAGTATCGGTGATCGATTTAACGGGCCTACCGGTCTCGCTTCGTACGGCTGTAACTTTTTAGTGCTCGTTTTATTACGACAAACGATTTTAATCAAGCGAGTTTTTGTTCGGGCGGACGCTATTAGCGCGCGGGAGTTGAAATAAAATTCGAAGTTAAGTCACACTGGAGATCCGAGAATTTGCTTTTAAGTTCGTTTGATAGGTGGTCTCGGCGGCGTTTAGTGACCTTTATGTGCGCTATAAAATAAATCTATACAAACTGCTATTTGGGTTTTGAATAGCGTTTTATTGCTGCAGTACTGAATGGGGAAGTGGTTTGTCGCGCTATCGTAGCTATTATAAAATTATTAAGTTTTTTGTCCTCAAAGAATATTTTTGTTATAAAAAATTTTGACTACCGCAGGATTTGAACCTGCATAACTGATAAACTAACCTCACGCCACTTCCAAAAAATCTATTGTTTATCGCAAAAAAGGTTATGACTAGTCTCAGAGTAAACAAAAAATCAAGAGAGAATGTTGTGAACAAACAAGTGAAGCCAACCAAAACTACGCCTCGCCGTGTACAGACAATTACACACACATCAACGTACAAGGAAACTACGCCTTGGCTTGTCAGTCGAACTATGGCGGCGCAACAGCGACGCACTCATACATGTATAAAAAACCGGCTTCACTTGACTGTTCAACGACGTTTCCTCTGGAATTTTTTATTTGCTCTGAGTGCATGGAAAATACAATAAATAAAAAATTCTCATAGATTTGAACTATTAATAAACACGCATAGATATTTTCTTCCGCATACTTTTTTTGACTGTCTAATTGTTTACCAACTCTTTTGCCAGGGACTCGTAAGTACTGTCCCAAATATAGTAATATCTAAATATTTTCCGGGGTAATTATTTGCTCGTTACATGGTTAATGAAACTGCGCCAAAATATTGGGAACTCACAACCAATAAATTACCACGGCGAATGTCATGACAATATTAAGATATAAATTAACATAAAATGATATTACTATGCTCACAATAATCAGAAACTCTATAGCCGTATTTATAGTTTGAAACACTTTAGTTCTACTACAAAATAATACTTAGTAAATACGTCTGATTCACTTTTTGACCGACGAAACGGAGGATGTACTCAATTCGACGCCTATATTTTTTATGTGTAACTTTGTACGCATAACTTTTAATAAATAAAACTAATAACTTTAAAAAAAAACTAATCGTAGTTCGATTGCAATTTTTTTTTCATTGGAGGGTTTATAAGAGTATACTTTGAAATTGGTGGCATTTAAATTTTATTGAAATCGCCTGAGCCATTTTCGATAAATCAACAATAATGTGAAATTGCTACATCGGTCCGTGCGTACTATTCGCGAATTCTGGGCATGGTTTAAGTCGGTCATACTATTTTTGCGAAAAATTATTATTATTATTAGTGTGAAATACGTTAAGTTCATTTTTATTACATAAATACCAAAATCATCAGTACACTGGGTATTTTTATAGACAGTAGATATATTCTGGGATATCATTATAGCCAACTTTTAGCAGGGAACCAACCCCGAAATTTGAAACCAAATCAACTGTTTTAAAAAGTTAATAAGCTCTCGGCAAAATGTATGGACATTTTAATTAGAAAATAACACAGATGTTACTAACTGAACCAGCCTTTTTAATAGTCCACTGCAGGACGTAGGCCTACCCACGAAGGGTGATTGGGCCATATCCACCACGCTAGCCTAGTGCGGGTTGGTGGATTCACATACCCCATCGAATTTCTTCTACGGACGTGTGCAGGTTGCCTCATGATGTTTTCCTTCACCAAAAAGCCAATGATGTGAAATTCCGTACATAAGTTCCAAAAAAACTTATTGGTACGGGATCGGGATTCGAACCCACGACCTCACGATTGCAGGTCGGGTGTTACTACCACTAAACCACTACAGCTTATGTTTGTGTTTATGTTACTAACGTAGTATGGTATTTATGTCTACTTTAGCTAAATATGCAAAATCAACGCTAGTTTCTGTTATCAAAATGTATAGATTGCTAGTTTTTACCCCCGGCTTCGCCCGCATACGCAATATGTCATTATAATTTATAGCCTATGTGTTATTCTGATATATAAGCTATATTATTGCAAAGTTTCATCTCAATCCGTTCAGTAGTTTTTGCGTGAAAGAGTAACAAACATCCATACATCCATCCTCACAAACTTTCACGTTTATAATATTAGTAGGATATGATTTTGATTGCTTTACCATAGTCGGGTAAAACTAAACATTTCAACAATGTATTCAACACGAAGCAGAATGCACACAAATTACGTCATTTCAGCACAAACAGCGGAACTCGAGTGCGAACACAAACTAGCCAACAAACTCAAATACGCAGGAAGCCATATCTTAGTACGTGCTGGCGCTGAAGTTGTTATAACAGAATGAGGTAACTTGTGACATTCGCGTGCAGATGCTGCTGTTCGGTTTAAAACAGATTTGGTATGATGTGTGCCAATTTAAGTGGTTGCTACAACTTAATGCCAATGAGTTCTTTGGAATTTATGTACGGAATTTCACACCACTGGCTTTTCGGTGAAGGAAAACATCGTGAGGCAACCTGCATACGTCCGTAGAAGAAATTCGATGGCGTATGTGAATCCACCAACCCGCACTGGGCCAGCGTGGTGGATATGGCCCAATCACCCTTCGTGGGTAGGCCTACGTCCTGCAGTGGACTATTAAAAAAAAAAAGGCTGGTACAGTACAGTACAGTACAGTACAGTACAGTACAACTTAAAGAAAGCTTGTAAAACATTAAAAACTAGTCGAAATTTTATTACACGGGGGCAAAAGCATTTGAATCTAATATATCACTAAACTAAAGCGGAGTAATAAGAGCAAGGTGGACATAGAAAGTGAAGAAGGCTGACTCTACCAGTATGTACAATATGCTGTACCGCCATTGTACAGCATATTGTATATTGTGTAGTTTCTGTACTGTATTTCTGTGTACAATAAAGATAATATTTATAATTATTGTTTATTTATTATGTAGGATATGATATTTTGATCGAATCAGAAATGAGGAGATCCGCAGACGAACCAAAGTTACCGACATAGCCCAGCGGATTAGCAAATTAAAGTGGCAATGGGCAGTACACATTGTTCGAAGAACGAATGGTCGATGGGGCCGGAAAGTTCTCGAATGGAGACCACGGACCAGCAAGCGCAGCGTAGGACGTCCACCGACTAGGTGGACTGACGACATAATAAAAATCGCAGGAACACGCTGGATGCAGGCCGCTTCCAACCGGCCTTATTGGAAGTCCATGGGGGAGGCCTATGTCCAGCAGTGGACATCCTACGGCTGATAGATAGATTATGTAGGATATGTGGGATATTTTATTACAAGCTTTTATCTATTTAACTTGCAATGGATGAAGTTCGGGTGGAATCTTGCAAGTTAAATTTGACCAACTTCCCGGTTTCTGATTGAGCTGAAATTTTGCACGCATAATACTGTGTATACCACATGACAATGCAATAATACTCGTATGGTACAATGGAGCTGATCTGATTATGGAGTGGGAAGATGGCCATAGGAACCCTTGAACTAGAGCAAGATCGACGCGTCGTGTTTGGGCTCGTTTTACTTGTCTTGGGTAGTCAGTTGCTACTCAGCTAATATAATGTAACTTTTAAAAATAAAAGCCTATCCAGGTTATCAAGAGCTTTTATTTTAAAAAGTTAATTTTTTACATTAATTTACCGACTTCAATAATACGAAACTTCATAAGCGTGAGCTATCAAAACACAGTTCCCAGCGCAGACAGCTACTTAGTAAGCCCGATTACAGAGGCGCCAGCGTAACTATATTAGCGAAATAGCATAGTTCTGTTTCTTTTTCACTTTAGGCATTCGATAGAGAGAACGCTTTTTACGTTGCTAATTAATTTACGCTGGCGCCTCTGGAATCGGGCTTATTATCTTTGTCCACCAACTAGATGGACCGATTATATAAATAAGATTGCAGGAACGCAATCAGTACTTCTAACTGGGCATTGGAAATCCATACGGGAGGCCTATGTTCGTAGCGCCTTTTCAGTGGACATCCTACAGCTGGTGATTATGATGATGATGAGGTACTTGGTATGTTTTTCATAGTCATCAACCCTTGATAATCAACCGCTAGGCAACGGACCTTTGTTTAAACATATTTAGTAGGTTCTTAAAAAACAGTGACAAAGAACTTGTTTCTTTTTAACGCAAATGAGCCCGCGCTTGACCACGAACTCGCCTGATGGTAAGCGACGTTGTGGTCTAAGATGAAGCACACAGACTTAGAAGATATCTATTCCCTCTGATATTGAAAAGCTTTAGAATAAATCTCTTAGGAAACAGGAAAGCAGGAATACTGGGCCATTCCATAGCGGTAGGAATCAGAAATGTTGAGTCAAACCGCTTCGTTATTTAAAAATTATTACACGACATCATCATTCTAGAAATATTGCGCAGTTTGGCAGGAATCAGCACAAGTCCAACAAAACTGGAAATCTCGAGAGAGAGAATCTTTTGTCCAACAATGGGACCATAATGGCTCATAAACAACAAACAACCTTTTTTTAGCGTTGCATATCTGTTGATTTTTTGTAGTCGGATTTTTATTTTATGTCATGTAATTTTATGCGTGGCTGTACCATAAGAAATACGTAATACCGATGCGGGAAATTGTTCTTTATCAACGTGGGCCGAAACGACCTCTTCCTTCATAGTTCTTGGCGTTTGGGCCCGCGGGCCGAATGGGGGTTCAAAAAGATTAATGGGTGATTCGCCCCGCGGGCCAAACAGCTTGCGGGGCGAAACGCCGCAATACCCAGTAAAACGAGCCCCTTTTAGCTAAATTACGGCAGTTTCACGCTAGAGGCAGTGTCTTGAGAGCAAAGCTGAATTTATCGAACATACCGAACTAACACTGTTTACCTACTAACCTAGCCTACATCGTCCCGGCTTAACACCTGACTATAACTTATAGGTACTTACGTCGGGTGGCTTGGAGAAGGTCTGTTATAGCACTTTGACTTAAAATGTCGCTTGAAAATACTACATGATACTGTACTTATAAGAAACCTGATCTGAGTTTCCTAAAAGATAAACTGTCTTCAAATCTAGAGTAGGTTAACATTAGTATTTAAGCAGATAATCCTTTATTACTCACATTAGAAATAATGATTTTTCGCAAAAAATCGCAATACCGACTTCCACCATGTACAGAATTCAAATAGCTTGCACGAATCGATGTAACATCCATGTACATTGTTTGATTTATCTAAAACGGCTAAGCCAATTTCGATAAAATTTAATAGCTACCTTGGGAGTATACTCTTTCGAACTAAATAAGTTTTTTTAATAGGTGAAAATATCGATGAACATACACAAAAAATACATACAGACGAACATAGTACCTCCTTTTTTTGGAAGTCGGTAAAAAACAAAAAAAAAATACGGGGACAAAATCTTTACAAATTGGTTATATTAAACGGTGGCCTTATTGCTTCAAGCGATTTCTTCCACGCGATTCCCAGTATAAAGCATTATCTTTACTTAATGAAATGCTAATAAAATTCTGAATTACATCACCGATCATTAATATAGCGTGGGATATTATTGCTAAACTTAAGCTTATTTTTGATTACGAACAACATCTTCTACTAACAAATTGATGAAAACGAATAAAAAAAGACTCGTTTTTGTATTTTATTTTTAATACGACGAGATTTACCACATTTTACTATTATAATTTCATGTGTGTGTAAGAAATGTTCGAGATGCATGATGCTTGATCAACAAGCATATCTTAAGGTGTAAGATAAAGCAACACAAAATGTAGCAAAATAAACAGGTACCTAATGCAAATAGCTTTAAATCTGTAATGCTGCAGATCCACCTGCGTCCTAATGCTTAAAATTATCATGCTTATTAAGCTGTTACGTACCTAGATGACGCCAACGTATTAAAAACCAATATAAATACAAATAGGATATTAGTTGGAACTAATAGCTTACCAACATATATTAGAATATCTGTTGGTTTCAGGATGCGCAAGACCAAAATACATTTACTTCTCCACGTAAGAGAATTTTTAGCTTTAGACTAAAATACGTTGAGTACTTGAGCAATATAAATCCAACAAAAACAATTCCATATAAAATATAGCCAAGACCACAGTTCGCACTTTCAAAAAGTTGTCAGATCTTATGTAGAGCCAAGCTTCTAACTCTACACGTCCTTCTTCATAAACACTACACCTTATTTAATATGAGTGACTTGGCCGTTTCGTTACAAAAAAACTAAGTGAACAGTGAATAATTAATTAATCTTTAATTTACACCCATGCGCAGTTAGCGAAACAGCCAATTAGGCTAAATTTCATGTATTTAGCTTAAATCGTTTTCGATTTATGAAGTGATCAAAAGCGGCTCGAAATGGTTCGTGTAATATTACACACGTCGCGTCGCCAGTTGCTTTTTTTGTCTTGGCTGGACACACTACCGCATATCTAGATGAAAGAGTATCGATGTTATTTGTAGCACAGTAAGAAATAAGTAGGTAGGTACCTGACAGGTTTTTTTTTTAATGATTAGGCACAATTACCACTATAAACACAAATAGAATACAAGTTATTGCAATATCTGTTGGTCACAAGACGCGTAAGACCGAAAGAAATTTGCTTCTCCACGTAAGAGAATTACTTCCCTAAGAAAATCCTAGCTTTTAGACTAAAACATGTCGAGTACTTGAGCAATTTAGATGAAAGGGCGTCGATGCTAGCACGGTAAAGACTCGGTAAACTTTGGTCTACTCTTAGCTCTTGCTGGTTTCAGCGGTTAACTTAGATAATTTAATTTCCAGAAACTTTCAAAATCTTTGTGAGTTTTCTAGTTATTTAGAGTTTACACGTGAGTGTGAACACTAATTTAGGTCATAGTGTAATAAAATAAATAAGTATGGGCCGTGTGGTTGGGCTCAAGTGAAGTAACTTTTAAGCCACCAGATAAACAGATAAACATTTTATTAATAATTTTGGTTTAACAATTATACGTCAGTTTACATAGCTGGTAATAACCAGTTCACGAATACATATTAGGTACAATAAGTACTAATTATTTATTAGTGTAATTAACAAAAATCACTCAATTAAATTAAATTACATTCAATAAAATTCAATAAATCACATAAACTTCCGTCCATAATTATACATGGTATATTTTTGTTCATTCGTAAAGAATTCATCAATTGAGTAAAATGTTTTTGAAACAAGCCAGTTTTTAAGTTTGTTTTTGAAAATGCTATCATTAAGAGCGTCAGTGATGTCTGCCGGCAAGCAGTTATACACTGCTGATCCCAACACGTGTGTCAGGTTTTTGGATCGCGTGAGCTTGTACCTATAATTTTTTGACAATGTATTGAAAGTACACAATGTTGGTGAACTGAAATAAATAATAGCACCCGCGATCACCCAAACGAACACTGACTTTGCCTAACGTTTCTTACTTAACTTCGATGATCGAGGTGGTAAGAAATACCAAGTCAAACTACGCTATAAGAGCTAATGAGTAACTTTACTTTTTCAACGGATCCTTTTTTTGCGGATTTTTCCGATTATTTTCATCAAAAATAAAATTGTAGAAGCAACGTATCTATTAAGATTAAAAATAATACCAACTTAAATAGCTAAGATTGTGGCACTAAAAAAAACTTTTGAAAGACCTTCAGTCCGACTGAACTAAAAAGTAGATATAAAAAGATATTTCTCAACGATAAGTAATGCCGCGTTTCCAAAGAGTACATACAAGAACATGCAAACTTTTTCTATGAAAGTTTTTAAGGATGCTTCGGAGAGAATTTTTAACCGGAAGTGTTTGTTGGCAAACTCGAAGCTGGTTTCTTTCGCTTGTAAGTTTAAAATTCTTTGCGGTGTATAAAATTAGCTTAGAATAAATAAGATATAGAATTTATCTTGAAGGAGTGATCTTTAAAATGATCGATGAAAAGCCCAATTCATGGCGTTGTCAAAAACTTAAGTTTGTATATGTCGCATGGCTAGCCTTGGTGTCTGAGTTTTTCAGTATTATCTGAGGTCGATGACATAAACAAACTAAAAAAAACCAGAACACTGCAAGGTATCATTTTTGATTATGAAAAATAGCTAGCTGGTGGTAATATAAAGGTAGGAGCTAGCATTTTTGACCTCATTTATAAAATTAATTATATGTCTAAATCCCAAAGTGTGAGAAGTCCCTTGGGTTTTAGAGCCCATATGTAAAGGCTGGTCCAATATTGCTGGTTTAACTTTGTATTTTGGTATAACTTGTATTCTGTATTCTCTTCACAAGGGTAGGAATAGGGACAATGTAGGCAATTACAGAACAATATCTATTTTAACAGTTTTGTCGAAAGTTTTGGAAAAAATAATAAATAAAGGTTTAGTAAATTATTTAGAATCACTTAATATACTCTCTCCAAATGAGTTTGGTTTCAGAAAATCAAAGTCGACTGAAAATGTTATACCGGGATTAACTAATCATATTGTCGAAAGTTTAGATAAAAAGTTGCAGTATTTTTAGACTTAGCCAAAGCTTTCGACACTATTTTTATTTCTATTCCGTTGAAAAAGTTACATCTCATGGGCACGCGAGGCGTCGCTCTTATGCTTATCCAGGACTATTTGTCGTCCTGTTCGGGTAGATCATGGTGTACCGCAAGGCAGTGTCTAGGGCCCTACATTGTTTCTTGCTTACGTTAACTATTTGTGTAATTTAGTCTTAAAATGCATTAAAATATTTTCATATGCCGACGACACAGCGTTGGTGTTTGTGAGAAATAGCTAGAGTAAGGCTAAAGCTCGTGCTGAACAAGGGCTAAAGAGAGTGATAGATTGGCTTAAGAATAATCTTTTTTCTCTAAATGTCGACAAAACCATGTACACGAATTTTACTTACCCACATACTAAGAAAGCTAACGTTAATATAATAAGCTCACACAAATTGCCCCAGAAATAAAAAATGTACCTGTGCCAAGTTACAGAAAGCTAATAGTGTTACGTGTCAAGTCACTCCTCAACCAAATGCAGTCGCAGCTCGCGACTGTATGTGGTGAGCTTTACAAATAAACATGACGGTCTTCCATTGTTTTATGCCCTTTTCATTGAATTCGGAACGCCGCTTGTCATTGGGAGAGTGAGAACGGGACGCGGCGCACAAAGAACGCATGAGAGAGAAGGAGCCAACAGATATGCGAGTCGTTCCGAGTTATGGTTTAAGAACAAATACCATCCTGCCGCTGGCATCCGTTCAGTGTGACCATAATCAGTAGGTTGGTGCCGTGTTCCGTGATATTTTATTCATTTGGAAATATCACTCTTCTCGTGTATATGATACCTGATCCTCGGTATTTCGAGTTTTGAATGAAGAAACATTTCAGAGGGCTTTCTTATGGGACGTTTCCTAGTGTCGACGATTTTAGTGAGGTGCTTTGGGGAAGCCAGATCAGTGTTTTGTAAGCAGGCGTAGCATTTCCCTGAAGTCTTGGCCTGGCCACACTACATCCGAGTGAAGCTTAAATTTCATTGAGTTGGGACGACAATTACGACGAAGATAAAAATGTGGATTTTATTTTGGCGAGGCCGATTGTGCTGGAAGCACGAGCGGAAGAAAACATTCCTCTCTGAGGAGATCTGGCGCCGGTTTTGGTATTCCGACAGATCAATATTTTTAAGCTGCGGTGGTGCAGACGTCGTACTGCGACGTAAAATTTGTCAAAAGCAAGGCCGGGTAAGTAAAGCGACGCGTGGCAACTCGTGATTGTCTTTTTTTTGTTTGTGCTGTGAAAGTTATCTCTCTAACTGTTGTGTAAAACTTGCAGGGAGTTTCCCCGGTCTTTCTTGTGGTGCGGCGCCCCAAGCCACGTGCTCTAAGGGAAGGTGACCACATGCGTTGAGCCGCAGGTGAAGGCGGCTAAAAACCTGCTCTGCAGCTGCACACTGCCTGCAACTCAACTGCAACTCACTCCTCCCAGGTGTTGTCACCCTTTTTGTAATTTTTCTTTAAACCGCATCGGAAGTTGTTCTCCGCCCAATATGGATTAATTTGAACGGAGTCATTTTGCCAAGAGTTCAGAGACCTTTCTTTTTAATTTTAAGCTTTAATCTACTATCTTTAGGTTATCACCAAGTTGGTATTAATTATAATCTCACACCGTCTGATTACATGTAACTTTAGTTCTTAATCTGGTCTGTAAGCAATAATTCATTGCTCCAAATTGTGGTTTTGCACCGTCTGCTCACATGTAACCTTGAATTTTGTCTGATATTCAAAACAATTTAAAACTGAAAATAAATTTTGTTGTGTTTAATTGAAAAGCAATAATTCATTGCTCCAAATTGTAGTTTTGCACCGTCTGCTCACATGTAACCTTCAATTTTGTCTGATATTCAAAACAATTTAAAACTGAAAATAAATTTATTTGTGTTTAATTGAAAGTCAGGTATTTTAATTTCAATTTACAGACCTTTTGCCCTTCGGTCTATAAATTAAAGGACATGGCGCCCATACTACCCGTATTTCCCTGACCCTGAACCCACCAGCTAGCCGAGGCATACAATCTCAATACGGACCTCGGTCCTGAGACAATCGAAGGAGAAAAAATTGTTACATTGGCGCCTCAACGGGCAGGGCGGTAAAAATACGGGTACATACATTAACTGGCTCTGAACTTTTGGCAAAATATAAATTTGAAGGCTGACTCAAGATAAAGTATACTTAAACTTTTGTTATTGAGAAAACATTTTCTCATATCAATGTTACAGCAATTTGCTTTTACTTATGAGTATTTGTTACTGTTGCAGAGTAGGTTTTTCCCATGTTTTGTGGTAAATGTTTAAACACAATCTTTTGTGTCAAAATAGTTGATATTTTGAGTAAGTGCAATTAGCAATTTCACATGTGTTAATACAGTTGTAACATTAGTTCACTTTTATTACAAAGTTGCTCAATCTTTAGTAAATAAGTACCCTATAACGGTAGACACTTCAACTGGATGTCTACATTAGGTTATTTCAGAGGGTAGATATATATAAGTGTCTTGTGTATATTAAACTTAATTTATAATTATTGTATGTAAGAGCATTTTGCGCTCACACTGTTGTCATTGCAACTGTAGGCAAATATCATTTTAGTTGGTTAGACTTTTGGCAAAATGACACCTACTATGGACATAGACTATCTTTTAAAAGAGGAACTGAACTTTGAAATAAAGAGCAGGGGCTTAGATTTACCTAGGGATGATCTGACGGTTGACGAATTGCGGAAATTGCTGAGGGCAAACAGAACGGTTTACAAACAGGAGGATGCGGTCAAATACTTGTTGTCTTTGGATCCCGGGGCAGAATTGATTTTGTGTGAGGAGAAGTTATCTTTAGTTTTGGCTTCTACTCATGTATCAGCACTCTGTAAAAGAAAATGTTCTGCAAAACTTCAGCATATCGCCTGGAGATTGGATAAGTTGGTTGTGTTCACTCCAGAATTGCAATTGAGGAAAACGGAACTTATTTTAAAGACACAAGAGGCTATGAGATCAGTCTTCTGCAATCGTTCTGAGGATTCCACAGGTTTTTCAGGAAGGAGCTCGAATGGAGAAGATGCTGTTTTGGTGTCCACGGCTACGCAGCAAGGAGGTTTACAAATTTTCAAGTGGAAAATATTTTTCGATGGGACCACACCTTTACATGATTTTTTGTTTGACCTTGAGGATTATCGGAAGTCAACGGGCATTTCAGATGTGGAGTTGCTCAAAAATTTTGCTCATTTGTTAAAAGGAGAAGCCTTGTTGTGGTTTAGGAGCAGCTCACTTGATGTCTCGACTTTTGCTGAATTGGTGGATAGTTTGAAAGGAGAATTTTTACCCGTTGACTTTGAGCGTTCGCTCCTGAATCAGATTCAAAGTAGGTTGCAAGGAAGTGATGAAAAAATAAACACTTATATCAATATTATGCAGAACTTGTTTTCTAGACTCACATGCAAGGTGCCCGAATCCGAGCAATTAGAAATCATTACAACAAACATGAATCCGTTCTTTATCGCTAAGTTGGCTCTGACAGAAGTGAAGACTTTGAAGGAATTAAAGGCGGTTTGTGCACGGTTGGAGCTTGCTCGTCACAAGTGTGAGAATAGGGGCTATAACAATCCAGGTAGTGAATCAATAATTCCTGAGGTTTGCAGGCTAAAAAGCAAGTCTGTTGGTAATACTCAAAGCAAGCGGGTTAATGTCGTGTCCGAAGTGAAATGTCAAAAGTGTGATGGTGATCATCCTTATTTTCGTTGTGATAAATATGTAGGCAAACACTGTTTCATTTGTAAAAAGCCAGGTGTTGTTTCTACCACCTGTGGCTGCACAAAAAACGGGCAAGCAGGTCAGGAGTAGGTAGTTCTTTTAAGAATTCTCCAACTTCTGACCTGGAGTGGAATTCTTGGTTGGGTTTTGTTAGTTCATTTATGAAAAATGAAACAGTCTCGCCTCTATTCTTACAACGAGAGGATGATCCTCGTCCCTACATAGTTATAGAGATTTTGGGTCTGCAGTGCAACGCCTTAGCGGACAGTGGTGCTACTGTTTCTGTTATAAGTAATAAAGCCTACGAAACTTTGGTAGGTCTCAATTTAAATTTTGAATTTAGAAAAACGGAGAATGTGGTATCGGTAGGTAATGGAGACAGATTATCCATTTTGGGTCTGGCTACCATACCCATCATGTTTGCGTGCAAGGTAAAGATGATGGAATTTTATGTGTGTAGAGACATTAATCAACCTTTAATTTTAGGGGTCGATTTTCTGAAAAGTTTTGAACTGTGCAATGATATTTTTGTACAAGCTGATGATAGGATGTCGTCGTCTACCTTGAACCTGCTAACGGTTAGTGAGTTGCATTTGCATGGAGTTGATGATTTAACGAAGGTTCAGCGTAAACATTTGGAAGTTATGATTTCTCGTTTCAAGGACTTAGCAGCTGGCGAAGAAGCGTTAGGTTACACCACTTTGGAAGAGCACTCAATAGACACTGGAGATAATGAACCCGTAAAGCAGAAATGCTATCCTATTCCTCATCATCACCGTGAGTACGTGAAGAAGGAGATAGCCAAGCTATTGAAATTGGGAGTAATAGAAAAAGCTGTGTCTCCGTGGAATAGTCCAGTTCTGTTGGTGCCCAAGGCGAATGGGGAGCTCCGTTTTTGTCTCGATAGCCGCAAGCTGAATAGTGTGACGAAAGTCGACTCATATCCGATGCCTCGAGTTCAGGAGATCTTGGATTCGCTGAACAACGCAAAGTTTATGACGTCACTGGACTTGAAGAGCGCCTTCTTTCAAATTTGTTTACAGAAGGCCTCGCGAGAAAAAACAGCTTTTTCAGTTGCAGGACTAGGGTCTTATCAGTTTTGCCGCATGGCGTTTGGTTTGGTGAACAGCACCGCCAGAATGATGAGATTGATGGATAAGGTGTTTGGGCCTGAATTTCAGAGCCAGGTGTTTTATTATGTTGATGATATAATTCTAATTTCGGATACCTTTGACGGTCACTTGAAGCTTTTGGAGAAGGTTCATGAAAGATTGGAAAAGGCTGGACTCTCTATCAATTTTGAAAAGTCTGTTTTTTGTCGCCCCTCACTGAAATTTTTGGGTTACTTAGTTGATAGGCAAGGCCTCAGGACAGACCCTGACAAGGTGCGTTCAATTATCGAATTTCCAATTCCAACTACTCAAAAAGAGGTGAGGCGGTTTTTAGGAATGGTGTCGTGGTATAGAAGATTTATCGAGAATTTCTCCACTAAAGTTGAGCCTCTCACTAATCTGACTAAAAAGCTAAGAAAAGGAGTGGAATTTTGTTTTGATGGGGCAGCTCTTCTTGCCTTCAATGACATAAAAAGCCTGTTAGTGGCGGCGCCAATTTTGTCGGTGCCAAAGTTTGACAGACCTTTTATGATCAGCACGGATGCCTCTGATGTAGGGCTAGGTTGTATAATTTCACAGCTGGATGATGAAGGTGCGGAGCATCCAGTAGCGTTTGCGAGCAGGTCTCTTAGTCGGACGGAGAGAAATTATTCAACCACCGAGAAGGAACTCTTTGCTCTTTTGTTTGCTTTGGAGAAATTCAAAGGATATATTGATGGTTCTCCGTTTGAAACCAAGGTTTTTACGGATCATAGTAGTCTCAAGTGGTTAGTCAATTTGAAATCACCCACTGGCAGATTGGCGAGATGGGCAATCCGACTTTCACAGTACAATTTTGTTGTGGAATATAGGAAAGGTGTAGAGAATGCGGCTGCAGATGCGTTGTCTAGAGCCCCCGTTGTTAATTTGCTGGCTGAGGGATCGGCGACTCAAAGGGAGGATACTTGGTTCCGCAACATATATGGCAGAGTTTCCGCGGAGCCTGCGAAATTTCCCGATTGGCGTATTTTAGGAGAGCGCCTCTACAGAAGGATCAGAAGCGACAATCTTTTGGCTAAAGACTGTGAGTGGAAGTGGGTTGTCCCCGAGAATCTCAGGAATGAGGTGCTTCAACAGTGTCATGATAGACCTGATGCAGCACATTTGGGGGTATTCAAAACCTACAAGAGAGTGTCTCAAAGCTATTTTTGGCCTAAGTTGTTGTCCGATGTCAAGAAATATGTGAAAAAGTGTCAGATTTGTTTAGCTTTCAAAAGTACCAATGTTCTGACCCCTGGGCTTATGGAAAATCCAAAGAGAGTGCAAAGACCATTCCAAGTGATCTCTACTGACATCTTAGGTCCGCTACCTCGTAGCTATGCTGGTTACAAATTTGTTTTGGTAGTGGCTGACTATTTCACAAAATATACTCGTTTATTTCCTCTGAGGAGTTCGTTAGCTAAGAATGTGGTATCCACGATTGAAAACGACTTTATTTTGAAGTATGGTGTTCCGTCAGTCTTGATTATGGACAATGGGCCTCAGTATATCTCCAGTCAGATGAAGAACTTAAGAGAAAAGTACAAGATTCCTCATTTTTTTTACAATTGCAGGTTTACGCCACAGAACAATCCTTCGGAAAGAATTAATAGAGTAGTGGTTACTGCGTTGGGTTCGCTGGTAGGAGAGAATCACAGGAATTGGGCGGAGCATGTACATGAGATAGAATTTGCCATCAATACCGCTGTCCATGAGGTGACAGGTTTTTCACCTTACTTCCTGTCTTTTGGTAGAGAGGCAATTTTGTCCGGGGATTGGTACCCACAAGGGGAATTGAAGGAGAGTGAGCTGCAATTTATGGATCGAGGCAAGTATGCGGATACTTTGAAGCATCTGAAGTCAATATTCGAAAAGGTTGGTGTAGCACTCAAGAAGGCCTATCAGAGGAGCAGAACATTTTATAACAAGAACCGTACAGATGTGGAGTATGAAGAAGGACAGGTGGTTTGGAAGAGAGAATATCCCATTTCAGACGCAGCGAAGTTCTTCACCAAGAAGCTGGCTCCGAGGTTTAAGAAGTGTGTAATCATCAAGAAGACTTCTGCGGTCACCTATGATTTAAAGGACTTCCATACTAATAAACTTTTGGGTAGATGGCATATCAAGGACTTGCTGAAGAGTGAGCCGTTTACCACTTAGGATCTAGGTTTGGGTTTGATGAATTCTTTGTTTTGGAAATGAGGTTATATTTATGTTTTCTCAGTGGCTTAGTCTGTTAGCTCGATGAGAACTTGGAATTTTTTTTTTTTCTCCTTTTTTTTTTTCTTTAACTGAAGAGGTATTGTTACGTGTCAAGTCACTCCTCAACCAAATGCAGTCGCAGCTCGCGACTGTATGTGGTGAGCTTTACAAATAAACATGACGGTCTTCCATTGTTTTATGCCCTTTTCATTGAATTCGGAACGCCGCTTGTCATTGGGAGAGTGAGAACGGGACGCGGCGCACAAAGAACGCATGAGAGAGAAGGAGCCAACAGATATGCGAGTCGTTCCGAGTTATGGTTTAAGAACAAATACCATCCTGCCGCTGGCATCCGTTCAGTGTGACCATAATCAGTAGGTTGGTGCCGTGTTCCGTGATATTTTATTCATTTGGAAATATCACTCTTCTCGTGTATATGATACCTGATCCTCGGTATTTCGAGTTTTGAATGAAGAAACATTTCAGAGGGCTTTCTTATGGGACGTTTCCTAGTGTCGACGATTTTAGTGAGGTGCTTTGGGGAAGCCAGATCAGTGTTTTGTAAGCAGGCGTAGCATTTCCCTGAAGTCTTGGCCTGGCCACACTACATCCGAGTGAAGCTTAAATTTCATTGAGTTGGGACGACAATTACGACGAAGATAAAAATGTGGATTTTATTTTGGCGAGGCCGATTGTGCTGGAAGCACGAGCGGAAGAAAACATTCCTCTCTGAGGAGATCTGGCGCCGGTTTTGGTATTCCGACAGATCAATATTTTTAAGCTGCGGTGGTGCAGACGTCGTACTGCGACGTAAAATTTGTCAAAAGCAAGGCCGGGTAAGTAAAGCGACGCGTGGCAACTCGTGATTGTCTTTTTTTTGTTTGTGCTGTGAAAGTTATCTCTCTAACTGTTGTGTAAAACTTGCAGGGAGTTTCCCCGGTCTTTCTTGTGGTGCGGCGCCCCAAGCCACGTGCTCTAAGGGAAGGTGACCACATGCGTTGAGCCGCAGGTGAAGGCGGCTAAAAACCTGCTCTGCAGCTGCACACTGCCTGCAACTCAACTGCAACTCACTCCTCCCAGGTGTTGTCACCCTTTTTGTAATTTTTCTTTAAACCGCATCGGAAGTTGTTCTCCGCCCAATATGGATTAATTTGAACGGAGTCATTTTGCCAAGAGTTCAGAGACCTTTCTTTTTAATTTTAAGCTTTAATCTACTATCTTTAGGTTATCACCAAGTTGGTATTAATTATAATCTCACACCGT
Organism: Hypomecis punctinalis; assembly: GCA_949316475.1. Classification (NCBI taxonomy): domain Eukaryota; kingdom Metazoa; phylum Arthropoda; class Insecta; order Lepidoptera; family Geometridae; genus Hypomecis; species Hypomecis punctinalis. Next base: position 5,316,225 of record OX438800.1, read on the forward strand.
CTGATTACATGTAACTTTAGTTCTTAATCTGGTCTGTAAGCAATAATTCATTGCTCCAAATTGTGGTTTTGCACCGTCTGCTCACATGTAACCTTGAATTTTGTCTGATATTCAAAACAATTTAAAACTGAAAATAAATTTTGTTGTGTTTAATTGAAAAGCAATAATTCATTGCTCCAAATTGTAGTTTTGCACCGTCTGCTCACATGTAACCTTCAATTTTGTCTGATATTCAAAACAATTTAAAACTGAAAATAAATTTATTTGTGTTTAATTGAAAGTCAGGTATTTTAATTTCAATTTACAGACCTTTTGCCCTTCGGTCTATAAATTAAAGGACATGGCGCCCATACTACCCGTATTTCCCTGACCCTGAACCCACCAGCTAGCCGAGGCATACAATCTCAATACGGACCTCGGTCCTGAGACAATCGAAGGAGAAAAAATTGTTACAATAGGATAAAATACCTCGGTCACACAATAGATAATACGTAAACTTGGAAAGCGAATATAGACTCTTTGAACAAGCGAGTACGGAAGCTTACATTTGTATTTAAAGCTTATATTTAAAATCTATGATGCTATAATTATGTAGATCTATTATAACATACTGCATTAGGATCTGGGGCGGTGCATCTAAAACACGTATATGTTGACACTGGAATGAGCACAACGGGCAGTACTTAAGGTGGCAATGCGTAAACATTTTCTCTATCCTACTTACCAACTATACAAAGACAGTAATGTCCTCACGGTAAGACAGCTATGCATCATGAATCTCACTCTAGCCCAACACAACAATGCAAAATCACTCAATTCTGAGGTTAACATGTCTAAAAGGCGAAAGGATAGAGTGTTGTCAGAACCGCTTTGCAAAACATGGTCGGCACAAAAGCATAAAATGTTTATTGATCTATTTATTTTTAATAAAATAACAAACGCATTCATAACTTCGCATCATTAAATATATCTGAGGCAAAAAACGCCTTATTTGAATGGATTTCAAATCTAGATTACTTTGAAACAGAAAATCTGCTAGTAATCGCGCGATAGCAACAGACTGGCATATTAATTACTCAAGCGCACACGCACCAATACAAATACATGCACAACACACACACGCACAACATACACCCATACATTCAAAACACACACAAAAGTAGCACTGCAAACCTTGACTCTCATGAGATCTCGTGTATTGCAGTACTATACACACGTACACACGCAAACTATACATTTATCAAGTCAATACTCTTCCGATCAAGTATATATTATTTTTTTATTATTATATCTTATTCTGTGAATATAGTTCACAGAATGAAGTTAAACAGTACCTACAATACAAGCTTTTGCTTAGTGTAGGTTCTGTGTACTCCCCCCCCGAGTGGGTTCCCGCCTTGTCGTGGCGGGGGGGCTTAGTAGCCAGGTAGGGCCAACCTGGTGAACCAAGAGGAACCCGTGGTGGGGCCGCCTCTCCGGGTCTTGGGCCTCGACAAGCCCGTGCGGAGGCTGGCCAAAGTAGGTTGCGTGCCTTATGGGGGGCACCGCAACTGAGGGGGGCTGCAGTGTCGTATGGGAGGCACTGCGGTTGAGGATTGGAGGCCGCGGCGGGAGAGGACTGCTGGTGTGTCGTTGCCACTTTCCCTGCCTTCCGCGGCCTCGACGGGGTCGCCACCGTTTTGATGGCGGACGCGGTGGGGCTGCAGGGGAAGAGGAGTGTCGGTATGTCGTCGGCCGCTCTCCCTATCCTCTGCAGCCGTAGTGGCAGGCGCGGGGCCACTTAAATTGACCCGTCGCATCGGGACCAGGGCTGTCGGACACGGGTACTGTCTGACGCCCAGTGCTGGTTGGTCCCAGGTGGGGGATGACGATGTGTCTGGTGTTCGGCACATCGTCATTCTGGAGGGAGCTTACGCTCTGAGGTGGGGCCCGGTTTGGGCCAGCGCTGTCGGGTGCCGCGGAGGAGTGCGCAAGCGTGCCCGTAGCCCCGACGCCAAGCGCAGTGGCGGAACACTCAGGGGTTTTGGTGGGTATGCCGTCCAGCAATGGGCGGAGACTCCCACATAACCACCCGCCTGTCCCGAGGTGCGGTGGTATCCTTAAAAGATTTCCCCTGGACAAAGGTTCTGTGTACTGACTAGATTTGTAACCGCTAGCCGATAATATAAATGTGAATAGTATTCATATCAATTTTATTAATAAGTGGCTATTGTATCATGCAATAAATACATTATTATTTATTTATTCACGTAGGTACACATGGTATACATTAGAGACAGATTGACCTAAAATTCATTTCTTCTGAGGATTACGCAGGCGGTCGTCAAATACTTGATAGCTGAATTACAAGTTGTCTTGATTTTGATCTAAATGTACAAACAAAATAAATAATACACGTAATACACAGTAAAGAGCCATGTGTCTGTAGAGCGTAAGTATCAAATATAAAAGACACCAGGCAAAATTATAACAATGTTTACTTTTCATCGGGAGTTGAAAATGGGTAAAAATTACCTTAGAAGGAATAACATCTTTCTTCTTTTCTAAGACTTGAGAATCTCGCGGGCCCACATCATACCTAGCCTCTCCGTTACAGACATGAGTATTGTAGAAGCTTTAAGCTTATACATTGTCTCACGTGAGATCCCTCTCAAGCCTTTGTACTCAGAGTGAGCAAATGCAATCTCATTTGAATACGCCGTGTCTTGAAAGAGGAGGATGTTGTAGAATTGTGCGCCTCCGCTGACTACTTCCTAATGTATGGTTTGTTTTACTATCTTAGTGTTGAAGTTTCGAGATAAAATACTTGTAGGAAGTTCATATATTTCAACACAACCATTTTACCGAGATTGTGTTTTATCTTGAGGTTGCACAGTTCCATCAAAGAAGATATAATAATACTAGTTCCATGTTCGAATTAAAGAAACAGTTACTATGAATGGATGTCAAAATTTTGGGAAGTAAATGATTAAAGAAGCGTAGCAGTTTTTACCAAAATCAGTACATTATTATATTTCTAGAAATCAAGATTAACTTATTAACCGATGATATGGAGGAGGTTTAGAAGTAGATGTACATTTTTTTGTCTATATATCTTTTTACAGAGTGTTCCGCTATTGATAATTTTTTTGTTTGGTAGATCATAAATTCAAAGATGGTGGTCCCATTTATCAATCGGCTGGGCTATTTTTGATAAATCAGCAATACTAACAAATAACAAAATAATGTGAAAATTATTAAATCGATCCGTGCGAACTATTCGAATACTGTACACGGTTGGAGTCGGTTATGCTAACCGTGTACAGAATTCAAATAATAGAAGTAGTAATTTTCACATTATTTTGTTATTTGTTATTTTAGCTAATTTATCAAAAATAGCCCACCCAATTTCGATAAATGAGACCATCTGTGAGCAATATAAATAGTAAATAAAAACCACCATAAATATTGCTATTCTGCGCGGTAGCGTTTCCACGAATAAGCCCAATTTAGAGATATTTTAAAGTATCCCTACCCTATAATCTCCCATTAAGTAAATTTACCGAAAATGATCAATTCAAAAACATTTTTCCATTATCCGCCTACATCACTCAGCATCGGCCGACCTAATCACTCTATCCCCTACATTGAAATCACAAAGAGATTTGCAATAAGAAATCGTTTTTTGAACCCTAAACGAACAATTTAACGCCCTCCTCCGACGAACATTTCTGCAGGCGATTGCCCATTTACTGGTACGATATACGAAATTTCAATAAACTTTGCTTAAGCGGAGGGGGCGTAAAAAGAGTTAGGGGGCATGGAAGAGGCTTAACGTTAGTTGGCTTTGCAATATAAATATGAGTTTAAAGCAATACTTACTCTCGAATGGAGCTGTGCCGTGTTATTGGATATGCGCTACGGTTGATAGAAACATTATTGAAAATCGTTAAAATGATCAAATTGGACGCTGCGCTATTTAAGCTTTGAGTTAAGTTGCAAAAAAATTGACCGAATGATTTAAAAATACTACTATAAAAGCACAAAATCATGATAACTTTTATACTTTCTTAGATGAAATGGAGAGACAAGTTTCATTCAATTAGGTAGTTTATTTTTAATTCATTTAATTTCAATGTTATTTAAATTATTTATTTAAGAACATTCCTGCTAAAATGCATAATTGTTAATGGCAATACTAGTGCAAAATATGTAGCGTAGTAGATTATGAAAATCGTTTCCTTTCAAACCCATTCTGAAAAAATTGCTGGGAGCAATAAGAAACAAATTGTTGTTAATTTTTTGTTGAAAGTTTGGTTTGTGTTATTTTCGAACACAGTTGTTCTTTTTTGCGTTACTGGTTGAGTCATATCTATTATATAAAAGGCTTCCCTGAGTGACTGACTGACAGACTGCCTACAGCCCAAACCGCTCAAGATATGAGCTTGAAATTTGGAATATAGGTACATTGAACGACGTAATGGAGCACTAAGGACGAAAATTTTAAACTTTTGACCTCTAAGGGGGTAAAACGGGCCCTTTTCGTTTGTATGTAACTTTTTATTCCCTGTACCGATTGATTTGAAACTTTGTATACATGCTTTTCAAACAAAATAAAAGTTATGTTTTTTACTGTTTTTCCGAATTTCCCTCATCTAAGGGGTCAAATAAGGTCCCAAAGTTGGTGAAAAAAGCGTCAATTACATCGAACCAGCTGAACGGTTGTGGTTGAAAATTGGTATGAAGGAGGCACACAGCATGTTTTAATACAGGAACTAATAAAATCCAGGAAAATCTATAAGGTTCCTTAGGGATACGCAAAATTGATAAATTTAGGCTACAGCCCAAACCGCTGAAGATATGAGCTTGAAATTTGGAATATACGTACATCGTACGACATAATGAAGCACTAAGGATGAAAAACGTACCCAACTCTAACTTATGGGGTAAAACGGGCCCTTTTTGTTTGCATGTAACTTCTTATTCCCTGTACCGATTGACATGAAACTTTGTATAGATGCTTTTGAGACTAAATAAAAAATATGGCTGTACCTGTTTTTCTGAATTTTTCTTAAAAAAATCCTTAGGGGTCACATACGTCCCAAAACTTCAATGCGCTTTTTTAAATAATGTAGTATTTAGAATAGGTTTATGATAATGATAGTTTATCTTTAAACTAGCTTTTACCTGCGGCTTCACCCGCGTTATAATTTGATTTTGGCTTAGTTTATATCGATGCCTACCAATTTCAGTAAAATATTATATCAAAAATATGCTAACAAAAATAGTTAGTTCGCCACAAAATATTAGCCACAATTCAAGCTAATAATAATTTCAAATCCAAAAAATATTAAATCTCAACCAATTTGTTTCATCGTCGTTTTCATCCGCAGCATTCTTTATCCCACTGCTGGGTATAGGCCTCTTGCAGTAACATCTGCCTCGGCCCTTTACCCGTCGTGAGGTCGTGATCAGGTTCGACCAGCGGTATTGACGATATCGTCGAGATAGTCGACCCACCGTGCTGCCGCGCCGCACATAGCTGCGCTCCCTCACCTATTCAAGTATCCTTGCACATTGTTGCCACTGTTCAAACCTAACCCAACTGATCGACATCGAAATACCGTAGAGAAATGCTTCTATTGGTTAAGTTAAGGTTGGTGTATAGGTGGGTTTCTGCATAGTAGTGGCGGGGGGACTTAGTAGCCGAGGCTGCTAGGCGGCTGGGCGGGAATCCGAGGCGGAGTCGCTTCTCTGGGCTTTTTAACTAAAGCAGCTAAGCGGCTGGCCGCCGAGATTGCTACCTTATGAGGAGTGTCGCAACTGAGGCAGGCTGCAGCGCCGCTCATGGGACGCTTCAGCCGAGGATTAGGTGCCGCGGTAGGATGAAACTGGTGGTGTGTGCGCCACCTGCCCTACCTTCCGCAGGATTGTCAACGTCACATAAAGCCCGATTAAAGAGGCGCCATCGTAATTATATTAGCTATTCCTTTTTCACTTTAGGCATTTCATAGAGAGAACGCTTTTTACGTTGCTATTTTTACACTGGCGCCTCTGTATTCGGGCTTGTTTTGCCATTTACAGTAGAAACCGAGTCGATCCGTTGCTTTGTTGCTAAGAAAAAGTTTTTGCCCTATCCTACGGGAACTATGACATTTTTCGAGATAAAAAAGGAGTCGATGTCACTTTTCGTCTTTCAAACTATGTTTGTGTACTTATATTCGTGCATTAAATCAAGTCAACCTGTTGCTTCGTTGCTGAAAAACAGTTTTTCTCCTTTCCTACGGGAACCACAATTTTTTTAGATCAAAAGTAGCCCATGTCACTTTATGTCATTCAAACTAAGTCCATGGCAAAAATCAAGTCAGTCCGTTATTCCGTAGGTGAGATACAGATTTTCTCCTATCCTGCGGGAACCACGAATTTTTTAGAGATAAAAAGTAGCCTGTGTCCTTTCTCAGGCTCTAGAATATCTGTGTACCAAATCTCGTACATTGAAATCGGTTTAATAGTTTTGGCGTTAAAGCGCGACAGACAGACAGACAGAGTTACTTTCGCATTTATAATATTAGTAAGGAGTAAGGATTATTTTCCTCGCTAGAGAGCTCCGACAAACACGTCCGATCGCTGCTAAGTGCTAATCATAAAGTGCTGGAGAATAGGCACGCGCTGCCGGCCGGGCCGATACCACCGCACCGCTATGTCCCTACATTTTAAATCTGTAATATCTTCGGAAATATTCATTTACATTACATGCTGTAAAAGGCCATATTGATCTATATTAAATGGACAATGTATTTAAGATACTTAATTGGATAAGGATTAATGCTGTATTGCTTAAAATAAGATCCTAAATAAGCCAATTTTTCCCGTAAAATGTAAAGGATAAAAAATTGCTATTGTGGGTTATCCTTAAGAGATAGATATATACCATCGCGGACTTTTTTGTTGACCTTTTTAAGGTGTACAATACCGTAGTACATTATTTTAAATTATCTCGTGTAGTTTAGTCAGCGTTTGCAATGTAAGCGCAAAAAATTGTGTTTATTTACGACATCACATTGGAAACCTGTAAATTTATCAGTGTTTCTCTACAATATTATGCATGTGTTACACATATAAACCTTCCTCTTGAATTATTCTATCTATTACAAAAAAGCGCTTCAAAATCCGTTGCTCAGTTTTGAAGATTTAAGCATACATAGGGACGGACAGACAGCGACAGCGACTTTGTTTTATACTCGTATATACTATGTAGTGATGGGGCAGAATAGGTCCCCAAAAGTTTACGATTGTTTTTTTGTGAGCCAATAGTCTTAAGCTTAGCGCACATAGATCAATATAGGTATTTTACTATGGGATCAACCCTTACAAGCGAAAATTACCTACATTTTCCATACATTTTGTCGCGGGTCGATGAACTTTTTGTGTTGAACAGCTGATTTTATTCAAATTCTTTTGGGGTTGGTACCATTGTAAAAGTTAATCAGATTATGAGTATAATAGCATCCTAGAACATGACTGACTATAAATACGACTTGTGTGTCATTTTTTCATTTGCTTGGAAAATTAAATATCTAATAACTTAATGAAACATGTCGAATACCTGTACCGGCCTTAATTAATAGTGTACTACTGAAAATAGGTACTGCGTTGACTCGTATGTCTACCTAGGACAAGTAGTCCAGTTAGGTAGGTCCGACTTCAACAAAGAGGCCAATCGCCGAATTCAAGTAGCCCAACGAGCTATGGAGAGGGCTATGCTTCGAGTCTCTCTGCGAGATCGAATCATTAATGAGGAGATCCGTAGAAGAACCAAAGTTACCGACATAGCCCAACGGATTGGCAAGTTGAAATGGCAATGGGCAGGGCACATAGCGCGGAGGGCTGATGACCGTTGGGGTCGAAAAGTTCTCGAGTGGAGACCATGTACCGGCAAGCGCAGCGTAGGACGTCCACCCACAAGGAGGACGGATGACCTCATTAAGACCGCAGGATCGCACTGGGTGCAAGCAGCTTCTAACCGGTCTTATTGGAGATCCATAGGGGAGACCTATGTCCAGCAGTGAACGTCCTGCGGCTGATGGATGACTGAAAATGGATGACTGAAAAATCCCAGGGCAAATATATATGTGATGTTCATATGTGTTTGCTCTGTGTCTGGGTGTTATTAATGAATTTTTATTTATTTATTTAACACTTTCTTGCACAATATTTGTACAAAAGGAGGACTTAACGCTAAACAGCATTATCTGCCAGTCAACCTACATGTATATGTAGTATATCAGTCTTTGCCAGCCAAATCACAAACTTTGCTTAGTTTGGGATCAGAGACCGTGTGTGAGATGTCCCCCAATATTTATTTTATATATTTAATTATTATTGAGTTAATTTCAGAAATTCGGCAATTTATCATCCAAGAATTTACGTACTCCGTAATAAGCTTTAGATACAAGTAAATTAAATAACCAAATACTCAGACAATTCTGGCTAAGCCGTAGGCATTATTTTGCAAGTAATACAATAATAGACTCAGTTATGAAGACGCCATAGTAAATATAATAACAACATAAAAAGTGTTCTCTCTATCGAATGCTTGAAGTGAAAATGAAACAGATATAATTATGATAATTAGCCATTATAATAACGATGGCGCATTCATAATCGAGCCTAATGCGGGCTTAACCACGAGCTACTATTATTTTAAGTAAGTGCCAAGAAAACGCGGGCAAAACTGTGGGTTTTTATCATTTTAAGCAGTTACGAAAATAACGCGGGCCAGACTGTGGGCTATTATCATTACAAGTAATACAAAAACGCAAGCTAACGGCATGCTATTATAATTTTAAAGATTTAGTGGGTTATTATCATTGTAAGTACCTAATTATTAACACAACGCGAGCTAAACCGGGCTTTTATCATTTTGAGCAAGTACTAAGACAATACGGGCCAAACCATGGGCTATTATCATTGTAAGTAATACGACAATGCAGGCCAAACGGCAAAATTTTATAATTTTAAGCAAGTATTAAGACATCGCAGTCCATGCTGCGTGCTATAAATAACCATCTTAAGCAAATACTAACAATACGCGGGCCAAACCGTGACCTATTATCATTATAGGCAAATACTGTTACAATTTTGACCAAACCGTGGGCATTATCATTGCAAGTAATTTTAAGCAAGTATTAAGACAACGCGGGCCAAATCGCGGACTATTAGTTATTATTATAAGCATGTACAAAGACAACGTAGATCAAACCGCGGGCTATTATCATTTTAAGTAAGTACCTATGTACTAAGACAACGCGGGCGAAGCCGTGGGTTTTAAGCTAGTTGTACATAATAATATTACCACACGGTAACCAAAATATTTTGTCATTTCTAGGAGCACTAATTCTCTGCCCAGCCTAATCCCGTGATCGCAACACTAGCGCCCCTCCCCAACTTACTTTTAAGAAGATCGCAGGAAGTTATTGCAAATAATCCGCGAAATGTATCCAATCTAAAGTTACTCTGGCGTGAAGCCCCGTCATCAGACGACGCTATACTTCGACTACTTAGAAAGTGGCCTATAGTTTATAATATACTAGTTGTTGTCCGCAGTAAAATTTTGACATTTATGCTATTTCCTAGGAATCTTTTTTTTTTCAGGATATAAAGTTATCTTAAGCCTATCTTACTTTCTGACCTTTGAACTATAATTATCCTTGCGAAAAATCATGTGAATCCGTTGCTCCGTTGCCGCGTGAAAAAGGAACAAACCAATAAACCAACAAACACATCGGATTAATAATATTACCCAGTAAAAATCTTTAGAAATACGAAATGTTGTTTTCACTTTCAGAGATTTATATGATCATAATTATGAAACCCAAAGTGTTCGCAAGGCATTTGTCTATTGGGCAAAGCCAGTTGACAAAGCTGAAGAGAGAAGATGGCAGTATAGCGTCAACCAAGGCAGAGGTATTGCAGGAGATCAAATGGTTTTACGGACAGTTATACGCCTCGGTAGCAAAGCCTGTAAACAGCGCAGCCAAAGACCCAAGAGCCAAGCTAACCCGACACTTCACCGAAGACATCCCGGACATTAGCCTGTACGAGATTAGGATGGCCCTGAACCAACTTTAGAACAATAAGGCGCCGGGTGACGACGGAATTACTTCAGAGCTTCTGAAAGCGGGTGGAACGCCGGTACTAAAAGTCCTTCAGAAGCTATTTAACACCATCGTCCTCGAGGGCATAACGCCAGAAGCGTGGAACAGAATCGTGGTGGTGTTGTTCTTCAAAAAAGGTGACAACACCTTATTGAAAAACTACAGACCCTTCTCGCTTCTGAGCCATGTTTATAAGTTGTTTTCAAGGGTCATTACGAATCGTCTCGAACGCAGGCTTGATGACTTCCAGCCTCCCGAACAAGCCGGTTTCCGGAAGGGCTTTGGCACCATGGACCACATACATACGCTGCGGCAGGTTATACAGAAGACCGAGGAGTATAACCTGCCACTTTGCTTGGCGTTTGTGGACTATGAGAAAGCCTTTGATTCGGTCGAGACATGGGCTGTGCTTGAGTCTCTTCAACGATGCCGTATTGACTATCGGTACATTGAAGTGCTGAAGTGTTTGTATAATAACGCCACTATGTCGGTTCGAGTACTGGAAGATAGCTCCAAGGCGATCCCTTTGAAGAGAGGCGTAAGACAGGGAGACGTATAATCTCCGAAACTGTTTACTACTACTCTGGAGAACGCCTTTAAGCTCCTGGAATGGAAAGTACTCGGCATCAACATCAATGGCGAATACATCACTCACCTTCGATTTGCCGACGATATCGTGGTCATGGCAAAGTCGATGGAAGAACTCAGCACGATGCTCGAAGGCCTTAATCAAGTCTCTCAACAGGTGGGTCTTAAAATGAACATGGATAAGACAAAGGTCATGTGTAATTCTCATATTGTACCCACCCCTATTTCAGTTGGGAACTCGGTTCTTGAAGTCGTTGACTCGTACGTCTACCTGGGACAAGTAGTCCAGTTAGGTAGGTCCGACTTCAAGAAAGAGGCCAATCGCCGAATCCAACTCGGTTGGGCAGCGTTTGGAAAATTGCGTAACGTCTTCTCGTCCGACATACCTCAGTGCCTCAATTCGAAAGTTTTCGACCAGTGTGTGTTGCCAGTGATGACTTATGGCACAGAAACGTGGTCTCTCAATATGGGCCTTATTAGTAAGCTCCAAGTAGCCCAAAGAGCCATGGAGAGGGCTATGCTCGGAGTTTCTCTGCGAGATCGAATCAGGAATGAGGAGATCCGTAGAAGAACCAAGGTTACCGACATAGCCCAGCGGATTGGCAAGTTGAAGTGGCAATGGGTAGGGCACATGGCGCGGAGAACTGATGACCAATGGGGTCGAAAAGTTCTTGAGTGGAGACCACGTACCGGCAAGCGCAGCGTAGGACGTCCACCCACAAGGTGGACGGATGACCTTATTAGGACCGCAGGATCGCGCTGGATGCAAACCGCTATCAACCGGTCTTATTGGAAATCATTAGGGGAGGCCTATGTCCAGCAGTGGACGTTCTATGGCTGATATGATGATGATGATGAATTATGAAACAACTTTTACTGTGGAACCAACTGCGATAACACATAAATAAAATCACCAGATATTATTTTTGAATTTTCATCATAATCTTAAATTAAAATTAAATTTTAAACCATAAGTTCCATAGAAAGTTAAAAAACTTTTTGTAAGGTACATACAATTTGGTTCAATAGTAAAATTAGTCCGTAATTATAAGCATATAATTATATACACCACTGAAAGTATTTAATTTTTTAATTTACAAAGTAGTATGTAGCCTGTATACAAAGTTTAATGCTAGACGAAGTTAATATTCTAGGGCAACTAGGAAGATATAAAAGTGTATCCACGTTTTAACTCTGTTCCTTGAAGCTTAGGTTAATATATTCAACCTATTCCAATCACCGATAATAATAATTAATCGGTAAACAGTATACGTTATACGTACCCGTAGGTAATTATGGGGCATGTGTATTCAGGTAGTGAGCGAAACATGTGTTGCCGATCGAAGTCCGCGCATGTTTTGTGTCGGTAATTGGAGCCTGGGCCTTTTCCCGTTCATTTAGTACTAACAAGCTTCATATAAATATTATGGTGCGTCCATACACTCCTCGAGGCGACACGACACGAGCACGAGTGTGTGGATAGTGCGTTCGTGTCGCCTTGTCTCGCCTCGTCATTCCTCGCGTGGATGGCTATTGGCTAACGCGTTACCTCGTGGCGAGGGCCTCGCCTCGCCGCCTTCTGGAGTGTGTAAACGCACCATTATAAGATCTAGGTACTACAAAAGTTTGGTTTTGTGCGAAATTTTCTATTTTATTCATTTTGACGAGTTGTTTGAAGCTTTCAGATTACATCTACTAGCTAGACTTGATTCCGTGATAGAAGTCCATTTTTATCATTTTTCCAAGTACTTATCCTAGATTTATAATTTTGTAATCAATAATTCATTATTAAGTTAATATTATCCTTTCTAATATTATAAATCCGAAAGTAAATTTGTTGGTTTATTTCTTTTTCACGCAGCTACGGAGCAACGGGTTGACTTATTTTTTAGCATGGACATAGTTTGAAAGATGGACAGTAACATATTATTGAGCTACTTTTTATTCCGGAAAACAAAAGGATAGCACAAAAAACAAAAATATATCACACGGCCAAAGCCGTGAGCAAAAGCTAGTTAATTTTGAATTATTACGTTTTACTTTCATTATAAAAATCTTTTGTGAGAGATCAAACAGCACAATTGGCTCCATCATTTACTTGTAAGAAATAACCTACAGTAGTGACTCAAGGCTTTAGCAAACAAGCAGTCTGTTCAAATCAAATGATATAAGGTATATCTAGTCTAGTATTTAACTTCCAAACCAGATGTTTAGTCATGATCTAGATTAGATAGTCTGGAATTTATTGGCAACCGTCTCATTTTTGCATCAGCACGCGACCTTACGGGAGCGAGCAATGACTCGTTTGCCTATTACCAATTCATTTGAATTTCACCAACCCATTCTGTTTCTTTTGTATACCGATACGGACAAAAGATCTATAAAATGGGGGTTCCGTCGAATAAATCAAAATCTGTCGTTCAGTCGCAGGTTGGTTAAGAAATATGTACGCTCGCTCGATTTATTTATAGCTAGCGATGGGATCGCCAAAGAAATGGACGTTTTCGTTCATGGTAATATATAGTCGAGCTGAAATATGAAGTTCGTTTGATGTGCAAACTTTGGGTCCCGGAAGATTTCCAGTATCTCTTTTGTGGTAGAAGTTAGTAGTACAGCTCTTTAGTTTATTGGACTGCCTCTGAGGCCCAGTGGTTATGGTGACCCTGATTTTTGGGTCAAAGAGGCGTGGATTCGATTCGATTCTCACCCTGGAAAAATATCTATGTGATGATTATTTGTATCAGTCTCTGGAAGCCATATCACAAGCTTTGCTAAGTTTGGAGTGTGAGACCGTGTGTAAGTTGTCCGTTATTTAATTAATATTTATTTTGAGATTGGTAAAAGGTCTATCTCACCTGCGGCCTTAGCATACGGACCATAAAATAACACTATCGACGTGTCAGAACGTGACAGAGTTATGGTGAATCATATATCTGTCACCTTTGCTCACGTCGGTAAACTCTTGTCGTGGTCTTGTATGCTAAGCTAGCAGGAAACAATAGGGTCAAAATTGATATCCCTAAATGTATACTGTGAGTTGTATCTCAACTGGAGTCTGTCAGATGCACAGATAAGTTAATTTTTGTATGTGGTTTCGGTTTTAGTGAGATACGTAGGGCCTTAAGTGTACTACATCGTAGACCGTAGCATTAAAATGGAAATTTAAAAAAAATAGCAAAGATGACAATAGCAAAAGCTTGAGGTCACAGCCAGTATTTGTTATGACTGTGTACTCATAGATTACTATTATGTATTGCGTTACGCGTAAAGCTTGTCTCAACCAAGTGTGCAATGGGTGTGATGTATGTTATAAGGCGTTGGTTTGAACAATTAAAGTATTGGATAATTTTTAAATGTATGTAGCTAGCAAAAAACTCAAATCATAAAAGCAATCCTCAGCAAACATGCCTTAACTTACTTAGATTAGAACAATAATAAAAGTGTTTTGACTGTTATGATTACAAACTTATTTAAAAGTTCAAGTGGGTGGTTATAACCACCGGGTGGGTGGATATAAATATCGCATAGATACTAAATACTGTAGTGAAAGAAACCGTGTATCGATTTAGCTATATTTAGTTACAAAACAACATAATCATTATCGTAAACAGTTCGTAAAACTCTCAACATAAAAAGCTTAAAAAGTTATCTAAGTTTCCGCGCCGCGGGGCGTCTTGTTTTCGTCCGCCGTTGCGGAACCCTAATGTTGAGACTATGCAAATGTTTTCACGTTTCCATCGATCGCGATGGGTTCCGTGACAGGGAACAGTTTGAGATAGTTTATTTCGCTATTGTTTCAGGAACGGTTGTAGATTTCAGATTTTGCAGGAATGGTATAATATTTTTGAACTATATCCTAGTTATTATTTGAAACTCTTGCAAAATGTTTCAGATTTACCAATTTTTAAATACATTATTCTGCATTCAAACCGGCGGAAAAATATTTGACCTTTGCCCAGCAGTGGGACATGACAGGCTAACAACAACAACTACAGTTCAGCATACAGTAAATTCTAAAATAGGATAAAATTATTATTTCTATCACGATAGTAAAGAACTGACACTGGGCAACCGTGGCGAATATTATAACCCAATTACCCTTTCTTTTTTTTCCTTTCTGTGTATTTTTCTGTACTGTGTTAGCAATAAAGTGTTCATTCATTCATGCATTCATTCCTAGATAGGCTTACGTTAAGCATTGGAGTATTACAAAGGCCAATAAAGTACAGTAAAAAACAAGATATTTAGACAATTCGTAAAGAAGAAAATGAACATTAGTTTTCGAAACTGGAAACATTTTAAACTATTATTATGGAACAAAAATCCGATCTAAAAACATCTCTAAGTAGTAATATTACTATTACATGAAAACAATAACAATCTTTGATTAATTCTCAACTTCAATTCGAAACAGAAATAATACCACCATCGAGACAAAATAGAAACGATTCAGTTTGAAATTACCCGATCACATTAATCAGTATAGATTTAACCAAAGACAATTAAAACTCGAGTTCAAACATCAATACGAAACCGATTAAAATTTCAATCCCTCCGAAATAATCTTGTAAGCAAACATCCCACTCCCTTTGATTACAATTACAATCGTAGACAATGACACGGAATTACGTGGAGCATTTACTCATTCCGCTGTCAAAAGCCGGGGAAATAGAGCATGCAGTAGGGCAACTTTATATTTTGCATGATTTAGCATAAAAATTGAATATCGATACCTAGTCAGATAATAAGAATGATGAGTTCTTTTACTTTGCTGAAAAAGTACTATTAGTAGGACGTATACTCTTCCCTCTTCTACGGTAAAAGTATCAAAGTACATAGTTCTACGTATAATACTTAGGTAATAGATTAGATTGTTTTTAATAACTTCAGAGAATGTTGGTACTCTTTATTATTTTTAGTCTCGGTATTTTATGAAATGATTGTATAGTGGTTTACTAGGTTTATAGAAAATATTTTTGTTTTGTGATAAGCATTTCAAAAACTGACACGCTCGCATGGTTTGAAATTTCCAACACTGTAGAAGTTGGTAGTAAAATGATAAACACTTCACTAATTTGGCGGGTTCGTAATACAGCGTTCTAGCTTAATTTGGACAAAGCATAATTATGTACCGGAATCCCAGAGAAATGCAGGTTCAAATCTTGCGAGCGCGTCAGTTTTTGAAATGTTTATCACAAAGAAACATTTTCGGTGTTTTATTTTTGTAAATGCTACTCCAGAGACGCCAAAGTATACCTATGTCATTTGACGATTTTTAAACTTAACTATAGACAGGGCTTCGATGAGCCACAGCCGTCTTATTCACACATTTGCAAGTTTAAGTACTTAAGCATTGTATTTCTGAATACTTCAATTACGTTTTTATCAACGTTATTTACTATGTATTCATTTAATAGAAAATATTGAACATGTGCTACATTCAGTTTTTAGAAATTGACATGTCGTGATTTTCTATCCCTATTAATGTTCGAGCGCAGATTTGGCGCATAAAAGCCCACTGCTGCTTTTACACTATGACGTGTTCAGCTACCATCGTTTGCACGTCGCGTTCAGAGCACAAGTCGTGTCACAAAGGTTTATTTTAATTGTCATTCCGCTGTTTCTTTCCATGCCGTTGCGTTTGGCGTAAAATTACGTAGGTGGTTCAAACTTAACCTTTGAACCGACATTTCTGCTTTCAGTCTTGATTACATAAATTCACGAAGATACACATTTTGTTAGGTTTTCACGAAAATGGCATGGTTCTGAGATGTCTTTATTTGTTTTATTTTGGCTACGTTTTGGAGGAAGTTGGTTATAATTATTATTCTTTTTTTTTTCTTTTGTCCATAAGGTCCAAGAAAGATTCAAGGTCCCTATTTGTAAATACAAAAATATTTAAGGAAACAAGTTTAATTGTAAAATAAGGCTATAAAATACCGATAATTTTTAAATACAAACTTTTTTAAAACGCGCGGCAAGGCAAAATTGAAGTCCCTAAAAATCGTAACATGCAAGACGTACCGAGAACTTGCCGCGCTCCTAAGTGCTAGATTTGATTTTTTTATATTTAGGTATCTGTCGTTTTAACTGTGTGTTATGTCGAATAATTTCAATTTCATTCCTGACAAAGGTCGCGAAATGCGGTCGAAACTTTGATAGACATGATACCTGCCTGCAAAATATCGCCTATGAATTACTTTTATTGTAATCTAATTAAAATATCGTGATATAATGAACGGCGTGATCACAACTAAACTTATTCAAATAGGTATTTTTAATTATACAGGGTTATTTGCTTACCTTGTACTAAGCCGAAAGGGGTTGATTTAGACCATCATTACGAACAATGTTTAATATGGGGCCAACGAAAAATTCGAAAAAAGAAAGCAGCTGTTCCATACATTTTGACGATTACAAGTTACAATTTTGTATGAAAAAGCAAATTTTTTTTCGAATTTTGTGTTGGCACTATAGCAAAGTTGTTCGTAATGAAGGTCTGGATTACCCCCTTTCGGCTTAGTATAGGGTAAGCAAAGAACCCTGTAGAATGAAAGAAACAAAAGCACGTCAACACGAAACATAAAAATAGAATTAGGATAGTAAATAGGTATAACGGGACAATAGCTTTAAGTTTACTTTTAAATAGTGCCACTTAGTATAATTTCGAAGGACTAGGAATGGTTGTGGCAACATTCCTGGGGTAACGCTTGTAACAAACGCTGCTGATTGGTTCCAAGGAGGTTTTCAAGTGATATCGCATGATCGGCCGATGGGCGGGAAAATGCGATGATGACTTGACAGATGTCACTTGTTAGTTGGGAGAAGAGCTGGTTCGGAGAGGTTATGGTGAACTGTGTTTGGAACGGCTCGGGTTGTGTTCTTGATAAAATGGTCGCAGCGTGAGTTACGCTGCGGAATACCATGTCCTTCGCTTAAAGTTTTCTCTATAATTTCATACGTAGTCTTCTGTGAAATAAACTGATTGTTCGTGACATCGCATATTATCTCCTCGCCCGCTTAACCCACGCCACGCCACACTGAAGTATTGTTGGGTCAGATGGTATAAAATCATTACCACATTGAATCACCATAACTGATGCGGATCCTTTTATGGATTCGACAGGTATTTGTTTTTGAATAGACAGCAAAGAACAAATTCATACTAAAATTGTTCACAAGACTTTGGATAAAGGTTCTCAGAAAGTCTCTTTTACCTAGTTCCCCATTTAAACGAGAGTTCTGTGAAATTTCCTTTCCTCTATATTTAAGACTTTACCGATGCTTTTGTGATACAAAGTATTTATAGTTAGATAGTAATTTAATGGTAATTGTTTTCCTTAGAAGCTTTAACAATGATTAAATAAATACTTTCTGTACGAGTGGTTAAATACGTATTTATTGTCTAGAAAACAGGTCAAAAGAAAACTCATTATTTATTATTATGGACTGGAGTTACTCTGAAGCGAGCTTTAGGCCTTTTAGAATGGCTGAATAACGCCTACTATATAAAACTTAATTGACTAAGGATTTACTTCCATGACTGTGACTGAAATAATAATTATAAGGAATATTTTATAACTGTTTAACTCTAAGAATAGTCTAAAGAGTAATACATTTTTTTCAATTATCATTCTACAGTGAAACATTAATTTGAAATGACGATTGTCCTTGACCAATATGCTGGTGTTTATTTGGCTCAGCCATTGCCATTCAGCGTGGCAATGATGCCAGCAGCATGCTGCCAACTGGCAGTGGGCTTGAGTATTTGGATTAACTTAAAACTTTCAAGCGTCTGTGGATGATCCAACCGCATTTTATGACTAGTTGTTTATGTCGTTTTAGCCTATGTAAGTAGTGTTGTATTTTGTTGTAGTTAATAGTAAAGCATTATCCTTGATAAAAGTAAAATTATTTCTTGTATAATTCTAAAGGTTGAGCACAGTAGAAAAAATACAATCTGCGATAAACTCATTTTAGTAGCATTACTGAGCCAGATTTTGAACTACGATTATAATGCGTATAAAAATGATAAAACCCTATACATACACATATACTTCGTAAAATATATTTAACTAGTTTTTGACCCGCGGATTCGCCCGCATGATATTTGGATTTTTGTGCTATCCCATGGGAACCCTTTTTTATCCGGGATAAAAAGTAGACTATGTCACTTTCCGTCTTTCAAACCCGAGGTTCTACTTTACCAGCTTACCACCAATAATAAAGGAGGTGGAAAAAAAAAAAAACGATTTGACGGTTGTTCTATTCGACAGTTGTTTATTTTTTAACATTTCATAAAGCGCACTCGAATAGCTCGCAGATAGCAGAATTTTTGTTATTTAATTAACACTTCTCGTTATATTAAGTAACGTTTACGCAATGTTATTTATAGCCTATGTGTTACTCTGATATATAAGCTTTATTACGCAAAGTTTCATCTCAATCTGTTCAGTAGTTTTTGCGTGAAAGAGTAACAAACATCCACCCTCACAAACTTACAAACTTTTGCGTTTTTAATATTACTAGTTTTTACCCGCGGCTTTGCCCGCATGATATTTTGATTTTTGACGCAATATCATTATAATTTATAGCCTTTGTGTTATTCTGATATATAAGGTATATTAACTTTCTTTTTGTGATAAACATTTCAAAAATTGACGCGTTCGCAGGATTTGAACCTGCACCCTCTGGGACTCCGGCCCAGATGCTTTGTCCAATTAAGCTAAAACACTCTCTGCGAAGGCGCCGAATTAGTGAGTGTTTATCATTTTTACCAACTACTACATTGTTGGAAGCGCCATTTGTGAGAACTGCTTTAAACCAGTCACTTAATGTGAAATTATTAGAACTTCTTACCATTCACGAGAAATGACGCATTGCTTGATCAATGTTTTTTTTTTATTTAAGTTTCTATACACCTCTTGTGTGAAGCACGATAAAAAATAATAATAATAATATATATTTTTATGTATAATCACGCATAACTTTTTTCGTAGTAGTCCGATTTCAATAATTTTGTTTTTGTTGGAAAAAGTATACTTTGAAATTGGTCCCATTTAAATTTTATTGAAATCGGCTGAGCCATTTTTGATAAATCAACGAAATATTCGCGAATTCTGTACACGGGTGAAGTCGGTCATGCTAATTTTTGCAAAAAATAATCTTGTTGGTACGGACATTCCTAGTTTGAAAGACTGAATGTGAGATAGGCCCATTGGACAACACATAAATTAAAATATCACGCGCGAGCGAAGCCGCGGGCAAAAGCTATTTTGTTCATATTTTTGTAACGCTCAAAATGTTAATAGACATCGCCAGAGTTGATACGTGTTCTATGCAGTGCAGTCACTTATAATTACAGCAACTTTAAAAAAATAGGCAGCAAGAGCTCAGAACAGAAATTGTCGGCGAGGATGCGGGATTTTAATTAATCCCACCAAAACGTAAAGTCAACAGAGATAACACATAATTCTGAAAGTTTCACGGATTTATTATAGGATAGAAATTGTGGTTTTGTTTTGTTGGAGTTTGCTTGGAGGTTAAGTGAAAACGGACCCATGGAATTGTTATTTACGGCTGTGGAAAGATTTTATGATATAAGTATTATCAACATCTGCTCAGCTGGGCGGCGTTTGGAAAATTGCATAACGTCTTCTCGTTCGACATACCTCAGTGCCTCAAATCGAAAGTGTCAACTCTTTACAAGTCGTATTGGAGATCTTTAAGAAAGGCCTATGTATTCCATTCACACCCAGCATTTTTTTCTGCAATAAGACGTCCGTCTTATTGCGGAAAAAAATCATAATCATAAAATATATCTTTGGGCATCCTTTAAATACGTGCTAAAAAGTCAACGTTGGTTCCATTTATAACGGACAATTACGAGATAGGTATTTACAATACTTTTGATATTTCCATGGAAATAAAATAGTATCTAATCTAAAATGTTTAACAATTAAATATAATAATCTTTTCAATTGAGCAATTTTAGTCCTGAAGTGAAATAAGGTAATGGTAAGTGTTTCACAAAAAGTTTTTGAATATTTATATCTCTTGAAATGGATGTCATTTAAATCTCACAGCACAATTTTACTAAATTACTTAGGTATAAAATCAAAAGCTACATTATTCAGAATAAACTTGTTATTTTTTACTAATAAGTAAATTAAATATCCTATCTAATTAATAAATAAACTAGAATTTTTCCGAAATCATATCACAAGTAGAATATGAATTGAAAAATGATTGTATAATTTAGTATATTTTTTCTTTTCTGTGCTTTTGCTGTTGATGCTTTTGAAATGAATCCAAAAATATAATAATCATAGGTACTAGGAGTCTCATAATTAATTATAAGGCGTAATTAAGTGTTTTTCATGTTTTTGTCGTATTTGCCAACATTTAACTAAGTATCTAAGTTCGTATAGATGGCCTTATTTTCATCTAAAGTGAATAATGACTTATAGTAGAGTAGCATCTATGGGTAGCATAATCATTGATATGTCGTTATTATCATGAAATAATCAATAAAAGAACTTGATCCGTAAAGAATATTCTACTTCATGAAATCGCCGAAAACCATTACATTGCCAATTTCACATTATGGAGTACCATAAATTAATAAAAGTCATCACGTTGTCAAAGAAAAAGCTAAGTCACATCGCTGACGCCATTAAAACGCTTGAAGCACCAAACGTCTGGGATAATCAAATAAAATCACTGTCCTGGATTAAAGAAAGACTTTGCGAATCAAGATTTAACATAATTTGTTCCTTTCAATGGTTTAGAGATCCTTGCGTTGCAATAGATGCGCAAAGCGATAGAATAAGAATTTTTCAACAATTCGTTTTTAATTTTTTGCAATGGATACATCCATTGAAATCTAAGAAAAACATCCATTGATGGAAAAACCGGTTCATTAAATGGGCCATAAATCGTAAACAGTAAGTTTTACAACAAGATTTCCTGGAAATTTAAGATGTTACATTTTACTATCTACAATAATAGGGTCTGTAATTTTTTGCCCTAAAGTGCATAGTTCTCGAGATATCGACCAAAAAAGTTTTTTCAGGATGGCGCTTGAAGCTCCACCTGGATCTGTAAGCATTTTGTGATTTTATGCACAGTAAGTGACCCTAAACCTTATAAAAAAACCGGACAAGTGCGAGTCAGGCTCGCACATCGAGGGATCCGTACAAACACATTGTTAAAATAATTAAAAACCTGTTTTAGCATGTGCTAATGAAAATATCTTACATGATACGATTTACTCACTTTGAATTTTGAACCCATTTTTTGTGAATTTTGAGGCCCTATTTTTTGTGATTTAAATAAAAATGTACAGTTTTCAGATTTATTCCTATATGTGTACTCTGAGACAATGCTTTTCGCCAAATTTCATAGTTCTATGTTAACGGGAAGTACCCTGTAGGTTTTGATTTTTGTGAGTGTCGAAATATGCGGTTTTTTACGCCATAAACGGCTCTAACTTCTTTATATGATAACTGAAAAGTTTTTCCTTTAGATAACTGTAAGAAATCATAGATATACGCATACAGTTTAATTTTCAACTCGATATCTTGACGTGTTCCCGAGATAAAGTCTTGACATACACACAGACGGACAGACGGACAGACGGACAACAAAGTGATCCTATAAGGGTTCCGTTTTTTCCGTTTGAGGTACGGAACCCTAAAAATAAGTAAACAAAACAAGGTGCCAGATGTTTAAATGACAAAAACTTACCATTACAATTAATATTCTACTTGTAACTAATTGAATAAATTATAGATATTTAGGTGTGTAGACTTTTTAGTCAAAACGGCAAAAATAGGTAAATAATTTGGTAAAGTATTATGTTGTGTCATATAAAAGCGATCATTTCAAATATTCAGCCGTTTTTCTTCAGTCAGATAAAAAATTTAATCATCGTTTTCTACGGAAGCCTTGGTGGTCAAGATGTAGTGACACCCGCCTTACAATCGTGAGGTCGTGGATTCGAATCCCCGGTCCCGTACCAATGAGTTCGTTGGAATTTATGTACGGAATTTCACACCACAGGCTTTTCGGTGAAGGAAAACATCGTGAGGCAACCTGCATATGTCCGTAGAAGAAATTCGATGGCGTATGTGTATCCACCAACCCGCACTGGGCCCGCGTGGTGGATATGGCCCAATCACCCTTCGTGGGTAGGCCTACGTCCTGCAGTGGACTACTAAAAAGGCTGGTACAGTACAGTTTCTACGGAATCCAGCTAGGAGTCCTCGCTTCTTCCCTGACGTTTTTCACAAAGTGAAAAGGCACAGGCAGTGATTCCCGTCGTAATCGTAATCTCGCGAAGTTAAGTCATTAGGCCGATTGGCTTTAAGGGTGTAAATGCACTAGAATGCAATGTACAATGTTTTTTTGTCTAAATATCATATTTATTGTTAACTAGTTTTTAACCGCGGCTTCGCCCGCATGATATTTTGATTTTTGACGCAATATCATTATAATTTATAGCCTTTGTGTTATTCTAATATATGAGCTATATTATTGCAAAGTTTCATCTCAATCCGTTCAGTAGTTTTTGCGTGAAAGAGTAACAATCATCCATCCACCCATTCTCAATAACTTTCGCGTTTATAATATTAGTAGGAGGATTATGTTTTCTTAGTTTAATTTATTATTATTTATTAATAAATAATAATAATCTAATTATTTCTTGGTTTTGGATTCAGCCCCATAGTGAAAATTGGTTTTAATGAAGTAATGATGAGTAGGTGCAATGATATAATAAGAGTTTATCCATCATCTAAAGAAACACCCAGAAAATACTGTATAATGGTTTATAGTATGTAATGCACTACGATTACTCAAATTCACAATAGGATACAAATATTTTAATGCTCGTTTCTGCTCATACTAGGTCTCGTAATCATTTAGGCATATAAATCCTGTCGGTTCAAAAATAGGGCCCTTGTACTGTACCGGTCTTTTTTAATAGTCAGCCGTCAGAAATAGCCATTGAACTTGAATTGATATATACAAGGTGGAGAGCTGATGCCAACATTAAATGAAATCACATATTTGATCTTCTATTTTAAAGCTATCAACATATTCAGAACTTAATAAATAAAAGCTATTTACTTAGTTATGTACAACTTTCTAAAACAACATTTTGGAGCAACCTTTACAGCAATTCGAATCAAAAGATCTATACCTGCTATTTTGACTAGTGTCAAAATAACAGTTATTGATCTTTTGATTATCTCATTAGAATCTTATGTCAAAATGGCATGAATAATTCCTTACAAAGTATGATACATAATTACTTCCTTTATTATTATTTAACTCGTTTGAAAGTTTAGTTTTTAAGTTTAAGGATTAATTTTTTCCTTATTGATTTTATGATTACTGGTTACTAGCACTACTTGTGGGTCAAATAAATGTCGGTGTCGGCTGTCCACCCTGTATACCTAGTCCACTGCTGGTTAACATATAGAATTTTATAGATAGATACAATTCTCATTTATTTACTTAAGACAGTTTTAAAAGTTGTTAAGAACCTAGATTACAGCATCGTAATGCATTCTTACCCCAGCTTTAAGGCGATTTCGACTGAGGCTGGCACCCGTGATTAATTAAGGCCAAGATTGATGTGTGGCGTGTACGGTGTACTGTGTGTCACTGTCTGTTGTCTCTGAAATCCATTAGAGTTTGGGACTGTAGCTTGCCTGATGGACTGTGCCACGTTCTGCATATAACTAGCGTGGGTATTCCTAGTTTGGGGCATTGTTTTGACAGCTTATATGACAACTTATAATATGTGTCTGTGTGTGTGTTTTATTAATTGATTTCTTAGTGTAATAAGTGGATTTTCCTAAAATACTGAGACGGGAATAGATCTGTCCGTCTGCTTGTAATATAAACTTTTATTTCCAGGCACCATTCTAAATGACGACGGAAGAGGTTTGATGTGTAGCGTGTACGGTGTACTGTGTGTCAAAGTATGTTGTCTCTGAAATACATTAGTTTAGGGCTGCGGCTTGCCTGTTGAACTGTGCCACGTTTTCGTGGGTATTCCTAGTTTAGTGTGTTGTTATGACAGCCCTTAAATATTATTAGATAACCATTATTACCGAGGTTATTTGTGATCGTAAATTGACTTATAGTAATTATTGAAAAAGTAGCTAGACTGTTCTATCAAACAGCCTAATCAGTTATTTTTAGTGTAAATAAAAATAAATTTTAGTGTAGCTAAAAGACAAAAATATAAAAATAATTAGTATGAAATCTACTTTTAATTACTATTTTTCTACACAGAACTCTATAATAGATCCAACCGTTTATTTCCTTTTTGACGGCACCAATAGAACGTAACTGCGTCATGTTACGCAAAAGTTCAGTTTTATATGCGAGGTTTTAAAAATATGACAACTGCCTAAATTTGCTCCTTGATCCCGTATAATCATCTTTGACAAACTGAGTCCATAAGTGAAGTAGTTTTTTTTTAAATTATATAAAATAACAAACATTTTTAAAAATTTACGTTCTATGGCTATCATGTGTAGCCATAAACGGTTGGATTTATTATAGTTAGTCTAATTATCATTGGAGAATCTAAAATAAACTACCTATTTAAATTCAATGAAGTACTCATGTATTTCTTGGGTACCTACATCAATTTTTCAACAAAAATATTTACTTAAAAAGACTTCATATTTTACGGCTAAATTAATCACAAAACACATTTTTTCGTTATGCATAATACATTTCGAAACGAATTGATTGCTCAATCACAAACTAACAAATTTAAAACAAATCTCCTCCAATGTAGAATTCCTCTCGATAATAAATTTAAACAAACTTAATGTAACTCGCAAACAAGCTTCTCAAACAACTAAAACTAAACTGTCTTAAAATTAAAGTAAAATCATATAAAACATTATTCGAAACGTAATTAAAGGAAAATTAGATTTCGTTTCAGAGGATTTTGCCTTCAGTCTAAATAGAATTATGGAAGACAGAAAGCTGAGAGCTGACCGCGACATTGACCTATTATTTAGTTACTGGAATGAAGTTCTCAGACAATGATGAAAATTTAACTATTAGGTGCTTAGAACCTAGCTTTTAATAACACTACGAGGTATCTTCAGAATTAGCAGAATTTGTCGAGTGGCTTTGTTTTCTGTTAGTCTATTCTATTTTGTTTTATAATGTTGCATTAATTTGCTTAGATGTTAAAATAAAATTATAACCTGTGAATTTCGGTAAACTATATACCATATGTTTATCATAAAATTATAGCCACATATTTTTTAGTATTTTTCATTTTTAAATTCTTAATATCAGAGTAGATTCAATTAATGAATGATCTACCTAAATGGCACCCATAATTTAACGTATCATCCAAGCCATGACAACATTCAGTTGTAAATGTCACCGGCGGTCATTCAGCCGAAGATAGTACGAAAGGTTGCTTAACTTCAGTGATCACAAAGAAACAGCGTGACAAAGTATTTTGAACGCTACTGATAAATAATGATGTAAATAAATAAAATAACTAATTCCCTCCGATCATCTTCTTCTATGCTTCCCACAAAGTCCTAGTAAACGCTCCAAGCTGAAAATCCTCAATCCTTTTAAAAAAGCAATCTATTTATCAAATCCTAACTCCACTAGAATCTAATAAAACTGCAAAACAGTAGATTGATGGTACGATATTAATATTCGGAGCGCGGCCGGCGACGGGAAGCCATCAGTCAGGCTCATTGAAATAAGACATGCCAACTCTTGTTGCGGTTACCCTAATAACATGGCGGCGTAGAGGAAGACGGCAGAAGGATCACTTCTGCGCTATTTTGTAGTGTCGTACTGCGTTTTGTAGTGATAGCATGGTAACACGTTTGTTAGTGATAGTTTTATAACTCGGTTTGTAGTGATAGTATTGTACCGCGTTTTGTAGTGATAGCCCTAAACCACGTTTTGTAGTGATAACTATACACCGAGATTTGTAGTGATAACGGTAGAAAGATCACTTGTGCACATTTGTTTAGTGACAACATTACACTGCCATTTGTAATAATCGTTTTCTTCTTCTTCGACGCGTCAATGGTTTGTTATCAGTCAAAGAAGATATAATAATTTCAGTCTAAAATTGCGTGTCCCGCCACTATCACGACAGATTTAGCTTGTAATAGGAATGATATTGAAACTTTTCACCTGTGTGCATTGCAGTTAGCCCTTATAGTTCGTGCGATTACACGTACATATGTAGACATTTCAACATTTATATCATATCTTATCCCAAATAAATCACGCTTAGTGGAGAAACTTGCAGTTTAAGACTATGTGGTGGTATGTGCCACATAATGCTAACAATGTTTTATAATGTAGAGCACGAGCACAATCGCTAAACAGTAGTCTTTGAGCCACGCTAGCTAATCTAATGGGAAAATACAATTTATGGTGATCACTAAGGAACCCAAGTTATTTCCACAACCACAACAACAACACAACACACACAAAACCACAACTCACAGCCACAAATGGCTCTATAGACAAAACGTAACGTTACGTTTTTTTCCGCAAATTTGATTTGGAGACTAACCTAACCTAACAAATCAAATAACCCGCCCTTGATGGTTCTTCGTGAAAAAGTGCCCATTATGCTAGCTGCATTACCGCGCTGAATAGCGATATACATACTTTGCACTAAGAACCACCCAGAGCGGGAGTCACTTCCTCTGTCCCTTATTGTCCGCTGTGTGTGTTGTGCGATTTAAAAAAAAACTTATTTTAGGTTATACTTTTTATTAACTAAAGAAAAAAAAACTTATTTTAGGCCCAGAACACACGGTGAAACGCAACTGCAACGAAACCTTTTTAAAATTATTGATTTGAAACTGGTGGAAAATGAAACGCTGCAACCACAATCATTTCGGTTTTCTTTGAGAAAAGACGTCTGCATAATGAGTTCTTCAAGTGACGAAGAAATTGTGGTTATGTATTTGTATCTTCGACAAAGAAGAAGGCGCAAAAGGAGAACTATGTGGATACATTCCTACATTGAGAAGAATATCAACTGTCGTATGTTTGTGGCTGCCAAAGAATTACAAGAAACTGATAGAAAATGTCTGCCCATGCTTTAACAGTCTCAGTTTTGCGAGAGTAGCTTGATAGTGTGATATTATATAAGCAAGGATACTTTTCCACTTCTAACACAAGTTTAATGTTGTTCAGTTCGTCGTCAGCCATTTTGTAAAAAAGACGCCAAGACAAAAATGAATGAAACGCAACGCGAGTTTCCTGCACGCCGGTTTCAATGCGACTGATTTGCAACGCGTTTCAAACTGGTCGTGTCATGTGTGGTCTCTCTCTACGGAATCTATGGCAGAAGCTTAAATGCAACTCAAAAGTAACTAGCACTTGCAGTTTCGTTGCGTTTGCGTTTCACCGTGTGTTCTGGGTACAGCACGTTACGCGCACTTTTTCATACAAAATAACCCTGCTGAAAAATCTGTTTATAGCTACATACAGTTTACACCACTATTTAAACCAGGTAGTACGAAGTTGTCCCACTGCATTGTTCCTCTGGCAGCACTAACGGACGTGGACGGAGGAGCTCATTAAACTGCGCGCGGTTATCCGTTGCTGCTTTTGTTCTAAACATGAGATATAGGGGCTCTAGGCGAGCTCCTAGAATGTGTGTCAACATTTTTTGCTTTAGAATTTAACTGGCGTGAAATTACTAGCGTTAGAGTATTTTTAATGACTAAGTTTCGCTTGTAGCTGCATATTTATTTGGTCACAGAGGTTAAATAACGTTCGGCATGTTCAGTTTTTGGATGGGTGACCGAGGGTGTCATTTTTAACTGAACGCTGTCTTGACTCCGATGACAAGTTTCCATCCCGAGGTTGCCTGGAACAGATAGCTATAAGCAATAAAGCCACCAATTGACAAGTTTTCATATTTCACAAGGCTATGAAATTCCAAAACCATTTCGAGATATCGGGATGCTGATTATTATGTTTATTTTTCCAAAGTTTTTAGTGCAGTAACTGCTAAGATATTAGATAAAAACTCTCACCCAAGCCGTTTCGGGATTTATACTTAAAGTTCAGTTGCCAATGATAAAAAATACTAGCAATATAAAATGACAGTTAACACTGACAGTGTTGACACATAAAAATGTAGTTTAAAAATAAAATGTCAGTGTCATTTTCAAATTACTTATTTTCTTTTAGCCCGAGAGGTAAACGCAAAAAATGCAAATAATTTCCAAAAGCTGATACTACGTTATTGGTACTAAGTTATCAAAATGGTGTACATCAATACCCTGGAGTCAAACAGCTGGGTTACCTAGCATTTGGTGGAAGAATCCGTTTGAATTTTAAAAGTATCTTGGAACTAGTACTACTTATTCTTCTTCTTTCACTGTCACTATGCCTTGTGAAAATCAATGAATTTCATAGTCTTGTGAAATATGAAAACTTGTCAATTGTCACCCTACTCTTTCTTTTCAACATAACAAAATAACACATTGGTACGAGACCAAAAATCTATCTGATGGCCTCACAATTCAAATACAAGCATTATTCTACTAAGTCACAATGGCATCCACCATGAAGACAGTTGCGTGATCAAAATATTATGATTGGTTAGCGTTTCTCATACAATCATATAGGGCGCTTATATAGGCTTAAGTACGTTGCACTCTGCACTAGGTCTCCTAGGACCTAGCAAGCACTAAGTATCTAGTGCTGTAAAACTACTGATAAGTTCAAACACACAATTAGGCAACTACACTATCAAAGAGTAAAATTGACAGATGCGACGCGACCCAAACAAAGAGAAAATTACCTAATCCTAATTAGGAGAAGTTCGTAATCCACCGCAAGGTGGTTGAGTCGGGAGGTTGAAGAGGGATTACAATCAGTCCCGGACTAAACTACGGGCGGAAGTGGGATCTGTTTTGAAAGTGAACTTCGAAGGGTCATATTGACGTGCGCTGCTCTTTGCCATGACTCATGACTTAAGGATTCAAGAATATTTCAAGAGGATCGAGAGTTTAAATCACAAGATATTGATAAGACTAATCTAATAAGCTCTTTACTATTAAAACTCTCTTTATCGTAAGTTATCAGTGTCATCCATTGCTCAACATATTAACAACCTACACTTAAGTCAGTAATGAATTAGTGGAGTAACACATCGTTTCGGATTTCTCTTTAGATGAATGCAGGTTTCTTTACAATGTTTCCTTTCAACAAAAGCGTAAACAGTTCAAATACGGGTATCATAGGTGGCGCCGCCAACGCTATAAGTTGGTTAGTGATAAACACTTCACAAATTTGACGCGAAGTCAGTACTGCGAATTAGCTCAGTTTGCAGAGCGTCGGGCTAGTGATCCGAAGACGCAGGTTCGAGTCCTGCATTCGCGATGAATTTTTTCAATGTTTATCACAAAAATAACTCTTTGAGATAAACCTAGTGTGGGATGCACTATAAAATTAAAATAATTCAATTAAAAGCGTAATTGTTGAAAGAAAACATCGCAAGGAAATCTGCACACGAAAAAGAAATCCGATTTGTTTGATACGAGACTGATGAGTAACAGTGTAGAGAGCTTTAACGGTAAAGCGTTTAATAGATTAAGTTTTATCGAGACCTTGCTAACTAATCTTACTCATAGTAAGACAAGGATGAGAAAGTTTCAGTAAAACCGCATCTTAATCACTCTATACTCGTTAAAGGTATTTTTCCAAAAAATATACATGGTAAACTGAGTAAAGTAAGATTTCTAACGTAAAGTTATCAAATATATGCCTAATCTAGTAAATTTACGATTCTGCACATAGACACTCATATATTACATTTGTTTTTCACCCCTGTTTACTTGTCGGCAGTTAAAAAAATGCTTATGAAGGAAGCGAGCTCATAAGCAAACTTGATTCCCATGAAATATATAACCAAATAAATAACTCGCTTCATATATCTGCACATTGTGAACGAAACATGGACAGAATACAGAAGATCGTATTTCCTGACTTCCGCATCATATAGTGACGTCATCATATCATTTTGTTAGCAAAATTTGTGGAGTCGAGGCGTCAGTTTGTCATTTCATTGGCAGCATTATGCGGATTCAATGAGTCGAGCGAGGGCGACGCGAATACGGGATCGGGTGAAATACGTGATGTTTTCATGTGCTTGGAAATTTGGCTGATGTTTTTATTTTGTGTACATTTTTTCATTTTTTAAATGGCAAGTTTAAGCCCAGTAAATTTTCTGATTAAAGTGGCAGTGGCAGTGACAGTTCTCGAATAGAGACCACGAATCAGCAATTGCAGCGTATGATGTCCACCGAGGCACCGACTAGGTGGACTGACGATGTAATAAAAATAGCAGGAACGCGTTGGATGCAGAATGCTTCGAACTGACTATATTGGAAATCCATCGGGAAGGCCTACAATCAGCAGTGGACGTCTTATGGCTGATGAGTGGATGAAGTTTGAAATACACAAATGGTCTGTATAAGCTAGGCCATAGCATGTACAAAGGTTAAGTGGACAGTAGAATAAAAGACTCACTGCTGAAATACGAAGGAAAGACTACTAAACTGGAAACCTATCAAGATAACTTTTGTCCAAATGTGGCCTTTCTAGGCTGAGATCATTATTATGGCAATGGTATTTAGTAATAAAAATAAGTTTCAGTCTACCCGTGACCACGGTCGATGCAACTCGGCCGAAACTTTGGGATGAGGAGGTATTTATTTATCTCGTAATTTTAGTGCGCGATTAGTCCCGTAGTATATAGTAATAAAGTGTTCAAATCGCGAAAGTTTAAAAACAACAAAAATAAGTTTCGTTTTGCAGTTATTTGATATTCGTCCGCCATATTCCAGAAACGCCAATATGAAATTTAATCAATAGTTCAAATGTTCACCTATCATTATCATCAATAAACAAACTTAATATACCAAGGTATGTCATTGAATAACATAGCAATTTCTATGCGTTTTACCTGAAAACATGCCCTTACATTTTTAATCTTAAGGCACTGTTATTTACTTATTTCTACACATATTATTTTCTATAGTTCGTCCAATATAAATCCGTGCGGTTGACAATTACAAGAAAATAAAAAAAAATGGTTCTACGACTAGAATCAAAAGTTTTTCGACTATTTCATAGTTTTAATTAAAGTATAGCACAGGTGTTACTCACGCGTAATTTAAGTAGATATTCGCTACTATAGTTTCGATCGCATTTGGCAATCTTTTTCAGGGTTGGAGTAATAGCACGCGGGCTCATCTCGCATAGCACTTAACTATATACTAAAATTACGCGTGAGTCATATCATCTGTGCTATATTTTAATTAAAATGTGTGAAAACCTCGCTAGTTTCCATAATCAAATATTTCATAGTTATTCTACCAATGCATATTCCGAACATAATTATTTTAAAATGTTCTAAAAAGTTTTTTTCTGTTTTCGCTGGAAACCATAACACCAGTATTTTTTGATACTAGTTTTAGGTAAAATTTAAGAGTCACCTCAAATTAACCTTAAATATTTTTTGCTCCCAAAACTCTTGTGGCCCAAAATTCAAAGTAAGGTAATATTTTATCTAACGCTTGATATAAAAAACTATACTCTAAGCTATTGAGATAAGATATGTAATGTAAAACTCGTGTTTACTCTGTCTTGAGCACTCAACGCTACATTTTCGCTATTATGTTCTGGTTCTAACTCAACGAAAATAGTTGTTGACGTACGTTGTATTTTATAGAGCCCCTACTATTTGTTACTGTTTGAAACGGGGCTAAAAATATAAAATTGTAAAGATATTTTTCAGATTTCACGAGCAAAATTTTATGATCCTCTCAAGCTTTTTTTGCTGTATTTTGTTCAAGTCAAAACAAAATGTGTTAAAAACGTTATTTTATAGGGTTCCGTACCTCAAATAGAAAAAACGGAACCCTTATTGGATCACTTTGTTGTCCATCTGTCCGTCTGTCCATCTGTGTGTATGTCAAAACTCTTTATTTCGGCTACGCGTAAAGATATCGAGTCGAAATTTAAACTGTATACGTATATCTATGATTTCTTGCAGTTGTATAAAAGAAAAACTTCTCAGTTATAGTTTAAAAAAGTTAGAGCCGTTTATGTCGTAAAAACCGCATATTTTGCTTTCATAAAAATCAAAACCTACAGGGTACTTCCCGTTGACATAGAACTATGAAATTTGGCGAGAAGCATTATCTCAAAGTACACATATAGGAATAAATCTGAAAACTGTACATTTTTATTTAAATTCCAAAAAAACAGGGCCTCCAAATTCACAAAATATGGGTTCAAAATTCAAAGTGAGTAAATCGTAACATGTAAAGTATCACATAAAAGAACTTCATTAGCACATGCTAAAACAGGGTTATATTAACAATGTGTTTGCACGGAACCCTCGATGTGCGAGCCTGACTCGCACTTGTCCGGTTTTTTAGTTTTGTAGAAGCTACAAACATTACATAGAATATTTTTGTGCAACTGTTACGAAAGTACAACGGTTAGAAATCATTTTAAATTTTTAGCAAAATTTTTGGAAACATTTTTTACAATTTAAAAACAAAACACATAAATTAGCCGATGAGTACGTACCACTGAAATCTCAAACCGTAGATTTGAAATCAAAGCCAAATTAAAAATCTCATCTTCTTATAAGTCTGTTGAAAAAAAATATGTATCATTTTGTAATTTAATCTAATACGCTAATGTTTTTATTCTGTCTGATTTAAAAAGTTGTTTTTTTTAATACAGCTCATTCTCAAACAAGAAGAATATTTTTTTTTCATGTTTATGTTGGTAATTTTTACCGACTTCAAAAATGGCGGTTCTCAATTCGACTTTTTTGTATGTAGGTACTTACGCAATTACTCTACCAACTGTGGACCAATTTTGATGATTCTTTTTTATGGTATCATATTTCACAGATGCTCCTATTTGAATTTCATCGAAATCAGCTGTCGTTTTTGAAAAATCAACATTAATGTAAATTAGTACATCGAATCTATACATTGATCCGTGCAAACTTTTCGAACTCTGTACACGGTCGAAACTGGTAATGCTATGTATTTCTGTCGGAAAATAATATAATTAAGTATGTACCTAAGACAGAACCTGTAGTAGGAGCTACTTAGGCTCACATAGGCCCGCATGACTTACACCCCACTTACTAGGCGAATTTCACCCGAGAGCGAACTTCCCTAAGTTGCTCTATGGAATAATGCACAACAATGACATTTACAGTATCATAGCTTTTGAATGCTAATTTAGGTAGTATCTAAATTACCACACTACAGACACCAGTGTCCGTGCCCTTTGTTAAGTTAGGTAAATTGTTCTCCTTACTAATATTATAAATCCGAAAGTGTCTTTGTTGGTTTGTTCCTCTTTTACGCAGCAACGGATTGATTTGATTTTAGACATGGACACAGTTTGAAAGAAGAAAAGAGACGTAGCTACTTTTTATACCGAAAATATTAAAAAGTTCCTATGGGTTAGCAAAAAAAATCAAAATACCACGCGGGTGAAGCCACGGGAAAAAGTTAGTCATTTATAAAAATTGATTATTATTTGACACCTTGGTCTAAGGTTGAAATTGAAAATTGAAATTGAAATTGAAAAAACTTTATTCGACATAACAAATACAGGAGGCACAAAAAACAATAATGATATAAAAAATAAGGAATTCGAAATGTCGAAAAGGGCTCACCTCAGCATTATGTTGAATGCAGGTAGGAACTGAACACTCAGCGCTGATTTTCAGGTTAGCCCTTTTTAAAGGTTGGTAACAAAAAAAAATAAGAAATAAGTGAAAAGTTATTTGACAAACAGTGCAAAGCTAAGAGAAAGGAAAATTGAATAAAATAACGTTAAGGTTAAGGAACTTGAAATAAACGTAATTATTTACTTTCACATACAAACACAGTGTAAACAACAGTGATAATAATGATGATTAATCTACAAACTTATGTAACAAAAAAGAACAACACAAAAATGAAAAAAATAATAACAAAAATACATAAATTGCCTGCAAAAAATATCCAGAACATGGAAAAAGAGCGAAGTCATTTATAGAAAGGACTGGTCGTACACTATTAATCCGTGCTGAAGTTGTTTCGAAATAAGATAGCGTTTCAATTGTACTCTTGTAAAAAATTGAGACTCTTCAGCTCCCTAATAGGAGGAGGAAGATTATTCCAGCATTTGGCCACCGCATACCGGAAGCTACCCCTGAAATTGACGGTGCGACAAGGCGGCATGGCCAACTGCTGGGCACATAAAGTGTAAATTTAGGTTGTCCAAGTTGCTATAGGTCTAGTGGTTAGCAGTGGTGTGAGTATTCAGTAAGTCACTTGAAGGCCTATTATGCCTACAAAGGTAAAAAACCGGACTTACAATATAACATGTCATCCGAGCTATGATAGCATTCAGTTGTAAAAGTTACCTAATGAGATCCGTATACAAATACCGTGCCGATCGTTGCTTATTTTTTATAATATAGGGTAGGTGTATAGAATCTTCACTATTCTTTACTAGCTAGGCAAGCTTGCGACCACAAAACACCACGAAAAGAACTAATTTCAACGTGTAAATAAGTGACAGATATATACTTTGCCATAACGCTGTCTCGACTGACACTACGAACGAAATAATTCGTGGCGCGCATACTAGCCCGGCGGTATTGCAATTGTCCAAAAGTAGTGATTACCTCTTTCAATCGGAAGGCGTGTCTCCTTTGTCGACATTTTGTGTAAAATCTTGCACAGCTAACATAGTAGACATCTTACGGAACTAAAGCAAAATACTCGAGCGGCATCTCTAAAACTGTTCGACTGCGTATTCACTCCACCCAAGTTCTTCTATGGTAATATCATGAAGATTTATAATAATTCCGCCTCCACGCGTTATGGCGGTCGCTTTTTTATGGTAGCAACAATTTTGTAGGCTAATGCACGCGAATATGCGAGTATTTCACTGATTCATTGCTTCTTCCACAGAGTTTACTGACACGGCTGTTTTTGTTTGGTTAAATTTGCTTGGAGGGACGGTAAAGTAAGTAATTTACCGTCCCTCCAGTGCTGCAGTGGGAAGGTGTGAACTGGGAACGGTTAGGTTTTTGTCTAGTTTAACCGTTCTTGTTCGTTGTAGAATGTATAATTTTATTTAGGTACTTATGCTTGAGCGTTTCTTTTAGCGAATTAGACTAATTTAACAGAGTCATTGGTTGAACATCTTATTTTTAGAAGTAAATAAATATACTAAAGAAAACATCGGTTTTTATTCACATTTATTATCGCGGCGGGGCCGCTGGGAACCCGACCGGTTTCACAGTAAATAGTACTCCTTCGTCTGGAAATACGTCGACTGGCGCACGCGCACTAGTGTGCACTAGTGCGCGTGCGCCAGCGGCCCGGCCGCGATATTAAACGTGAGTAAAAATCGATGTTTCCTTTAGTATAATAAATTCTCACGCGAGTTTTAATGAAGTGAGTAAATAAGTAATTTCGTATAGGTCGGGTAGCTAGCTTTAAGCTTTGAAGGTTACAATTGGTACTTATACCTATGTTTTATTGTTAGCGGTATTGCTGCAAAAAACTGATTGATATATTATAACAGACGTCAAAATACTGGTGTTATAGTTACGGAACTGTTTTTTTGTGAAAACTGATTGAGTGTAATTAACTGCAGAGAACATTTGCAAAAAAAAACTAATTTAATTTAAATTTAAAACTGAGAATGTTTGTACAACAAAATTTACATGTTTTTGCTGTTATTCTTAGATAATGTTTTTCTAATGCACGCGAATATACGAGTATTTCACTGATTCGTTGCTACTTCCACAGTTTGCGGATACGGTTGTTTTTGTTTGGTTAAATTTGCTTGAACGGCGAGAAGTTTAAACGGACAGGTTTTTGGACTGTTCTTGTTCGTTGTGAAATGTATAATTTCATTTGACTGGCTCGGTGGCTCAGTGGTTAGTGACCATAGCCTCTGGGTCAAAGAGGCGTGGGTGCCATCCCCACCCAGGGCAAGTATTTATGTGATGAACATAGGTGTTTGCTCTCTGTCTGGGTGTTATTTAGTTACTATAATTTCTATAAAAGTATGTATCTAAAAATATATATTTATGTAGTATATCAGTCTCTGGCAGCCATATCACAAGCTTTGCTTAGTTTGGGGTCAGAGGCCATGTGTAAGATGTCCCTAAATATTTATATATACTTGAGGGTTTTTTCTAGCGTTTTAGGCTAGTGTAACTGAGTCATTGTTTTAACAGCTTATTTTTAGAACTTAAAATTGGTACTTACAAATGTTTTGTAGACGGCATTTCTGCAAAAAAAACTGACTGATACATTCGGTATAGTCGTTAAAATATTTCTGTTATTTTCAAGAAAATTTTAGCTATAGAACTGTTTTTTGTAAAGATTGATTAAGTAAAAAGTATTGTAGAGTGAACTGAAAAACTTAGTTCTTTGATTTACGACCATGAAACTGATATTTATTAGAGTTTAAAAAGTATGTACTCTCATTTATATATTAACAGCTCAACCGATAAAATATCGGCTAAAGTTTGTTTTTTTTCTCCCGTTTTGTTGCTCTTCACAACGAAGTGAATTTATCTATCCATCAACAAGAAACAAACCCCTACCAATCATAAAAAGACCTCAGTCAGTCCTCATCGGCATGCGATGCAAATTGCCTAAACATTTCCAGGGGAATGGCGTTCCTTAAAATTCAGTTAGCAAAGTGACAAAAACGTGCCGGCCGGTGACACATCGCGCTGTATTAGCATTGCAAATACGTGGAGCCTCCAAAAGCCACTGCTACGTCGAAATGGGGGAGATTAATTCATAATTTCTCTAAGGCAAAGACATTTTTAGAGTAAACATTGTAAAATATCGTGTAATCATGTCACCGGCCTTCTGGAGGCTTAAAAACTCTGACTCTACCGGCTAGCCACCCGACGCTACGAGCTTAATTACTTAACCGTGGGTACAGAGATCTGAGTATAACTTTGTAGAGTAAACGAAACTACTGTCGTGTGGCCATCATTGTTATTTCTATATCATATTGCTTAACAAAAATATGTGGAATCATAGAAAAACTATATCGTAGTTTTCATTTATGTATAATCTCACTTATCTTCAAGTTCTAGGGCCTAAGAAGGCGTCAAATTAATAAAAACAATATGGCTTCATTGCGCATCTGAAGCTGCACATGTGAAATTAATTCTAGATTATTTTTACGTATTTTTTACAAAATATTAATACGTTATACTTCATACAATAGGTAGGTCTTATTTTTATCATACCTATACACATACGCGTCGCCAAGTTATTGTCAGTTATAGGGCACAAGCTTGAGAAATATAGTTGATATTCATTATTTTAAAAGTTTATAGAGATATCCTGCTTCCAAATGATTGTCTACCGGCCCTATATTTAAACTGTGTATCAATGCTGTGCACAAGTTTTATTCTCATTGCGATAAAAAATAGTCACAAAAAACAAATTAAACTTGAATTTAGAGCACACAAATCACTTATAAAATTTAAATTTGGTTAGAAAAGTAGCAAAAAGTTTACGGTACGCCCAAGTTATTAGCAATGCTAATGTGAGATAGGTGGTCCAGAGCTTAGATTCATTCCAGTTCATACTTTTTTAGAATAACTGAAAACGGATTTTAGAATTCGTATGGTTTTCGTTCAGGTAAATCAAAATGGCATTTCTAAACTTTCGCTGTTTGCGCCACATTATTCTTATATTTTGACCGCGAGACGTGGAAGTTGCTCCGACAAGAGCCGCGCTCTTAAATTTTGAACGAATGAGTTCTTATATATTTATGGGTCTAATCGTGGTCTGATAATACGATATAAATAGATAAATACTACACTGTTCCATAGTTTCGACCGAAATGTATTGGTTGCGGCAATTTTTGACCGACGAACCGGAGGAGGTATAACCACGCTTACCTTTTTTTATAGTAGTCCGATTTCAATAATTCTTTTTTATTCGAAAGAGTATACTTTGAAATTGGTCATATTTAAATTTTATCGAAATCGGCTGAGATGTTTTTGATAAATCAACAATGCTACATTGACCCCTGCGAAACATTCGCAAATTCTGTACACGGGTGAAGTCGGTGAAGCGCACCTTGCGGAGGAATGAAATGTACTGAAAAATAATTATATTAAGGAAAAAAGTGATAATTATGTTTCTATCTTTTTAGCTCCCAAACGTGCTCTTCGTGCTCTCAATCTGAAAACAACTTGCATTCAGTGTAATGCTATGGTGTTGATTTTAATCTCTATTACCTACATGTTTTTTTCTTTGTTTCATTACACTGTGTGTTGCACTTTCTTTATGGTTGCAATCAGTACTCAATGTTAGTGCAAACGTGTGTTTTGTGTATTGTATAGTACACAAAGCTATAGAACAAAATGTATCACAGTGAAATCAGCGAAAATCAAGCCCAATGTGTATCAAATTCATTCCAAATTTTTATGGTCCATA
Source organism: Hypomecis punctinalis (assembly GCA_949316475.1). Lineage (NCBI taxonomy): Eukaryota > Metazoa > Arthropoda > Insecta > Lepidoptera > Geometridae > Hypomecis > Hypomecis punctinalis. The sequence goes on from OX438800.1 coordinate 5,355,514, forward strand.
TCACTGGAGTAACATTTGAATAAAACAGCTATTTCCACTGATGCCAACGAATATTCCCCATCTGCGTACATTATGAAGCTTGCACATCCATTGAATCGCAATGCTATCGGAAAACATACACTAAGCCGCCAAATTGTAAATACCAGGAAATCGATTCTCGACGCCTGCAATTTTGCACTCTACCCGCTTCCAATACAGTTTATTTCTCGTTACACGCCTGGATTGGTGGCAAACATTTGTCAGATGCGAGTGTAATCTGTCAGTCTGTCAGTGCGTCAACACACAGTCGGCGATTCTTCTTCGGAGTACCGATTGGAGCGAGATAAGCGAAATTCAACGTTCATTCTCAAAGATTAAGGGAGACAATCGCGTGATGGATGAACGGCGACGAGATAAGGACAAATTAGAATTGTGATGTAGAAAAAGTGGGATAGTTTGCATGGCTACAAATACATTGAGACGGTAGCATTCCATTTTGGCGTTTCTCGAACGTGAAATTTTAGTGTGTACTGAACCAAGTACAAGAAGGCATTTTGGTTTCATTCAATTATTTACCGTCCAAAATTGTAAAAGAGATTCATGTTATTTTTTTTTACCGCAACACATTTGTATTACATATTTTAAAAAACTAAATTTATATGAAAGTATTTATTAATATAGACATACATACTGATACTGGTGAATGTTAGATACAAATCAAATTTATAAGTTCTTATTAATATATTTATGAATTTGATGTCGTCTCTGGTCTGAAACAGGGGGATGCCTTGTCACCTATACTGTTTAATTTTGCTCTGGAATATGTCATAAGACAGGTACTAGCATTGGACGCTGGAGTACAGATGAATGGACAGCATAAGGTGATAGGGTATGCAGATGATTTAGCTTTGTTAGGGGAGAGAAAGGAAGAAGTGTCAGTGGCTGCTAACATCCTGGAAGTAGAAGCAAAGAAGGTCGGCCTACAAATAAACCACGACAAAACCGAGTACCTGCACATGCGCCGTTTCAAGAATACCAGACAAGCTAGAGCCGATCTCACAGTTGGCAATAAAACATATAAGGGCACAGCTAAATTCAAAACCTTGGCTGCACTGTCACAGACACTAATACGAGGGAGGATGAAATCGAGACACGAATTCAAAATACCCTTCGCTGTAGTGCTGCCTTACATAAGATCTTAGTGTCCAGGCTTCTCAGCAGATGTACAAAGGTCCGTATTTATAAAACAGTCATTCGACCTATACTCATGTACGGTTGTGAAACCTGGACATTAACTCAAAAAGAGGAAAATAAGCTGTTAGTGGCGGAACGCAAGGTACTTAGAAAAATACTGGGACCTGCTCGGCGCGAAGATGGCAGTCTGAGGGTTCGCAAAAACCAAGAAATAGAAGAGCTGGTGGCGGAGCCCAATATTATTGGTGAGATAAAATCCCATAGGCTCCGCTGGCTCGGCCACTTGGAAAGAATGGGAGAGGTTCGCGCCGTGAAAAGGGCTTACTTGGGAGTGCCGAAGGGCCGAAGGCCCGTTGGCCGTCCAAAGTACAGGTGGAAAGATGAGGTGGAAAAAGATCTTCGCAAGCTCGGGATTGATGTCTGGCAGGAACTTGTCCAGGAAAGAGAAGAGTGGCGACACGTAGTATCGGAGGCCAAGACACAATTTGGGTCGCTGCGCCAACATAGTAAGTAAGTAAGTAAGTAAGTATTAATATATTATACTGCAAAAAAGGTGCAATTTCGTAACAAACTAGTGTTCTAATTAAGTACCTGAAATATGCGAACGTGTTAAATCCCGCTCTGCCTTCTTTTTTTCAATTTATTGATACATTTCTCTATATTATAAATACTAGACTAAAAAGTTTGAGAACTAGAAAGTATTTTTGCTTTTATAAGTCATCTATATTTTTTCTAAAGAGATGTTTTAAACAGAAACTTATTTGTTTTTTCCCCAAAGCTAAAGTCTTCTATTGCTCATATTATATTTTTTAAGACAAATAAATTCAGATATTGTAGCAGCAATCTTAAAACGAAAACTTTGGCAAGTTGTTACTTCATTATAAATACACAATTTGTTTCAAAAATGTGCCGCGAGAAAGCCACGCGTAAAATGATGATTTTGATGCGTGAGTGCACACTGCTCTAGATTAATGTTTTTTTTCAACACCAGCAGTATTTTTAGAAATTTTTAGTCGATTTCTTTTACCTTTTTTAAATTCTAGAGCAAGTTTTCTCGCTAGCAATCAGAATCAATAACCGTGCAAAACCAACTACTTTGTTTCACCTAGTTTATACTTGCGTAGTTTTTTGTTATTGTTAATTAACTTACCGCGCGTAACAAAAAAAGGAACACAGAAGGACACATATTAATTTATGGCGTATAACGTTATGGCGTAACGTAAGACTTCCATCGATAAGATGAACCGAAGACCTAAACAAAACATCATAAAGACAGTGGACGCAAGCCATTCTATTGATTTTCATATGATATGCTGCGGCTAAAATGATGACGGTACTTACCCACTATAGCCTTGGCTGCAGCTTTGTGCAAGCAGTCTGCCGATATAAAAATTAAACATATTTATAATATTTATTCAATATCAATATAATAAGAAAAAAACACACAAATATACAAAAATTATTTATAATTTAGCCATGGAGTGTTTTTTTTTGTTGCGTTGGTCGACGAATTCTATTGTTTAACTTTTTACGTCGACGAATAATATAATATTCTAAGTTAATAATCTTTGGAAATTCGTCGAAGCACTTGGTTGCATAAAAGTTACTTTAGAAAATATTAAAGTCATGCAGAAGTGAAAAAACTGCAGCAGTGGCAATCGTCTCGCTCGGTCGGGCCGCAACTCCTTCCGAACAATCTTCCAAGGCTCGCGGCGGGGGTCGCTTTTGTAATAATCGTTAGACCCGAATATAAAATGTCATTTTTGCTACCTAAGATTATAATTAATTTTTCATCACATCTATTCGAAAAGGACTACATGGTTTGCCTTTAAGTGCGCCCAAAGGTGGTGTTTTCTATAAGAAACTTTATAAGTGCGCCTGAAATCATCTTTGCCGCGCACTTTTTGAATTTGGAACATAATAAGTGCGCCGGAATGATCTTTGCCGCGTACTTTTTGAATTTGGAAGTATTTGTAATGTTAAGCTCGAAACATACTATCGGGCGCGGCTTACGGACGCGCCTGACAGCCGCAACCTAGACTATGAAAGTACACTGAGCCGCGCACACTATCGGACATAAGTCGCGGACGTCACCTTCGGACGACCTTGACCGTTCGGACGTCCGAGGCGCCTTTTATTTTCTCATAGAGGCGATGAAAAGTAGAGTGTACCACTCGGGCGCAAAATATATTTTTGGCTCGGGCGACGTACTTTGAATCCCTCGCTACGTTCAGGGTTTTACTAAAGAATCTTTCACTTCGCTCTGGATTAATAAAAGCGCCCTCGCCGTAAAAATATTATTTTGCTCCCATATGATACAATTTACTATTGCCGCGCACTTTTTGAATTCGGAAGTATTTGTAATTAGTGTTCAGCGCCAAGAAAACGAAGAAAATAATGTAAATATAAGTTTTCATTTGTTTTATTATTAAATACCATTTAATTTATATTTAGTTGTTACTCTACGTTTTATTAAATAATAATATTACAATAAAATATGAGGCGTCTTTTATTTTCTCATAGAGGTGATGAAAAGTAGAGTGTACATATAAATATATTTTTGGCTCGGGCGACGTACTTTGAATCCCTCGCTACGTTCAGGATTCTACTAAAAAATCCCTCGCTATCCTCAGGATTCTACTCTAGAATCCCTCACTACGCTCAGGATTAAAAAAAAATGACCTCGCCGTAAAATATTATTTTGCTGCCATATGATACAATCTATTATTAAAAGTTTTGTTTTATTTTTAGATTTTCAGCTTTTATTTAGGTAGTTTTTTTGGCTCCCTTCACTTGGATCCACAGCTAGGCTCCACTCGATCCGCGGATACCTTTTTCTCCTCTTAAATCCACCGTGGATTCATGGATACTTTTTTTCCACTTAAATCTACAAGTGGATCCATGGATACTTCTTTTTCCCTCTAAATCCACGGACGGATTCACGAATTTTTTTTTCTGCTGCGATATCCACCAGGTGGATCCGTGGACAGTTTTATTCCTTTTCTTTGAGAGGCACTTGAGCAAAAATCCTCAACCTGAGCACTTGAGAAAGTCTTGTCGCGGGTGAACGATGAACCCTGCACAGGGTTATTCCTAATCAATTAGCATCCTTTTAGAGGCTTGTCCTGTACATCAAAACTAACAACTTTTGTCAAAACTCGAAAAAAAAAATTTCACTATAGAAAAATATCGTTCACCGGCGACAAGACTTTCTCAAGTGCTCAGGTTGAGGATTTTTGCTCAAGTGCTTCTCAAAGAAAAGGAATAAAACTGTCCACGGATCCACCTGGTGGATATTGCAGCAGAAAAAAAACGTGGTAGACTCACGGTTTTTTTGGATTTAGATGGAAAAGAAGTATTCATGAATCCACTTGTAGATTTAAGTGGAAAAAAAGTATCCATAATTCCACGGTGGATAAAAGAGGAGGAAAAGGTATCCGCGGATCCACAAGTGGAGCTTAGCTGTGGATCCAAGTGGAGAGAGCCGTTTTTTCTGTCTTGGCGTCCTTGCCAAATTTTCAGGAACTGAAACTCAGTTTTCATTTTGTTCCGAAATTGGGTATATTCGTGTAATTTGTTAAAATAAATAATAAGCCCGATTACAGAGGCTCGTAAATTTAATAACAACGTAAAAATCGTTCTCTCTATCGAATGCCTAAAGTGAAAAAGAAACAGAACTAAGCTATTTAGCTAATATAATTACGATGGCGCCTCTGTAATGGGGCTTAATGTAGGTTTAACAAACTTGCTTCTTTAATAGTATTGCTTCATTTAAAAGATTGAAATCTTTATTTCTTTACTGGATATTATTAATCCATAAGTGTGTTTGTTGGTTTATTGGTTTGTTAATCTTTCACGTAGTAAAGAAGCATCGAATTGACTTGATTTTTAGCACGGAGTTAGTTTGAAAGACGGAAAGCGACATAGGCTATGCTTTATTCTAGAAAAATAAAAGGTTCCTGAGGGATAGCACAAAAATAAAACTAGCAAACAGGCAAAGCCGCAGTCAAAAACTAGTATACAATTTCTTCCTGAATTTCGCAAGACAATTTCAATTATCTAACATACTCGGTTCAAACTACGACCTGATCGATGATCTTGATCGAACAGCGAGCGATAGTGTATCGAATGTCCGCGGCTTTGGCGAGATTGATCGATTGCCGCGGAATGCGAACTGTTAAGTAATGCGGTCTGAATAGTGATGTGATGAGACTGACACTTCGAGTGCTAGATCAAACTGTATTCGATTGCAGTATGGATGAATAATGATTTATTAGACTGCAGAAACATTTAAATCTTTACGAGGCTAACACAAACAACATCTAGTCAAAACACTTTTGTAATGGAAACACTGCTGCCTCGAAAGATAAGAAGACTTTAAAATATTAACCCTTTTAGAAGTACATATGTAATATGTAGTTACTTTTTGATATCCAGTTATGGTGATTTCAAAGATTAGCATGTTTTTTTAGGGTTCCGTACCTCAAACGGAAAAAACGGAACCCTTATAGGATCACTTTGTTGTCCGTCTGTCCGTCTGTGTGTATGTCAAGACTCTTTATCTCGGGAACGCGTAAAGTTGAAATTTAAACTATATACGTATATCTATAGTCTCTTGCAGTTGTGTGAAATAAAATTTTCTCAGTTATCGTTTAAAAAATGTTAGAGACGTTTATGTTGTAAAAACCGCATATTTCGCACTCACAAAAATCAAAACCTACAGGGTACTTCCCGTTCACATAGAACTATGAAATTTTGCGAGAAGCATTGTTTTAGAGTACACATATAAATCACAAAAACTAGGGCCTCAAAATTCACAAAATATGGGTTCAAAATTCAAAGTAAGTAAATCGTATCATGTAAGGTATCATATTTCTTTCCAATTTTGTGAAATTTTGTGGATTTGTACGAAACCATCGGTGTACGAGCCTGACTCGCACTTGTCCGGTTTTTTTTCATATAATGGAATTTTGTGTTTATTAATTTACGTAGGTTTGGAACAGTTGCGTTTATGTTCATCAAGTTCTCGATACAGTAGTACCGAGAACTTGATGAACATCGAATAGCAAATGTCACTGTTTTCAGGTCTGATGATGTGATGAGACTGACGCTCCGAGTGCTAGATTAAACGATATTTGATTGCAGTGTGGATAATTTATCATTTATTAGACTGTAATATTGCTCTCGTTAAGTATAAGACTTTAGTACTTTTTAGCTGTGCCCACATTGCTAAGAGGATTGTTAAAGACGCATTTGACATGCGATTATAAATGTCATTTTTAACGATATAAAAACTATCTCCGATTTTTTTTTATTGGTTAGTTATCATTTTGTTAGTCACATTATGTAAATAGGCCTCATCAATATATTTTCGATAAAAGTAGTCGTATAGTTCGTATAGTTGGAGTAGCTAGCCTCGGTGTCAGAGCTTCTAAACCGCTTGATATAGCTAAACGGTTAAAACATCCAAAATCCACAGTTAAGTGTTATCCAAGCTACGGCAGCGCTCAATTGTGAAAGTCACCCACAGTCACGCATACGAAGACTGACGTCGCCAAACTTTGCTTAGCTATCAAAATTTATAATCATTTATTTTGTATGTAAATGTTATTGGAAGCTATGGTTATTGGGCTTTTATCAATTCGATAACAACATTTTTATTTTATTTATTTTATTTATTTATTTCATGTAATCAACAGCGTTACTTAATATCTAGATACAGCTACAGTAATTAAAAATAAGGCCAAAACCGATTACAGTTATTTAGTATATTAACAAAGTATACGAGTAATTGCACGACTAATACGACTTAGCAGTACGCAGGTATTTTACACGGTGTGTGTGTGTGTGTGTGTGTGTATGTGTGTGTGTGTGTGTGTGTGTGTGTATGTGTGTATGTATGACTGAAAACGTTTGTGAGTCTATCTTCAATTGAATCGTCTCTGCGATACACAAGTCCTCGTGAGAGTCAGGGTTCGCAGAGACGATGTCGCCAGGAGTGTGTAGGATATAAAATAGTTAAGCTGGTGTTTGTATGATTGAGGGAAGCGAAGAGCGTTTGTTGCAGACTACCCACCGACCCCATGAGCATGTTTTATTTCAATTTTTAGGGCATTTTTGGTCAAATGAAAAATATCTAATTTTGAATAGTGTACGTTGTAGGTTTGGGCAGCACGACATAAGACTGAGTTTCGAGCGTAATTCGTATTTGCAAAGGGGACATGAAACAGGGGCGGGTTGAACCTTATGCGACGGATAGGTACCCTTATCAATATGTTTGCTAAAAGCTCACTGCAATCTATTTTTCCAGAGAATATGTCATGCAAGAGTACAATGTCATATTGCTCACGCCTCTGCTCCAGTGTACTCATTTTATAATATTTACATGATTCGACATAAGAGTCGAAATTCTTGTATTCTTTAAAACATAGGAACTTTGAGAACTGTTTTTGAATTGACTCCAGTTTCTGTATGTGCACTTTGTAACAAGGTGACCAGATACTGCACGCGTATTCTAAGATACTTCTAACGTAAGCGAAATATAGCACCTTGATGCAGTCGATGCTTTTGAAGGTGCTACATACTCGCTTAATGAACCCTAGCTGCTTGTAGGCTTTATTCACTACAGTGTCGATGTGCTCAATCATAGTCATTCTTGAGTCTAATATAATACCTAAGTCTCGAACTGAGTTAACTTTTGTAATCGGATTATTTTTAATGTGATAGGTGTAATTGATAGGCTTTACTTTTCTGGTGAATGATATTTGTAAGCATTTAGCTGCATTGACAGAGATTCTATTTCTTGAGTAATATATAGCTAGATTGTTTAAGTCACTTTGGATCTTCCTACAATCGTCTAACGTATTAATTTTAAGAAAAACTTTTTTATCATCAGCGAACATAAGATATTTGGAGTTTACGAGAATGTTTTGTAAGTCGAAAAGATACGCTATATATAGCAAAGGGCCTAGAATTGAGCCTTGGGGGACTCCGGAGCTGATTGTAACGAAGTCACTTCGGGCACTGCCGATTACAACCGCTTGTCTTCGTTTGGTAGTGTATGAGGTAAGCCATCTGTGAAGATCTCCACGTATACCGAGCTTATAAAGCTTATGTTATAGGATAACGTGATCTACTTTGTCGAAGGCTTTTTCAAAATCGGTATATATTACATCGACTTGGGACCCGTCGTCCATACCATGGTAGACGTAGTTTGTAAAAGTAGCCAGGTTGGTGACAGTGGAGCGTTTATTCATGAAACCGTGTTGTTCTATGGGAATAGCTTTAAATATTATTGAGCTGATAGTTATATAGATAGCCTTTTCGAATATTTTGCTAAACGTATTTAGAATTGATATAGGACGATAGTTTTCGACACGAGTTCGATAGCCACTCTTGTGTATTGGTACAATTCTAGCTTCCTTCCATATCGCAGGGAACTCGCCAAAGACGTTTATTGACAGTTTAAATATAGCACATAATGGTTTCGACATAGTTTTAGCACATTTCTTTATAAAACAGGAGGGATGCCATCTGTGCCTGGACCTTTTTTATCGTCTAATGTTTTTAGTAAATTTAATATTGTACTTTCTGGTATAGTACACGTGTGAACTGTATCCTGTGGCTCCGGATAGGCGAGCAAGTGGTCATCGTATGACGGAGCAGGTTTCTGGAATACACTTTCGAAGAAGTTGTTGAAACCCTGGCATATATCAGACTCACTATTTAGTGTTTTATCGCCCCACGACAAAGCATTCGGGTAGCCCGAAATTCCTGCTCGCAAGGATTTTAGATAGGACCATAAATGTTTTGGATCCTTTTTAAGGCACTGTTGCATGAGTTCTTTGTACGATTCAAAACATTCTTTTTGTATCTTTTTTTGCCTAGCCCGTAGCAGGGAAAATTCGTCATAATCTCTAGGGTTGCCGCGTGCTTTCCATCGCGAGTGCGCCTTTGTTTTGTCTCTGATTATATGTATGAGCGATCACGAGTACCATATTGGATAATTACTCGACTTAGATATTAGTTTTTTTGGAACATGAATATCTATTATTCTACGTAGCTGAGAATAAAATTGATGGATAACCATGTCCATCGAGTCTCCGTTCAAAGTAGTATCCCAGTCTATATTAGCTAGATCATTATTGATATTCTCATAGTCTGCTTTGTAATAGCATAGTTTAGTTATAGTTGAGGGTTTCAAACATGGCACCATTAAATCGGAAGCATCTAGTTCTAAGCTGGGATGAAATTTGTCTTCTTTTTTAACTAAAGAGAAAAGAGAGCGTGTTAAGTAGAAGTTCAGGATGTAAGAAACATTCACTAAATTAAGCATCTCTACAAGCTACGATAGACATGCTTGCTACGCTATGTTTGACAGTGTATGGTATACTAAGCGCCACACAAATCGGCGGATGGGAAGTTATGCGCTGCGCAAAAGCCGAAATGCGAAATGGTATGCGTGGGAGCCAGAGAGATGAGACACACCGAGGCACACCCGCCCGCCAACCTCATGTCAACAACACGTGGCGACGGAATTGTGCACACATGCGCAATAATTAGCGAATCACGGCAAAGTGTCATCTGCGGCTAACTTCTCATCCGCCGATTCGTTTGGCGCTTAGTATAGGTATAGCTATGATGATGATGCGAAGGCATGCACTCAAAATAACTCGGAGTACTTTCTCGCATCGTTGTAAAACAACGCTCCAATAAAACTCGATTGAGTTATGACATTCAATCCCAAGAGCTTAGCCATTTCCAAGCCATCAGCAGTAAAGTCAGCTCGATTCGGTCATTCTACTAAGCTCAGCCCAGTCTTATCGACGTCACATTTTTCATTAAAATCTTTCGAGCGATTTCTCAATCTCGATTGTGCCCAACTTGCAAATTCAATTAGTCCAGGGTTGGATTCAATAAGGGTCGATTTTCTCGTCAAAATAGCGGTATAAACCGGTAGAGAGCGGTATGAGCCGGGCGTCGCAGCCGGCCCATTCAGCCCGTGGCACTTGGTAATGCGAAAGTTCCTTCCCACAAATGTGTTTTTCTTGTCACCACCAACTTTGATATTTCACCTTTAGTTGCAGATGTAATGGTGATTTTAATCACTAGTACAAATAACATTTAGAAGATATAATTTTTATTCGCCTTCAAATATTGCTTATGTTATATCCTTAAAATGTACTTCCATAAATACTGTTAAATGTTTTATTCTAACTTTTTTAATTTGTCAATAAAGTCTTGCGTCATTTTAGGGATTATTTTCGATAATAAATAAATATTAGGGGACATCTTACACACGCCCTCTGACCTCAAACTAAGTAAAACTTGTGATATGGCTGCCAGAGACTGATAAACTACATATACATATTTTTAATTACATACTTATATAGATAGTAACTGAATAACACCCAAACATGGAGCAAACATTTATGTTCATCACATAAATATTTGCCCTGGGTGGGGATCGTACCCACGCCTTTTTGATCCAGAAGTTAGGGTCACTAACCACTGAGCCACCGAGGCAGTCTAGCGAGGCAATAGCGTGCTCAACGCTATTGCCTCGCTAGACTGCCTCGACAACAGCGAGCAAACAAATCAGGAACTAAAATTATACCGATGTAAAAAACCTGGCATTTCTTGCACTGAAGTCATTATTAAATTGAGAAACCGTTCCAAGCATAGCGTATCTTTTGCAATTGTTGAGTTCATTTATTTAAGTTTCATTCATTTTGGTATATTCAAACAAATGATTAAACGTTAAAACGGCGAAAATTAATTACACGGGCTATCAAAAAGAAATATCTAGAAATTTTTACTAGTAATCATTTTGACAGTCTACTCCCGAACTAAAAGTTTGGATTTTCCTCATTTTACATTCAAGCCTTTGCAGTGGCTGTGAGCCAAGCCGAAGGTTATTACAATATCGCGGGTTCAATGTAGCTTCTAGCTGGATTTCACGCCGTAAATGGTTTTGTTGTACACAAACGTGCAGAAAAATATGCTTTTCTTTCCATTGAACATTGAAACAAATGTACGAAATTGCGATCTTCTTTCTGGGTAGCTTAGGTATGTTTTTTTGTACGGGCTGTTTGAATTTTTTAACTCAATAAGTACTATGTATATTATGTAGTTTTGACATGTATGGTATGTTGGCATGTAAGCTCGAGTATTGCGGCGTTTCGCCCCGCAAGCGGTTAGGCCCGCGGGGCGAATCGCCCAAGATTCTTTTTGAAGGTTCCCATGGCTCACACCACATAGAGAATGTATTTTGTTTAATAAACCCATGACTATGGTTAAATCGTCGTTGCAACATAATGAAACACTAAAATTTAGGCACAAATGTTAGGCCGACATAACCCAACGGATTAATGAAATGAAGTAGCAGTGGTCAGTGACACATAGCTCGTATAATTGGTGACAAATTGGGCTGAAAATTTCTTAAATGAAGACTAAATACACACGAGGTAACACAACGTATAGCACTATACAAACGATCTAAATGGAACTTTTAGAGCGGCCTAAGTCCTGCAGTGGATTTACTAAGGCTGGTGTGACAGTTTAAGAAAAAATAGATTAGGTTAGAACATGGCAAACAATGCATTAGCTGAACGAGCGAAGCGAGCGTGCTGCTTCAGCGGCCGGCGAAGTGCCAGAAACGAACAGTCTTGACATACTCGTATTAGGCGTGAAACAAAAAATAGGCTAGGTTAGAACATGAAGACGCGAATCGCTTTGTAAAAAAAAACTTACTAAACAAAACTCTAGTAGATACAACAAAGTGAAAGTTTGACTTCTTAACGAGAGGAAATACGGTAAGAGTATCAGTCCACCTTATCAGTTGACGTCCTACGCTGCGCTTGCTGGTACTTGACAAGTAGCTAAATGAAAATTAAGGCTTATAACGAAACCAATTTGCAAATTTAAATTGCTCCAGAATACGTATTTTCTTCTAACGAGAATCTCTCTTTTCCCTGTAATTTCCAACAAAATAAATGTGTTCTATCAAAAGGTCACGGGTAGAAGTATACGTCAAATTCTGTAAGACAAAACCTCCATACTAATTCCTGGAAAATTCTTATTTGAAAACCTTGCTTGCTAATCTTATTTTATTTTGACTGTAACTCACTTTACCATAATATATTTGGCCCGACTACTGAAAAAGAAAGATTTTTAAGTGCTGTAATGTTGGCTAATCAATAAAAATAAACATCTGCAAATGGCGTAGGCGTAACTAGGATTCAGTTTCCGCGGGTTGATTTTTTTATTGCATTTAGCCAATAACCATTGAAAACCAACTTACAAGAAAAAAAGTTCTTAATTGGACAATATTATTGTTTTTTTACTTAAATAGATTTTAAGTTAAAAAATAAAATTTATTTTATTTATTTACTAGTTTTTATCCGCGGTTTCGCCTGCATACGCAATATATCATTATAATTTATAGCCTATGTGTTATTCTGATATATAAGCTATATTATTGCAAAGTTTCATCTCAATCCGTTCAGTAGTTTTTGCGTGAAAGAGTAACAAACATCCATACATCCATCCATCCATCCATCCATCCATCCTCACAAACTTTCGCGTTTATAATATTAGTAGGATTTATTTTCCGTTAGATATGGGCCTTTTCATGTCCCTTATATTTCATCCGGAACGTATAAGCATTGGCATTCAGCGTGGCAATGCTGCCAGCATGCTGGGCACGCTGCCAACTGGCAGTGGGCTTAAGCACTTGGATTATCTTTAGACCTTCAAGGGTCTGTGGATGATCCAATTGCTTTCTTTGTAGTAGTAATGTAGTATTGTCATTATTCCGGAACGTAAATAAAGCGGAATGGAAGTATGAAAATTTAATTTACTTTGGTGCATTGCATTTAAAAGTTTCAAAAAAATGTATAATCAAAATGTCAGTGCCTACAAAAATTATGCGGTAAAAATGATTTTATGGTAGTTTATTTTGGTAACACAAGTACTCGAGCTCTATTGTGTGAATTCGATTTTATATTTTCTTATACATTTTTAAGGCCACAATTTTGCAGTGGCGTCAGACCAAAGTGTCGCAGCTACATCAATGGTTTCTATGTATTTCTATGAAATATTTTCCGTAGACGTTTCGTAGCGTCGCGTAGACTAATGCTACGCCTGCTGCTACGTGCATACGACTACGGAAATGTACCTTTCAACAAAAAAAAAGATAAACAATGTATAATTAGGCCAAATAAGCACGAGGCATGTGGTCGCGCCGTAGCAATGTATGTATGTACTCATATGTTAACGGCTCAAGAGAGAGTATATGCGCAGCTTGTAGCTAACTTAACAGATGCCAAAAAGTTTGATTCGCCTTAAGCCAACCTACTGAACACAGTCGAGGTTGAGCACTTGCGGCACCAAAACAAAACTGTTCAACCAAACTAAATTAAATTTTTATGGGAAGCTCAGTGAACCAAGACCCTTACAAACGGTCTCATAAATAATATCCATATCATAAAGGAGTTAAGATTCGGTGCGCGGCGTTTTCGCCCAAAATCTTGACTCACATTTACAAGATTACGCGTAATTATAATTGTGTAATCATGCCATCTAGAAAATTGCTTGAGCCACTTTCGTATTCATGTTGCTTTATTGCTTACATGCGCGGATACGCTGTAATGTGAGAAATTTGTAATTATGCTTAAAATGTTTTTAATATTTCGTAATTTGTTTTGTACCTCATATGTAATTTATCTTATTAGAGTCAGACAAATTAAGAGATTCATTAGAAAAGATACGCTTTTCTGTGTATGGTTAAACACGCATATTTCGTAGCCGCAGGAGTCAAATGCGACCCAACACATATCCGTGCGGAACGACTCGCGTTTCTGTCATTATACAATTAGATTTTTACGTCAGAAGAAGTATTGCTAAATTTCACTCAAATAAAAACTACGTTACAGCTGTCTTATTCATACCTAGTTATACAGCATACGCGAGAGTGAGTGAAACAAACAAAACGCAGTCTGTCACATACGTCAAAATCACCAGTTGGAATGTCATTATAGTTAAAATTTGGTTCCACTTGGTCTTGTCTTTTTCGGAAATTTAAACCCTCTTTCCAGTGAGAAGGTTTAATTCTCTGATAATTTTACCTTCCTACTTTTTACCTTTTTGAATTTGGCCACATGAGATAGCTCAATGCTAGTTTGTGAAACCCTTCAAAATTACGTAAGTTCTAGTGTATGTGCATCTTTTTCAATATTTTTAAATTTCATATTCAAAATAGGACAAAGTGCATCTCTTGCTATTTTAGTATGGTTTCTATTATTTTAGTTCGTATTCTATGATTTTTACGCAGCCAGCTTATCCGATAAGATTTAATGTTAACATCAGTCTTAAAAATAGCATTTTTACCGACTTCCGAAAATTAGAATGTACGATGTTCGTTTGTAGGTTTTTGTGTAAGTTCATTTAAGAAAAAAAATTTTTATTTCAAAATAATAAAAATGTTTTTTATACTACCGAGTACCGAGGTGGTCCTATCTAAATTTTATCGAAATCAGTTAAGCCGTTTTTGATAAGAAGCCGTGGTGGTCCAGAGGTGGTGACACCTTATCCGCCTTACAATCGTGAGGTAGCGGGTTCAAATCCCCGGTCCCGTACCAATGAGTTCTTTGGAATTTATGTACGGAATTTTACACCACTGGCTTTTCGGCCGAAAACCGGTGAAGGAAAACATCGTGAGGCAACCTGCATACGTCCGTAGAAGAAATTCGATGGCGTATGTGAATCTACCAACCCGCACTGGGCCAGCGTGGTGAGTATGGCCCAATCCCCTTTCATGGGTAAGCCTACGTCCTGCAGTGAACTGTTAAAAATGCTGGTACAGTACAGTACAGTTTTTGATAAATAAACAATAATACCAAACACATATTATTTATGCAAAATTTTTGAATTCTGTACACGGTGGAAGTCGTGGTGCCATTTATTGCAAAAAATAAATAAATAATTATTTATTGTTTCACACCAAAAACAGAAAATATATAATTATTTTTTGCAAAAAATAGCATGACCGTCTTCACCCGTGTATTGAATTTGCGAATATTTCGCACAAATCGATGTAGCATTTTTCACATTATTATTGACTAGCTGCCCGTCCCGGCTTTGCCCGGGTATGATTGGCTATACATATACTTACCACGTAATGTAGGTATGCGCCACACACATGCTAGACATACCGGATGAACCATTATGATGAGTTTAAAACCTACCCAAATCGCGAGAGTTTCCGTAATCTTAAACTGTTCGAAGTTTATGAAAAAGAGATACTCGTAGTAGGTATTGGCATATCTAAATAAAAGTGAGTTCGTATGTGTTGGGTGGCTGTACATAATATATAGCCCTGATTTCAGAAAATGACAATGATGAGAATGAAAGCGACGTTAAAATATTACAGACCCACAGTCTGTACATTCTACCCATGTAAGTTAGTTTCTTGATCTTGTCTTCACTCGAGAATTTTGAAAAACATTGAACATCAGTTCTACTTCTACGAATTGTGTGCCCTACCTAAGGCCTCTTCAACTTGCTAACCCAAAGAGCTGTGATGGAAGGAATCGAAGCGCTGGCATCCAACGTGTTCCGGACGTCACGACCAGCCCCCCTACCGCCTAAGCAATAGCAATCGTAATAGCAATCGTTTATGACTTCATTTTAGTCATTTGGCACCGCCTATGTGACGTTAGACATCAATTGCTTTGTGCGGATTGCAAAAGCAATCGTTGAATGAACAACTTTGATGGCTAATGTCACATAGGCGGTGCCAAATGACTAAAATGAAGTCATAAACGATTGCTATTACGATTGCTATTGCTTTAGGCGGTAGGGGGGCTGCTGATCTTAGATTCACGTGAAGACCTTCGCTACACTTGCCAATACATTGTCTACATTCGAGAACTTTAAGGTCGACAATTCGTTTCACATACTATTTGCAGGGGCGTAGCTACCGCAGTATCAGCCGTGTCAATAATACGGGGCTCCCGGGCTACAGGGACCTTAACGTGTGTAAGCAAAACTTAGTAAAATGTTATCCACAATGTCACCTAATCTCGTGCTTCCCGAAAAAAAACATCTCTTTTTTTCCCGGGTTAAGCATTCTTCCAAAAGTTGTCCTAAGAGGCAGAAATTTTATAACAACTGAAATCGTCTTCAGCTAGACTTACTTAGCTGATATAGGAAATTATATTCTATTCATTATCAATTATCAATTTCCTTAAAAAAAAGGCAAGAAAAGTGTATATTTCATTTGAATTGTTTGGCTAGCTCAATTTCTAGGAGGAAGTGACAACTTATAAATAACCGTCTTACCACTAAAGTTTTATGCAGGCTTTTGACAACGTTTAACAGTACAAATTGTACGGCTAAACAGTGTTTAAATCTTTTGCGGTAAGGTGGTATGTATTTATTTCAATTTAATGCAAGGATATTTGTTTCTTTTGTGAGAAATGAGTGATTTGGGCTCCCCAACTATGTTTGATTCTGGGCTCCTCCAAGGCACGCTACGCCACTGCATACCTATTTACTACCAAAAAAAAAAAACGACACACTAATGGCGGAGATATATAACTTTGGTGGTCTAGTGGTAGTAACGCCTGTCCTACAATCGTGAGGTGGTGGGTTCAAATCCCGATCCTGTATCAATGAGTTTCTTTGGAACTTATGTACGGAATTTCAAATCATTGGGTTTTTGGCGAAGGAAAATATTGTGTGGCAATCTGCACCAACCCACACTGGGCCCTGGCACTGGTGGTGGATATGGCTCAAGCACCCTTCTCAATGCTCAATGACCCGTTTCCTCGAATCTCGACGTTATGTCACCTAATATTAAGTGCCTGTCTCTCTTCTTCTTCTTCGGCTTGGAATCGCCTTACGACTAACTAAAAAGCCTGCCCACTACGTAGCTTGGGCAGGATTTTGGCTCGGACACTTTTTTCACGATTGTGACTCTATAGATATTTGCTCGAAGTGAATTTTGTATTATGTACATTGTACAAAGTACATGAATTGCCAAGCGGAGTGAGCGGCGAAACGAAACTTTTATAATACTTACATTTTTGAACTCGTAATATCTTTGTAATAAAATGTCTGAATTAAATAATTTAAAAAGTTACATAAAGCTATTGAAACAGTCTTGAATATGAAATAATTTATTTTGATAAGGATTAATACCAAGATACAAATTAAGATCCTTTTCCTGCGACGGTATTTCAATTAATTTTTAAGAATAAAAGAACAGTTATTACGGCTTAACTATAATAGTTAGATATATGCTGTCCCGACATTTTTTGTAAATTATGGTGTGTTCTATAAAGTCGTAGTACATTATTTTATTCCATCATCAATAGTTTTCTCAGCGCACGCGACTTAAGGAATTTTTCAGGTCTTTTTTTTACACCTTATGTTACATTATTGGAGTTTTAGTAAGGATCCCTATTTTTTTTTTAAATATAATATAGCCTATGTTACTCGGGGATAATGTAGCTTTCCAAAGGTGAAATAATTTTTGAAATCGGTTCAGTAGTTTCGGAGCCTATTCATTACAAACAAACAAACAAACAAACAAATCTTTCCTCTTTATAATATTAGTATAGATATAGATGTATCAAAAATGGATCAGCTGATTTCGATAAAATTTGAATGGGACTAATTTCGAAGTATATTCTCTCCATTAAAAAAATAAATCAAAATCAGACTACTATGAAAAAAGCAATGCGTGGTTATAAACATTTACATAAAAAAATACGCGTCGAATTGAGCAACACTTTTTTTGAAGTCGGTTAAAAATATATTTATAGGAAGGAAATATATATTAGACAATATGTATCTTATTTTATCAGAACGTTATGAAAGCAACCTAAATGCGAACCTAAAACAATGTGTTTTTTAGGGTTCCGTACCTCAAAAGGAAAAAATGAAACCCTTATAACACTTTGATGTCCGTCTGTACGTCAGTCCGTCAGACCGTCAGTCAGTCTGTCCATCTGTTCGTCAGTGTGTCAAAACCTTCTATCTCGGGAACATGTAAACTTGTAAAGATATCGAGTTGAAATTTAAATCATATACGTATGTCTACGGTTTCTTACAGTTGTGAAAAAATCAAACTTCTCAGTTATAGGTATATATAGGTAGAGATTCTTAAATCATAAAAAACTGGATATTTCGACACTCACAAGAGCATCAAAACCTATAGGGTACTTCCCGTTGACATAGAACTATAAAATTTGGCAAGGAGCATTTTTTTAGAGTACACATATGTATAGGGATAAATCTGAAAACAGTTATTTTTAATTCAATCATAAAAAATAGCGCATAAATTTTAAAAATATGGACCCAAATTGCGAAGTTAGGTAACCGTATTATGTGGAAATCATATAAAATAGCTTAATTAGCAGTAGCTAAAACAAGCTTCTAAATATTTTATCATGTGTTCGATATATGACGAGAAAAGTAAAAAAAAATCCCTTTCATCCATGATCTAAGTTACGCCATAAGGTTTTAACAACTTAGTTTTCAATTTTGCGCAATTTTCAGGATTTGTACGGAACCCTCGGTGTACTAGCCTGACTCGCACTTGTCCGGTTTTTTACCAAAAGCCCGTATCATAAACACTGGATAATTTATATTTTAGGGAATATTTTAGCTCAGAATAACAACACATTCGGTAAAATAAAAATATAATATAAATATACCGCACCTTCATGCTATGAAATAGAGAATTTATTTTCGACACGGGCTCAACAAGTTTACGAAATATAATAGAGCTCGCGAGGATAAAAAATGTATAAAATAAAAAGCAGTTAATAATAAGCAGAAACAATTTAGTCACAATGAGTATATAAGTATTTATTACTGATTTCAAAACCTTTTTTAAAACGCTTTCCAATTCTTTACTATATTTGAGTGTTGATATGGCTTACATATTGTTTAGGGCATTCAATAAATTCAACGAATGAGTGAATACTCAATTGCAAAGTATGGATGGGTCTGCCCACTTTAAATAACTGTTCAATGACCGTACTAGGAACGTATCAGGCACGCTTGTGATTGTAGCACGCTTACCTAGAAGATACCTATTTACTCGGGATTTGAAGACACCCACGTTATACTTTAGCGGGAAGACAGACCCAGGCAAAGCGTTCCACATTCTGGCTGTTCGTATGAGGAATAAGTATTCGAAACGCTTTGTTCTAACGCGCGGAATGTCCACCATAAAAGGGTGGCGCTTTAGTCGGGTCTGCCTAGCCGTACTTTAGAAGAAAGGGGCAGGTGCTGGTCGCAACGGTACGGCCTAAGGAGCATGGTCTCATACTTTTCAATAGAAAGAGAATATCTCTGACTCTTTCCTTACGTTTGTTGTGAAACGTTATTTTTTGAAGAGAAAACTTTTGGCGTTGTGCACTTTTTGGGATGAGTAAAAAATGTTAAACGTGTCAGGACACGTGACTTGATCGAAAATTCGTAAGACGGAGGGAGAGTAGACGCGCGTCATAGGAAAAGGAAGTAATATCCCCCTCTCTTGCTCCCACGCGGCGAAAATGTATGCCTGCTCCTAGCGCACTGCACGCGCTGGCGCGAGTGTGCGTGTATTTTACCATATAAATGATAGTACTTTATTTGTTCAAGTTTTCACTTCTGCCGGGACTCAAGATGTGTAACCCGTTGTTTTTTCCTAAAAGTACCTGCTTCAGATAAGGATTAGATACTAATGCGTACCTACTCAAAAATATTAGGTATAATTTTGAACCAAAAAATCAAGGATTTTTTTCTTATCTTTGAACTTTTCTACAGAACTAAAAATTCCCAGTAAATTCAAAAATTAATACAAGTTTCGCTGTTCATATTCTTCACAAAAGTCTAATCTACATTTCTCTCCAATATCTTATTCCCGAGCAAAAAATATTAGGCGTTATATTTTCAGAAATCTAATATCCAGGCATTTAAATATCGCATCACTTTAACACCGTGCCAGGCGGATTTGAATTACAAAGTGTGAACGGACGCCTTTCCAAGTTTGACGTCTCTATTGAGGCTAGTAAAGCGAAATATGAGGTTAGCCGTGACGTAAAAACCGCTGGCTAATAAAGGCAGCGTTCCGAATTTGACGGACAGGCTAAAAGAATTAATTTTTATTTTTTTAATCCGGGGTTGAGTGCATGTATCGTTATTTTTGAACGTCATGGAGCGCACGATTGATAAATGTAGGATTCGACTATGGTATCTGAATTTTTGTCATTTGTATTGTCTTGTGATGTACTTAGACAAGCTTGTGTGTGTATAATGCAGTCACATTAACTCGACGCATCGCATTAATTTTTAAGCAATTTTTACTCGATCTTAATTTTAAACAGCTGCGTTCCATCTGTAATTCAGTTAAAGTTCGGTTGCAATTGTAGTTAAGTTTCAATTCAGCTTCAACAAATTAGGTATTGCGCTAAACATCATACACCAACCGTTCATTTGACACCGGTTACGTTCCAACTCTGATCGAGTTGCGTTTCAACTTTAGTCAGAATCATTAGTGCGATACGAAAATAGACAAAAAGTCGAAGTTCGGTTCGGTGGCCTGTAAGTAGAAACTTATTTTTTATAGAAGATGGTTTGGAACCTTTCGTGCGAGAGTCCGACTCGCACTTAGCCGGTATTTTTTGCACACCGTACTTGAGCGCCAAAATAGCGTCACATGGTCAAGCGTCTAGTTAATGTGACCGCATTGTACAGTGTGTATGATTACGAAATATCAATAGGAGCAACAACTAGTGAGTCACTAAAGCTACTCAGTGTTGTGGCACGTATTAATGCCTAGTCAGCATACAACTGATGTAAACACGTTAATTCGGGATATTTGTACAACGTGTGCAATACTAAAATAAGCTATTATAAGTATATGGTACTGCTCGTTGCGCTTTTTAAGCGAGATGTAGGTCGTGTGATAAGCCTCATTAAAAGAACTTACCTATAACCTACATTATTTCAATTATAGCTTACTAACGGTGGAACATATTCCTTACCTCACTCGCCTTACCTCACCTTCCTTTACCCTCGTTGAAAGTCCGGGTTTTTAATAATGCGATATGCAAACGTGTGAAAATTCTGTTTCCGCGGACTACTGCTGCGCTTATTTAGTGTTTTTTGGCTAAACTTTGGGGTAAAATAGAAATGAACTGCATTTACAAATCTAGTTAGGGACTTTTTGTTGGTTGCTGGTCTTTGCAATGAATTTATACAAGTGATACTCACTGATTTAGCTAGTGATGTTTTAACAGTACCTACTCGTTGTTCAATTCAATTCAATTTAATCAAGTCTTGTTGTCAAGTTGGAAATCTCTTTTCATCTTCAAAAATTCTAGTTAAATTGATTACCAAGTGATACTAGGTCAATAAAACCACCCGTTGCAGTAGTACAGAGTGTTTATTTTGGTGAGATGGACAACTGGAGATCGCCGACGAGCTGTACCAATGAATGACCCACAAATAACGATGGCGGGTGATTGAAACGATCACTCTCAGACCCCGACAAGTATATAAAATTGAACAAAAGTAAATTTAATATTGTCAAGATTTATAAAATAAAATGTTAAAGATAAAAAAAAATAAAAAAACATAAATCTCAATGATTAAAAAAATAAAATAGTTGAAATTGCTTACATGTTCATTATGTTATTTTAGGTTATTGCAGATAAATGCATGCGTCCCCCCCGAGTGGGTTCCCGCCTTGTCGTATCGGGGGGGCTTAGTACCCAGGTCTGCCTCAACCTGGTGTACGAAGAGGAACCCGAAGTGGGGCCGCCTCTCCGGGTTTTTTCCCCAAACCCATGTAGAGGCTGGCCAGTAGGTCGGCTTGCCGACTGAGGTGGACTGCGGTGTCGCGCTCGTCGCGATACCGCGGCCGAGCCCATCGAGGCGGGGGCGGCGACGGGATGGACGGGCGGCGAGGAAGCCGCTGCCTATCTGTCCTGCCAGCGGCCCTAACGGGTGCCGCCAACGTGTTGGCGGAGGCGGTGGGGCTGCAGGGGAAGAGGCGTGTCGGTATCGCGATGGCCGCTTTCCCTATCCTCTGCAGCCGTAGTGGCAGGCGCGGGGCCTCTTTAATTGACCCGTTGCATCGAAACCAGGGCTGTCGAACACGGGTGCTGTCCGACGCCGAGTGCTGGTTGGTCCCAGGTGGTGGATGACGATGTGTCTGGTGTTCGGCACATCGTCATTCTAGAGGGAGCCTACGCTCCGAGGTGGCGCCCGGTTCGGGCCAGCGCTGTCGGGTGCCGCGGAGGAGTGCGCAAGCGTGCCCGTAGCCCCGACACCAGGCGCAGTGGAGGAACACCCAGGGGTTTTGGTGGGTATACCGTCCAGTGGCGGGACTCCCACATAACCACCCGCCTGCCCACGAGGTGCGGTGGTATCCATAAAGGATTTGCCCTGGTAAAAAAAACAAAAAAAATGTAAATGCATGCGTCATCCCTGGAGGGTTCTCGCCTTGTCGTGGCGGGGGGGCTTAGTAGCCAGGTCTCGCCAGCCTGGTGAAGCTAAAAGGAACCCGTGGTGGGGCCGCCTCTCCGGGTCTTGGGCCTCGACAAGCCCGTGCGGAGGCTGGCCAGTAGGTAGGTTTGCCGACTGAGGTGGACTGCGGTGTCGCGTTCACCGCGATACCGCGGCCGAGCCCATAGAGGCGGGGGCGCTGACGGGATGGACGGGCGACGACTGTGCCGTTGTCTACGTGTTGGCGGAGGCGGTGGGGCTGCGGGGGAAGAGGCGTGTCGGTAACGCGATGGCCGCTCTCCCTATCCTCTGCAGCCGTAGTGGCAGGCGCGGGGCCACTTTAATTGACCCGTTGCATCGGGACCAGGACTGTCGGATACGGGTGCTGTCCGACGCCCAGTGCTGGTTGGTCCCAGTTGGTGGATGACGACGTGTCGACGGCACGTCGTCAATCTGGAGGGAGCGCAAGCTCCGAGGTGGGGTCCGGTTTGGGCCAGCGCTATCGGGTGCCGCGGAGGAATGCGGAAGCGTGCCCGTAGCCCCGACACCAGGCGCAGTGGAGGAACACCCAGGGGTTTTGGTGGGTATACCGACCAGTGGCGGGACTCCCACATAACCACCCGCCTGCCCACGAGGTGAGGTGTTATCCATAAAGGATTTCCCCTGAATCAATAGATATTCAAGATCCCGACAAAACGACATTCTGTAACTATATATTACTCTAAAAACACAAAACACAAATTATACAAACAACAGTCAATCGAGAAATTCTTGTTTACTAGCATGTAACGTCACCAGAGTTGTCTTCTTAGAGCGTTCATGTCACAGATAAAATATCAAAAAATTACGTTTCGTGCGGTTTGCGAAAATTAGACATATTTTAGTTTAAATAAAGTGAATTATGTCTTTTTCAGGCTATTTACCTGTACGGATAACTACAATCAATAATATATTTTCAATGTTGTCAAATAGCCTATTTTGTTAATATGAATGGCTGACCGCTGATACTTATAGTCCCAATAATTTACTACCTTTACAGAATTTAAAACAGAATATTTTATATCAATTTCGAAAACGTAAACAGCTCTTATAAAAGAGGTTTTAAAACCTCATGCGAGTGAAATTCATAATCGTATTACTCTTTCAATAAAATCAGTAAAATACAGTTCACGTATATTTTTCATCTGTGCTTTTGCTTTCAAATGAAATTTTGCGTTTCCAATAACTCCTTGTGAATTAATATACAAAAGTACCGTTTGAACCGATTTTCACATAATTTAATATTAAATTACCGAATCAGGCAATAAATCAAATCGTCCCGTCTTACCAGCTTGTGTAGAATATTGAATTTTATCAGTAATTAAATTAAATTGAGTCGGATGGTACTCGTTTTACGAAAGACTGTAACAGTAGCTTTGCTTCTTGGTCGAGAATGAAATATTGTATTCTCTAAATGTGTCCCAATTCTTTGTAATATAATTAAAGTGTTTCTTTATTAAAAGACTAAAAGTCATATTTCTCTTTGCTACTATTTTTTCACTGGGCAATTAAAAAATTAACATATTTACGCTAATATTATTTACTTAAACGACTAAAATATAAAACTGATTATACTTATAATGTGTTTGAAAATTTTTAAAATTGGAATAAATTGCTTTACAAAGTTAAGTACAAGTACTCACTTGAGTACTTGTACTTAACTTAAGTGTTAAAAAAAGCCGTGGTGGTCTAGAGGTAGTGACAACCGGCCTTACAATCGTGAGGTCGTGGGTTCAAATCCCCGGTCCCGTACCAAATTAGTTCTTTGGAATTTATGTACGGAATTTCACACCACTGGCTTTTCGGTGAAGGAAAACATCGTGAGGTAACCTGCATACGTCCGTAGAAGAAATTCGATGGCGTATGTGAATCCACTAACCCGCACTGGGCCAGCGTGGTGGATATGGCCCAAACACCCTTCGTGGGTAGGCCTACGTCCTGCAGTGGACTATTAAAAAGGCTGGTACAGTACAGTACTGTGTTTAATTTTAATTACTAAAAATCTTGATCTCATTTTTGTGCCTAAAATCTGCCTAAATTACAACAACGCAGCGCAAAATGGCAGTGGCTTTGAGAATAAAGCACTCTGATCCTACTTTTACCAGACTAATCCTCCCCGAAATATTATAAAGGGGTCTACTTATACAGAACATTAAGTACACATGTACTACACATGTAAACCGTACCCTAATCGTAAAGGGAAACGAAAACAATCCAAAACAAAACGGTATTAGGGCTACCTTGCGAAAAGAACGGTTAAAAGCCTTTCTCAACAACAGTCTTTGGGTACAAATACGGGATGAGAGGACTTGCGATGAATGTATTATGTAGGAGATCTGTTACCGGTTAGCCGCTCGGAAAGGGTACAACTGGCTTACGGTACCGGTATAAAATAAAAGCGGTTACACGTTGTGAGAGGAATAGATAGTGTTTTCGAAGCAAGCAGTCTGGTATAGGTGACAGTTTGCTCTGTATGCCTCGTACGTGAGAGATCTCAGCTTGCGGTTACGAGTGTTGTTGAAGTGAGGTGTTTTACTACTTACTGTGTTTTTGGGTGGCTAAATCTTTTCCATACGTTGTTTTAGGATTAAAGCTCGCCTATTCAAGAGCTCAACAACATATGGACAGAAAAAGACAACATATCTATTAAGTTACCGTACTGCCAAAGTACATTCAGTGTCGTTGTTTCGAAATCATACTAATATTATAAATCTGAAAAGTTTGTTGGTTTGTTTGTTTGTCGGTTTGTTCCTCTTTCACGCAGCAATGGATCAACGGATTGACTTGATTTTTAGCATGGTTTCGAAGACCGGATAGTGACATTCTACTTTTTTCCCGAAAAAATAAAAGGTTCCTGTGGATAACACAAAACTGAGAATACCACGCGGGCGCAGCCGCGGGCAAAAGTTAGTGAAACTATAATTCTATTTATTATATTATGACGCGTTAAATTGTGAGTACACCGGTTGTTTTAACCATAAAGTCAGGTCGCAGGCCCTCAGATCGCTTAAAAAATCTGACGCCAGGGTACCCACTTCAGCCTATACGAACTTCCTTATTATATCTAGGCCAAAGAGGGCTCTACGTAATATTTTTCTAAAACCCTGTATATTCGTCCATAGATTAAGTACAGCAAGTTCTCAAAATAATCTATATTATTTTGAAAGTTATATTATTTATTATACTAAATATATACTGATGTTGTTTTGATTTAAAAATTAAGAACAGAAAAAAACATAGATTTACAACATACTCATCATTATGAACCACTATTGTTATGCGACCTACCCCCTATTATAAAAAAATATATGAGCGTGCTAGCTCGAACAAAATATACAACCAACAAACTACATATTACGTTTTAATTCATCTTTGTAACGGTGCTGCCTGGATGTGTATCCAGGCAGCCAAATACCAGTACACTGGTATTTGTTATATTTATGATAAATAAAGACTTAAAACTTTAAAATTAATCAACCCCTTATATATTAATTCAGAATCTTACTTTCTCTTTGGCCCTATAAAATAATCAAAATTCACTACAAATGTAAGTAATATCTTTAAAATTGGAATAAATTGCTTTACAAAGTTAAGTACAAGTACTCAAGTGTTTAATTTTAGGAGCATTAGTATAAACATAAATACTTTAATTTAATCTAAATTTAAGTCTATTTTATTTCGATTCTAGTTTCAGACGATTCGAAAAGTTTCTGTAAGATAACTGATTAATTAAAGATATCGTTTGTTTTGTATTTATAAGAGAATCGTTTAGTTTAACTCTGAGATAGAAGGCAGAAAGTCAAGAAGTATTTGTCTGCGACTGTGAAAAGTTTGGTTCGTGCCTAAAAGTTTTCAAGAAATTAAATTATTTTAACTACTTACCAAGTCTTACAGATTAAAAGTACAACAGGTGTACTCTAGAATACTGAAGTTAAAGTTGATGCTTACCTGGAATTTTGTACAGATTTTTCTCTAAGTACCTAGATAACTTTTTTGTTATTTATTTGATAAATTACAATATAAATAGGTATTTTGTTATTACATTATATTAAAACCTAAATAAGATTTGTCTGGACAATCTACTTCGCTTATAATAACAGTGATAAACATTTAATAACACAAGGTACAATACATTGTTATGAATATAATATAGGTAAACTGGCAGTTATAATAAATAGCAATTAGTCATTTGTTTTCCATCCATTCATCAGCCAAAAGACGTCCACTGCTGGACATAGGCCTCCCCTATGGATCTCCAATAAGACCAGTTGGAAGCGGCTTGCATCCAGCGCGATCCTGCGGTCTTAATGAGGTCATCCGTCCACCTCGTGAGTGGACGTCCTACGCTACGCTTGCCGGTACGTGGTCTCCACTCGAGAACTTTTCGACTCCACCGGTCATCAGTTCTCCGCGCTATGTGCCCTGCCCATTGCCATTTCAATTGGGCTATGTCGGTAACTTGGTTCGTCTACGGATCTCCTCATTCCTGATTCGATCCCGCAGAGAGACTCCGAGCATAGTCTCCATAGCTCGTTGGGCTACTTGGAGCTTACTAATAAGGCCTATAGTGAGAGACCACGTTTCTGTGCTATTTGTTTAATTTTTTTTGTGCTTATTTGTTTTACGGTGGAAATATTTGAGTTAAAGCAACACAGAAAACACTGCTTTTAGTATTTAAAATTCGTTCAAAATAGATCTGAGAGTAATGGAAAAAGTATCGAAATCTTCTCCACAAATTCCAATAGCACGATTCTGAACGAGCTTGCTTTCTGAGTAATCCTGGACTGCTAATTAAGTCGTCTTTTTATCGGGAAGATGCATGAGTTGGATTAGGTATAAAGGTACGAATGGAAATGAAACAAACGAATAGTGTTTGTACTACAGAAGCTGCACGATTAGTCATCAATCTTTATACGGAAACGTATGCAACGTCGCACTGTTTCAAGTCTGCGATGAACATCTCTCATTTTTAACCGACGAAACGGAGGAAGTTTACAAGTCAACGCGTAGCTATATTTTTTTTTATGTTTGACCACGTATAACTTTTTATAGAGTGGTCCGATTTTGATGATTTTTTTTGTACTTTGAAAATAGTCATATTTAATTTTTATCAAATTTCTATATACATCGATCCGTGCGAACTATTCGAATTCAGCCCAAAAAAAATGTATTCCATAAAAATGCCATAATCGACTAATAACATAACCGACGATAAGATTTTTTATGAAAAATAATAAAATTATGTTTAATACTGTGAGCGTCACCGCCGAGTCATTTCACATTTCCGCCGAGTACGACTTTTGTGATGAGGAGTGCCTGTTCACTATAACAATGATTTTGTAACTATACATAAATGTATCAAAAATAAGCACTCTTATTAAAATAATCGGACTATTGTGGTCTCCGTTCAAAAAAATTATCTTACTTCATAAATTAACATTAACATTTAACCTTTGGGATGGCTCTGCCAAATACCAGTTAGAGGCTTTGGAGTCCATTGAAAGGCGAGCCAGGAAGCTGATAGGCAACGAAACCTTGACTGAGTCGAATCTGCAAAGTCTCGAGCATCGACGTAGGTGGCGTGGCTTTCAGCCTACTATCGGATACACTTCGGAGAGTGCGCCCAGGAGTTGCACAATCTGGTCCCACCTGCCTCTTTCTTCTAACGTACGTCTGTCTAGACGCGACCAAAGTGCCACTCTTTTATGGTAGACATCCTACGCGTTAGAACCCAGCGTTTTGAGTCCACATTCCTCATACGAACTGCCAGAATGTGGAACGCTTTGCCTGAGTCTGTCTTTTCGCTAAAGTACAATGTAGGTGTCTTCCAATCTAGAGTAAATAGATATCTTCTAGGTAAGCGTGCTAGTAATGCTTAACATCAGGCAGTGTGTAGTCAAACGTAAACCTATTTGAAATTTAAAAAAAACATGGATTTTCAAGCGTCTCACAAAAATCAAAGGTCAAAATCAGTATGTAAGTTCGACCGAACCTCAAAATGCCAAGTGGAATCGGAGGCGAAATAATATTTGCTCATCGAGTGATGGGCTCGTTAGCGCAGCCCCGGTATCGAATATTGACGTTACTGGTTCGTTGGAGACGGCGCGAGCCAATGTTTTACTTTACGACTTTTACCAGCGTTAGGTAGAGACTCCACAAGAACAGAACCATGCGGAGATGTACGGCAATGAGTAGAGCTGCCACTGCGTATAAATCGCGGGTTAAGAACTGGAGTAGCGTAAGGGCAAAAATTCAAAAAATATTTCTATGTTATTTTTCACTATCTGATTTTATATCCCCGCATTTTTATACCCTGTATACTATCTGATTTTATATCCCCGCATTTTTATACAGGGTATAAAAATGCGGGGATATAAAACCAGATAGTGAAAAATAACATAGAAATATTTTTTGAATTTTTGCCCTTACGCTACTCCAATTCTTAACCCGCGATTTATACGCAGTGGCAGCTCTACTCATTGCCGTACATCTCCGCATGGTTCTGTTCTTGTGGAGTCTCTACCTAACGCTGGTAAAAGTCGTAAAGTAAAACATTGGCTCGCGACAAAAGTCGCAGAACAAAAGTTGTTAGTTTGGATGTACAGAATAAGCCCCTAAGAGGATGCTAATTGATTAGAAATAACCCTGTATATGCCAAAAAACTGGAG
This sequence comes from Hypomecis punctinalis, assembly GCA_949316475.1. Lineage (NCBI taxonomy): Eukaryota > Metazoa > Arthropoda > Insecta > Lepidoptera > Geometridae > Hypomecis > Hypomecis punctinalis. The sequence goes on from OX438800.1 coordinate 5,384,901, forward strand.
GTATGTAGCGTGTAGATTGCTTAGTACAAAAATGAAGCATCAACAAAAATGATTTTTGTTTATAACCAAAACAAAGTTTTTCGTAATATTGTCATTATTTTGTTAAATCTAGGACACCGAAGCGTAAAGTATTGTTATTTAAGGCCATTTTAAAGGAAGTTCCGTTGCCCACCCACCGACATTACTTATATTTCGTTTGGTTTCAACAACAACAAAAGTAAGCTAGCGATTACGTTTTATTTCTCACTGAGAAAAAAAAGCATTTTCCAATGGGCTTATAGACTACGCAAGAAGCTCTACTCCACTCCGTATAGCTCCACATTGATGGAGTTCGGGCTTTACCAGCGTTTAAAGGCGGGTGATGCGGAACGTTCTAGAAATCACTGTACGACTTTTACTAGTGCAATGAAATTGGCGAGTTTTTGGAGTGTTCTGAGACACGTATTTCATGTTGCTGGTCTTTTTAGTTTATAGACGTTTAGTTTTAAAATGGACGGGAATGGGTTTCATTAAAAGTTTCACGAGCTTTTAGCGTGCTGAAAACATGCGGTTACGTTATCGTCATCGACTTTTTGTTAGCTGTGTGACGTTGACTTAGAGAGATGCCAGACGGGCGGTATCGCGTCGGCGTCGCGGTGCAGCGGCGGTGCAGCCGCGTCGTCGCGGCGACACCGCGGCGACCAGTGTTGCCTTAGACACTGATGACATCTAGACAGTTAGCGGAAAATAAGGTTTTAGGGATAACCGTTCAACCTTAAGCTTGAAGATAAGTAAAATCTCTCATATACATTCTGATTTTGTGTGAGCCAACCGCGAAATCGGATCGTGTGTAGCGTCAGCGGTCCAACTTTTTCCTCGCTACCTCTTTCTAATATTATAAATCAGAAAGTGTATTTTTTGTTTTTCGTTTGATCACAAATATACTAGAGGAATAATGTGGTCGATCGATAAAATCTGAAAGAGATGCATTGATTTAATATGACACGCATTGAAAAGTGACATGAAAATTATCTCATAACCCCATCGAGTATGGACTCGTGTGTGATATTTATCTCGGTCATTATCGATTCTAGACTACAGCTGTCTTCACAAAAGTGATAAAGCTCAACGAGATCTACATTTCGGATGACAGTTGTCAAACTTCAACGTGATTTATCTCGGTTATTATTGATTCTAGAATACTGCTGTTTTCACAAAAGTGATAGAGCTCAATGAGATCTACATTTCAGATGACAGCTGTCAAACTTGAAAGTGATTTATCTCGGTTATTATAGATTCTAGACTTCTGCTGTCTTCACAAAAGTGATGGAGATTACGATTTCTAATGTGTACGAGGGATTTTTATCATCTTCAGTTTAAGATTGAACGGTTGTCGTCAAAACTTTTTTTCCCGCTAAATATTCATAAAATACTAGAATACTCTAGATTTGATGTCTTAATCGCTACCGGCAACACTGGTCGCCGCGGTGTCGCCGCGACGACGCGGCTGCACCGCCGTTGCACCGCGGCGGTGCAGCGGCCAACCGCGGATTCCCGTGTGGCATGTCTGTTACTACATACATATAAACACCTATTTGCATTAGATACTGCACAAGGCTACATAGAAAAAGTTTGAAAACAGAAAGATGGAGCAATCTATGATCCATGATGCTGGTTAAATACGTGATAGTAAATTTCAGAACTTGGAAGAATTTCTTTGAGAACACGGATAAGAGATATTATTTATATTTTATCATTAGAAACATGAAGAAATCCTAATTTAGTGTCATTTAATTTAGAACACACAGTGCCAGCTCTGTAGTTTGAACGGGAGATCTTTGTCTTAATGGAAGATTTATTGGTTATAATCGCTTAATTTTTTGTTGCAAAAAGCGCATATTGCAGCCGGCCACAAAACAAAGTATCTAATAGTTCATCGTCTTTTGAGATAGACAGGTTTGTTTTGATCTATAAATATGAAAACAAATCTGCAGCTGGCACCATCGAACAAACATCGAAAATGTGTTTAGAAACTTATCGAATTCAAATTGATTTCTCGAGTGGAGGCTGTGGGTGGACGCTCAGGACGAAATCTAACTGCTGGCTCCCACAGTTTAATAATTACAAATAAAGATTAGCTCTTGTAACATTACTAGTTAATTAAAAGTGTCGGGACGGTGACCCGGAGATGCAGGATCAAATCCTGCGTTTGCAATATTTTTTTTAAATGTTTATCACAAAAATAACTCTCGATTTATGTTAATTATTTTGTGTAGTCTTCGTAATTATAAATAGTTCCTTCCCTTCTGGCAAGGAGCCTGGATCCTACGACACAGGTCACCCTAGTGTGGGATCCAATGCACTATGAATGTTAAATTAATTCAACGGTGTGTATACCTGTACCAGCCTTTTGAATAGTCCACTGCAGGACGTAGGCCTACCCACGAAAGGTGATTGGGCCATATCCACCACGCTGGCCCAGTGCGGGTTGGTGGATTCACATACACCTTCGAATTTCTTCTAAGGACGTACGCAGGTTGCCTCACAATGTTTTCCTTCACCGAAAAGCCAGTGGTGTGAAATTCCGTACATAAATTCCAAAGAACTCATTGGTACGGGACCGGGGATTCGAACCCACGACTTCACGATTGTAAGGCGGATGTCACTACCTCTTGGCCACAACGGCTATCAACAACGGTGTGTATACATAAGGGTAATTTTGTTTTTGATACCATAAGGAAGAGCCTAGATCTCACGACACAGGTCGCTCTAGTGTACTAGTGGATCTAGTGTACAATTGGCTTTATGTTAATTTTTAAAAACAATAAACGTTTAATTATCTATAATTATTATTTTATTAAACTCGTTAATAGTTAAGTTTCATATTCATAATTACCTTCTGCAATGTTTTGCACGGTTAAGGATGAAATCAAACGGCTGGCTCACATAATTTATTAATTACAAACAAAAAAAAATTGGTTCACTAACATTTCTTAGGTGGGTATGTTATCATATTCTTAGTTAATCATCTTGATTAGCTATCGCAATATTTTTGCTCTATTCTATTACGATAAATTCGAATTACCTTTTATGCTGGCTCCCATAGTTTAATAACATAATCTAAAAATAATATTGTTTGCATTGGTAACATAATAGTATACTTTCGAACCGCTTACGATGAAATTGGACTGCCCCTTGTGTTAGAATCCCATAGTTTAATCATTGCTAAGGAAGATCGCATGAGTACTGTTTGGTAACTTTACTAACAGTGACACTTCACCGTTTATGACGAAATTGAACTGCATCTTTTACTGACTGTTTCCAGTTAAGCGTTCTTACCAAAGTAATTACCTACCTACCGATGATTCCGCCGCCGAGGATAGGGGACGATGGCGCAAGATTATAAGAGATAAATTATTGGGATGTGGTGGTCACGACCCTCAGACATGAGGAATTCGACTGGAGGAGGAGGACCGATGATTTACACAATGGTGCAATTTTATTTGTTAAAAGACTAAATAATTTCTGATCCACTGTGTAGTAAGACATTTAAACGTAAGTTTAAACTTGGAGGAAAATCCTTTATTGCAGTTTGTAGTCTTAAACTAAGGAAATCACTGTGTGGCTTAGATTACGTAAGCGTTTAGATATTACTGTTTAAATATATACAGTTTAGCTAGAAACATTGACGTTCAATCCGTAATCATCGTAATAATCATCATACTTACTCATGGCCCTCAGGCGGCTTAAAAACTGATATGAGGGCTAGCCACCAGGCTTATACGAACTTACTAATTTACCATCATATATCATCACAATCAATTTAAAGATTTTCCAAAAGAATACACTAAGAAACAGGAAAAGGACACGGACATAATATTAAGGTATGACGCAACTAGTTTATTTAGTCAATATTAGTGAAAGATAGTAACATCAACCTAATCTGTGTCAGTTCGATAATTCATTTCGCTGGAAGGGCATCGCTCAAGGGTCGGATTTTCGAGGCCCACTGAACAAGCCTTCCAGCACGTGTTCAAATACAGTTTCATCATTTTCCGTTACCTTTGTTTTTGATAAACATCAGAGGGTTGTTTTTCTAAGGCGGACCTCCTAAGGCGCCTCGGTTGCCCTGTTACTTGGTAGCAATCATTCGAGAAAGAGTACGTGATTGTGAAACGTGCCTTATATGTTTTATAGTTAGGTTGTTTTTGGATCGATGTTGTGATTGAACTAATTTCGCCTTTGATATCGTTTGTAAAATATAATGGAGCTTTTCATGTACCAAACGGAAGTTTTTGTAGTTATCATCGCGAAAAATTTTATAGGTTGTTGTGATCAATCCCAAAATTGAGAAAAAAAATAGCTCTGCTTTAACTTATACCTTAATTTTTTTTTTTTTAATAAATATTTTGGGACATCTTACAACACGGCTTTTGACCCCAAACTAAGCAAAGCTTGTGATATGATAGCTTATTTTTAAATACATACTTACATAGATAGTAACTAAATAACACCCAGACACAGAGCAAACACTAAAATATGTTCTTTGTTTGTTTGTTCCTCTTTCACGCAAAAACTACTGAACGGATTGAGATGAAACTTTGCAGTTTGTAATGCTTATACATCAGAATAACACATAATGTAGGCTATAATTTTTAAAGATTTCGCCGAGTCAGCTAGTACAAAATAAATTAAAAAATGGTATTTTGACCCAAACCCGTCGATGTGCAAGTGTAACTTGCGCTTCGGTGATCTTTATTTAAATAAAACTAAGGACACTCTCACACTAGGCAACTGCAAGACTGCAACTCAATCTGAACTGTTTGGCAACGAACGCCTGAACGGTTCCAATTACAATTTGCTCTCAACTTGGTGCGTTGCTGAGGAATACTAAGTTCAGCTAGGCGCGCTGCGTGAGAACAGGTTAGATGACTAAATAAATATAATTAGCCCATCAGATGAATTATTTTATCAAAAAATATAAGACACGTATTTTTTGTAAATTAAACAAAAATTGATGAAGATATAGCCCGTCAAAGTTCCGCGTAACGTCACGAATAACTTATAAAAGTATGGACTTTTCAAGGAGAAGTATTAATCGACGTATTAATTTGGTACGATCTTCACACCAGGCAAAACAAATATTATTTTAAATAAATACCCGTAAACGACAGGGATCCGTATTATTATTGTGGACTTAAACGTTGTAAATAACAAAGGTTAGGTTAGGTTAGTTTAATTAGGAAAGATGACGGGGTAAAAAAACATAGTTATAACTAGCCCGTAGCTACAAAATGTTGGACACGTTTTTTTTCTTTTGTCAATCAAATATAAATGACAAAGATAAACCTTGTCAAAGTTCGGAAGGGCACGTAGAAGGAAGAGCTCGTAACGTCACTCCTACGAGAAAAGTGCTACACTTTTCACGAAGAACTGACGTTACGCTGAATTTTAACGGGAAATATCTTCATCAATTTTATTTAATTGATAGAAGTAAAATACGTGTCTAATATTTTTTGATAACCTATCTGATGGACTAATTATATTTTTTTAGTCATGTAGTCTA